>OZ010789.1:588158246-588835330 GCA_963932465.1 Maratus speciosus | reverse complement strand
TATTGTTATAGAGATTGCTCTTAAATATCGGAAGGCAAAGACTCAGTATACTTAATTCATTTTATTATAGCTTCTTTTCAAATGTTTAACTCATCCTATTTAATCAAAAACGAAAACAACCATTGAATGCCTTAACAGCAACTGATTCGGCCTTAAATTTTTTTCAATCAAAGGGAATTGAATGGAATCCCGTTTACAGGGAAATCTGCACAGCTTTTTTCAGTATAATTCAATCTTCTCTAATATTTCTAAAACCCATCAGATTAGCGTGTTTTTAGATTCTGCGGTGTCTGAACTGGGGATGGCGAGCATAGCTTGCAGGGGGCAGTGCTATAAAGTAATTTATTCTAATGCTTTTTCAAATATTTTCTGTACAAAAATAAGTTAAAAACAAGAAATTAAGGTAGTTTCATGTAACTTAAATATTTAAAAATCATCTACGATATCGCACTAAAAATACAAAACAACTGGTGTGCAAACACAATTAAAAATTTTAATTATTCTGAAGAACACCTCAAAGTGAATTTCAGCGACTCGTTTTGAAGGAGTGAATACCCCTTTCTCCCGCAAAATGTATACTAGTATCAAGACAGCAGAAGCAAAACTGTTTCCGCTGTCTTAGTAGTAGCACACACTTTTTGTCTGAGGAAGAAGCACTTATTCCTTCGAAACACGTCGGTAGTATTTGTTTTATAGGGTGTTTTTAAATTTGTAGATTATTTATCCATAATATCATCTGAGTCAACATCATTGTCATTATCCTGATCACCAGGAACATTGAGAGATGGAGTTTTTAACTAATGTAGGGCTTCTCGTGGCAGATGTTCTACCTTTTTTTTCTTTTCATTTGTCTGCTGGTGATCACTGGTTCTGAACTTAGAAGTAAAAAATTGAAAATATCTCTGTTAGTTTTTTCTCGACTGTACTTTCTCGAATAGTACTGCATCTTTTAAAGTCTTTATTCCTGCCTTCTTGTGCTTCCTCAGTCATCTGTCCTATGGGCAACGGAGCCGAACTTTTAATTTCTGGTCCGTGAATCAAATACTTGTGTAATGTCCCATGGATACTTCAAGATATAATATCTGGCTGTACCATACGCAAATACACGATAGTTTTCTACATGTATCTCATATGTACTCGATATTACTATCAAGATTATATGTATTTTATTTATAAAATCTACATCAATTCCTGTAATCTGAGCCGTAAATTCTGGATTCTGAAAAAAATCACCTGGCAGTGTTGCCATCGTTTGAGTTACGGAACCCTGGCATGACCCACAATTAAGCCACATAGGCTTCTAAATTCTTTTTGAATTCAAATTTTATTTTGAGCTACGATTTATTTTTCTCTTTATTCACGAACTTGCCATTTTTTTTAACGCGTAGCTTATAAGACATGTGCATTAGCTTCCGAGTCACAGAAAACTTGTTTGTATGAGCTAGCCCCGAAGACCCATCAAAACTCCACTTTGTTATACGGCACAACTGCTATAATTCTTCATTGTTAACCGACAGAAATGAAGCATTTACAGCTTCCAGGTTTAAAAGATTTCTTCGTACTTACAATGTAAAACACAGATTGAAGAGCAGCCATCACCCAGAAACGAATGTGAAAATTGAACGCCTAAATCAAACTATTGTCACTAGATTAAAATGTAATGTGAATTCCACAACCAAGAAAATACCCTGGACTAAGCTTTTAGATGAAGTCTTATATGAATATAATAATACTCCTCATTCTGTAACCAAATTCACCCCTAGCTATTTATTGTCAGGAAAATTACCATATGATCCTCCTTTACCAAATGATAGTTATTATCCCCCTGTGGATGAAGATAGAAAATTGGCTAAAGAGAGAACAATTGCTTACCATAAAAAGAATAAATTTCGTTATGATGCTCGTTTCCTTCCTGTAAAACTTAAAGTTGGTGACATTGTGATGTACGAAGAATTTCATTATCCTAATACCCGTAAACTGACTTCGGCATATTCTGGCCCCTACACCGTTTTAAAACAACTTTCTGATGTATCCTTTGAAATTGATAAACCCAGTCCACATTTTAAGACAAATTCCGAAATTGTCCATTCATCCAAGTTAAGATACTACCACCCTCCTCAAAATCTTACACTCAACCATGAATAAACCCCATCTATCTCTTTCATCTTTCAATTTTTTATTTTTGCTTTCCTGTCGTCCATCTTGCTCGTAGCATTTGGACGAGGACCCAGCTGGGCGTGAACCCAACCCCTCAGCGGCGTAGAATGATGGTGACAGTTTAAAAGTACTGTTAGAATTTTTTTAAATATAATATTATGATGATTTTGTGACATATGAAGGGGTCCTCCGCTCCGTGGCCACCCATCTTTAGCCGGGTTGTTTTTCCAGATTCTCTTTCCAGGTTGAACGGGGAATCTGGCAAAACTGCTTCGCTCTGCAGGTGAATGTCGATTACCCACCTTCCTTTTTCAGTCGTGAAAGTGGCTTGTTTTAGTGGGGAAGGGGATATGAAACGATAAAAGCTAAGCCCCTTTTTAAATTTTAAAATCCCTTTTCTGCCCCTTTTAAAATTTGAAATCCCCGTTTTAAAAATAGAAATTTAAAGTTCTAAATTAAAATTAAAACTTTTTAAATGCTTTAGTAACTGTGTCTCAATTGATTAAAAATGCAGTTGCCTTTGTTAAGTCAGTTTTTAAGCATCGCATCTTATAACTTTCAAAGATCGTTTTGTCACAGTTCATAAGAACACTTTTGCTGAGATAAGTGCAGTTTTAAATTCTAGCGGAGACCCGTCGGAATATTAAATTCGGAAATAACATGACTATCAGATAGATTGAGTGCCATATTAATTTAACAATGTAATAAATATGATGATTATCGTAAAATTTCCAATAGGGCACCGGTGAACTTATAAATATTATGTTAGATGTATATTTCAAACTGATAAGCAAGTAAAGATCATTCAGTCAAATGCACATTTTCATGACCTATTTCAACTTCAGATGTGTATTTAAACTCTTGGCTACACTGACGTCTAAACTCTACAAGGTCTGACTGACCCGACGTTTAGACTCTCCACGTCTGTCTTTTATGTTTAATACAAGCATTTCCGAATACTAATCACGTGATATTAGAATAATTTATGTCATCAAATAAGGGAAATATTGCTATTTAGAAATTGTAGCATTCAAATGAAAGTACCGCTTGTACCCTACGTATTTTCAATCATGTAATCATCGGACATGATTACACAGTCAAGAGATTAGTAATATCATTTATCATTATATATCTCATTAGGATAAAAATAATCAATGTTTCCAATAAAGTTTCTTATACGAAAGTTTTGGTAATTAGTCAGTTATTTAAATTACAGTGACCTCTAACTTATACGACTTTCAGGGAACAGTAGAAAAAAGTCGTATAAGTGAAAAACCACCTTATTAAACAAGTTTCAAACTTTACATGCAATACTTTTTTTAACTTTATTAAAAACTATAAGTTTTGAGCACTAAGAATACATTTTAAGAAAATTTATAAAATTCACTAAAAAATAAAACATAAAATATATTTTAAAAAGGTTACAAAATAAGTTCACTTACTACTATGTTTAGTTTAAAGATTTACACATCAGAAAATGAAGTGATATAAGTTTGACTCTGTCGTCGACGAAAAGAGGAAAGGTATTTTTAATTTTAATAAAGCTTTTAAGCTATTTTGGGAATAATCATTTTTACGAACATAATTAATTAATGTATTTAAAGCGGCACTTTCTTCTGAAAAATTTACAACAGCAAGAACATTGCTTTCACCTTCGTCATCCTCCTCGCTTATGTCTTCATTATTGATATCCTCAAAGATTTCTTCAACAGTTTTCAGTTCTGACAGAAGAAAAGTTTTCACCACATTCTGCTTAATCTTTGGAATTAATACCTTTGTCCATAAACATTTTATCCCTATTTTAGTCATTAAAAGATTTACATACGGTCTCAAAATCAGGTTAATTTGTTGAACTAGCAGTTTGGTCTTGTGAAACATTACATTTCCTAAAACAATTATTAATTATCTGCGATGTCACGTTTTCCCATGCAGGTGCAGTAAGATGCATAGCATCTAAAATGTAAATTGCTTTAGCTTAATTTTTGCTTTCCCGATCAAAAATAAAACGACGAATCAAACGCCTTCTGTAGTTTATTTTGAAGTTCTTTATAATCCCTAAATCTAATGGCTGTAATCGGCTTGTAGAATTTCCTGGAAATATTTGAACTTGATTTTGTTGCAGAAATGCTAGATCCCTTACATCCGGATGTGACGGACATTGATCCATTAGAAGTAAAAGTTTCTTTGTCATTTTCGAAATTTGTCATCCATCTCGTAAAAAAAAAATCAACGAAAGTCTGTGATGTAATCCATGCTTTTTTTAAGATTTCTGTAACTACATAGCAATTTTTTACTTTCTTAAAGCAGCGACATTTTCTTGATTTTCCTATTTCTAAATAAACTATTTTTTCTGAACCATGATTAAAAAGGTAAAGAAAAGAAATATAATATTGCCTGAGCTACTTAAAGGGTAGCATAACTGAGAGACGCTTTCTTATAATTCAGACAAGTTTAGCATTATTTCCCATAAAGCGTAGACGTAACCAAGGTAATTCGACGTATAGCCGAGAGGGGAAGTTGTATAAGTGAGAGTATATATATAATAATGTGTCCTGGGGTAATAACTACACGTTAAGGTTCTACCAATTTTCACGGATTAATTTCAGATTTTTTTTCAAACAAATACAGGATTTAATACAGCAATTTATAGACTATGTCAACAAGACAGAATATTTTAGAAGATATGTATTCATAAAATGTAGTAGCATGATTTCTTAACCAATGCTATTAGGCGTTATTACCCTCATATGTGGGTAATAACGCCATGCAAACAAACTCTGAAATAAGAAGGAATATTTGTTTGTAAATTGTCCATTATAAAGATACAAATTCTACAGCCCTAGAAATTGACAACCGCTACATACTTACCATTAACTGCAATATCAGGATGCAGTTATAATCATTTGATATTTTATTCTTCTGACATGTAAAAAATTGCAGCATTTAGGGCATACAAATTTCTCTTTATACTTTTTGCTTTTTAACAATGGCAATAATACTCTCTCGTGCATTAAAAATAAATAAATAATTGATTAAATAAACCCTATTCGTATCTAGTTCCGCCGCTGAAAAGAATCAACCGAGGTAATAACGTCAGTGGATGGCATTATAACCCCGGCCAGTTGTTGCGCAGTATATTTTAAACTACATGCTACCTCTCGAACAATCCCAAAATCTCACACAACATTTTGAAAGTACGCAAAATACACTACAAATTTATGCAACAAACAGAGTATTTCCAAATAAATATATAATCTTCACATCACAGAACTTACCTAGCATATTTTAGATCGGGCGTTGACTCTAACATTCTTCTTTCAGGGATAAGGTCTACAAATGGAACAAATTAACTTTTAGCCGTTGTTTGTCATTCTGATGACACCCTACCATTCTGTGAAGAATCCGTAGTGCCATCTTACGGATTCCTTCATAACTACGCATAATATTAGCACTTAGCATTATTATTCACCCTGGCGTCATTACCCCAGAACCCCTTACAATTTCATCCAGGAAATTACTTTTCTTTAATAGGACATGTTTTTACGTTTATCGATAAAAAGTGTGCTGGAGAAAGAGAAACTGTTATATTAGAACTCAATAACCTTGAGTTATGTCATAATAATTTTTAGCACCTAAAGATTAAAAAAAAAAGAAAGAAAAACTCTAATGAAACTCGTTAAATAAAAGTGTTAGATTACTTCAGAAATTTATTATAAAAATATTTTCATGCTGGAATTGATGATTCTTGAATCATATGTCATAAATCTTCATAAAACTTGATTGAAAATCTCAAAACAAGAATTAGATGAAAAATAAAATAGGATTAGTTCAGAAAATTTCACAGCCATCTACTTAATTTACTATCGATTTTCAATTAACGAAGCAATTTTTTTCTGAACCAAAGGACTGCCAGAATGTATTAATTTAATTAATTACTGTGCACGTAGAAAAATAAATTTGTGCAAAGATTATTTAAAAAATATATTTCTTCTTTAATCATATAAGTTCAAAAAATGAACGACTGGTGAAAACTTTTTTTACAATATATAACTATTTTTTTATTTAACATAGATTGTATTGTGTTTAATACATCGATAAAAAAAAACAATTCGGAGTAAATACATTTTTACAGAAAGCATTAATAATTATTAACGCTCCAGAAAAGTCATTCATATGTTTCTAAATTCTTATTAGACAGTTATAATTTAGTCTTTCAATGCTGATGCTGAAAATACCGCTTCATTACACGAATTAATTAAAATTAGATACAACAAGAAAAACCTATATCTATTAGACTATTTTTATAACGAGGTAGCACTCGGCAAAATTCGACAAATGAAAATATGTAAAAGGCACTATTTGATTTAGATTGAATTTATAGTAAACCTACAAGAATAAGTGCAATAAAAAAAATCAATCTAATCTTGGCTACTACAACTCTTCAAACAAACATTATTTTTAAACAAAATTATCGAAATACTACTTCCACCAAGTTGAATTTTTTTAATTACTTTTATTAATTTAAACTTTGTTCATATAAATAATAAATTACGTGCAATTTGTGAAACTTGTGACTGATGGAGTGATGTAATTGAAATTAGAATAAATGTAGTATTACGGAATGAAATATTAGCATATAATGCCGTATTGTGCTTGACGCCGTGTCAGGTGGTTTTCCTATACGTAGGCGCTGAAGAGAAACGACGAACAGTTGTTAGAAAAAGAGTTCCCTACTGATACTTTAAATGGAGTTTGCGTTCTTTTTTTAAATTTTAGGTGGTGACTTGTTATTTATATTTCATCATAACACTTCTGGTAAGTATCTAAAATATTTTACGTGACTTCTTTATTTGCCTATAGTGGAGAGTGGGGAGGGTTGGCCCCTTTTTAGAAAATGATTTTTTATTTTTTAAATATTCAACCTATAATAAAGTTTCGTGTATCATTTTATGCGTTATGCAATCAGTTATCAAAATAAAATGGCGACATAATTCTTATACAGGGTGTCCAATCACAACGGTGTTCAATAGCTAATTCCTAAACCTTTAGTCATAGACATATAGTTCCAATTACAAAAATGTTCTGAACGAGGTAAAAAAAAAAGTATATTAAAATTTATTTTAGTCAATAAAAATATTTCTTAAAAGGTTACTCTTTAAATATTTGTACGGTCCCCTTGTCGTATAAGTGATATTTAATAAAATTTTCCTATTACACTCACAAGTAAAACAAAAATATCGCATTATTCTACTATAAAAACTGTCTGAGTAATAGCTGTTTAAAGTTAGATCATACTTTTTTCTGCAAAATAAGGGTCATTCACAAATGTAGTGGAAATGTAAATAATCGTCAGACACATTAAAATAATTTGAGAGTAAAATTAACATTGCAATATAAATTTTGAAATCTAAAATCATTCTTAAATATTAATGCAAAATATATACACCTTGTAGTAAACACATATAGGAAAAATAACAGAATGTCTCCTCAATGAAATGGTGAAAAGCAACAATCTTAATAGCAACCTTAATTCTTTACAAAATTATACATATTTTCAAATGCTATTAGATTACACTAGTTTGCAAAATTTGTATGTGTCTAGCAAAGTGCTATAAAACATCGAAAAAATTTGATTGGATCAAGTGAATTCAGTGAAACTGTTGGTTTCATGAAAGGCGCTCGAAATTCCTAAACAAATGTGCAGCTTGTGGCAGATTTGAGATATTGCTGAAAAGGAGAGAGGGACATATGAAAAGCATCAACAAAAAAGCTAGACTCTAAAACACTTTATCACAGAAGCTTTACCGTATTTAAGCTTCTAATAATGTTACGTAAGCATACTTAGGCATACTTAAGAGCCACAATTATTTTAAATGTTAAGTAGAAAATGAACTTTTTTTTATATTAGTTTGTTCCTTATTAAATTGTTAGCTTTATTTACATTCATATTTTTGTTATTTCCTAATATTATGTAAGTTAGCAAATTTAATGTGTCCAAAATATTAAAGTTACTTTTATTCGTCCTATTTTAGACTGCTTTACAAAAATTATTGTTCACAATAAAACCCCAGAAGTCATCTTACACCTAAATAGTTAGCCATCTTACAGTAATGTTGGGGTAAGATACCGAAATACAAGTGTTTACAAAAACCAAAATTTGCTATGCTTTTTGTAATATATATAAAATGAAATAAGTTTTTAAATCATACATAAAATATAAACTTTAACAAGAAATCAATAGATAACAAAACTAGTCGAATAAACCAATCCCAAAACTTTCTACTATCTCATACATGTTAATACTTCAAAATTCGCTATCACACTGCCAAAATTAAATGGCAATCTATGCATCTCATGAAGAGTCTAAAGATATGAAATTCCGTGAATTAGTTCTTGAGATATGACTATCGCTTAAATCGTCTAAATCCTGCAAAGTGCTGCTTAGCAGCGCCACCTATTTAGTGATTTATACCAAATCCTAATTAGCAACAATTTATGTCAACGTCTGACTGAATCTGAAGTTTGGAGAAAATCCGTGCATTAGTTTTTGAGATAGAGCTATTGCGAAAATCGTGAAAATTCCTGCATAGCAGCGCCACTTATTGGGTAATTAACACCAAAACCTAATTAACAACAACCTGTGTCAGCATATAACTAAATCTGAAGTTAGGTGAAACTTCGTTCATTAGTTCTATAGATAGAGCTATTGAGGGAATCGTGAAAAAGGCTGCACAGAAGCGCCACCTGTTGGGCGATTTACACCAACACATAATCAGTAGCAAATCATATCAAGGACTAACTGAATCTAAAGTTTGATTTAAATCCGTGGGTTAGTTCTTAAGATAGAGCTATTGGGGAAATCGTGTAAATCCTGCAAAATTCATCATAACAGCGCCACCTGTTGGGCGATTTACACCAAAACGTAATCAGCATCAATTCATATCAAGAACTAACTAAATCTGAAGTTTGGTTAAAATTCGTGCATTAGTTCTTGAGATAGAGAGCCCAAAATATTTGTGTCACAGACAGACAGACAGACTCACAGACAGACATTTTGTAAAAACATATTTTTTGCAACCTCTGTCCTCTAAAACGTGTGAATCCGTCGAAAACCGGAATTCGAAAATTTTCATGAATCCAACACTTTCTTCATGTAAAGATAGAAGAAAGTAAAAAAATAAAAACAGCAGACGGTTTTTAAAAAAAAATTAAGAAACGTACTACTGCCTTTTCACCCAATTTACCCGATAATATATTTAATTTGTGCCTTAATTTATTTTCTGCCGGCAGTTTTTTGGTATATACATATTATTCGAGGAAGGACAGAAAAAGCGCGGCAAAAATGGCGAAAATTATAATAATTGCAGTAACTTTTTATTTTTATATCTGCATTCATATTATATTTTATATCATGTGTATTTAATTTTTAATTATGTCTTAATCTCATTTCTTTATCATATATATTTTTTTTTTTATTCCGCATTTTGAATAACTCATTTGATGAATTTTAAAAGAACTGAAACAGGATCTGTTCTTTATTTCTAGGAATTTCCTTTAAGAAATACCATTTAAAAATATAAGGTTTAAGAAAGTACGTATATATCACAATTTAATACTAAAGTAATATAAAGTAGAATTTTGTGTTATAGTAAAATATTGTGCTTGTCAATAATATTTGAAAAACTGTGTTTACTTAATGGTAAAATAAACTGTCATTTATAACGATAAATATAATGATTTAAAAAATGTGAAACGACAATTATCAAATGAAAGTTCATATAAAACTCTATTATGAAGTTAGTATTTATGAAGATACATCTATTTTAATGTGAAATACATTTGTTTTGGGATTTATAATAACCCTGGAACCACCCTGAGAATTCCGATTTACAGAACATACTGCCAAGAGTTCATAACTTAAGTGAAAATAATTCTTTATGTGAAAATTCCAATCGATTATATAATGTCATATATTTTTTAGTTGTCCACTAACAATACCAAAAACTACTTTTTTATTAAAGGTACCAAATTATCAAATAAAGATTCTAAATTTATTACAAGTCATGCTCTTGTTCTTACCTCTTGTAAAAGATTAATAGATGGCGAAATGACCAAAGATTTCGCTATTGAGAGCCGTATTTTTTATTCTGATATTGAACGCTTATTTAGATATATGTGTTAAATTTACGTTTTATTTATTTATTTAACATTGTCACAGTGATTGATAAAGCTTAACTTTCATTATGGAATATAGTTAGGAAATAAATGTTGAAACGAACGCGAATGGGTTAATCTTACGTAATCGGAATTAGTTAGAGGTATTCTTTAAAAAAAAATCACGATTCAAAATTATTTTTAAATGGACAAAAACTTGTAAACGGATATGTAGTATTCATATAAAATGAATTTCAAAAAATGTTTTTTCTCCTCTGTGTAAAAAATGCAATTTATTGGTCAGTTCGTTGTCACTGTCAGTATGACGTCACGAATTGATTTGTTATATCGATTAATAAATATCTTTTTAGAATCACAGTTGCCAATTAATAAATATTGCATCATTGAAACGTAATATGATATTTTTCTTTTTCTGAGACGTTATGAAATCTTGTTGCTAGAAGAGAAATAATAATAAATAATGATAACAAAAATATAAAACTTCACAGTTAAAAGATTTAATATTTTTTGAAGATAAGATCAAAGATGGATAAAGAATAAAATAAATCAGAATGACTGACGATAATATATCGATAAAATTAAAAACCAACCTCAACAATTCAAACGCCCTCCCCGCTCCCTCATTAGCAAATTTTAGCATCCTTAAGTTAACACTTGAATCATTTATCCAAATGCGCCGTTTTTATTATGGTAAAATTTTCAAATCGTCTGAATTCCAACAGAAATGTTTATGACGTAAAAAGAAAAACTGTATTTTTTTTTTTTTTTTGAACGAATTAACAAAATTCAACCACAAACTATACAGCTAATTCCCCACCCATATACCTACTTAATTACAGTATAATCGGGTGCTTTAGACGCATTTATTACAAGACTTACACACAGGTAGACATACAAGCACACACACACACCAAAAACATTTCTAATCTCCACAGAATGCCTCAACTGATATTTAGGCAATAATCTTATGAGTGAATTAAGCTTTATAACTCATAAATTTTAATTTATACATATTGAGTTGTTAAAACAATATTAAAGATACATAAATCCATAAAGTTAGGTATATAATGTGATAAAAGGAGTAGTTTTATTAAAAATCAAGTTATTTATAATTTTTAAAATAAAATAATAGTTAACATACACTGGTGTACAAAATTAAGGAGCAGTCACAAAATGCTAATTTACAAATACGCGAATACTCAAAAGGAAATTATATAATTCGAACAATTACTATCTGTACAGCACAGCTAGTCCATATAACACCTCATTCATGTCAAACATGGTCACAAGTGTCACAGTCACTGCGGTGAAGCAAAAAATAGGAAATTCCAAGCATTTCATTGTGACTCTCAAATGACCACTATATGTGACTCCACTGAGACGTCATTGAGACTTTTTCTATGTGACCTTACAATGTCTTTACATTGTGACTGTCATCTGCAGACTCGATTTCAAAGTCATCGTGAACGCTGCACTGTGATAAGTTACCAACTAATGTCACATTAAAGTCACATGATGATTTTCAGGTGACAGAGACTACTGTGAAGTCATCATTGTGCTCTTTTGTGGAAAGTCACCATGTGACTATAGTGTGATATTATTTGGTGACTTATCATAATGCAACGTTCACGACGACTTTGAAATTGAGTATAAAAATGACAGTCACAGGAGAGTCACAGTGTAATTACATTGTAAATTCACCTGGTGACTCGTCACAAGGCAGCAGTCATATTAACGTCTCAGTGGAGTCACATATAGTGATCATTTGAGACTCATAATCAGACATATGGAATTTCCTATTTTTTGTTTCACCGTAGTGACTGTGACACTTGTGCCCATGTGTGACATGAATGAGATGCTATATGGACTAGCTGTGCTGTAGGGATAGTAATTATTTGAATTATATTATTTCCTTTTTAGTATTCGCTTACTTGAAAATTAGCATTTTGTGACTGGTCCTTAATTTTGGACACCAGTGTACTTGCAATAGTTACAAAAAACAATTTTGAGCGCAGGAAAATATTGAGAATAAGACTTAAAACAATAGATAGTGCGATACTTTCCCACTGCAATATTTGTGTTTATTTTCTGATACATTTTTTATTAATTTATAATTAACTGCAATTTTTTTTTAAACAAACAACTTTTTTAACAAAATATGAGTGTAGAATGTCAAAAGCTTGTTTAAAAACATTTCGTAATACACATTTTTCTCCATTCTACTTTTGTATATATATAGAAAACGAGATGTTTACATAATCAATGATGTTCATGGTGATGCTTTACACAGAAGCATATATACTTACCAATTTTGAATCTATATGACCAATCTCTCTTACAGTACGTTAAGAAATTATAAGACCACAAACGAATTGGTGCTCTTCTGAAGAAGAAGATACAATATGCAAATTTTTAGCGTGTGCATTTAAAATTGATAGTAGAACATTTCCTGTTATTATTACTATATTGAAATTTAATTTACATTTTATTAAAATATTTTAACGTTTTTAAAACGTAAATAAGATGACTCTTAACAAATTATAAGACCATCTGATGAAATTGGCATATTCTGCGTCACATCAAAATCATTATAAAATGTACGCGTTTGTATATCGTGAAAGCATTCCCGAGAAGCAAATGTGCAGGTTTAGATAGTGTTATTTACGTTTGTTGCGACCGAAGTAAGAAAAACTGGTTTTATGTAGTTGCTGGTAAATCTCAACGAGAAAGAGTTCGGTTAATGAAGCGTTCTAAAATTGCCAATCACAACGAAATAATTAGAAAAAAAGGATTCAAATAAAATTAAACGATTTAGAAGAAAAAGGATTTGACAGCACGGGATGGTCGACAAATATTTCAATTATCAACTGAAAATGGTTTTTCAACTCGGGAAATTTCAAACTCTTGCAACAACAGAACCTCACACGTAACAGTTTGGAAGAGTCTGAAACCAAATAGTAATGCAAAGTGCATGAAACTGTCGAAAAAAAACCGAGGTTAATAAAACATCATAAAGAAGAAAGACTGAAATGCCATGCTATGGGACAAAAAATGGAAATAAGTGATATTATCTGATATAAAGAAATGAATCTTGACGATCCGGATGATTATAAGCGCTATTGGCATTATTTGAGGAAGGAATCGGAACCATGCTTCAGTCGATAAATAGGAGGAAGATCAGAAATGGCTGGGGAGCTTTTAGTCTTGATGCATTATGCGATTGAACCCAAATTTCGTGACCTATGAATTCTGCGCAATATCAAGCTATTTTTGTATGATCATTTGATACCGTTTGAACTTTTTTAGGTGGTGCTAACTGGATGTCTCAGCAGGACGATGGTTCTTGCCATGTGTCTAAATCCAACCAGCAATGATTTAAAACATGAAAAAAAAACATGTTTTCTCATTGCTAAGTTGAAATCCAGACTTGAAACCCGTCTAAAGTCTTTGGGGCGTATTAAGTCGCAAAGTTTATGCTAATAATAAACATATTTTATATGCCAATGAAATAGAAGTAGCCATTATAAATTTCTTTTATAATTGTCCTGTCTAACTAGAAAAACTACTGAAATATTCGATCGATAACATTTTACAAAATAAATGCAAATTTCACTTCTGATTTCAATGCCTTCTTAAGTATTTATTAAAAGAACACACACACACACATACGCACAAAAAACAACAACAACAACAAAAAAAACTGTATCATACTTTGGAATTTATCTTTCGAAATATTCACTCTCTCATTAAAAGTAAATTACATTAGTTTGACAATGGTGTTGACACTATAGTGCAATTATATTAATGACTTAATTATGTTTTGAGGGTTATAGAGAAAAATCTGTCTTAAAATCTTTAGAAATGCTATTCCTCTGACATTTTAAATAAGCTCTTAATTTTTTTGTTTAATATATAAATAATTGTCAACTTCTTAATTAAATTTTTTAAACACTCATCTTCTTATTTTTATGTTTTCTTAAATATTCGTTAAAAGAAGATATAAAAAATAACTTTATAATACTTTGAGTTTACCTGACTAGATTTTATTTACTCGAATAATAAAAGTAAATTACATAAGTGGGCAATAATGTTGACGTTATAGTCAATTTGCACTGTTGAATTAATTATGTTTTGAATACTATATAGAAAAATCTATCCTAAAGCATTTAAGAAATGGGATTCATCTGACATTTTAAATTAATTTATTAAAATTTTCGCTCAATAGACATAAAATTGTCAACTTCGTAATCAGATTTGTTAAACGTTCACGTTTTTATACTGATATTTTCTTACGAATATATAAATAGAAGATATAATAAATAAATTTTTCGTATTTTACAGTTTATATTCCGGAATATTTACTCGCTTAATAAAAGTAAATTACAGTAGTTGGTTAATGATGTTGAAATTTTGGTCTATTTACATTTATAACTTAATTATATTCTTAATGTTATATAGAAAATCTTTCCTAAAGCATTTTAGAATGGGATTCATCTGGCATTTTAAATTAAGTTATTGCAAGTTTTGTTTAATATACAAAAAATTGTCACCTTCATAATTAAATTCGTTAAACGCTTATTTTCTTTTTTAATTTGTTAAAGTATTTATTAAAAGAAGATAGGAAAAATAATTTAATCATATTTTAGAGTTTATCTTACGGAATATTTACTCGCTTAATAAAAGTAAATTAGCATTAGTTGGCTAACGATGTTGACATTATAGTCTAATTATATTGATAACTTAATTATGTTTTGAAAATTACATAGAAAACTGTCTTAAAGTAGTTTAGAAATGGGATTCATCTGACAGTTTAAATTAGGTTATAACAAACTTTTTTTTTTAATATACAAAAAAATGTCAATTTAGTAATTAAATTTGTTAACGATCATTTTTGTTCTTGTTATGGTATGATGCATAATTTAATTTAAAAAATCTTTTTAAATAGTCTTAATGAATACAATTCTACCTTTTTTCTGTAATTACACGCATATCATATTCCATTTTTTGTAGCATTAAATTAGTGAAATGAAATAATATATACTTCTTTTATGTTTCATTTCGCTATTTGAGCTTAGAGATTACCATTTTGATATTTTTAATTATATTGTTGTTTTGCAATGAAAATATCAGCAAAAACTCAATTAGAATTTAGTAATATTAAATTATGTATCATAGAATGAAAATGATAGGAAATAAATTTTTAAGTGTGCTGTCCAAAAAGATAAACTAATGAAGCATTCGATCCATGATATATTATAAGACAATCACAAATGCTAGATAGTGCAATAGAAAAAGGATATTTTTACACCAGTTTTCATTTTCATATAATTAAAACAGATTAAAACAGAAAATAGCACAAAGAACAGAATAAGTTTGGATTCAATGATTAAAAATCAAGATTATGTTTTTCTTACATAATTATGTTGGTCATACAATAAGCAATTTTTTTCGTGATACGTAAATCAGTCTTTACTACTATTTTCAAATATAATTGCTCTATTTAATTACAGATCTTTATGAATAATTTACATGGATATTGGCATTCGAGAATAATGAAACGAAAAATCTCGAGTAGTGGCAACTGTGGTATAAAACACACAACAAAGATATTGTTTAAGCTGCTAAATTATCATTAATTTTTCTTAATTTTTCAGTTTTAAACACGCATAGCTTGTATTTATGAACGAAAATTGATGATTTATATTGTATGATATATTACCATTTCCAATCAATCTAAATTTTTAAGTGCATTTATGAATAGTAATATTTCTCTTATTTATTTGCAATGTTATGTTATTAAATAAAGCAAAAATATCAATTCGGAAATAGGGGTAAAAATTTCGGAAATTTAGTAAGTATGGAAGGCACAATCCCAGAAGAGGCGAGACACCCCATTTGGCAACTTTTCTGACACGAGCCCAAGAACCCCACGTACGCCAACCTAAAATGTGACAACCTGAAAACTTACGTGATGGGTCCACTTTCTGGACAGACGTCAGACTGTTTTCTACTACATCATCATTCTGGAATCATGAGAAATAAAACATTTATAAATAACGACATATTAGAAAACACAGGAACACTCATTTTTATGAAATTCAAAATAAAACGAACGATTTGAACCTAAATTTATTGAAAAATGTGAAATTTTGAAACTAGCTTTCTAAATCAGACTAATGATTTAATGATTCAAATTTTAATTTCTCAAGAAGTTTAAGAAAAAATCATCGCGTCATTTCAATCTTTTTAAGTACCTACCTATTTCAGAGTAAACATTGATTAATGCATTTCTAATTTACGGAAATATGAACGCGTCGCGTTCAAAAAAAAAAAAAAAAAATATATATGTAATAATAAAAATTTTCGCCTCTTACCTTAGTAAAACTATTTCAAATTCTTAACATCTTTCCTTTTTTGCCTATCTTTAATAATATCTTAATATCTTTTATCTCTTATTTCATGCATTTAAGCCTGCGTATTCTTTATCAGTCTAAAAACCTTAATCCATTCGCCTCATCTCATAAAACCCATTAAATTACTTTTTTCATTTTATTCTAAAAATAAATTATTTATCTTTCGAATGTTTTTTAATAGAATTGTTCGATGATGTTCTTTTTTCCCACCAATCCTTGCAAATCCCGCCAACCATTGTTTGTGCAATAATTCTGCCGTCGAAGCTAAAGAGATCGCGTCGTTGTCACGCGTGCCTATCTCCCTTCCCCCTGGAGCTACTCCTATCGTATTCTGCTCTTATCGCGTCCTTCTGGCTACTTTTACGGGATTTGTCATTTATCGTGTATTGTATTCCTACGCATGCAGTTTTCGCAAGTGTATAACCCGTTGCGTGGGCTAGGAGAGGTAGAAATTTACGATTACTGAGTTGCTTAATTAAACCACGCCACCTGGAGTATTTTTTTTTTTGAATCTTCGTCATTTGTTCTAATAAGTAATATCTAGCGGTACATTTTACTACGTAGCAACTGCCCGCACATAGATCACCTATAACTAGTGGAATTTGGTGCATTATATGGTCGATTAATAAACGTTTTCATGCATCTGTAGGCTACGATTACTATGCTTCAGGAAACATTCCAATGGACGGCAGCCTGACCTTCCACTCTTCCATCACGATTGTAGGATTGCAAAAAACCACGATTCCGTCATTGAGTACATAAAGTGGGTATGCTGGTGCTTAAGATCTACATGTTTATATGATAAGAGAGAAATCGTTTCATAAGCCGTAACGGATTTTACGTTCCTATGAAAATTTAATAATAATTGGAACCAATGGCGTTCTCAGAATAAAACCAAAGAAATTCTGAGTGAATGGAATTACGTAGTGTTATGTTCGACCATAATGTGCGTCTATAATCTTCTATACATAAGTGTCGCCTACTGTAATGAGTCTAATAAAAAATATCGCCTCCCGGTTGCATATTAGATCACTTGATGAAGACAACTGCTATGATTTACACATATTATAAATGAAGAATCTTCAACTGAGTGCTCAAAGAAGAAAAAAAAATCTTTCTTTTTTAATAATGAAGTTCTAGGTCAGCATTGCTGTGATTTTCATATCTGTAAGTTCAAGTTTGTTCTATTATTTTTGTTACAATGTCTAAATAAAAATTATATACTGTTTTATTATTGTTGAAAGATTAATTTCATTATTTTAGAATATTGTTTTAGTATGAATTGATAGCAATGAATATTTTATAATTTATTTTATATTATTTATGTCATAGAAAGTATATTTACATTTGTTTAAGAGTAATTTTATCTGTGTTTATTATGTTAAAATTTATTCTTTTGAACTCGCAAGTAATGAGTTCTCCCTCTATTTATATTGTAAAGAAATAGATCTGTAAAATGCCCTAGTGTAAAAATGAGTGCAAGCAAAGTAAATATAATTCCTTTGACCCTGTGTTGGAAATGAATATACAATTCTGGATGAAGCATTTTCATCAAGCACGCATTTCTGATAAAAAAGATGAAATATGGAAAATGCAAAATATCTCTAAATTTTTAAAGGGATAAGCTTTAAAGGTTTTCATTAATGAATGTCTAGAATGTACTACTTTTAGTAAGGTTGTTGAAATCCTTTCTGAAAAATTTATTAAAGTAAATGTTCCGCGATTTTCTGATTTTGCTTCTATGAAGCTAAATTATCTCAATGAAGAGTTATTTTAGAAAAAGATTGAGATTGGTAGACAACTACATTTGTGTGAAACCATCATAGTCCAAGGTTCGACGGATGGTTTGAAGCCAGAGTATCAGAATTATATGATTATTAACCCTCCAGAGAGCACCATAGATTGGTACAGAATGGCTAAAACAAATAGTAGTCAATCCCACCTCTCATGTAAACAACCATAATGTTAGAAATAATTATCAAAATCATGCAATTTTTCAGCATAATAACCAGGATCTAAGACATTGGGTTCGCCCAAACCAGAATTTTCAAAGAACAAATTCTAACTTTCAGCCACAACACCCTATTAATAGTCAAAATTCTAGGGTTTTTTGCCCTAGATTGCCTAATACACATTTTCAAAATAAGTATCCCATTCGACCATGTCGAATGTGTATGAATAGGGTTATACAGGATGCTTTCCACTGGGACAGGACTGGTATTTTTAATGTTGAACCTATGCAATCTTATGTTCCTCTTCCTAGTTAACAACAACAAACTACTCATGAAATTTGACATTTAATCATTCATGGATATGCAAATAACTAGGATTTACCTTGTGTAATCGAGTCTGGTTTTACAATATCAATTTTACATTTTAAGTTTGTTAAGTTGTTAAATGATAAAGGTAAAAGAAAAATTCCACCTATTATTATTGGCCAAGCCAAAGGAACTGTTAAAATTAATCAATCTTGTAACTTGTTGTTTAAAATAGGTAATGTGCAAAAATGCATTAAATTTCTATTATGTAAAACTGATTTAAATTATGCTATACCAGGATTGCCAGCCTGTTCTAAGTTTAACTTGATAATAGATTGTAATATGATGTGAAGTAGTGCAGGGAAACCTTGTATTAAATTGATCTCAAAGCATATACAATGGCAATTTAAAGTTACTACATTTTAATGTCAATGGAAACTACCAAGGAGAACAACCCGATTATGAAAGTGTCATAGCTACTCAATCCTTTGATCAAATTAATTCTAATGATTCTAAATTACTTGGGGAGGTAAATGCTATAAAATATAAAACATTAAGGGATAATATAAGGGATTACTTAGACATATTTCTAAAAATAAATATGATGTTGGAAAAATTAATATTGAGCCGCAACGCGTTTTTCTTAATTCTGATTTACCCATATCTATGAGGCCTTATCGCACTTTTGCAGTGGATGAAAAATAAAATTTCAGACAAAGTTCAATCTTTATTAGCTGCTGGTTTAATTAAAGAGAGTTGTAGTCCTTATTCTGCCCCTGTTACTTTAGTTCTGAAACGCGATGAAGGTAAAAAAAAACTAGAATGTGTGTAGATTACCGTAAATTAAAGGCAATAAAGAAAAATGATGCTGAACCTATACTACGTATAGATGGAATTCTTGATAAATTAATTCGTGATCAGTATTTTTCCACTTTGGACTTAGCCTCTGGCAATTGGCACATCCCCATTTACCCATCAGTTACTGAAAAATTGCATTTTGCTACCAATTCTGAACTTTTTGAGTGGAATGTTCTTCCATTCGGTGTCAAAGTTGGTCCCCCAATTTTCAATAGAACTCTTAGAATAATTCTCACTAAACATAAAATTAATTTTTCTTGCTATTAATTTGATGACATAATTGTCTTTTCCTCCTCCTTAGAAGAACACCTGCAACATCCAAACCGAATATTTGAATTATGTAGACTTGGAAATAATAAACTTAATTTATCTAAATGCAATTTTGTTCAAAATAAAATTAATTTCTTAGGATATGAAATCAAAAATGGTGCCCTAATTCCTGCTAATGCTAATATTGATGTCATAGAAAATTAAAACCATCCTCTAATCAAAAAGAACTTCAAAGATTTTTGGGATCCATTAATGTTTAACATAAATTTATTGATAATTATACAAAAATCAAACACAGACTACATAAATTACTTAAGAAAAATAGTATATGGGAATGGAATTCAAATTGCCAAGATTTCTTTCAAAAATTAAAGGATGCCTTAATTATGAAAACTGTCTTAAGAATTTATGACCCTGCATATGTTTGTTGATGCCTCACAGATGGCAGTAGGTGCAGTGCTTAAACAACCAGATACTAATGGGTTTTTACATCCAAATGCTTACTATTCTAGAGGATTGAGAAGTTATGAACAGAATTATTTTGCAACTGAACTAGAGTGTCTTCCCATCATTTACACATTAGACAAATTTTATCACTACTTCCATGGTGTAAAATTCATCATTCACACTGATCATGCATCTCTTGTTTTGTTAAAAAATGTCAAGCATTTGAGAGGTAGATTAATTATGTGGTAGTTGAAGTTAAGCATGTTTTATTACAATATAGTGTACGAAAAGTGATCCACAAATGTCGAAGCTGACATGTTGTCGAGTAACCCTGTTTCGCATTTTTTCCAACCGTTAACTTTTCTTCTCGATGTACAGGAAATTAAAGAGATGCAGGAGAAAGATAATGTCTGTGCTAAAAACTATCTAAATAAAAATGGAATTACAATTGTTAGAAAGAAAGTATTTAGGAAAATAGTAGTCCCCATGTCCTTAAGAAGGGAGTTGCTTGATATTGCTTATGAGAAATTTGGCCACCTGTTATCCAAAAATGTTAAATTTAATCTCCCCTAATTATTATTGGCCTGATATGACCCAAGATATAACTAATTTTGTAAAGCAATGCGCTATTTGTCAGAAAAACAAAAAGTCTTGAAAGAAAAAATTTGGCTTGTTACAAGCTATGCCTACCACCGATTTACCTTTTGAATGTCTTTCTGCTAATACTGTGGGAGGATTCAACTACTATAATTCAACTAAAAAATATCTTCATATAGTCATCGATCATCCAACCCAATATTTGTGGGCATTTCCCTCAAAGAGTGTCACTACTAAAACCTATACGAATTGTTTAAAACAAATTTTTAATATTCAAACCCCACAACAATTATTCTGTTATAATAAAATTTCTTATGTTCGGACACCTCAAAATATCTTAAGAGATAGGAACGCCGCCTTTACTTCTTCTAGGTTCAAAATTTTTTAGGGGAACCATAATATTAAGCAGCGTTTAACCTCATTTCACTATCCACAATCGAATGGTAAACGTGAGAGAACCAATCAAACGATAGTAACTAGACTAAAATGTAAGGTTAACTCTTCTACTTCTAAAATTCCTTGGACTAAACTTCTTGCGGAAGCCGTAAATGAATACAATAGTACCCCCCATTCAATAACTAAATTTCCTCCTGCTTATATAGTATTTGGCAAGTACCCTATGATTCCCCCTTTAACAAACCTCCTGTTAAGGAAGCCCGTAAAATTGCAAAAGCGCGAACTGATGAACTCCATTTAAAAAATAAGAAATACTATGATCAAAATTATGTTGAGCCAAAATTTGAAGTAGGTGATCTTGTTATTTATGAAGAGTTTCATTATCCAAATACTAGAAAGCTTTCCCAAGTATTTTCAGGACCTTACTAAATCCTTAAAAAAATATCAGATGTAAATTTTGAAACTGATAAGAAAACTCCGTTTAAAGATACCGAAATTATTCATGTTTCAAAATTGCGCTTATATCACCCTCCCAATAATTTAAAATTGTCTCACGAGCAATTACCACAACGACAGCAGCAGACTCAAGTTAAAACACTAACTTAACTTCGTAACTAACTTAACTCTTAACTTCTTATAATTTAAATTTTTGTAATTAATTCTTCAATTAAAGCTTAAAGGAAAATTATATATTTTCAGCATTACGGATGAGTTTTTTGGGAGACGTCTCAAGAATTTATTTGATAGAAATTCTTGATGGATTAATTCGTTTATATGGGATAAATTAATTATTTTTGTTAAGAGTTTCTAAATAATTTTGAATCTAAAATTACTCTATAAACTTAAAAAATGTTTAAAACTATAGTTGTAGACAGAAAAACCTTTTAATACTATGGAGACTTAAAAAAGAAAAAAGAACTTAATAAATAATTCAATCAATCAATTAATAAAAAGACAATTAATATTCATAAAAGGAGCTAGCTTAAATTATCTGAAATAGAATGATTTTCCTTTTTCCTTCAGTAACTTGTGTTTCTTGTTTGATCGAAAGCAAGAAATTGCGCAATACGTTGATGTCATGATAGTTCTTTAACAAATATTTTGTTCTTTTTATGTATTTTATTATCTTTTTTCATATTTAACATTTCAGCATAAATTCATACCTCATTTGTCATACAGATGAGATATTAAGTAGATGCTCGAATAATTATGTTAAGATGATTTGTTTTGTATTTTTGAAATTTATAGATTGTTGATTTTTAATTTATTGTTGATAATTATTATTATTTTTAATATTATTATGTGATATTTAGTGGAAATTTAGAATAAAAAATATTATAGATTATTGTGATGAATATATGAAAAATTGACCTTGAACATTATTTGAATTAACTCATAGCATAAAGATATGATACAGCATCGAATTTCCTAGGCCCAATTAAGGCGATATGAGTATGACTATGATTAGGTAATTGAAAGATAATTACTTTATCTAGCTGATCTGTAGCTAAATCCTACAAACATAACATGACATAAGAATAAAAAAAGAAAGAGAGAGAGAGAGAAAGCATGGAAATGTAGATTATAGAGATTAATTTTAAGAATTTAATTAAATGATAACTAGTAACTACTAGTTTAAGAGTTACTATTCTGAATTTCAGAATTTTTCAGCGTTTTAGAAATCTTATGATGACCATATAGTAAATAATACCATACAAAAAGTACTATATGACATCAGATATATCATATAGTCACATTAGATATATCATATCAAAGATTTTTCTGGCATTTCAGACAGAAATGCCATAGCATTAAAGGTCATACAATAAAGTATGCTGTAAATAGAATTCTTTAAATAATTGTTTTGAAATTTTATTATTGTTATTTTTATTGCTAAATTTGATATTATTAATATTTTCATTATTATTGTGATATATTTAAATTATTTATATAAACTAAAAAGTAACTGAAAGGACTTAAAGATTGAATTACTATTAGGGATACGTTTTTAGACGAACACTATACTTTTTAATCCCAATTTGAAATTTACTTTTGGGGACATTTGTCGGAAGTAATTTCACTAGCCTATTCATATTGTAATACCTCGATTCAACTCCTTCTTCATAGTGAGGTAGGCAGTAGAACTTTATTACTGAACTATTATGAACGAACTACAGTCCGTGATCTATTGCTTGCTCATGAATATGAGCCATGAATGTGCCATAAAAATATTCTTCTGTAATAACCTAAAGAATGATTAGTCTTAAGCTTTATATTTACTTTATTCTATATTCATATTATCTAAAACTATCTTTGTAAATTGTAAACAAGATTAAGCTGTTGTCCTTGTATTTTCAATACCAATTCCACTAGTTCGCGTTATAACGTCAAAATTTTAATTTACTAGGCATTATTAATATTTTAGAAAGTTTAAATTAAGCCTACTCCAGGTGACAAAATTGTAATCCAAGTCAATGTAACATTTCCCTTCTAGGAACTTGCAGGTCGAAAGACCTACCAGTTCATGCAGTCTTTTTTGAGAGGTGGGGGATATGTAATAATAAAAAATTTCGCCCTTTTATCTTAGTAAAACTATTCCAAATTCTTAACATTTTTCCTTTTTTACATATCTTTAATAATATCTTAATATCTTTTGCCTTTTATTTCATGCATTTAAACCTGCGTATTCTTTATTAGTCTAAAAACCTTAATCCATTCGCCTCATCTCATAAAACCCATTAAATTACTTTTTTCATTTTATTCTGAAGAAAATTCTTTTCTTTTCGAATATTTTTTAATACAATTGTTCGATGATGTTCTTTTTTCCCACAATTCCTTGCAAACCAACCATTGTTTGCGCAATAACTCTGCCGCCGAAGCTAAAGAGATAGCATCGTCGTCACGCGTACCTTTCCCCCTTCCCCCTGGAGCTACTCCTATCGTATTCTGCTCTTATCGCATCTTTCCGTCTACTTGTACGGGATTTGTCATTTATCGTGTATTGTATTCATACGTATGCAGTTTACGCAAGTATATAACCCGTTGCACGGGCTAGTAGAGGTAGAATTTTACGATTATTGATTTGCTTAATTAAACCACGCCACCTGGAGTGTTTTTTCCCTGAATCTTGGTCATTTGTTCTAATAAGTAACATCTAGTGGTACATTTTACTACGTAGCAACTGCCCGCACATGGATCACCCATAATTAGTGGAATTTGGTACATTATATGGTCAATTAATAAACGTTTTGATGCATATGTAGGCTTCGATTATTATGCTTCGGGAAACATGACAACGGACGACAGCCTGACCTTCCACTCTTCCATCACGATTGTACGACTTCAAAAAACCATGATTCCTTCATTGAGTACATAATGTGGGTATGCTAGTGCTTAAGATCTACATGTTCATATGATACGAGTGAAATATTTTCATTCACACACACATATATATATATATATATATATATATATATATATATATCACTTGATACAGCAATCAAGTTCTGAAACAATCTGAAAAACGCAGGAAACTCCTTAAAATGCACGTACGAACTCTACTCGTTAATCATCGAAAAAATAAACCGGTGGATGCAGCAATCTCAAAAATGCGCGAAACACGTAAGGTCCGCAAAAATGAGAAATACACAATAGACGATTAATATAAAACATTACAACAAAATATGCATAAAATTATTAACATGCCTCAACATACATATCCTTTCTTGAAACCAAACTCATAAAATGTTGAATTGGCATAATTTTGCAAATTTCCAGCCGTCGATAAACTGTCATTTAACTTTCCAGCAAAAAAAAAAAAAAAAAAAAAAAAAAATGAACGAATTCTCACAATATCAAACTAAATCACACAAGCACTTTAACTTGCAAATTTCGCAACTAAAAACTTTAAAAAAAATTTAACAAATATTAATAATATCCAAACTTGCTTTGCCGTCATTTTAATTTTACAATTAAAAACCTATACAAAATGTCTCCCTTCTCCAGAACTTTCCTTACTATAAATTACAAAACATGCGGAGTTGAGTTGTCAAAATACCGCTGAGCTAATTTTTCGATATCGAATTTCAGAATACATCATCAATGACGTCTATAAAACGACGTTTTCAGTTGGGCGTAACCAAAAATACGAAAAAAGTGATACTACTATAAGAAGCGATTTATCGCCTTGCAAAATTCATTGTCGCCAAGTGTCTCGCTTGTTCTGGGATTCAGCCGCATGGAATTATTTGTATTATATAATAGCATCAACGTGATGATATTTGGATATATTTTTATACTTTTCTGTTCAATAATTAATCATGTAAATATGTATATTACAACAGTATTCGAAATTTAAATACCTATTATGTTCGGTCTCTTTTAAAGAAAAATATTTTGATTTGATATATCAGTCCCGTTTTATTGTTAATATTCTTAACACTTTGCCGTCCGCACGATTCGTAAATATTTATTCGCTTGGCTCCGGCAGCGCTAATTCGGATGAGTTGACTTGTCGCCGGCCGTTCCTGACATTATCGGTCCAGGACAGGCGATCATCAATTCACCATTCTAGGCGTGGACAAACGCTGGGCCAAAACTAGCACGGCAACTCAGGATCAGAAAGGTCTTCGAGTCTTTCTTCGGTCGTTACAATGTTATGCACACGACACCACTGTGGTGTCGCCGGCCGTTGACCGCTAGTTTGCGCACGTCACCACTGTGGTGTCACCGGACGGCATAGTGTTAATACATTCGTTTTCATAGAAGAAGTTGGAAATAAACTTCCTGCTTCTACCCTTAATAACAAAATTCATACCTACATATATTGTGTTATAATATTGAATTATGTGTAATATCGTATGTTTTATGTATAACATATTTAAATATATATATATATTTGAAATTATAAAAAATATATAATTTTTGTGAGTTCATATTTTGTAAGAAAGTAAGAAGAATACATTGCCAAAATAAATCGTAATATAAATTGAAACATGCAAACTGTAATATTACAGAGATACACATTAAAAAAAATGCAAAAATCAGGGCCTTAATATCATTAAAAAAAACCATGAATAAAATGAAACTCAGTTTTATTTTATTCCTGAGTTTTTATTTTTACATCATCATTAAAGTTATGAATAAAGCATACGTTGGACAGCAACCTCTATTTTGTTTAGTATAACTTTACAGGTTTTCTTTATACATGGATGGTATTTGAGACTATGTAGTCATATATATATATCCAAATTAATATGCATACATTAATTATATATTATTATACAAATTAATTTATATTTGAAAAAATCGGACTTCTTTTTAAAATATCAAAATTACAACAATAATACCATATATATTTTTTTATTGAAAATATTACGATTGAAATATTAATATATTTGAACTAAGAATTAAGTATAATTCATATTTTGTTGTTGTTGCTGTTAATGTCTGCTCATTTGTGTGAATAAAAAGTTGTAGATATTCTAGAAGTCCGTGTTTACTCTAGGTCACAGTTCTAAAATATATCTATACTATACAGAAAGACAAATGTATAGTAATCTAGGGAAATACAATATTATAAGAAACGAAATTATACAATAACCTCTTCCGATTTATCTACGATTCCGCAAAGACTTTTTTATCTTTAGAAACGTCAGGAGCCAATATATTTTTGAGACACAAAGAAGCCTTTAAAAAAAACATTTTTAATGCCACTGATTTTAGAAAATTTTTTGTATAGTTTTTATTGTGCATTGATCAAATTTCTCAAACAAGAATAGAAAATTTTAAGTTGTGATCAAGTTTTAATTAAATATTTTCAGCTGCGCGATTCAATTTTATCAATGCAAGTGTAATGAAAATGTACCTATTTTAACACAAATGTTAACACTGTGAATTATGTTTGACTGTAAAACATGTTTGTTTGAATATGTTTACACGAAAATTTTTAGCATCTGAAAACCTGTATATTTGGTTAGGTAAACTGAATAATACTTTTTAAAAACTACACATAAACGTTTCTGGAAATCAGCGTTATCATTTAAACTTTAATTTTATAATATATTTTTAAATCTCGAAAATCTGTTGTTTTCTCATGTTTCTAAGGATACATTCTGTTTTTTGGAACAGTGGGTATTTGCGAAGAAGTTATTGAATATTTCCAATCTTGGTTATATACAGTTTCCAAAATTAAGAAAAGAAAAAAAAGTGTAAACATAAACGTACCTTGCAAGAAGCAAATAATTTCACGGTAATATATTGTAAACACCAGTTTTTATTTTTTTGTTTTGTGATGAGAAAAATGTACGCAATGAAATCCAACGTATTTTTTAAACAAATGTAAAAGAAAAAAGAAAATAATAAAGAAATTAAAGAAAAACATTAAGTTGAAAACATATTATTACATGGAAATTTTTCCTGAGAGAAAAGTTCGCCTTGCATACAATATCTTATATGAGAAACAAATTTCAAAGTAATTGCTTAAGTCGCGCAAAGAAGAACATAGTGAAAAAGATTCCATGCCGGGACTCGAATCCGGGCCATCAGTATAGCGCACTGACGTTCTACCGACTAAAACACATGGAACAATACCCAGCCCGGAAAATTTCTCACTATTATATGTTGGCAAGGCTACAAAGGCAGTACAAGATGGAATATTTATCGTGAGCCATCGACATGGGGCAATCACTAAACTTAATTAAATCCAGCATCGATAGAAATTATACTAATACATGGAAATTATTCCACAGAGATACATTCGCCTTACATACAATATTTTAAATGAAAGCCAAACCAGGGCCATCAGTATAGCGCACTGACGTTCTACCGACTACACTACATGGAACAATATCCAGCCTGGAAATTTTCTCACTTTTCTATGTTTGCTGTGTATCGTTCCATATGGTTTAGTCGTTAGAACGTCAGTGCGCTATACTGATGGCCCGGATTCGAGCCCCGGCATGGCATCTTTTTCACTATGTTGGTTTTTGCACCTCTTAATCAATTACTTTGAAAATTTGTTTTCATTTGAAACATATGTCTTGAATTTCTTTATTGTATTATTTTCTCTAAAAAAGTGAATGAAAAAAAAAATCGCCTTAGGTTTTATGTCCCGGACTCTTCACAAAACATTCTGAATA
This sequence comes from Maratus speciosus, assembly GCA_963932465.1. Taxonomy (NCBI): domain Eukaryota; kingdom Metazoa; phylum Arthropoda; class Arachnida; order Araneae; family Salticidae; genus Maratus; species Maratus speciosus. Next base: position 588,806,620 of record OZ010789.1, on the reverse strand, counting down.
AACCTATTAAAATTGTATTCCATTTCTTACACATAAAAAGTTTTTAAACTTTGACAGATTTATAATATTTTAGATACTTCTTTTCTTTGAATAAACCACAAGAGAAATAAAAAAAAAATTATTTCAATACGAGAGTCCCTGGTTTACGATCCTACCTTCTTATCAGAGTTTCGATTTTCTCTTTCAGGGGTGATAAATCACACTTCTATTCGAACAGTGCACTTTTACTACAATCGATAAAAAGGAAGAATTTGCGAAAGCTTCCTCAAAATCTCTAAATCGTTTTGAAAACTTTTCCCAATGTCAGAGATCGTGAATAAAGAATATTCGTACAAATTGAAATGCGAGAAAATGTTTTTGTGGTAACTTAAAAATGGATAATTAGTTTATATGTGGCCAAATACAGTAGTGGCCAAAATTGTGGACATGTTTGGAAATTTTCATGTTTTCTAATTTTGTGTGCTTAAAGAATATAATAAATTTCACTTAAATAGAAATGTTTATATATCAAATTCAAGAACATTTAATGTAAAATTTAATTTAAAAAAAAAAAAAACATAATTAAAATATCTGCATAACAAAAAAGTTACGCTTACAAAAATTAAGATCTATCTTAGTTTTCATTACATTTTAAAATTACTCCTACACATTGAATATTTAGTAGGATAGCCCTTGTTTTTTATTACAGCTTCACAGCGTCTTTCCATTCAGATATAGTGTTTGGAGTTCAACATTTTTAATCACAGGATGCCAAGAATCAATTATATCTTCAATAAGTTGCGTTTAATTAGATGGGCTTTTTTTCTACAAGGATTTTTAAACGTTGCCACAAATTTTCTACAGGATTCACACAGGGCTATTTGCTGGCAAGAGTAATAATTGTATGCTTTTGTTTTTAAACTATTCTTTGCATATTTTTGCGGTAAGTCATGGAGCTGAATCCTGCTGAAAGGTAAATGGTGCTTTATTGGTGAAGAGGTGCCTGATGGGAGGTATCAATTTTAGTTCAAAGACAGCTTCGATGCAGATTTTGCATTCAGAATGCTATCAATCACTTGAATGCGACCCACACCATCTCCAATTTCGGCCACGACTGTATAAAGAGTAATGTGATCTTAATAACACTTTTTGATATGTGTCTTTATGTATTCGGTATGTCTGACCGTCTGTTTTTCTATGCTCAAACTCAAGCAAGTATACTCATATTGCCAAGTAATTTATTATTATTGAGGATTACCATGGAATGTTCAGTATTGAAAATGAAGTGCATGGTTCGTTTATAGTATCTTTCGAAATAATTCTGTTGCATTGTGATTTGCGGGTAACGATAATTTGTAGAACATTTTACTGATGGTAAACTGTTTTAAACATATTGAAATTGGTATACACTGGCCTGCAAAAGTTAAGGTACAGGGACTGGATGCTTTCGATTGCTCACGTTTTTTCGAATATCTACCAACATTATTGGCGAATTGTTCTTGAACTTCTAGGATGTAAAAAACATGTTTGATTTTATATTTCTTGGTTAAGATTTATCAGGGGGTCCAATTAAGGGGCTAATAATAAATTTAATAATAAAATAGTATTTGCGATCACCTATGTAACAGAAAAGGCTGGAAATGGTTTGTCACTGTAGTAAATGACTATTTGGGTCCTGTTCAACGTTTGTATGCATTTGTGTAAGCATAGCACTCATATTCGTGAACATCTTAACATTTTTGTGAAAATTTTAAAAGTTTTTTGTTTATAGCATACAGAGTTTTCAACCAAATTTAACACAACTTTCCAAAAACCTGGCAAAGAACAGTAGCAACATTATACTGTAATTTAAACATGAATATTATATGTGATATGCGCATTTGTATGAAATAATTTTTAACCATGCATGCGTTTACAGAGTAGCTAAAACAAAACCATTGTTCAAAGTTTAAACCTGGCATTGCGCAAAGCGCGCTTCGAGAGGATGCCGAAAATTTGCAACACCGTCTTGGTCCGTGCCGTGTTTTTTCGGATAGATTTTTAATTTTAATTTTAGATCCACTCAATGCAAACTATTCTCGTATTTATGTGATTAATTATAATTAAATTACTCCGTGTTTTAACAATTTGACGTTTATTGCTTTTATACTGCTTCTTGCCATTGCATTATATTAATATATCATTAAAAGTTGTTATCTGGGCTTTAAAAGCCAACGGTATATACAGTACGCCGCCCCTGTCATTATGTATGTCCAAACCGCCCGTGTCCTTCAAGGTTAAAATCTCGGCTAATTACCAACGATTTTTTTCGGAAATCACTATCAGTAATGCTTTTATACTTTTGCTACTATAGGTACCTCAAGCGCTCTTCAACGTCTTTGCTGAATTCCTGCAATTCGAAATTTGCGTGTGGCGGAATAAATGCGCTTTTCTCAAAAACTGTGTGAGCTAGAATAATCGCTATACTTTTCCTGCAAGGTTTAAATTAACGTCTACTACTTCTGATTTTTTTCATAGTTTTAGTTTTAGTAGATTCGGAAATGTGTGTGTGTGTGGGGGGGGGGACATATTTTTGACGATATCTTTAAAAATATCATATCTAAAATTAAAAGAAATGTATTTTTAAGTTCAGCGTTACGAAAGCTTTTACACGATATGCAAAGAAGAGATTTATTTTTCAAGTAACATAATTATCCCCACTGCATTTTCCCTAAATATATTTGTAAATGTTTAATAATCTGTAAACATGTGGGTCCATAGTCTTTATTACTTCCCCCAATTTGAACTTTCCATGTTCCATAGTTTACGAGTAAAATGGCTGTGACAGGCGGACAGACGCAGGAGTGATCTTATATTGGTTCCTTTTTTAGGTGCGTTCGTAATTATATAAATACGTAGCACCTATAGTCGTCGTTCAATTCGTCTGTCTGTCCGTCTGTCCGTCCGTCTGTCTGTCCGTCCGCATATAACAGAGCAAAAACTAACCGACCGAATGATCTGAAATTTTTAATATATAATTGCTGCAAAATTTTGTCGAGCCGTTTCCAATTTTATGAAAATCAGATGTATAGTTTAATTAGAGGGACACCCAAAAGTTTTCCTTTACATTACGGCCAATGGGAAAAATTATTGCAAGTGAATTTTAATAATGTTACAGACTTCCGAATGGTCTGAAATTTTTAATATATAATTGCTGCAAAATTTCGTCGAGCCATTTCCAATTTTATGAAAATCTGATGTATAGTTTAATTACAGGGACACCCAAAAGTTTTCCGTTACATTATGGCCAATGGGAAAAAATTATTGCAAATGCATTTTAATGATTTTACAGCCTTCCGAATGGTCTGAAATTTTAAATATATAATTGCTGCAAAATTTTGTCGAGCCATTTCAAATTTTATGAAAATCGAATGTATAGTTTAATTACAGGGACAGTCATAAGTTTTCCGTTACATTACGGGGAATGGGGAAAAAATTATTGTAAGTGCATTTTAATGATGTTACAGACTATGCACTAATGAAGCGGAAAAAAATATACATTCAGTACAATATGGGGTGCAAAAAATAATTATAAAACTAGTTATAGTACGAACGCACCTCATTTGCCACATTTGACGAGCAATTTCCAACTTGTTAGTTTTTAAATACAGAACCCTAAAAAGAAGGGAAAAGATGGTTTTGATGTCGGATTTTTAAAGTTACATGGTAGTTTACTTAGACAAAATTTTCATCCTATTACACGGTGAAATTTTCTTACATTATTCGAAAAGTGTTGGAAAGTGTATCATAAAGATACTTGAAACTTGATTTTTCCCTCTTGATTATCTTTCTTTGGGGGTTTTCAGGTAAATTTTACGAAAAAATGCAGTATTATTTTCTAGTGATACTCATTAATTGATTATGTTTCAGACTAAAATTTTGAAAATTCTGAAATAATGTGAAGCGCGTAGTAATACGTTGATGGTGTTTTATTTGACGCTATTGCGCATCCGCACCAATATATTTTTGGTAAACATACGGATATTGAAAATAAATGGAATCGAAAGAAGATAATACTTTAAACCTACTTTAATATACAAGACGAATCTTAAAGTAAATTAAGGTGTCTCAGGACTCCTAAAGCTTTAAAACTTTCGAAATTTTAATTTTTTCTTCTGTTAAACTCCGATTTTTTCTGAACATTTTGATGTAATTGTTTCCGTGAAGTTCCCTATAGAACAGAAGTTACGGATTTTAGATTTATATTCGCTGAATAGCTGAAGCGGTGTTTTGAAACTTTGATGTCATTTTTCTCCAAATGAGGTTTATGGGAATAACGCGCACGATATCTCACAAACTTTTGAATATTTTTTCATGAAATTTTCAAAACGTATGCTTCATGTTAGTCTGTAAAAACTGAACCTATTTTTTTTTCAAAAAAAAAATATATATATATATTTCTTTTTGGTGATTATACTTTTGAAGTTTTCAAAATTTTGTATTAGCTAAATGCAACTTTGTATTAAAAACATAAAAAAGCTTTAAATACAGTTTTTTTAGGTTCAGGATAATTATTGGAATCTAGAGTATAATTAGACAGCAAAACTTTCATACTAGTAGCAATATTTATTTTGTAATCCTGCGCGTAAACTCTTATACCAATTTTCTGCTCTTCAAATGTCTGACAGTTTGCAGCCCGCAATAAATGCTAATTCTGCATCTTGCAATATTTTAAATGCATGAAATGAAAGAACGTACATATACCTTTCATCTCAAATAAAAATTATGTTTTAAAATCTCTCTATTCTAAAAAAAAGTAACTTACGCTGTCACTGCCGCCGGTTTTGCATTTTTTTGTGACCGGAGATGTTTCTCCGTTAATATTAAGAAAAAATATTGCATACAAAAATATGAAAATCGCGGTATTATAGAGAAATGTTTGATTAATACGCTGATGCAGACAGTTTTCAAATCGAAGAATTATTTTAAGAGATATTTAATTCCAAAGTTGGACAAAGTCGTTCCATTAAAAAAGTTTTATAGGAGCAAAAACTATACATCGGAATTAATTCATTTTAGATCGTTTTATCTATACTCATCTATACTTCATCATACTCCTATTATAAAGAGGTAAAAATTGTTTATTTGTCGGAGATAAGCTCAGGAACTACCGAACCGATTCCAAATGTAATGGTATCAAAATGATGCTGCTCGCCCAACTTAGAACATAGGCTATATCTTATGTCGGTGCCACTACCCCAAAGGGGGTGCAGGAGCAAAAAACGTTCTAAAAATGCGATTTTTGCGTTACTGAAGGGCCTAGAAATATGAAATTTGGAATATTAGTTACTTATAAGATATAAATGGTGTATAAGAACAGTTCTTAAACAATTCGAAATTTAAAAGGGGTGAAAATGCACAAAAAGCGTTCTAAAAAACGTTCTAAATGATAGTTTTCTACATAATCTCACGAAATACCAAACCGATTTCAAAATTAATGGTATCAAAATGATGGTGTTAGTCCACCTTAGAACATAGGCTATATTTTATGTCGTTGCCACTACCCCAAAGGGGGTGCAGGAGCAAAAAACGTTCTAAAAATGCGATTTATGTGTTACTGATGGGTCTAGAAATATGAAATTTGAAGTATCAGCTACTTATTAGATATAAAGGATTTCTAAGAACAGTTCTTAAACAATTCTAAATTTAAAAGGGGTGAAAATGCGGGAAAAGCGTTCTAAAAAACGTTCTAAATGGTAGTTTCTACACAATCTCAGGAAATACCAAACCGATTTGAAAAATAATGGCGTCAAAATGATGGTGAAAATCCCTCCTCCAACATAGGCTATGTTTCATGTCGGTGCCACTACCCCAAAGGGGCTGCATGAGAAAAACGTTCTAAATTGCTGTTTTTGCGTGACGGAAGGGCCTTGAATCGTGAAATTTAGAATGGTAGTTAGTTATAAGATATCAATGATCTCTAAGGACATTTCCTAAAAAAATCGAAATTTAAAAGGGGGGTCAAAATGCGCAAAAAGCGTTGTAAAAAACGTTCTAAATTGCAATTTCTATGCAATCTCAGGAAATAATGAACCGATTTCAAATATAATGGCGTTAAAATGATGGTGACAGATCTTGCTCCAAGATAGGCTATATTTTATATCTGTTTCCACTAACCCAGAGGAGATGCAGGAGATAAATGAGCGAAAAGCGTTCTAAAAACGTTCTAAATGCCGATTTGTCACCAATATCTCAGGAAGAATCAAACTGATTTCAAGAGTAATGTTAAGAAATTGATGCTGACAGCCTCTGTTCTAACACAGACGCTATTTTAAGTTGGTATCACTATCACCTAGACGTTGCAGGAGCAAAAAAGCGTTCCAAATTTCGATTTTTGTGATCGGTAGGAGATAGCACCTTAAAATTAGGCAAGGTACATATGTATTACATATAAATGATCTTTAAGAACAGTTTCGAAAAAATTGGAAATTTAAAAAGGGGTGAAAATACGCGAAAAGCGTTCTAAAAACATTCTAAATTGCGATTTCTACTCAATCTCAGGAAATTCCAAAGTTGTTTCAAAAGTAATGGTTGCAAATCAATGGTGACAGTCACTGCTATAAGATAGGTTATATTTTATGTTGCTGTCACTACCATCTGAGTGTTGCAAAAGCAAAACATGTTCTAATTTGCGTTTTTGCATAACTGAAGGGTCTAACACTTTGAAGTATGGCATGGTATTTACTTACAAGATGCAACTGCTTTCTAAGAACTGACGAAAGAAAATTTCAAATTTAAAAAGATGAAGTGAGCGAAAACCGTTGTAAATAACAATTTTTATGTACTCTTATCAAATACCAAACCGATTAAAAAAATAATGATCACAAATTGTTGGTGATAGAACCTGCTCAATCATAAGCTATATTTTATGTCTGTGCCACTACCACCAGAGGGTTTCAGTAGATAAAAATTTTCTAAATTGCGATTTCTGTGATACTGAAAAGGCTAGAAACTTTAAATATGGCATGGTAGTTACTTATAAAATATAAATGCCCTCGAAGAACTGTCGAAAATAAATTCGAATTAAAAAGGGGTGAAGTGAAGGGGATGTGCGAAAAGCATTCTAAAAAAGTCCTAAATTACGATTTCTACGCAATTTCAGGGAATTTAAACCAAATATAAAAGTAATAGCTGCGAATCAATGGTAGCAGTCTCTGATCCTACACAGGCTATATTTTAAGCCGATGATTCTACAACCTGGGGTTCACAAGAACAACAAACGCTCTAAAAAAGGCCTTTAAAAGCTTTCTAAATTACGTTTCTGTGGAATATTAGGAAATAACAAACCAATTTCAAAATTAATGTTGGCAAATTAATGGTGACAGTTTCTATTTCAACACAGCCCTTTATGTTGAGAGAGGTGGTAGAACTTGGAATTTGACATGATGGTTAATTTTAAGATGTAAGAAGATGGTTTCTAGAAAATTCAAAACTTCAAATGAATACTGAAATGAGCGTATTAACTGAGCATAAAAGTTTCAAATTATTTTCTAAATTATTATTTATTTAGTTTTATTTCGTTTTATTAATTTAAGTCTCATTTCTGCTTTATGCAGTGTAACAATGATGCTTAATCAAATTGTGTTTAAAATAGTAATTGTTTTAATTATTCCTAAAAGTAATAAGTACCTATTAATAAACTAAAATATTACCCTTTAATAAACTAAAATATTACCTTTTAATAAAATAAAAATTTAGTTAGAACCTTTTGATAAAAATTAGACATATAAATATCACTTGGCGTATTTCAAATATTACGCGAGCAAAGCCGCGGGATTTGCTAGTCATATTATAAAGAGGAAAAAATTGTTTATTTGTAGGAGGTAAGCTCAGGAACTACCGAACCTATTCCAAAAGTAATGGTATCAAAATGATGGTGTTCGCCCAACTTAGAACATAGGCTATATCTTATGTCGTTGCTACTACCCCAAAGGGGGTGCAGGAGCAAAAAACGTTCTAAGAATGCGATTTTTGCGTTACTGAAGGGTCTAGAAATATGAAATTTGGAATATTAGTTACTTATAAGATATAAATGATGTCTAAGAACAGTTCTTAAACAATTCGAAATTTGAAAGGGGTGAAAAAGCACAAAAAGCGTTCTAAAAAACGCTCTAAATGGTAGTTTCTACATAATCTCAGGAAATACCAAACCGATTTAAAACATATTGGTGTCAAAATGATGGGGTTATTCCAAATTAGAACATAGGCTATATTTTATGTCGGTGCCACTAACCCAAAGGGGGTGCAGGAGCAAAAAATGTTCTAAAAATGCGATTTTTGCGTTACTGAAGAGCCTAGAAATATGAAATTTGGAATATTAGTTACTTATAAGATATACATGATGTCTAAGAACAGTTCTTAAACAATTCGAAATTTAAAAGGGGTGAAAATGCACAAAAAGCGTTCTAAAAAACGTTCTAAATGGTAGTTTCTACATAATCTCAGGAAATACCAAACCGATTTAAAAAATATTGGTGTCAAAATGATACTGACAACGTTTGCTCCAAGATAGGCTATGTTTTATGTCGGAGACACTACCCCAAAGGGGGTGTAGGAGCAAAAAACTTTATAAAAATGCGATTTATGTGGTACTGAAGGGCCTAGAAATATGAAATTTGAAGTATCAGCTACTTATTAGATATAAAGGATTTCTAAGAACAGTTCTTAAACAATTCGAAATTTAAAAGGGCTGAAAATGCGCAAAAAGCGTTCTAAAAAACGTTCTAAATTGCAATTTCTATGCAATCTCAGTAAATACTGAACAGATTTCATATATAATGGTGTTAAAATGATGGTGACAGATCTTGCTCTAAGATAGGCTATATTTTATATCTGTTTTCACTACCCCAGAGGAGATGCAGGAGCAAAATGAGCGAAAAGCGTTCTAAAAACGTTCTAAATGCCGATTTGTCACCAATATCTCAGGAAAAATCAAACTGATTTCAAAAGTAATGGTAAGAAGTTGATGCTGACAGCCTCTGCTCTAACATAGATGCTATTTCAAGTCGGTATCACTATCGCATAGACATTGCAGAAGCAAAAAAGCATCCCAAATTTCGATTTTTGTGATCGGTAGAGGCTAGCAACCTAAAATTAGGCAAGATACATATTTATTGGATATAAATTATCTTTAAGAACAGTTTCGGAAAAATTGGAAATTTAAAAAGGGGTGAAAATGAGCGAAAAGCTTCCTAAAAACGTTCTAAATTGCGATTTCTACTCAATCTCAAGAAATTCCGAAGCTATTTCAAAAGTAATGATTGCAAATCAATGGTGATTGTCCCTGCTATAACATAGGTTATATTTTCTGTTGCTGTCACTACCATCTGAGGGTTGCAAAAGCAAAACATGTTCTAATTTGCGTTTTTTGCATAACTGAACGGTCTAACACTTTGAAGTATGGCATGTTTTTTACTTCCAAGATGCAACTGCTTTCTATAAACTGTCGAAAGAAAATTTCAAATTTAAAAAGATGAAGTGAGCGAAAAGCGTAATAAATTACACTTTTTATGTAATCTTATCAAATACCAAACCGATTAAAAAAATAATGATAACAAATTGTTGGTGATAGAACCTGCTTAAACATAAACTATATTTTATGTCTGTGCCACTACCACCAGAGGGTTACAGTAGCTAAAAGCTTTCTAAATTGCGATTTCTGTGATACTGAAAAGGCTAGAAACTTTAAATATGGCATGATAGTTACTTATAAAATATAAATGCCCTCGAAGGACTGTCGAAAATAAATTCGAATTTAAAAGGGGTGAAGTGAAGGGGAGGTGCGAAAAGCATTCTATAAAAAGTCCTAAATTACGATTTCTACGCAATTTCAGGGAATATAAACCAAACATAAAAGTAATAGTTGCGAATCAATGGTAACAGTCTCTGATCCTACACAGGCTATATTTTATGCCGATGATTCTACCACTTGGGATTTACAGAAACAACAAACGCTCTAAAAAAGGCCTTTAAAAGCTTTCTAAATTACGTTTCTGTGGAATATTAGGAAATTACAAACCACTTTCAAAATTAATGTTGGCAAATTAATGGTGACAGTTCCTATTTCAACATAGCCCTTTATGTTGAGAGAGGTGGTAGGACTTGGAATTTGACATGATGGTTAATTTTAAGATGGAAGAAGATGGTTTCTAAAAAATTCAAAACTTCAAATGAATACTGAAATGAGCGTATTAATTGAGCATAAAAGTTTCAAAATATTTTCTAAATTATTACTTATTTAGTTTTATTTCGTTTTATTAATTTAAGTCTCATTTCTGCCTTATGCAGTGTAACAATGATGTTTAATCAAACTGTGTTTTAAATAGTAATTTTTTTAATTATTCCTAAAACAAGTAAGTACCTTTTAATAAAATAAAATATTACCTTTTAATAAAATAAAAATTTAGTTAGTACCTTTTAATAAAAATTAGACATATAAATACCACTTGGCATATTTCAAATATTACGCGAGCAATGCCGCGGGGTTTGCTAGTACGTTATAATTTCCCGGTGTGCAGAGTTCATTTAGTTTTTTAATTTGACTAATTTTTTGGGCTTTTATTTCTATTTTAAATTCAAATTTTCAGCATTTCGAGAGATATTTTTTACTTATTTTAGAAAATTGTACTAATTTAACTTGTTGCCAACTGTATAAACGGCGCAAACAATAATGTTTGCTTCAAATTACAAATTTATTTACACGTGACTTTTATAAACAGAAAAAAACTTTCAAATTAGAATTAAATAATTACGTATAAAAGGCAGGAACTTATTGAAAATTACTTCACGAAAACATAATTTACACGCGAATTTCAACAGAGAAAGGATATTGTAAAATAATAAATTCATTAACATGCATTAGAAGTCTTAAATAGGAGAAATTACGTCACATTTACGTCAAATTACACTTATTACGTAAAATGAACAAAAAAAAAATCACAAAACTGTTTAAATTTAAAAATTGCGCGAGACATTTATTTGATATTTCGAGATGAACTTTTCAACTATATTTGTTAGGACAGAGCAATTAATATTTCATTTCTAACAAAGTATTTTCATCTGAATATTAAAAAGAGAAATAAAAGTTCGGTGAAAATTGCGTGAGATTAAAAACGATACATTTAAAATGTCTTTAATTTATTTATTTATTTATTGAACAACAAACATACGACTTGTGTGTTTGACATGAGAGCCCGCTTAAAATGTTTTATTTAAAAGAACTTTCTTTTCGCTTTGTTAAAAAATACCGGGAGACAAAGACTCTGTTTACTTAATTCATTTTATATTAGCTTATTTTGAAATAATTAACTGTTTTTTCTTAATCAAAGAGAAAAACAGCCATGGTATCTTTTAACAGCTGTTGATTTTCCCTTAAAATTTCCCAATCAAAGAGAAATGAATAGAAACCCATTTATAGGGAGATCGCCACTGTTTTTTAAATTATAATTCAATCTTTCAAAATCTTTTTAAAGCCGATCAAATTAGCGTTCCTCTAGAAACTGCGGTGTCTGAAAGGGGGTTGGCGAGCATAGCTCGTAGGGGGCCGAGCCCCCTAGTCATGTAAATTTTAAGATATTAAATGTTGAAAATGGTCTTTTTTTCATTTTTTTCCAACTTTAAGAGTCCTGAGACTCCTTAAAGACCAATTTAAAAAACACAATTTCAACTCGGCAGTTAAGTAAATTTGTAAGAGGAAACATTTTTCTCATTAATAATAAATTATAGCCTAACGCAACAAAATTATTTAAATTTAAACAGTTACTTATAAAACGAATCATCGATTATCAGGATACACAAGTTAGAATAGCAATGTAATATTTGTTCCAATATAACACTCCAGTATTTTTTATTATGTATCATACTGCGTAACATTCAAAGCAAAAAATTGTGTCACATTTTGAAATAGTTTTTTAACACTCGTGATTAATCTATAATAATAAGGAAAGACGTTTGTGTGTGAGTGAGTGAGTGAGTGATTGTGTCGACGGTGTTCTGAAGAGACCACTGCACGTAGGGCTACAAAATTTGGAGAAAAGTTACGTCTATATATGAAGCTTTGCACCTCGAAGCCCGATTTTCGATTTTTTGATTGGATTTTTTTTTTAATTTAATTTTATATGCGATTTTTAGCACTTTTTTAAGTTTCGAGGCGATTTTTCCATATAAGTGAGAAGAATACGGTTTCTTTCTTTTAACCCAATATAGTAAATTTTGTTCTCTTTTGAAAAAAGTTTATTCGGAATTCGTGCAGCGATTTTTGAATTTTTAGCGAATTTTTTATGCGACTTTTAGTGTTTTTTTATCATTTTGCGGCTATTTTTTGATATTGGAAAAAGGAGTTTTATTTCAAACTTTTAGCCTAATATACTAAATTTTGTACGCTACGAATTTTGAATTTCAGCGATTTTCAATGTGATTTTTAACTATTTTTCGAGATTTTTTGAATTTAGCGTCGATTTTTTGTCATTTATGAATGTTTTACCCCTTTAAAGTAAATTTTGACACCTGCGATATTTTTTAATATTTAATTATTTTTAACGCATTTTTCAATGCGAATTTTAGTATTTTTTAGAGTTCTACGGCGTTTTTTGGACTTTCCGAAATAAAATTTGGTTTCAAACTTTCAGCCTGATATAGTAAATTTCGCCATTTACGATTTTGCAATTTAGCGATTTTTAATGTGATTTTTAGCGATATTTTTTACGTATTGCCTCGATTGTCTATCATTCACGAAAGATTTCCGATTACAATGTTTTACATATCAGAATAAACATTGACTTCTGCGATTTTTAATACACTAGCCATTCATAAAAAGTTTCATAATCGGGTCCACAGCCAATTGGCATATCTTGGCGCATAATTAATATCTTTGTTGTAACCTCATGTGTTATGTTTTTTTACTGTGTATATGAGAAATTATGTACGTCTGTATATGATATATCGAAGTTAAATGCACTTCACAATGTACTAAATTTTATCTAAGCACGAATCTTGCAATTAGCAGCCTTAATAATAGTAATAACAGTGAAACTTGATAACATATATATAGCTTTCGCGACAATCAAAGTATTTTAGGAAAGTTAGAACACGGATAGGACAAACAAATGGACTGAAGCCATAAACACTTTAAAAAAATTGGAAATAAAAAAAGTTTGGCACAGATGCTATATACAGTAAATTTGGCGGGAACATCAACATCATACACAATAAAATCCAGGTTACGACATAAAGCAAAATAACGACACTTTGTCGCCAGTTAAGTATCCGCTGCGTATATGACATTGGCGACAGAAAAAAAAATCGCGCCAATATATGACATCTGTGCCAAAAGTTTAATAATCACTTAAATTTATACGTGCTCTTCCACTTTTACCCGAAAAGATAAATTATTGTCGTGCTACGATTTTGGTGTTTTTAAATCTTGGTTTGGGATTCTTCATTAACCAGACCTACAGCCAATTGGCTTATTACAGTATTACGCCCGCTTATTACAGTAAGTGTACTTTGGCGCAAAACTAATTTTATTTTTAAACCGTATAAATGATACTACATTGTTCCAGCATCGCATGTTCCGAAATAAAATTTGGTTTCAAACTTTCAGCCTGATATAGTAAATTTCGCCATTTACGATTTTGCAATTTAGCGATTTTTAATGCGATTTTTAGCGATATTTTTTACGTGTTGCCTCGATTGTCTATCATTCACGAAAGATTTCCGATTACAATGTTTTACACATCAGAGTAAACTTTGACTTCTGCGATTTTAATACACTAGCCATTCATGAAAAGTTTCATAATCGGGTTCACAGCCAGTTGGCATATCTTGGCGCATAATTAATATCTTTGTTGTAACTCACATGTGTTATGTTTTTTACTGTGTATGTGAGAAATTATGTACGTCTATATATGATATATAGAAGTTCAATGCACTTCATAATGTACTAAAAATTATCTAAGCACGAATCTTGCAATTAGCAGCCTTAATAATAATAATAATAACAGTGAAACTTAATAACATATATAAATTTCGCTACAATCAAAGTATTTTAGGAAAGTTAGAACACGGATAGGACAAACAAATGGACTGAAGCCATAAACACTTCAAAAAATTGGAAACATAAAAAAGTTTGGCACAGATGCAATATACAGTAAATTTGGCGAAAACATGAACATCATAAACAATAACATCCAGGTTACCATATCAAGCAAAATAACGACACTTTGTCGCCAGTTAAGTACCCGCTGCGTATATGACATTGGCGAAAGAAAAAAAAATCGCGCAAATATATGACATCTGTGCCAAAAGTTTAATAATCACTTAAATTTATACGTGTTCTTCAACTTTTACCCGAAAAGATAAATTATTGTCCTGCTACGATTTTGGTGTTTTTAAATCTTGGTTTGGGATTCTTCATTAACCAGACCTACAGCCAATTGGCTTATTAGAGTATTACGCCCGCTTATTACAGTAAGTGTACTTTGGCGCATAACTAATTTTATTTTTAAACCGTATAAATGATACCACATTGTTCCAGCATCGCACTTTTTGCAGCTAACTTTGGTTGTGGAACAGATTACATAAAAACGTATTCACCGTTTCATATAAAGAAGAAATATTTTTCAATATTTATACAATTTATTTAATATAAAAAAGCAATTTATCTCTTTTTATATACAAATAAGTAAATTGTGTATAAAAAACAATAATAATATCTGTAAATTAAATTTATACATGTAAATTCTTATAAAATAAGCTAACAGTTCATCAATTTTTGTTTTCGTAACTGTTTGTATCATTTGGCAACAAATCTGACTTTTTGAAGCCCGAATTGCGCCGAGATTTAAAAAAAAAACCGCAAAGTCCTCTTTACTAAAAAAGTGCCAATAAATCTTGCATTTAAATCTTCATTTTCAACGTTTTTAAAAGTCAGAAAATAATTGTGCGAAATAATTTGACTTTACGTATTTATTTTAGTGGAATTCAAAAAATATTTTTTAATGTCAATAACACAATATTTTCCATTTTTCACTATACAATTGTTTACGTAGTGTTACCAGTAGTATGCACCAGGTGGCGTAATTTACGGGCCAAAGTCAGTGAATAAGTTGGCAATTATCGGGGACAATCTCACCCATAGACTTTCACCGGATTGTCAAGTCTGATAATATGATAAGGTAGTCTTGATCATTATATTATTTTTCACGTATTCAATTTTTTCACGTACAGTTATGTATTTCATTTCCAAAATTGGCAACAATAACTTACTGCATTCGTATATTTTGATACCAATGCTTTAGAGACTGTTCTGCAGTGTTTTTATATTTTTGTTGATTGAATATACAAATTTAGGGATATTTAGGATTTGGTTTCTACATGTCTTGGTACAGATGTCATATTCGCCCCATATTGGCGCGATTTTTTTCTGTCGCCAATATCATACAGGCAACAGGTACTTAACTTGCGCCAAAGTGTCGTTATTTTGCTTGATGTGGTAACCCGGACGATGTTCTTTATGCTGTTGATGTTTTCGCCAAATTGGCAACCGAAAAAATCGCGCCAATATGGGGTGAATATGACATCTGTACCCAGGTCTTTTATTTTTTTTTTATTTTGTGTGGGTGTTTATATCTAAAAAATGCCTCGACCACCAAGAAAAAAAATGTTTCAGGAATAGGCAACAAAGTGATAGAGAGGGACAACGTAGGAGCAGAGAAGAAGAAACATCTGAAGAAAGGGCTGCAAGACAAGAGTAAAACAGGATTTCAATGTCTCAATTGCGCCAACATGAAACAAGCGAAGAAATGTATGCCAGGCAAGCACAACACAGGATTTTGATGTCTCAATCACGCCAACGTGAAACAAACGAAGAAAGAGATGCTAGGCGAGAACAACACAAGATTTTGATGTCTCAATCACGCCAACGTGAAACAAACGAAGAATGATATGCTAGACGAGAACAACACAGGATTTTGATGTCTAAATCACGCCAACGTGAAACAAACGAAGAAAGTGATGATAGGCGAGAACAACACAGGATTTTGATGTCTAAATCACGCCAACGTGAAACAAGCAAAACAGGATTTCAATGTCTCAATTGCGCCAAAATGAGACAAGCAATGAAAGGGATGGAAGGTTGGCACGGGTACGCATTTCTGTTGAAACTACTCGAATGAAAATGGATAGAAAAATAAAATGCAGCCTACAATTACAACACATTTGTTGATTATTCTCAAGAACTTTTATGCAGCGTTGGAGCAATGTGTATGGTTTGTATATATTGTGAAGCTCTGAAATGGAAAGGTGAAAGTAAAGGCATGTGCTGTAGTAGTGGTAAGGTAAAACTCTCGCTATTAACTGATCCTCCACAGATTTGTATGATCTGTTTTCCGGGGAATCATTTCAGCCAAATCATTTTCTGTCTAATATCAGAAGTTACAACTCATGTTTTCAAATGACATCGTTTGGAACAACAAAGCGGATAAGAGAACATGGCTATATATTCCTACATTCAAGATACAGGGACAAGTGTATCATAGAATTAGAATCCTTCAACCGTTGCCTGATCAGGAGCCTAAATTTTTGCAGATTTACTTTGTGTCTGACAATGTGGAACAGGCTGAACTTCGTTGTAAGAGCATTCCAGCAACAAATCAAAAGTTAGTGTTGCAGCTTCAACAAATGTTTCAACAAGGAAATAGATATGTAATTGACTTTAAATGTGCTATGGAGAAAGCCAGACCTGATTACAATTTGATTATACATGCTAATAAAACACCACCTGGTGAACACGAGAGACGCTTTAATGTCCCTATGACATCAGAAGTTGCATTAATAATGTCAGGAGAGCAACACGGAAAAAGAGATTTTGTCTTAGAAACAAGAAGCGGCACTTTACAGAAAATTGCTGAAACTAACAGAGCATACGATTCCTTACAATATCCAATTTTATTTTCGAGAGGTGAGGATGGTTATCATTTTGAACTCCGACAGGCAAATCCCAATACTGGTGAACTTACTACTAAAAAAATTTCTCATATGGATTTCTACTCCCACAGAATTATGATGCGTACTTCAAGTTTCAATATATTGCTTCGAGGTAAAGATCTATCACACCATTTCATAGTTGACATATATGCAAAGATAGAGGCAGAAAGATTGAGGTATATTCGTTTGAATCAGAGGTCACTCAGGATAGAAGACTATGTGCATTTGAGGGATGCTATTATGAATGATGGCAATGCTTCAGAAATTGGACAGTTAATAAATTTACCTTCAACGTTTACTGGTGGACCACGATACATGCAAGAAAGGACACAAGATGCAATGACTTACGTAAGGAATTATGGTCGTCCTGATCTTTTTATCACATTCACCTGCAATCCCTCTTGGTCAAAGATAAAAAATGAGCTGTTCGTGGGACAAAAACCACAAGACCGTCATGATTTGTTGAACAGAGTTTTTCACTTAAAACTGAAGACACTAATGAATCTAATACATTATAAAGGTCACATTTTTGGAAAATCAAGATGCTTTATCTATACTGTGGAACGGCAAAAACGTGGATTGCCACATGCTCACATTCTGGTATGGCTTCAAGACCCATTACACGTACACAGAGTTGACAGTTTTATAAGTGCTGGAATTCCAAATCCTGATGATGACCCTCATTTATTTAATGTTGTCAAAACGCAGATGGTGCATGGACCCTGTGGTAATTTAAATCTACATTCTACTTGCATGAAAGATGGAACATGCACTAAAAGATATACACGTCCGTTTTTAAAAGAAACACAGACAGGGAAAGATGGGTATCCATCATATCGACGACGAAGCCCACAGGATGGCGGTTTTACAGTCAATATAACAGTTCGGGGATCACCTGTTGTAATAGATAATACATGGATCGTGCCGTATTGTCCAATATTATCCAGAATTTTTAATGCCCACATTAATGTAGAGTTTTGCAATTCTGTAAAATCCATAAAATACATCTGAAATAATGTCAATAAAGGATCAGACACTGTCATTTATGAAATTACCAGCAATAATGCTAATGATTATGATAAGGTTACGCAATATGAAATGGGAAGATACATAAACAGCAATTAAGCAGTTTGGAGGATACTTGATTTTAATATTCATAAACGTCACCCAGCAGTAATGCAGTTAGGTGTTCATCTTGAAAATGGACAGAGGATCTATTTCACAACTGAAAATGCAACAGAACGTGCACAAAATCCTCCACAAACAACCCTTACGGCCTTTTTCAAGCTTTGTACCGAATATGAGTTTGCTTGCACTTTGTTGTACCATCAAGTGCCAAGGTATTACACATGGAATAAAGATAACAAGAAATGGAAACGCCGCAGTAAAGGACAAAATGTACCAGGCTTCCCAGTAATAAAGTCCATCGATGCACTTGGACGAGTATACCCGGTGCATCCAAACAATTCTGAATGCTTTCACCTGAGATTGCTGCTACATGAAGTTCGAGGCCCAACATCTTTTGAATATCTCAGAAGAGTTGACAATAGGCTTTGTGAAACATACAAAGAAGCTTGCCATCTGCGAGGACTTCTTGAAAATGATGAAAAGTGGAACAAGACTTTAGAAGAGGCAGCTGCCACTCGATCTCCAAAGATGTTACGTAACCTTTTTGCAGTTATGCTTATATCATGTAACATGTCTAATCCTTTACAATTATGGGAGAACCATAAAGAAAATCTTTCTGAAGATATACTTCACCAAGTTCAACTACAACATAATAATACAGATATTAGTTACAATCAGACTATTTTCAATAAGACTCTCATAATGATCGAGAACAAGATTCAGTCATTAGGTGGTAAGTATTTACAAACTTATGGCTTACCAGAACCTTCTCGAGAACAAGAATTAAGCTTAAATAATGAATTACTTGCAGAATTATCTTACGATGCGGATAAAACTTAAATAATATTTGGGAGAAAATGAACCGAAATTGGTTCAAGATCAAAAAGAAGCATATGACAAAGTTATGGATGCAGTGTCTAACATTCATGGTGGTATATATTCTTGGATGCTCCGGGTGGTACTGGAAAAACATTTCTTAATAACCTGCTTTTGGCAAAAGTGCGACTTAGGAAAGAAATTGCTGTAGCAGTCGCTTCATCTGGTATTGCTGCTGCACTATTGACAGTAGGACGAACTGCTCACTCACTTTGAAATGACCACTAAATCTAGCAAGCACAGAGATACCAACTTGCAACATTTCAAGGGGATCAAACAAGGCAATAGTCTTGCAGAAATGCAAATTAATTATCTGGGATGAGTGTACTATGTCACATAAGTCTGCTTTAGAAGCTTTGGAGGTTAGTTTAAGGGATATAAGGCATAACAGTCATATCATGGGAGGCATTATTTTGGTTTTGGCTGGAGATTTTCGTCAGACACTGCTTGTGATTCGACGGAGAACAAGAGCAGATGAAATGAAAGCCTGCAGTAAATCATCCTATCCCTGGAACAGCATAATAAGACTCAGATTAACAACAAATATGAGAGTTCTATTAACAGAGATTCTTCAGAAGAAGACTTTGCAGATAAACTTTTGCAGCTTGGTAATGGTGCCATGGTTTCTGATGAGCATGGATTTATATCAGCAAAAGATATTGGAAGATGTGTTTTATCACTTGATGAGTTGAAACAAGCAGTGTTCCCTGATTTAATTCAGTAGTATAGGAATCCTCAATGGCTCAGTGAACGTGCAATTCTTTCTCCAAAATATGATGCTGTAAATTCTAGAAACAAAGAATTGCTAAAAGAACTGCCAGGTGCAATTCATGTTTACAAATCATTTGATACAACATGTGATGCAGAACAACTGCTGAACTATCCAACAGAATTTTTTAATTCTCTTGAACTTCCTGGTATACCTTCACACATTTTAGAGTTGAAAATTGGTGCACCAATTGTGCTTCTTAGAAATCTGGATCCACCATCTTTGTGTAATGGAACAAGACTTATTATTAAGAATTTGAAGCAAAATGTTATTGAGGCCACTATTATGTCTGGACATGCGGCAGGTGAAGATATCTTCATTATGACGATGCCAATGGTACCTACAGAAGTACCATTTGAATTTAGACGTGTACAATTCCCAATTCGACTCAGTTTTGCAATGAGCATAAATAAAGCACAAGGCCAGTCTTTAAAAGTTGTTGGACGTGATCTCCGCAATCCATGTTTCCCATACCGTCAGTTATACATTGGATGCTCTAGAGTTGGAAATAGACAACATCTTTACATTTTAGCACCTAATGGGAAGACTATTAACATTGTTTATCCAGAAGCACTTGATGGTTGAAACGTGTAATAATACTGCTGAATAAAATTTTACATTCATCAAAGAAATTAGATTTGAAACTTTTATCCAATTACAGTAAATTTTGACTTTCGTGATTTTTTAACTTTTTTCTGATTTTTAATCCGATTTTTACGTTTCTTCGCGATCTGCTGCAATTTTTGGACATTTAACTTTTACCTAAAGTAAGTTCTCCCCTCAATTCAATGAAGCTTATTCGGATTTCGTATAGCAATTTTTGAATTTTTCGAGAATTTTGTATGTGATTTTTAGTGTATTTTACCGATTTGCTACAATTTTTCCACATTAGTGAAAGGAATCAGCTTTCAATCTTCGAACACAATATATAATTTTTTTTCTTTCCGAAATTTGTGCAGCGATTTAAAATTTTCTCACGAAATCTTACTGTGATTTTCAGAGCTTTTTCGCAATTCGCGCTATTTTTTTACGTACCCGAGCAACGCCGGGCAGATTAGCTAGTTTATACTATAATTAATAACAATTTATAAACAAAGAAAACTCAGTTTGACCTCATTACTTCTTATGTTAGGCTGTCTGATTTTGGGCAAATGTGTAGACGCAGTAACTTTACTTTTCTGCATAGAAGATTAAAAATAAAATTATCTTTCATGACATCTGCTGTATGTTAGTTATCGAAAATATCTTTCTTTAATACTATAAAAGTAAAAAAAAAAAAAAAAAAAAAGTTTCTGTTATGAACATGGTTTAGTAAAGATTTATTTAAGAGATATGAGTATATTAGGAAGTTGTTTTCATTTTAGTATCTTGTCAAAAATTTTATGATAAATTTTCAAAAGAAAGAGATGTTAGAACAAACATTTAACTAATAATCATAATTAAATGAAATCTGTAAAAAACATATTTATGAATTTAGTATTTTGCATAATATGTTATTGACCTAAATTTGAAAAGCAAAAATGAAGAGTTTAGATCATAAAAGTGGTAAATGACACAAGGTAAATGGTTTTGAGAAAATGAGTTCTAAACTTCGATTTTTTTTTTTTGCGTTATTGTCAAATGTCTTTTTTTTACAGTTAAAAATCCCTGAAAGTAATTGCATTTTTTAAAATAGTAATTTAACCAATTTTATGATTAACTCATTGAAGAACACCGATATATTATATATACCACTTAATTTTAATTTCGAAATGCCACATTGGCATCAGAATTTCAGGATTAAGTTTTTCTTGGTGTAAAGTACGGGACGAAAAGCTTTTACATATTTCCATATAAATTTCTTCATAAATGCCGGTGCCATTCAATCATTTTAAAATTTTAGTAACAGTAGTACGTTGCCCCTGAAAGGGTTATCTCATTTTTTGAATAAATATTTTTAATTATCAAATGGGGGATATACCGCTTCTGAACTGTTGTTAAACAAAATTTTTGTTTTTATGAAAATATTTAGAAATACTTTTAATGAAAATGTTTTTAGGGAAGAAAATAAGTTAAATATCTTGAATCGTTATAAAGAAGTACAGTAATTTCTGGTGTATAGCCTGCGGATCAAACAATCGTGTTTCGACCCAGAAATTTTTAAAAATAAAATGTAACTTTATAGATCACGGTAAATATTGGTCTTCAAATACTGAATAAAATTTCTGGGTCTAAACTGATATTTTTTTATCTGCGGGCTATGCATCGGAAATTACGGTACGACACCAGGAAGTGTGTTATAAACTTTTTTACAGTCCTTTATAGAATATTTAAATTAATTAGTTTTTGACTTTTTAACACTTTTAAATGTTAATGAACTCGTTAGGTTAAGATTTTAATTTAACTAATTTATTTCTACCTTGTTAATATATAAAATAAATTGTTATTATTATTATTATTATTATTTATTTCGAACATACGATCGAAAACATACTAATACTACTTAAAGGTTGATTTGCTTCTAATTATAGACATTTCTGTACGTCATTAATCTGATATGGGACTTATCTCTTTTTTATTATACCCTAAAATTCCAATCAAAATTAGTTGATTTTTATAACAATATCTTTCTCATTGATACATGCAGTTTTTTTTTAATGATATGTATAAGAATTCTACGTAGCGACATAACATTAACTTAAAATTCCTATAGATAATTATACGTAGACACCTAATATTCTTTTATCTACTTAATTATGAAAATAATTTTTTAATTTCCATATTTAAAGTATCTGTGATTTTATAGAAATTTATAACTTTGAAGAATTGTGAGGAAATGATTGTAGAGAAATATAAATCAAAAAAAAAAAAAAAAAAAAAAAACTTATTATGTGCTAAAATGTGTATTTTATTGAAAAACAATGCATTTATATATTTAAAACTAAGAGATTAGTTAAGATGCCTAAAGATAATTTGCTGAAAACATTCTTTGGATGCAGAAGAACATTAAAAATGAGACTTAATACTTCATTTTTATATTCTCAATTTTTATTATATTTAAATATATTTATCTACCTGAAAATAAAATTTTTAACATTCCAAATTTTTAATGTATATGATCAGTCACTGTTATTATCTAAGCTCAGTTTTGCTGTTTTTTATTTAGTATAAATTATACAGGGTGTCTACGTATAACCTGACAGACCTTATTTTCGCAATCGTTGGTCTTAGATGCATACTTCCAATTGCAAAAATGGTTAAAATAAAGAGCCGAGATTTAAAAAAAAAAAAAAAAAAAAAAAAAAAAAAAAAAAAAAAAAAAAAAAAATTAGTGAATAATTACACAATCTAAATTTTTATACTGCCCCTAGGTCCCTATACTTATATTTAGGGACGTTTTGTCTATGCAAAAGTATTGCAAAAACAAAAAGTTCCATATCTGTACGACCAATATTCACTGAGAAATTTCAGTTCAAAGTAATCATGCATAATATGGGGGCCGTATTCAAATGGAGACGCGAATATATCCCCTATTAGAAAGACAAGGAGGTTTTAGAGTTAGATATGATTATGACAAAAGTGTTGTTGCTGAATTAAAAAAAAAACAGTATAATATTTGTCTAATCACTAGTATTGAAAATAATATTGTATATTTCGTATAATACATAAAATCGCAGTGAACAAACTCATACAAATTTAATAAAATAATTTGAAATAATAACATAGTAAGTAGTGCTTTCTCGCAGATAAAAATCAATACGAAATCAAAACTTCAAATAAAAACGAAATAGAAATAAACAATGTGAATAAGTATCTTCTTTCATACTTTCTCACTACATGTGTTCGAAGTGTAAAATGCTGCTAGATTACCGTGTCTTTCAAATTTTGGGTTGTGCCATGTTTTTTAGCTTTTGAAAATTAAGTCTTGTGTATTTTTTAGCATTGAATACGAAAATGACTTTCATTTTAAACACTCACGTCAGGATTTTTCTTAAATCGCAAATTTCAAAGTTAAAAAGCTCAAAATTAAAATTTATCCCCTCTTCTCTCCCAAACTCATCGGAAGCCTGAGCTGTTTAGGTGTAAGAAACCCAGTATAAGCCAAAAAAATAGAATAAATTATTGAATTAAACAAAATTAAACTGAAAAAAAAGGTCTTACATCTATTTACATCTATTTTTTAACCTTAAAATTTACGATTTGCTTAAAAAAAACCTGAGATGAAGGTTAAAAGTGAATGTAATTTTTTTATTCAGTGTTAAAAAATGCATAAAACATAATTATAAAAGTTAAAAAATACAACCATTGCTGGTTTATGTTATCTAATCTAAAACTTTTTCTTAAACATGTTGACGGCAATCTATCCGAATTTTTTGTGTTATCCTCTATTATAAGTATGTATATGATGGTAAGCGTCGAAAATCATAATAATATTACATTGTCATCGGTTTTAAGTTAGTATGTAAGATTTAACTTCGATCGTAAATTTGAAAGTGAGTTAAAGTTCGAATTTTAAACTGGAAAGAATATCGTTGCAAGTTATGTAAAACCTTATGAAAATAACATATTTTTTAAAAAGAAATCATAGCTTCAAATCCTTACAAAATAAAACATATGTTAAAATACAATTCATTTAAATAATCTACAACTTAACTAATAAAATTTAACTCAATCGCAATAGTTGTACGATTTTTTTCAAAGAGCAGATACCGTGAAATAAGTTAAAGTACTATATGAAAGACTCCTGAAAGCACAGCCGAAATCATCTTACTTACTTGTTAGTGCCACTGTAAATTTTTAGTAAATATCACTTATAGGTCCGAGGGACCACATACAAATTTAAATTTCGTAATTTTTTTATAAACGTTTATTTTATTTTATTTTTATTTTTATTTTTTTTTTACCCAAATCACTTTAACAATAATTTTTAACCCTATTTAAGCAATTTTTGTAATTGAAAGTATGCATCTAGGGTCAGTGGTTGCGAAAATAAAGGTCGATGAAGTTATACGGGGATACACTGCATATTAAATAGTGTGGCAATTTAAAATGTTTTTATATCTATTTTCCTATTTATTTGCTCTTAACCGAAGTTATTAAAAAAAAATCTCATTTTAGAGTTTATCTTTTAAAATATTTCCTCGCTTAATAAAAGCAAATTGCATTATAGCTAAATAATGATGTTGACATTATATTCTCATTATCTTCATAACTTAATTATGTTTTTGAATATTTTATTAAAAAAATCTGTTTTAAAGTATTTAAGAAATGGGTTTTAGTGTCAAAAATAGGGTGCATATGACATTTTAAATTAAGTTATTAGAAAATGTTTAATATGTATAAAATTGTCAACTTTGTAATTAAATTTGCTACACCGTCATTCTTTTTTTTTATGTAGGTAGGATACATAATCTAATTAAAAATTCTTTTTAAAAAGGTTTATTGAAAAAATTTCGACTTTTTTTTAATCTCTAATATTGCCGCGTAATATATTTTCTAATCTGGAGCAATAAAATACCGAATAGAAATAATATTTTACATTGTTTCGTTTGAATATCAGATCTTAGAAATTTTCATTTCGAACCTTTAATTGCATAACTCTTTTGGCTGGCATTACCAGCAAAAAAATAATTATAAACCAGTTGATTAAATTGCATATAGTAAACTGGGAAATATTTCAATAGAAAATAATTTATAAACGAATTCAACTGTATCATTTTGACACCCGAAAATAAATTCAATATTTTTATATTTCTTTATATTTTTATGCAATAGAAGCAAATTAAAACAAAAATATTCCAAGGAATAAAATAAAGCTGGGTTAAGTTATTAGACATCTAGACTACATTTTTCTTACATATTTATTTTGAGATTAGATTAAGAAATTGGTATGTTTTTTTATTCACAAACATCAGAGCTTATTTCGCAACATGTTAAATGTTCTTTACCACCATTTTCGTACAGAATTGTTTCTTTTATCTAATTACAGAACTCGGTGAATAAATAAAATAAAATTCATTATTGTAAAAATAGCGAAAATAGTTATTCAGAAATAATCATACTAATAAACCCAAATAATAAAGCACAGTGTAGAGAACTTAAACTCTTAGATAAAAATAATAGAGTTTAAGTTAATTTGATAGCTAATTTAAATTTGATAGGAAATAAAATCAGATCTTAAATGTTGTCATTAAAGAAACACTGTAAAAGATTTGCAGCAGAGTAAGAGGTCTATCAACCGTTTTTATAGAAAACGATTATATAACCGTAATTTAACTGCATTCTGACCATATTATTGTCCACATTAAGCTCAGAATACAGTTAATTTTTACTTTCTTCTATCTTCAATAGAATAAAGTATTGTAATTTTTTTTAGTAATAATGATTATGTTATTACGAAATTTCATTCAATTTACAAAAAAAAAAAAAAAAAAAAAAAAAAAAAAAAAAAAAAAAAAAAGGCAGCACAGTTTTGTCTCCTTGCTTCTTTAGTTAATATGTGTTATTTTGGGCAAGTAATGAAAACGCAGTAAAATTAACTTTCCGCATGTCTATATTATAAAAGAGAAAGTTTTCCTAGAGTAAATTTGGCATCATTTGGATGTTGAAACACCTGAGGATTAAATTTCGCTTTTGCTGTATCCTTTAATTTTCTTGAAAATTTTGTCACAGTTTACTGAATTTTTGTATGATTTGAAATAAATTTTTCAAGCACAATTTTTTTAATTTATAAAAAAGTGTGTTTTTGTGCGAATACTTTTAAGATTTACTCTGTTATTAACTCCTGGCATATGGCTAAATCGAAACTATTGCTTTTAATAAATTTCAAAACTTTATACTTTTAATATGAAAACATTTTCTGTTGTTAGTGATCAATCTGAAATATATATATATACATTATGTTAGTAGTTTTTTAAATAAAAAAATATAAATGTAATTTTATTTTTTTAAACATACTTTCATTAAAAAAAGTGTACAATACATATATATATTATTATACATATATATATTATTAGTATACATAAATGTACTGAAAAGTAGGAAAGTGTTGAAGAAGATCATGTATGCTGGGAGATTAAATTAAATTGCGGTGAGTTGGATTATTGAAGATCTATGGTTGTATTTGAGATTTTCGCCAAATTAACCAGCTACCGACAAGTTGGCTTCATGTATGGTAACTTACGTTTCTCGCCAAATTTGGCGATGTTTCGTAAAGTTTGCCAATATTTGGCTCTACTGCAGTAACCCTGACATTATTACTTTTCAACAAATGCTCAATGACCAGTTCATGCGTTGCTATCAGGAATACATACATATTCCAAATTTCAAAGCTTTATTTTAACAGGAAGATTTTGAAAGATGAGTATTAAGATTTGAATGTCACATACAAACAGAAGTGTAAGTTAAAGAAAAGCATGTAAAATTTTTTCCCCATATTCTATATAGCAGAAACCTTCATCAATTAACATTAAAATTCAAACTGTCTTTCGTGATATTTGCGATATATTACTTATTAACAGATATTTCCATTTTATGTGTATAATGGGATTCATACAGGAGAGATGCTTATCATAAAAAGCACCTATTTCAATTTACTAATTCAGCTTAATTTTTAAAGATAAATTGAAAGAAAAAATTAATGATAAAAAATTGCAGACAAAATAAGGCATTATAATAAAGTTGCGGATCTTTGCACTCATCTCTAACCCTTTCAAGGGCGGTGGTTCATTTTTGGACCACGTAATTTTAATCCCAAAATAGCACATTAACATCAGAATGTTGTATTTAAAATTTTCCTTTTATTAAATACGTGAAGTAAAGCTCTTACTTATTTTCAAATAAACTTGTTTGTAAATTCCTGTGTCAATCAACCATTTCAGAATTTTACGAATAGAAGTACTTTGCCCTGAAAGAGTTAAAATGATTCAGAATCCATTTTATTAAAAGTTTCCATTTTATTGAAACAAATTGAATAATCTAAGAACCCATTTATCAAACTGTCGAAGAAAATAACTTTACTTGGTGGTTACTCTAAATGGTACGTCATATGGACACTTAATTGATTGAAATGTAGTAAAAGTTTAAAGAAAATATTTTAATATTTTAAGTGTTTAAAGTGTTAGTTAATAGTCACTTAAAGATTCTCAGTATAATATGTGAAAGTTTTCAAATTATTTTACATGCTAGAAGCTGAGACACCTGGGACTCTTTGCGGATACTTTTTTCACAATTCATTATTCTGTAAAAATAAATTAAATTTTAGTTAATAATGATACGTGAATAAATAATGAATATCTATAGTAAGTTATCTTGTAAATCTAAAAAATAATATCACGAAGAAAATATTTATTTACTTATATTACATATAAATAACATATACTTTCACGAGAAAAAAAATAGTAATACTCTTTATTTATTAATAAAATCCAATAATTTTTCAGACAAATGTAATTTATTTTCCAACCTTAAATGTATTTTAAATAATGCACGAATCTAAAAAGTATTTTTCAGTGATTTGATTCTTAATTGTTTTTAGAAATTTTTAAAAATCTCTCCTTCAAAATAATATATATATATATATATATATATATAACCATTAATTAAACATAACCTTCCACCGTCAAATATTATGAATTAAAGCTGTAAGTATTAAAAAAAAATTAATATAAGAATTATTATGGAAGAAAAAGAAAAAAGTGGACACCGACAAAAATTGAAAAGCTTATACATTGAATTACCATACATATTAATTTTTTAACAATTTTTCTTTGTATTTTAATTCCTCAAAAATCTCTCCTTCAAAATAATATATATATATATATATATATATATATATATATATATATAACGGGACAGATAAACAGATAAACAGACAAACAGATAAATAACAAAATATACTGTGTCTTGGATTACATGGGGTCACATCTAAAAGGTGTTAACATTAATAAAGTTTTAAATAAGTATAATAGTCTGCTGCCGGATAAAAATATAGAGATTTTTAAGGCTTTTAAATATGTTAAACCGATGGGCAGACTCATATATAATTATAACGACTATGCAAAGGATTTGAAAAAAAGTATCGATAATAGTGTTTGCTATTGTCACGAAGTGAAATTCAAAGAATATATAAATCCAACATACGGACACGTATTAACGGGTAGTTTGGATATTGTACATAATAAGAATTTGAGTGAAATCATGAAATACGGAACGAGTTACAGGATTAAGAGAGTATTAACAAGAAATATGGCAAAAAAACGCTTGAATATGAACTTAGATATTTTGATTAAAAAATTAGTTTATAAATACAATTTGCCAGCTAGCGTTTTCGAGGAATGGAAGTATCATATTTTAAAAGATTTCTGTAGAAATTTTGAGAGTAACTCTGAGGGAGTTTCGGTAAAGTATTATAAGGATTTGAAAGAATCTATAACAGAATTGCAGAATAAATTTATAATTACGTATATAGATAAAGCTAACAAAAATTACGCAATTATTTGTAAAACATTATATGATAAATTACTCAGGGAGGCTTATGGTAATGAAATAAA
Organism: Maratus speciosus; assembly: GCA_963932465.1. Classification (NCBI taxonomy): domain Eukaryota; kingdom Metazoa; phylum Arthropoda; class Arachnida; order Araneae; family Salticidae; genus Maratus; species Maratus speciosus. The sequence continues at coordinate 588,777,316 of OZ010789.1, read as the reverse complement.
CTATGAAATTGTCAAATCAAATAAACAAGTTATTAGTAATAGAGTAAAAGCATATTATAAAAAAATTAAAATAAAGCAAAATAGTACTAGCTTTCCATATTTGGTAATGGTTCCAAAGTTTCATAAAGATCCGGTTGCTTTTAGAGCTATTACATGTGGTTTCGGTTCATATTTGGAAAATTGTAATAAAAAATTGTTGAAATTATTAAAAGAGATTTTTGATGTAGTATTGAAAGATAAACCGGCTTGTATAATAAAAAACAGCTTTGAGTTAATTAAACATTTAAATCTAATGAAAAACATTTCAAGTTTAACAGCGTATGATTTTGAAGATTTGTATAATAGTATAGATTTGGACAATCTTAAAATAAAAATTATGGAGTTTTTTAGTAAATATAATTCCTCAACTATCGGACAGGAATGGTTTACTAATTTGTTTAACTTTGTAGTGAGTGAGAACTACTTATATGACGGGAAAATTGTTTACAAACAAGTTAGAGGTATTCCAATGGGGGGATGTTGTAGTTCGATTTTAGCCGATATCTACTTATATATGTATGAGGAACAAATTGATATAAATGAGGATATGAAGTGCTTTCGTTACATTGATGACGTTTTAATAGTCAGATGCAATGATGTGAGAAAAAGAAAAATTTGATTGCTATCCTAGAGGTTTAAATTTGAAATTGGAGTCAAAAAGTAAAAACATGGTCAACTATTTAGAAATTAATATCGAGATAAAAAATGGTGAGATAAAAACAGATATATATGATAAACGAAAAAGCTTTAACTTTGAAACTATAAAAATCTTAAATTTTGGATCAAATGTGCATATCTCAATATATAGAAATATTTTTATTAACGGGTTAAACCGTATAGATAGGTTGACATCAAATACTGGGAAAAAAATTGAAGAACATTACAATTGGTATATTCTGGCATTGCACCATGGCTATCCTGAGAGATTTTTGAAGAGTCTGCTACGAAATTTCGTAAAGTGTAAGACTTATCGCAGAGATTTAGAGGTAATGTGGATGCGAAGAGAGGAGTAACCGTGGCTTTGACTGTTCAGGGTTTGCGTGCACGATTGTTTGGGGTTTCATGTTCAGTTGTTGGTTTTCGATGGGTCTAGGCAGCTCATTCGATTTGTTAGTTTTTTTCTTTTTGGTCTTGACAGGTTGCTTGGGGAGCGTTGTTCACATAAAAACTGGTTTTAACCCCGCAGTTGCATGTCGCAAGTGCATTCCGGCCTGTCTCCATGGATCCAATTTGTTCTGGTTTTAGTTTGAATGTTTTTAAAGTTTGCCGTTTTTAAAGTATGTTGTTTTTAAAGTATGTTGTTTTTAAAGTTAGTTGTTTTTAGTTATTTTGTAGTTGTCATTTGGTTTAGTTTATTTATTGTTGGATCATTTCCGTAGTTTCGAATTGTTGGTTTGGTTTTTGGATATATATATATATATATATATATATACATATTAATTTTTTAACAATTTTTCTTTGTGTTTTAATTCCTCTGTTTGTGTTCCTCAAATTCTGAGGTGTATTTGAATTTCGACTGGGAAATCGATCTTTTAGGTAGCTTTCATTACAAAAAGCTACCTATTGCAGCCGTTCGGAGGAAAGCGATTTCAAAAAATTTTGGTATATTTTCATCGATCATGACCCTCAGACCCCGAAACCACCATCCGTTCAAAATTGATATATATATATATATATATATATATATATATATATATCTGACCTTTGTCATACTATAACTCTCGTATTTATGAACCGATTTGGATGTAATTCGGTGTATACATAGTACATACCAATGTCTCGACCGAGTTCGTTGGCCAGCTTCATCCGCCGTTTTGTTTCAAAATGGCGGCCATTTAAAAAATTAAAAAAAAATTAAAATTTGAAATGAGGCACCAAAATTTTGAAAATGGAAAAATATTTTTTTCTTATGTATTTGACCTTTATACAAAGACTCCGGAGCAGTTTTTGTTTCGTCTATATCTTAAAAAATTGGCTGAGTTATAGCATTTTGAATTTATGGCATGGCTGACATTTTGAAACGTCCTGAAATTTGTCACGCGATAAAAGGCGTATTTATGAACCGATTTGGATGTAACTTCGTTTATACATAGTACATACCAATGTCTCGACCGAGTTCATTGGCCAGCTTCATCCGCCATTTTGTTTAATAATAGCGGCCATTTAAATTTTTAAGAAAATTTAAAATTTGAAATGTGGTACCAAAAAAACTGAAAATTGAAAAAATATTTATTTCTTATGTATTTGACCTTGATAAAAAGATTCGGGAGCAGTTTTTGTTACTTCTATATCTTAAAAAATGGCTGAGTTATAGCATTTTAAATTTCTAGCGTGGCTAACATTTTGAAACGTCCTGATTTTTGTCACGTGATAACAGGCGTATTTATTCACTGATTTGGATGTACCTTGACGTGTACATAGTACATACAAATATTTCGACCGAGTTCGTTGGCCAGCTTCATCCGCCATCTAGTTTCAAAATGGCGGCCATTTAAAACAAAATAAAAAAAATAAAATTTAAAATGAGATACCAAAAATTTAGAAAAAGAAAAAGATTTTTTTTTTTGTATGTGGTTTACCTTAGTACAAAGATTCCGGAACAGGTTTTGTTTCGTCTATATCTAAAAAAAATGGCTGAGTTATAGCATTTTGAATTTCTATTGTGGCTGACATTTTAAAACGACCTGATTTTTGTCACGCGATAACAGGCGTATTTATGAACCAATTTGGATGTAACTTGGTCTGTCTCTGTACATGGTACATACCAATGTCTCGACCGAGTTGGCCAGCTTCATTAGCCATCTTGTTTCAAAAGGGTTGCCATTTAAAAAAAATTTAATTTAAGGTATTAAAAAATTGGAAAATGAAAAATATTTTTTTTTTATGTGTTTGGCCTTGACACAAAGATTCTGGAGCAGCTTTTGTTTCTGAAAATTTGTTCTTTTGTTTATATCTTAAAAATGTTTGAATTATAGAGCTTTGAACTTCTAGCATGGCTAACACTTTGAAACTATATTGTATTTGTCACGCGATAACACACGTATTCGCCTATTTCGATGTAAGAAGGCATGTGGATAGTATACACAAATATCTCGACCAAGTTCGCTGGCCAGCTTCATCTGCCGTCTTTGTTCAAAATGGCGGCCATCAAATTAAAAAAAATTATATTTAAAGTGAGGTGCAAAAAAATTAGAAATTGAAAAAGGTTTCTTTCTTAAGTATTTGACCTTGATATAAGGATTCAGGAGCATTTTTGGGTTGTCTTTATCTTAAAAAATCGCTCAGATATAGCAGTTTCAATTTCTAATGTGGGTGACATTTTGAAAAATCTGATTTTTTGCCTGCGACAGCACTCGTATATATCAGCCGATTCAGATGTGAGTGAGCATGTGCACAGCAATTACTAAGGTCTCGATCAAGTTCACTGGTTAGCCTCATCCACCATGTTGTCTTAAAATGGCAGGCACTTTAAGAAATCGCCGAATTTGGCAGCCAAATATAAGTTACCTTAAATAAAAGCAGCTCTAATAAAGCTGACTAATTTCGCGAAATTCTCATTCATAATGATTTAGTATTGATAAAAATTAGTATTGAATCTCCTATATTCGGTTTTCACTAAATTGAGCTTCGTGTGTTTGAATAATATAAGTTGGATCTTTTAAAATAAGGAATATGAAAGCTACCTCTTCCTCCCGGCACTGGCCGGAAGGACTTTTTTTCTTATTTACGACAATAATAATATTTTAAAACTTATTTTGAACTTCTTATTTAAGTAGAATGTTGCATTAATTACAATCAATATCCTGCCTCAAAATAACTATTTTATAAATTAATTTATATTTTAGCATTATAATAATATCTTGCAAATAACTTAAAATAAACCTAATTAGGAGAAATAAAATTTTAAATTCTCATCTGAAAATACACAGATAATCGCTCATTTGACCCCAATCATAAATTAAATCTTCCACATATAATTACAACGTTTGCATAGAGTTATTGTATATTGTTTAATTTGAGTATTATGTTTTTTGTGGATGTATAGATTTAACAGGTTTCAAGTCTTTCATAATAAAAAATATTCAAAAGAAATCACGGTATTCGAAAATCCGAGGCTCAGCTTTCGGTTGAAATTCAGATGATTTTCACAGGAATGTCTGCTTGCACCATAAACAATCATAGATTATTATTAAGAAATATCAAAATTAAGAAAATATAACCTGAAACGTGATCCCTAACAACGTTAAGAAAAAAAAAATTACACCTTAAAAAAGTCTTAACGAACGAAGTCTTGCGAAGTCTTAATTGCCTGTTCATAAATATTTTTTTTTGTGTGAATGTTGTGTAATCACACCCAGTCGTTGGTTTTGTCAAATTGCATTCGTATTAATGTTAAGTTAAAATAAAAAAAGAGGATATTTGCGAAAAGTACGAGCCTATACATACTTTCTATGAAAACATCTTTTGAATAAATATAAAGCAATAATAGTAATCGGTTTCAATGTAAATCATTTTAAAGATAATGCGATTTCATAGTGCTGTAAATAAATTAAAAAAAACTAAGTTTAATTGAATAAGTTGCCCGTTAAAACCGAGAGGTAAGACAAAGATTTTAGCGAATCAACAGACAGAAATAATTATGTTTGTAGTTTTACTTTTTCATGCTTCACGAGATCTTTAACAGTGATATTTGGAGACAATATAATGCCATAGTTTCGAAACTCTCCAAAATCAATAGAGAAAAGTGTCGATACATAATTTTCAAGTTAATATAAAGCCTTCACACAACGATAAATGTCTTGCTGGATGATCGTTTGTGTGTTTCACACAATCTACTATTCATGATATGATACAACATAATCTCATATTTCGGTTTTACAATCAGTCTCTAAATTAATCTAAAGTAATTTCAGTCAAAAATAATATTTTATAGAAATTCATTCTTCAAAAACTTGCATCATAAGTTCATTTAGGGATTTTTGCTGCATGAAACAAAGTGCCTTTTCACCCATTGCAAATTATAGTATGTAATAATTTTATGTTAATCTAAACAGTAAAACTGTCTAATTACAACATACACAGAGAGATTAAATCCCTTTAAAATAAAGCTATCTGCTTTATTTGTAATAAAAAAAAACACATTTTTTTATATAAATTTAATTTTAAGTTCAGGATGATTTTAAAACCTTCTTTTGCTATTTTCCTATGTATTTCCGACAGATGCGTATTAAAAGCATTAACAAATATTCTTAAATCACGTTCTCGATATTTTTTATAAATTACTGTAATTAGGTGTATATATACAGTTAAAATTAATAATTCGGTCTCCCTCATATTTCATTCATATAATCAAATCTAATTCTAATGCATAAATAACTATTTTAGTAATATCGATAGGAAATTACGATCAAGTTTGAAATACAGTTTCATGTTTTAGTGATTTCCTTAATTTCTAAACTAAACCCTCTTAATTATAATTTAAAATTTAATATCCCAAAACATTTACTAGTTTAATAATTATAAACTGTATTAACGAAATAACGATGATGACATTAAATTTTAATTTTCTTGACAACGTGATTATATTTTTATTCATTATATAGAAGGATATGTTCTCCGGAATTTAAGATTTGAGATTCAGTTTTAAAAATTAGTGTGTTTACACACATAAAATTAAGTTGCTATAAATGTTGGTTATTATAAATAAAATTATAAAGTGCAATAATTAAATTTATTATACGCTCGTTATTATCTTATTGCGACATGATACATAATTTAATTTATATATCATGATTTATTATACACAATCATTTCTCGGGACATGTTTTTGATTTAAAATCTCTCTATTCTAAAAAAAAAAGTAACTTACGCTGTCACCGCCGCCGCCGCCGGTTTTGATTTTTTTTGTGACCGGAGGTCTTTCTCCGTTAATATCAAGAAAAATATTGCATACAAATATATGAAAATCTGCGGTATTATAGAGAAATGTTTGATAAATACGCTGATGTAGACAGCTTTCAAATCGAATAATTATTTTAAGAGATATTTATTGCTAAAGTTGGACAAAATCGTTCCATTAAAAAAGTTTTATAGGAGCAAAAACTATACAAGGGAATTAATTCATTTTTAGATCATTTTATACGTTAGATTTCCCGGTGTGATGACTGCCTTTACTTTTTTAATTTGACGCATTTTTTGAGGTTTTATTTCTATTTTAAATTCAAATTTTCAGCATTTCGAGTCATATTTTTTACTTATTTTAGAAAATGGTATTAATTTAAACTGTTACCAACTGTATAAAAAGCGCAAACATCATTTATGTCATCATATCATTTATGTTTGCTTCAAATAAAAAAAATATTTACACGTGACTATTATTAACAGAAAAAAAAACTTTCAAATTAGAATTAAAAAATTACGTATGAAAAGCAGCAACTTATTGAAAATTACATCATAAAAACTATATTTACACGTGAATTTTAACATGCGTTAGAAGTCTTAAATAGGAGAAATTACATCACATTTACGTCACATTACACTTATTACGTAAAATGAACAAAAAGTAATATTGCAAAATTATTTAAATTTAAAAATTGCGCGAGACATTAATTTGATATTTTGAGATTATATTAATAAGATTAATATTAATTTTATGGAATGAGTTTAGACTGCTTTCGAACGACTATTTAGTAATTTAATAAAAATAAAAAAGGTTACAAGCTGAAAATGAAGTGTCATCAACAAAAAATGTGATTTGAAAGAGAAAAATCTGTAAAGCAGAAAATAAATAAATTGCTTAAATGGTTTAGTTAAAATTCGTTAACCTTCTGTGTCGTTTCCGTCAAAAGAAGGCACTGGTATTTGTAAAATATTTTTGCATTTTGATGATTTGCTTATTTTGAAGCATACATATTTTATATATTAGCTTATTTTGAAATGTTTAATTGATTTTATTTAATCAAAGACGAAAACAGCCATTGCATCTTTTAACAGCAGCTGATTTTTCCTTAAAATTCCCCAATCAAAGAAAATGAATAGAAACCCGTTTATAAGGAGATCGCCACTGTTTTTAAAATTATAATTCAATCTTCCAAAATCTTTTTAAAGCCGATCAAATTAGCGTGCTTTTAGATACTGCGGTGTCTAAACGTGGGTTTGCGAGCGTAGATCGTAGTGGGCCGAGCCCCCTAGTATAGATAAAATAACGAAGGAAACATTTACAAATTTTAGATATTGTTTTCCATATCTATAGTAGAAGCTTAATCATGTCCGTGTGTAAGGTTGACGTTATATCACTGGAGGTTAATATGCAAAGCAATAAAAAATTTTGACAATTTTTAATTCATGAAATCCTCAATAATTTTAAATTTTAGCCGGTTGAATAGCGGAATAAATGTACTTATAAATGCTATTGGTTTGAAAACTCTATCTCAACAAACTGTTATTTTATGGTTTTTTAACTACTTTCAGGTATAATCATTTAAAAATCTACTTCTATCACGTGCACTTAGATTACGAAAAATTTCCCGTTTGCCCTTAAAACAATATACAAAGTTCAACGTTTGTTTCCTGATAATATGCCATAACGGAAATAACACGCGATAAACAAAATAAATAAATAAATAATATAATATAAATAAAACCCAACTGTAACAAATATGTAATCAAACTATGTGCTTAAAATATGAAATAAGTCGAATCAAAATGGTTTCTGTAAATACAAAAATCTTTGGTATTTTCTTCGTCTGTCAACCGATGGTATGAGGATATACAAAAGCACCGCTTTTCATAAATATTAAACTTTATTTGACAAATTGATAGAATTCTTATTGATAGATATTTTTAGCATACACTGTAAAAGAAAAAAAAATCTGTAAAGTTACTAAAGTTTTCTAGGAAACTGGGATTCCTAGAACTTTTTATGTAACGGCAACAACAAAAATTCCTGTAACAGCGTCTGTTACAGGAAATTTTCTTGTTGCTGTTACGTAAAAAGTTCTAGGAATCCCAGTTTCCTAGAAGAAGTTTTATAACTTTACAGATTTTTTTTACAGTGTAATAGTTTGCATCTCTTCAAGAGGGTCTGCCTCATAATACCCCTTATGTCCTTATATCTACACTGAAAAAAAAATTCACATTGTGGTATAATACTGGCTTCCCAACTGGTAGTCTTATGCTGTATATATGCTGCATATATACTTATATGCCGTAAAGTCAGCAATGACAAATCCTAAAATAATCCATAATATACTGCTACTGTAATATACAGTATATTACTGGTAGCATATTTATAAGACGGTATACTGCTGCTTATTTGCGGTTTATTACTGCTAATTTTACAGTATTATAATGTAAAACGAGCAAGTATTATTATTATTATTTTGTCTGTGCATGTTTGCAATTGCCTATAATTACGCTATTTGAAATTTTTAGTGTATCTACGGGTGCGTTTGATAATTTAACTACTAGAAGTGAAATACAGGACATTTTATCTCGTTCTAGTAAAATATTAACATATCTGTCATCCACGAAATAGCGGCATTTATTAAACACTTTGGATCAAATTACATTTAACAAAATACACATAAAAACGTAATTTCCAATTTACGAGACTTATATGTAATTTAGAAATCCAACGCTTTTACAATTTTTGTAGGGAAATATACGTTAAACTTAAACACACTTTGTGAAAAATTACTTAAAAGATGACACAGTATTTAAAAATGTTAAATTATTTTAATACCTTAGAACTTTCAACTATAAAAAACATAGTCTTCTTCATAGGAATATGAGAAATACAACAGTTATTGAAGCCTAATTTACAAAATCCACGTAGATGGTGACGAAAGGAGTGAAAGTGGAAGTTAATCTATAGATCCGGAAACATTGGGAAAATAAAACATGGACATAGGGAAGTGGAAAATTACTCGTTTTATCATTCTTTAAGCAAACTGAGTCAAATTCTGGGTATGTTGTATGATAAAACGTCATTACAAACAGTATTTTCTTTAGTAGTAATTTCTATTGATTTGCGGATAATTAAATCATAATGATTCTTTGAGGGATATATAATTTTTGCGTCTTCTAAATTAACTTGTATATTCTGCTTCTGGTTAAGACTAGACAGGTCTGTTGTAGGTCGGTTATACATTAAATCTCTCAAATGTTCTTTAATACGAACTTTAACTTTACGTGAAGTCATGCCTACACTGTAAAAAAAAAATCTGTAGGTCTACAGATGCAAAGTTACATGCTTACTAAACTTTCAGCTGTAACTGTACGAAAAAAGCTGCAAATCTACAAAACTAGTTTTTGTAAAGCTACAAAAATCTGTAACTTTACAAATGAATCTGCTAAAATTTCAGTAATCTTACTAAACTTTTATTTGTAACAATGGCTGCAGTTACATGAAAAGTTCTCGGAATCCCAGTTTCCAAAAATATTCTTAGTAACCTTACAGATTTTTTGATTTTCGGCGCAAAAGTGTGTCTGTTACATGAAATTTTGTTGTTGCCGTTACATGAAAAGTTCTAGGAATCCCAGTTTCCTAGAAAAACTTTAGTAACTTCACAGATTTTTTTTTACAGTGTACGTATTCGAGATAAATAACTTCTGTTTTCAGTGGAATTACATATACCCCAGAAACTTCATCCCCCGGGATCGGGTCCACTTTGGCATTAATCGGATCTTTCAGTTTTGCAGGAGGAGTGGCGACCAAGTTCACGCCAAAGCGAAAAAGTGCATGTCTGAGTTTTTCGAAAAGTCTTGGTATGTACTTCATTTTGCAATATCTCATATTATTCCGTGGAGTTTTTTGTATTTTCATATGGTTCTTCTGCGAGTTGATTAGCTTATCAATAATGCGTATTGGGAAATCATTCTCAACTGCAATGTTTCTAATGGTATTTAATTCATTTTCAAGGTGATTAATAGAGCAAACACTAAACGCTTGTCTTATATAAAAGTTGAACGGAGCAAGTTTGTTGTTAAAAGGTGATGTACTTTCAAAAGGAATGGTGCTGTTAGACTTATTTACTTTCCTGCAGACTGTGTGCTCAATTGTTAAGTTTGATAAATTTTTAATTAACATTACGTCAAGAAATGACAGCTGGTTATTATTTTCTATTTCGATGGCAAATTTTATGTTAGGGTCCATATTATTTATTCTGTTAAGAAATGCATACAGTTCAGAAACACTGTGATCCCATACTATGAAAACGTCGTCCATATAACGATACCATACTGACGGAGTTAAAACGCTGTCTGTTAAAATTCTTTCTTCAAATGGACGTAATTTGAATTCGGCTAAAATACTTGAGTGCTCATTGAAAACCATTAGTGCTCCTTTACTCTGCGTATAAGTTAACTTTTAAAGATGAATTAAACATTTCTATGTATTTATTTACTGATGGAAATAAACGTTTTCGTGTTTTTTCAGAGTACTAAAAAAAAAAAAAAAAACTCGTATTTAAATATATCCAAATCTATAATAAAAGTGAAAAAATATATTACGTCTTTTCATAATAAATAAAAAACAATTAGAAAAATAAAGACAATTTAGTTAAATAGTACAAAGGCACATAAAAATCATTTGGAAAACAAAATGTTTAGAAATTATTCAAAATTCCTCTTCAGAAATGTAAATAAAAACAAAATCCCGTGAGATAACATAATTCAACTTACAATTAAGAGCATGTGCCACAAACAATTAAACACGGAGATCGGTAATTGAGTCATGTTAAGATAGTATATTCTGCTGGGTGGGAACTAGTTTCATTGAGTGAGTATTTGGCCGTTCTCGTAAACCATGCATCCAAGAAAATACGGCTTTTTTATATGTTGCAATTTAATTTCATGACCTTGGCCATCTCAAAATCTGGAAAATGATTTGTTATTCAATGCTTTTAATTCAAGAACTTTAAACTCTATAATTTTAGCCCACGCCATAGAAACAGAAATCGCGTTTTGTGAATTATGCATTATCATTTATATATTTTTATTTTGAATATGTAGTAATATTAAAGGGATTGTAAAGAAACATACATCGGTAAGGTCACATGTATGATGTGTTAAAAGGTGCATTTTATTGAAGTCATTAGTAATTTTTACTTTTTCCTTTCAAAAGAACAAAGTTTTGTTATCGAAATTTTTTTCAACTTTTACTTTCCACGGATTTTTTAGGCGTCAGAGATCACTAAAATCATGTTTATACGAGGTGTCTATCTGTCCGCCCGTATGTTCGTGTGCCCTCTTTATATCATCGAAAAGTGTATCAAGTTAATCATACAACTGAACCAATTTTTTAAAAAAATGTTTTTGTGTATGGCCAGCATAAAATGTCATAAAATTTGGAAATATTTTTCCGGAAGGGACTCTGTATTAGCTTTTTTGTGCCATTTTCATTATTGTACAATCAAGTGTATGAAGGCATGCGTAGAATTGAACCAAGTTCTTTCTGTGTGATTTTAGCTATAGCAAACATGTCTTCCTTGAACTTGGGAATATTTCGACTGAAGGGAGTGCTTTAATAGCTATTCTTGTGCCATTTTTGTTATTGTACAATCAAGTGTATGAAGGTATGCGTAGAATTGAACCAAATTCTTTCTGTGTGATTTTAGCTATAGCAAACATGTCCTCCTTGAACTTGGGAATATTTCGACTGAAGAGAGCGCTTCAATAGCTATTCTTGTGCCATTTTCATTATTGTACAATCAAGTGTATGAAGGTATGCGTAGAATTGAACCAAATTCTTTCTGTGTGATTTTAGCTATAGCAAACATGTCCTTCTTGAACTTGGGAATATTTCGACTGAAGGGAGCGCTTTAATAGCTATTCTTGTGCCATTTTCATTATTGTACAATCAAGTGTATGAAGGTATGCGTAGAAGTGAACCAAATTCTTTCTGTGTGATTTTAGCTATAGCAAACATGTCCTCCTTGAACTTGGGAATATTTCGACTGAAGGGAGCAAATTAATAGCTATTCTTGTGCCATTTTCATTATTGTACAATCAAGTGTATGAAGGTATGCGTAGAATTGAACCAAATTCTTTCTGTGTGATTTTAGCTATAGCAAACATGTCCTCCTTGAACTTGGGAATATTTCGACTGAAGGGAGCAAATTAATAGCTATTCTTGTGCCATTTTCATTATTGTACAACCAAGTGTATGAAGGTATGCGTAGAATTGAACCAAATTCTTTCTGTGTGATTTTAGCTATAGCAAACATATCCTTCTTGAACTTCGGAATATTTCGACTGAAGGGAGCGCTTTAATAGCTATTCTTGTGCCATTTTCATTATTGTACAATCAAGTGTATGAAGGTATGCGTAGAATTGAACCAAATTCTTTCTGTGTGATTTTAGCTATAGCAAACATGTCCTCCTTGAACTTGGGAATATTTCGACTGAAGGGAGCAAATTAATAGCTATTCTTGTGCCATTTTCATTATTGTACAATCAAGTGTATGAAGGTATGCGTAGAATTGAACCAAATTCTTTCTGTGTGATTTTAGCTATAGCAAACATGTCCTCCTTGAACTTGGGAATATTTCGACTGAAGGGAGCAAATTAATAGCTATTCTTGTGCCATTTTCATTATTGTACAATCAAGTGTATGAAGGTATGCGTAGAATTGAACCAAATTCTTTCTGTGTGATTTTAGCTATAGCAAACATGTCCTCCTTGAACTTGGGAATATTTCGACTGAAGGGAGCGCTTTAATAGCTATTCTTGTGCCATTTTCATTTTTGTACAATCAAGTTTATGATGGTATGCATAGAATTGAACAAAATTCTTTCTGTGTGATTTTAGCTATAGCAAACATGTCCTCCTTGAACTTGGGAATATTTCGACTGAAGGGAGCGCTTTAATAGCTATTCTTGTGCCATTTTCATTATTGTATAATCAAGTGTATGAAGGTATGCGTAGAATTGAACCAAATTCTTTCTGTGTGATTTTAGCTATAGCAAACATGCCCTTCTTGAACTTGGGAATATTTCGGCTGAAGGGAGCGCTTTAATAGCTATTCTTGTGCCATTTTCGTTATTGTACCATCGACAAGTGTAAGAAGTTTGATAGAATTAATCAAACATTCCATCTGCATGATTTTGGTATTGTCAGCAAGTCACAAGTGAATTTCGTACCAATCGATTTTTCGATCTTTTTTTTCGATTTTTCATAGTTCTATAATACATCAGCAGTTCATGCAACGACGAGCAATTAATATACATCTAACACCGGGATTCTCAAGCTGCTGATTCATAACAGAAAATGCGAAAAATATTGATTATATTAAATATTATGATTGACACTAACTCTTTTTTACTCCGACAAGTAAAATGAATCAGAAACTTAAAATGAAAATCAAAGTTTGTGCACTATTGAAGTACAAACACTGGTATACTAATATATGCAACAACTTTTTTAAAATACTAACATGTAACAGAAAGAAGAATGTTTTGGAATTGGCACATCCGACTAGTTTAACACATTTGCTACCACCGACGCGCTGGCGCATCCGATCAGCACATCATCGTATGCTGGTGACGTTCTGGATCGTCGATCGACTATGATATGTTATATACTCTGATTTTAGTGTGACTTTGGACGCTAAACGGAGAGGATGTTTAGGCACGTTAGCGGAGCATGAACCGAACTAAACATGAAAATATTATGTTTTCCGTTTTTTCTGTTTTTACTAGTAAAATATAATCAACATTTTAACTATTAAAACTTTGTTTTGCAATTCGGCCTCTGAGGATGGAAATATTATTTTTAGTGGCATCGAAAGTGTTAAGTAAAAGAATAGTTATCGTACTTGCAATAGATAAAATAACTTATTACAAAAATTCTTTGAGTGCAGAAAAATATTGGAAATGCGAATTAAATATTTCCTTGTTACATACTTTTTATCGTATTTACAAATAGTTATCTAACTGAAATTATTTTTTTTTATCGTTACCAATTTTGAATTTATATGACCAGTCTCTCTTATTATTCAAACTCTTTTAAACTGTCTTTTATATCTTACAATTTTCATATTGAATAACTGGTAATTAAAAATTTATTTATTATTTGTACTTCTAATTTTAATGTTTTCTTAAATATTGATTAAAAGAAATAAAAAATAACTTTATCTTACATTAGAATTAATTTTACGAAATATTAACTCGCCTAAAAAAAGTAAATTACATTTCTTGGACAATGATGTTGACACTATAGTCTAATTACTTTGATGATTTATTTATATTTTGAATATTATATAGAACAAAATATTGACAAATATGAATTTTATATATCTGCCCTAAAACATTTAAAGAAATGGGGTTCCTGTGACATTTTTAATTAAGTTATTAAAATTTGTGTTTAATTTACAAAAAAGTGTTAACTTTGTAATTAAATTTATTAAACACCCATTTTCTTATTTTGATGTTTTCTTAAGTATTTATTCAAAGAAGATATAAAAAAAGTTTTTATCATACTTTAGAGTTTATCTTACAAAATATTTATTCGCTTAATAAACGTAAATTACATTAGTTGGCTAACGATGTTGACATTATAGTCGAATTATATTGATAACTTAATTATGTTTTGAGTCTTATATAGAAAATCTTTCCTAAAGTATTTCAGAAATGGGATTCATCTGGCATTTTAAATTAAGTTATTACGATTTTTGATTCATATACCAAAAAAGAGACAACTTCGTAATTAAATTTGTTAAACGCTCATTTTTTTTCTAGTTATGGTATGATATCACCACCCACATAATTTAATTAAAAATTATTTTTCAAATAATCTTACCGAAAAAAAATTACACCTTTTTATCTAAACTTACACTTAATATATATTTCATTTTTGTAGCAATAAATTTATGAAAAGTAATGCTGTTTAACACTATTATGTTTAGTTTCTATATTAGAGCTTAGTGATTTCCATTTTCTTATTTTTAATTGTATTGCTGTTCTTCACTAAAAATATTAGCAAAGACTAAATTAGAATTTAGTAAATTAAATTATGTATCATTGAAAGAAAATTAAAGAAAACAAATATTATTAAAAAAATATTATAATTTATTTTATATTTGCATTGTCCAACTTGATAAACTAATGAAATATTCGATCAATAAGATTTTATAAAACAAATATAAATGTTAGATAGTAACAACTGAAACAAATATATTTTCTACATTATTCTTAATTGTTATTCAATTAAAGAAAATTAAAATAGAAAACAATACAAAAAGGATTCAATGATTAAAAATCAAAATTATGTTTTTCTTACATATTTATGTTGATCATACAATAAAAAATTTTCATGATTTTTGTTTTTTCTGCTTAAAGCGTTCTTTACCTGTATTTTCAAATACAATTGCTCGCTTTAATAATTGACAGAAATTGGTGAGTAAATTACGCATATATTAGCATTCAAGAATAGTGAAACAAAAAATCGGGATTGGTGGCAAACATAACACAACAGAGATAAATTTTGAACTGTTAAAAATAATGTTAAAGTGGAAGATAAATTTTGTTGCTAGCAAGTTTAAACTTCCCAGGATAAAATATTAGACCCTTAATTATCATCATCAATTTAGCCGAAAATTACATCTTTAAACACACATAGATATCTACATTTATTATATTTATGAACGAAAATTTATTAACAACATAACCATATAACACAATATAACTATTGTGTTATACCGGGTGATCCAGAATTTCCGAGAGTTTTGAAATGTTAATCATTAGAAAACTATGTACAATATAAATATGCGGTTTTCACATATACTGGGTGAGCAGAAATTCCGTATAAACTTTAAAAAATCATAAAATCCAAAAAAATAATCGAAATGAAAAACTGTTTGTAGGATTAGCATCTATAGGTCACGGGAATTTTTTAAAGACAGAAATAAAAAATAACTCGAAAAACAGCCGACAGAGGGCGCTGGTTGGCGCGATTTTGGTGGAAATATGCAAATGAAACGGTTTTACAAATTTGCGCGATTTTGGTGGAAATATGCAAATGAAACGGTTTTACGAATTTGCGCTCCTAATCCAGAACTAGTTCATCGTTGTGAACCGTGTAGTTGATCAAGGATGCTGAGTATGAAGGATAAAGCTTTGTTGGTGAAGTTATTTTACGTGAACAAGTTCTGGATTAGGTGCGCAAGTTCTTATAACCGTTTCATTTGCATATTTACATAAAAAGTTCACGAACCAGCGCCATCTGTCAGCTGTTTTTTGAGTTATTTTTTATTTCTGTCTTAAAAATATTCCCGTGACTTATAGATACTAATCTTGCAAACAGTTTTTCATTTCGGTTATTTTTTCGGTTTTTATGATTTTTTAAAGTTTATACGTTCTTTTTGATCACCCGGTATATTCAGAAACGTGTGGGATTTTTGTTTTTACATAAATAGTTTAATTTTTAGCAATAGATGGCACTGCTATACAACATCGAAAGTATCTGTACCATGTGTTATGTAAGCAGATGAGTTCATCGCGCAACATCTTTCCTAAGATATTGCTCAGATTTCTCTTTAAGGGTCGTTTATGTTCAAATGCTTTTTTGAAGATTATAGAAATTGTATTTAAAATGAATTTTGATACAAAATTTGATATGTTACTGCTATGTTTATACATGCTTTCTTTGCCTGACAAAGCTTTGTTAGTTAAGCTGTTTTACAAAAAGGATGAATCGGCAAGTTTAGCTTTGCTTTCTTCTCATACAATGCGTGGAGTTAAAACTGGAAAAGGGCCGATGACCATTACAAACCTGAAGGCTATGATAAGAAGGTTTCAAGAAACGGGCTCATTGGAAGTTCGTCAGAGAAGCGGGAGACCCCAAACATCTTTTGCAATCGTAAACGATTTAGAACACGACGCCAATACTCAATCCGGTTTATTACACCATCGCAAAATTAACTATATTATCAATTTCAGCGCCACCTGTTGGTAGAAAATGCAACTAACATAACATTATTTTTTCTTTAAAAAATCAAATCCCACATACTTCTAAGCATTTCTGTGAAAACCACATCTTTTTATTGTATATAGTTTATTAATTATTAATATATCATAACACCCGGAACTTCCGGATCACCCGGGATATTTCAGTTTCCAACTAATTTAAATTTTTAAGTATATTTTTTAATAGTAATCTTTCTCTTATGTATTCGCAATGTTCTGTTATTAAATAAAGCAAAATTTTCAATACAAAAATCGTGGTATGGATAATCGTGTTTATATTTGAAAATATAATAACTATGGATTTGTGTGTACTATAATAGCATTAACAAAGCGAGTATATAAAGAGATTTGTATATCTTTCAACTGTCAGTCATGTAAATATGCATATTATATGTAACTGCATTAAAAAATTAAATGCCTATTTCGTTCTGTCTCTTTTAAAGAAAAATATTTTCTTTTGGTAAATCCATCACGTTTTATTATCAATAATTTTAATGCATTCGTTTCCACAGAACAAGCTGAAAAGAAATTGCCTGTTTCTACTCTTTATAACATAATTTATACATGTTTATATTCTGTTATAATATTAAATATTATGTGTAATATCTTATGTTATATATATATATATATATATATATATATAGATATAGATATAGATATAGATATATGAAACTGTAAAATATATATCATTTTTAAGAGTTCATATTTTGTAAAAAGTGCAGAATTACACTGGCAATACTATAATTCCTAATATAAATTCAACCATTTGACTTTTATTAAATGTATTGCAAATTTTTAAACTTCTAAATATCACACATTTTGAATTTTTACACAGTCGAATGGGGAAAACACTTTCGAAAGCAATTTGTTTGAAAACTATATCGCAATTTGTTTGAAAAATGTATCGCAATTTTTATTGTTTTTATAATAATTATTAAGCATGGTTATTTTTTAAAGTTTGTTCAAACGCGTGCAGACTACTACGAAAAAAAAATCCGTTCGCTCATAAATTAATATAAACAGCTTAGTATTTGTTTCCAGCTTATAATCCATAATGGAAATTAAACATTTATCAACCAATAAATAAAACTCAAAACTAAGACATGTAATTGAATTTCACCTTTAAACCACTGAAATGAACAGAATGAAAAAGGCTGATTGTAAATAGGAATCTATAGCGATTTCTACTGATATTAACACTTGCAGCGAGGTCAATATGAAAATATCGATTTTAATTTGTTCCAAATCATTATTGCTATATCTCATATAAATATGGATTTTTTTTTTTTTTGGTATTGTTAGTGGGAATTCTCAAATATGTACATTAAATGTAAAAAAATTATTAGTGTTATCGATAAAAAAAAGATCCTTGCGAGACTTTTTCGTCACAATTTTTGAGATTTTTTGATGATACATTTTTTCTTTAATTTTTGATTAATTGAATTTTTTTTAATTAAACAATATGCTTTAACGTTATATAAAATATCGCTTTATTGGCCGTTTGCAGAACCTTTCAAAAAATACCTCATTCATCGTTGTTCCTTTAGTATGTGCAGAGAAAAAAAGGATGTCAACATTAGAAGTAATATGTATGATGGATTCCTTATACATACCCTTTTAAGACCGGACTGCCTTTTGAGGTTTTTTAAAAACAATGATATAACCAAAATTTTTAACTTATAATTCACTGCCTGTTGACAAAATTCATATAATATAGTTTCAGTTAACCAGCACAATCCCTCGATTCCGGCATTTTTGGAATAGATAACCCAGGAAGGTATAATTTTATTTAATGCCTAACCCGCACGATCGTGCGGCTCAGGTCTTAAAGCGATACTGTAACCGCGAAAGACCGCGTTCATCTTCTTGTTATTTCAAATCTTCTAAAAAAGTGAATGGGAGAGTATCTACGAGAAAACTGCATGGTCGAACAATGTTTTTAAACAATAGTAAACGAAGACATTTGAAACTATTCCTAAAATCTAATTCTAAATAATGTTACTAGAACTTAGAAGAGGAAAGCACCAGCATTTTTTCATGGTTCATGAACAAAAATAAATAAAGGAATATTACTAATCAGCAGGGTTGCAAGAAAACACTTTAGTTGCTGCGAATAATCGGTAAAAATTCTTAAAATTGAAGGAAAATGTATTGTGCGGAAGCCAGTTTAACAATTCACACATCCTGAACCAACCTTCTGTACAAATCTCTGGTGGAAGTATGTGGCCTGTTATTCTCAGTAAGTATTTTTCGAACGTAATTCGATTGAATATATATTTTCTTCTAACTGTAATCTTCTGCAATGTGTTCTTTTATTTTCATATGAATATTTCAAAGAACGTTACAGGTTTTGGTTTTACCTGGATGATATTTGTAACTATGTAGTCGTATAAATTTAAAAAGCAAGGTTAAAAAGCGTTGCTTTTTAAACTTATATCATTCTACACTAAGTAGCATCTTAATAATTATGTAGTCATATATTTCGTTCCAAATTAATATGCATATGCATAAAATATATATTAAAATACAAATTAATGTTTGAAAAAATAGCAGATATTTTGTTCGAATACCAACATTACTAAAGTATAAGTCTTTAAAAAGTAAAATTTAATATTTTGTTACAGAAATATTGATAGTTTTCGCTTAGAATTAAGTATAATTCATTTTTAGATCACAGTTGTGTCAAAGCCTGAGCTCTAATGTGCCCATAATTTCTACATGTACTTACCTATGTATGTACGTAACGCAATAACCTGTGATAGACATATCCGATTTGCTTCAAATTTTGTAAATATGTTCTAAAGTCGCTTCCTTGAATAGTTTTGGGACTTCATTGGTTAAGTATAAAAGGGTAAGGAGGGTGTTTCCCCCTTATTTTAGATAAATTACTTTTTCATACAGAATTATCCGATTTGCTTCAATTTGGGATACCGGTTTATTCTGATAAGGCACTTCCCTGATTAGATTTAGGATTAGAAAGGAAGCTTGTCCCCAATACCTTAATTTATATAAATGGGTTTTTCATGCAGAATTATCCAATTTTCTTCAAATTTACTATACCGGTTTATTTTGATAAGGAGCTTCCGTACAGTTTTGCTCAAAAAGAGTGAGTTCAATTTTATGAATAATAGACACAAATAAGAATATAATATACAATTATTGTGAATAGCTTCTGATCTCAATACTATCAGTTTAACTGGGTACATTTATTTTTATTTATAAATGTCTGATCATCTGTGTGAATAAAACATTTTAGATATTTTAATTAATAGTCTATGTTTATTTTAGTTCACAGTTATAAAAATATCTAAACAAAACAAAACAAAACAAAACAAAAAAAAAAAAAAAAAAAAAAAAAAAAGATAAATGCGTAGTAATCTAGGAAAAAAAATATAACAATAGACGAAATTATACAATAACATCATCCAAGTTATCCACGATTCCGAAAAAAAAAAAAAAAAAAAAAAAAACTCTTTAATCTTTCGGAACGTCAAAAGCCAATCTGACCTCGAGATATAAATTTCTTTGTTGTATTATTTTATCTCAAAACGTTAATTGAAAAAAATGTATATATCCTTAAGTTTTATGTAATGAACCATCACAAAACATTGTAATTAAGGCTCTTATAATTGTATTATATTTCTTACAAATAAAAAGTTTTTAAAATTTGACAGCTGAATAATAATATTTATATATTTCTTTTCTTGGCATAAACCTCAAGAGAAATATAAAAAGAAATTTTATCTCAATACGAGTGACCCTGGTTTTTGATCCTTTGTTCGTATCAGAGTTTAGATTTTCTCTTTTAGGGGTAATAAATTACACTCCAATTCGAGCACTGCAATTCTACTACAATCGATAAAAAATAAGGATTTATGAAAGCTTCCTCAAAAACTTGAAATAGTTTTGAAAAATTTTCTCAAGGTCAGAGTTTATATTTGAAAAAAATCGCACAAAATGAAATATAAGAGCAGTTTTTTTGTAAAAAGAAAAAAAAAAAAAAAGATAAATGATTTACGTGTTTTTATATAAATAGTAGTGTTATATTATAGAAAAAATCTTAATAAGGGTGTTTATGCATTTGGTATGTCCGGCCGTCTATTTTCCATGATCTAACTCAAGTAAGTAAACTCACATTTCTATGTAATTCATAAGTTATTGAGAATTTTTTTTTATGTTCGGTATTGAAAATAAAATGATTAGCATAGCTCTTTAACACTAGAAGAACGGCGACAGTTCATTTTGATCGGTACGAAGGAATATGTTGCGGTTCGAACCAGAAATCTTTTATAAAATCAGTTTAAATGAAATAAATAAAAAAAAAAGTTCAATAAATAAGTTAAACACTTTTAAATAAATATTCTGGCGTAAAATATTTTTATAAAAAGTGAGTCAAACTTCCCGTATTTTAGTGTTAATCTATTATATTATCACTCAAAAGTATTCCGTTACACTGTATTCTGTGGAGACGAATCTTTTGGATATTTTGATGTTGTTACATTGTTTGAAACTGATTGAATTATAATTAACAATGTCGATAATTGATTGAATTTGATATACACTGTAAACTGAAATGTCTGAAATTCAGACATTTAAGTGTCTGAAACGCAGTGTTCAATTTTCAGACGTTTTAAAATGTCTTACATTTTTCAGACACTTCTTGTGTCTGAATTTCAGACACTTAAGTGTCTGAAACAAGAGTGTTCAAATTTCAGACATTTTAAATCGTCTTAAATTTTCAGACACTTCTTACGTCTGGATTTCAGACATTTCAAATGTCTTAATTGCGGTCATCTTTGAGCCTTTATTATTTTTTTTTTTTTTTTTTTGGGGGGGGGGGGTATAAATCTGAAGCCATCTTTGACCATTTTTCTTTCTAAGCCATATACACAGCCATGTTTGACCACATTGAATCATTTTTAAACTTTTTTCATTACTCAAAAAAATTAAGCCTTTTCGATGCCGTCAAATACATATTTGGATAAATATATCATTTTCTTTAACCTAATCATGTTCTAAAAGTACAAAATATTTCTTAAAATAAATATATCAAAGCAAATTTAAAATATCAGCTTTATGGAAATTTCATACAAAATTTAGGGACCCGTAAAGCAAAAGGCTCATAGAAACAGCCCAGTTTGCCCATGCTGCAGTCAGCTCTGCTTTATGTAATAAATTATTCCGTTATAAAAAATGATTAAAAATGATAAAAAAATCTTTGGTATGAAAAAATAACTCATTATCTCCATCTGTTGAAAATTCCATGATCAATTCATACTCTGCTGTGTTGGGAAATAGGAACAATAAATAAATAGGAACAATAAAATCGTGTTGTAAAGCTTACTGTGTAAGTAACATTGGCTTTTGCGTATGGTGCAGATCTGCAACGCGATGATACCAAGAGTTAACTTATAGCATCTTAATGCGCGTATATCTCATTTATTTATTTTGGTTATAAAAACAGACTAAATTTAAATTTAAGTATGATAACGTGCGTTGAGATACTACATTATCATATACAAAATAATCCTAAAAATCCGATTTTTGTTTTCCCCAAATAAGATATTTTTCATGGATCACTCCTCTCTCTCCCCATTAAATACATAAAAAGTGACTTGAGAAAGAAGTCAAAAACATATTTTCTTTTCTGTTAACATAACGATAAAAATAACTTATAAAAATAAATGATGGTGTTGTGGGATATTCTCATTAAACACTGAGTTACCAATACCCTGAATCCTGTATATGACTATACGCTAAATAGTAATTAACTACATTCATTTCTTTTGACTTTAATTACTAATACACATTTCGAACCCAATTGTAAAAATGGAAAATACTGACAAGACTTAGACAACACCACCTAGAAAGTCCTACAGGATTCTAAACTCAATGGTAGGAGGAAAACACACAACAATTAAACAAGAGGTTCTGGTATAATCATATTAGAACGAAAATTAAAGACTATTGTTTTAACAAATCTTAAAAAACATGGGGGGGGGGTTTAAATTTCGATAAATACATGGTAATTAATACAGAAATAAATTAAGAAGAGAAAAAACATGCCTAACAATAGTATAAAAATATATACTCAGATCGAACATAATTATAAAAATATTTATACCTTCAAACATAATCACCTTCTCAAAATATTATATCAGCACTTAGTGTTGACTCCAGAAAAAAAGGGCCGCCGGGCGGAAATTTTTCAAAAAGGGAACACTATTCTAAAAAAAGGGTACATTTTTCAAAAAGGGAACAAACACTATTCTAAAAAAGGGTACATTTTTTCAAAAAGGGAACACTATTCTGAAAAAGGGCACTTTTTTTCAAAAAGGGCGCTTTTGTACCTTGTTTACAAAAAATATTTTGAACTGGTTTGTTTAGAGTCCCTAGCATTGACGATATTTTCCCGGGATCAATTGAATTACCACGGGGATCATAGGAAGTGTTAAAAAGGGATGCCGTGCGCATCGGAAGTGTTTAAAAGGGCCGCCAGGCGCAAAAAAGAAATAAAAAGGCCGCCGGGCGCTAAAGCGGCTTAGAGACAACACTAGCACTCTTTTAATAGGACTTTATGGAACTTTATTTCTTTAAATAATTTTAGCACAGTTTGGGTTGATTACAATGATTTTTATTCCTCGTTTAAAGTATATTTTCAGGATGTCTGAGTGTCTTGAAAATTAAATATGTTATTGATATGGAACACAGAAAATCAAAGCAGATTTTGTATTTTTGAAACAAGTTTTCAGGAGGATTATTTAAAAAGAAATAAATACTATATAAGTAGGATTTATTTACCATCGCAAAAAAAAAAATATATATTTTTTTAAATAAAATATCAAGATATTCACAATAACTTCACTCTGGTGATTTCACGATTTCTTTTCATGCTCTATATCCGTCATATAAAGCTTGTGCATTTTCAAAAGATTTACCCTATGTAAATTTAAATTTGATAATATTAAAACATTTATTTCGAAAATATACTCTGTAAGAGAATTAAATTAAATTATACTCTTATCATGATGTTGCAAAAAATAAAAATTAATACGCAAAATTATATCATAAAAATAAAGTAACTGGAAATTGTAAGGAAAAAACTTAATAATGAAATATCATTAGAAAGATCCTTTTTATTTATATATATAAGCTTTGTTTATATAGGTTAAATGAAAACTGCAATTCGATCGAGCTATTTAGAAATCATTAAATATATATATATATATATATAACAAGCAGGAAAAATTACTTCGAGACTATAAAATATTTATTAATTTATAAAACGGAAGTCTAAAAAATATTAAACAAATTCATTACATTGAAAGTCATGATTTATTGAAAACACACAATTGAACACACGAGCCTTTTAAAACAAAAAATATTTATTGTATATAAAAAAAAAAACTTAAATATGCAAATTATTCTTAAACAATAATGTAAATGATAAATAGCATTACATAAAGTTCACTATTTTACTATAAAAATTTCTATTTGAAATTGAGTTCACATAATCATACAAATGCATTATTTCTTACCTTTTAAAGTGTAATCCATTATGATGAATAAACTATTTCACAAAATAACGGTACAGCGCAATTTTTGAAAAATGTTGTATTTTTTTTTTTTTTTTTATATATATATTCTTGGCACTGCATTATTCTACCTAATGCACTAATGCATAACAGATATAATGAAAAATATTAATGCGAGTTTCTAAAATCCGTAGGAATTTCTCGATTAGTAATCAATTATTCTTTTTCCATATGCCTAATTTTGAACACACGCTAAACAATAGACAGACTTGCCGTAATAAGAACGTACTATATGAGTATGAGTTTCCAAATCCAAATAGTCCAAATCCATACAATGCATTTTAATAAGAATATTTCTGTTAGCATTTCACAATATTTTAAACTAAAAAAATCAGGAAACCATTCCAAACACACTCGTTGAAAATATCTTCATTTAAAATATTAACGAGGTAACAGGCTTAATGTGTCTTCTCAAAAGATAATTCACCCCTGTCAGCACTTTTTTCCGCTTTCCGTTAGTGACGTAATCATTGACTTTGAGCTCGGACTGGACAGGATTGGAAATACGTTACCAGAGAAGGGAGTTCAAATCATTAGATTTTTATCACAGGAAGTGAAATGGTGCACGAATATAAACAGATTTTTTTAAATTAATACTCCTTTAATATTTTGTTTATTCCGTTACAATTACCCACTATAAGATATAATTATTACAATTATGATGCTTTCAGGCGAAGGCAGTAGGATGTTACTTCAGTTAAGTGAAAAGATTCGTTCGCTAATGAACCCTATGGAAGAAATTTATAAAAATATCTTGGTTGCATTTCATTTTTTTTTTTTTTTTTTTTTTTTTTAATTTTTATTTTTTTTTTTTTTTTTGTTATTGGATAGCTGAGATCGATATGTATAACGGCCGTACTTTACTTTTTCGATTTTCATTGCGTATAATTTTAATGAGGACACTTTCGTTTTCGAAACTGAAAGCATCCTCATAAAAAAAACATGTAAAATCAAAATCGTAAATGTAAAAAACCGCCTTTGAACAGATCGAACTCAACTATCCAATGCAAAAAAGAGTCATTTAAAAAGAGCGAAATGCAACCGAGGTATCTTTATAAATTTTTTCCATAGGATTAGTATTAGCGAACGAATCTTTTTACTTGACTGAAGTGCCTCTTAAATAAAAATTTTGTCATCACACTTTTAAACAATTTTTATATTTCAAATTTTTGTTTTACATTTAGAAAAGTCCAGGGATTACTTCTATACAGCGATTCCCTTCGTCAAGCCATTAAAAACACTATAATAGCCCACTACGGTAGGGTCGCACTATTTTAAATTGATTCTGGTCGGCGAAACCCATCCTAAGACATTATTAGAAAATTGTGTGTTTGTGAAGGGGGGGGGGGGGGGGGTGGAGAGTGATGGTAGCTGGTAGATTATTTTAATATAATTATTTGGAAAACTTAATATTTTGTAAAAGACAATTCGTTAATTAACTATTGCACTAAAAATAACTTATTTCCAAAACTTAATAAACGGATTTTTATAATGTTGACAGACATAATATGGTCTAATCGCGTTGATTGTTTTATAAAATAATACCAAATTTAGTGCATGGAAAAGTATTTTAAACATCTGTCATCTATTCGAAAACGTTTCTGGATTATCCTGGCATATATATTGTGATGCAATTGTATATACGGCCATCATACATATGATACAATTGTATTGCATTCAGACACTTAAGTGTCTGAATTTCCAAGTGTCTTAATGTCAGACGGTTCATCATTATTCAGACATTTCTTTCAGTTCATCCATACCATAATCCCAGTAAGACACATATGTGTGTTAAATTCAGACATCTGTGATGTCTGAAATTTCATATTCAGGCACTTAAGTGTCTGAAATACTTTTTCAGTCACATATGTGTCTGAATTTAAGACGCTTCTATTTGCAGTGTACGAGTGTAGTTTGATAAGTCCCTGACTTTGAAATGAAAAAAACAATATACATACTAAAATGCATTTTATTTTTCGACATAATCTCCTTTCATAATGATACACTTTTTCCAACGATGTTCTAACTTTTTTAATCCTTCAAAAAAATAAGATTTCAAAACCTCCTCAAAATATGCATTTGTGGCATTAATGATCTCAGAATTTGAAGAAAATCGCTTCCCACAAAGCCATTTTTTTAAATTTGGAAAAGGTAAAAAGTCACTGGTGGCCAAGTCAGGAGAGTAGGGTGGATAGGGGAACAATTCGTATCGTAATTAAGTCAATTTAGCGGCTACGATTGCAGACGAGTGCGATGGCGCATTGTCGTGATGAAAAAGCCCTTTTTTCTGGGACAAATAGGGCTGCTTTTCTGTCAATGTTGCATTAAAACGGTCTAATAAATCAGCATAATACTGTCCGGTGATCGTTTTTTCTTTTTTCCATATAGTCAGGGAGGATTACGCCCTTTGAGTACCAGAAAACTGTGGCCATAATCTTTCCGGCCGATGGAACTGTTTTTGCCTTTTTCGGAGCACGTTTATTAGAAGAAGTCCGCAGTTTAGACTGTTCTTTCATTTCTAGTGTATAGTAATGTATCCATATTTATCAATTGTAACATAACTCCGCAAAAATTCTCTTGAATTGCGCCCGAACTTTTAAAAACATTGCTTTGAAATGGTTACACGAATCCGCTTTTGATCCACTGTCAGCAATCGCGGCACCCATCTTGCTGATACCTTTTTCACGCCTAAATGTTCATGCAAAGTATTGAATTCACGATCATTTGAAATATTTATCCTCTTAGCTATCTCACGCACTTAGAGATAGAGATTTTCATTTCGATTTTATAATTGCAGAGCAACTTTTGTCATTATGAACAAAAAAGTAATTAGAAATAAGTTGATTAAATACTGTGTCATAGGAATAAAAATAAATAAATAAATATATATATATATATAACTGGGCTGAATGTCTAGATAAACAAATGAAATATTTCAATAGCTAAGATTTTATAAAATGAATTCAAATATAACATTGTGACACCCGAAATCAAAACTGAATATTTTTACGTGCTTATATTTTTATGCAATACAAGCAAGTGAAAAGAGAAATATTACAAAAAATAAAACAAGGTTGGATTAATTTAATAAACATATAGACTATATTTTCTTTACACATACATTTCGGGTACAGATTAAGAAACTGATATGCTTTTACATTCACTAACGTTACAGATTATTTCGCAGCACGTTAAACGTCCTTTACCACTACTTTCGGATAGTATATTTTCTTTTACTTAATGTCAAAACTCAGCGAAAAAGTAAGACAAAAATAATGATTGTAAAAATAGCGAAAATAGTGATTCGGAAATAATGATATTAAAAAATCTAATTAATAAAGCACACAATGTAGATAATGTTTAAACTCTTAAAAAGTAAGAGAGCTGAAGTTTAGTTGATAGCATATTTAAACTTGCTAGGAAAAATATTCACATCTTAAATGTTATCATCAAAGTAACTTATAATTTCAGAGTTAAACACACTTCTGCAAATGTATCAAACATACCTATCTACATTTATTATATTTATGAATGGAAATTCCTTACTTTTAATATATTACAGTTTCCAAAACTTAAAAATATTTGATTACATTTCCGAATAGTAGTATTTTTTTATTTAATCACAATAATTTGAAATTGAATAAAGCAATTATTTTTATTCAAAAATAGTTGTGATAAAAAGCCATAAAATTAGTCCTATGTATTTATGAATATTTTAAAAGTATCAACGAAATTGTGTCTTGGGTGATTTATATATATATATATATAACCAATTGTGAAAATAGTATTTATATTTTATGTAACTTGATCAGAAATTCTAAGCTTTACTTTGTCTCTTTTAAGGGGAAAACATTTTCTTTAGATAAATCAGTATATATACACAGTGTATTCTACACTTTTGGTCATCATTTTAGAACTGATCACTACCGTACTCCATTACTATTTACGTAATAAGTGTAGCAAGATCTTGATATAAAATATTTTAGTTTTTACGCCGAAATTAGTAATTTTGCGTTAGAGTAAACTACAACATGAATCTATCTTTAGAATCAAAGACAGCTAAAACACATCCTAACAGTCGTGATATTATAATAAATCAGAATAAACAATCCAAGATTTTTTTAAAGCATTGAATATCAACAGAACAAATCAACTTCCAAATACCTTTATTTAAATAAACCTTTTATGTAGGCCTATCTACTATGAAAATTATCCACAGATTAGATTTAAAAACTCCATTATTAAATATAAAAATATTAGTTTATAAGTCCCGACAAAAATGAGCTTTAACTTCCAAGATGCTGAAAGTGTACTAGTACATGAAAACACGCAAAATTTGTGTTTCGAGATAATTCAACCTATTTTAAAGGCACAATGTAGGTCTACAAAAAGCTTGAAGTAGAAAGAAACTAAACATCATCACGGAAAACATTAGCCTATCATTGATTAAAGATGATGTTCTCCGAAATATGACATATCTTTTGCCGTTGAAGACAAGGATACAATTATATCAGCCTTACGCGCAGATAAAATGTAAAGCCATTGTGCTTGTCTCCAGATTGAAAACAGTGCACTCGACACGTTAAATCAGCATGGCGAAAGTCGACTAATCATTGGAATTTTCCAATATAAAATTATCAAACAGATTAAATTTCTTACTGCTTTTCGTCTTCTCAAAATTGATGAAGCCCTATCTAACTAAAATAATGCGACGTTTAATGCAATTTATTTACAGTAAAACTATGAAAAGCGAGGAATCATGTTTTCTTAAGCTAAAGCAGTTTTTAGCAAACTGTAACACTGGAGAATTTTCATTCCTCGTGCAGTTGGTTTAAAACTTCTGGCGGACGACCGCAAAAATAGTCACTATGTAAGTAATTTATCTAGTGAAAAGCCTCGGATAACCTGGCCACTCGTAAGCATAAAACATGTGGAAAATTCTTCCAAAAAGAATGCAAAAAAAAAATGTTTCTAGAAATCTGTCGAAGAATGCTGTCCGTAATAATAAGTTCGGAATTCGAAATACATTAAAAGAGAAATATTACTGGCTCAATGCCAACATTAAAATATAATATGACGCTTTAAAACATTTATGAATGGATTTTATAAAATGGGAAAAAAATAACATTTAAATCCAATTACAGTGCGTGTGAAAACTTTAAGGGTAGCCAAAAGTATTATTGTTTTTGCTACTCTTCAAATCAGATTTTTAAAAAACAGTTTACTATAACGTGTATCATAAAGTTGAAAAGCTAATAAAAAATCCAACAAAATTCATCTGGAAGTATTTTATTACAAAAATTAAGTAATTGTACAAAAAAAACCCATTTTTTCTGCCTGTTTAAAAACTTTAAGGACAGCAAAATAAAAATAGTACAGTAATGAAGAAACAGATACTTAATATATTGTGCACCCACCATTGCGTTTAATGACTGCAAATATTCTATCTTTCATGGACGTTATTAATTTTTGGAACAGTCTGGGGCTGGTTTTGTACCATTCATCTTCAATCGTTTGTCCGAGTTCTGAAGCTGAGGAAAAATGTCTTCCATTTTCATAAACTCGTCTTGCAAGATCACCCAATAAGTTCTCGATAACGTTTAGATCAGGAATTTTTGGTGACCGTTGAAAAACGTCAACATTTTTCTTCTGGAACCAGAGTTTTGTCTCACGGCTTGTGTAAATAGACGATTTGTCTTTCTGATAAATCCATTTTTCTCCAGCTGGAAGTGTTGCAACAGGTGAAAGATGGTCAGAAATAGTTTTTAGATATGCTTTGAATTAACTTTTCCTGAAAGAAATTAAAGCAACCCCACGCCGTTGAACGTAAATATGATATAACATGACATAATCGATGCTCCACCTAACTGACGTTTTGAGAAAACTTCTTTTTCTTTTCTCAAATAATGCCAATAATATTTCCAGCCATGTGGACTATCTAAGTTCCATTTATTTTCATCGGAGAAAATAACCTGCAACCATTTGTCGTCCCAAGTCATCACTTTTCTTGCAAACTGTAAACACTGGGTTTTGTAGCTAGTCAGTAAAGGGGGTTTACACAATTTCACCGTGCATTGGAAATTCCCAGATCGATTGATTGTATTGCAGATTGTTTTCATGCACACTTTGGGCTTAGTCTTTAGTAAAAATTTTTTACATGAGTATTTTCCAGTTGATGCTAACTTTGAAATTATCTTTTAAACTCTGGTTTACAAGTGCTTTTTGGACTGCCTTCAGCCGTTTTTCCTCCATACTCGTCTTTTAACTTAAAAAATTGTTTATGACGGACGAACTTTTTTGCAATAGACCTACAACTCATTTCTGACAAAGAAAAATATTCAACAGCATCTTTTTCATATTCAGCCAGTTTTCTTGCTTTTGGCCCCATTATTATACAATTGACAAAACTCAACGTCAGAAAAAGCACTACACAGAAGAGTTTTTAATTGGCAAT
Organism: Maratus speciosus; assembly: GCA_963932465.1. Taxonomy (NCBI): domain Eukaryota; kingdom Metazoa; phylum Arthropoda; class Arachnida; order Araneae; family Salticidae; genus Maratus; species Maratus speciosus. Next base: position 588,746,264 of record OZ010789.1, on the reverse strand, counting down.
CGAATGATAATAAAATATTGAAAGAAAATTCAGTTTCGTTTTCAGCTCAAAATCTGAGTTTCGACCGAAAATTCAGTTTCGTTTTCGTTTTTAGCTCAAAATCTGAGTTTTGCTGAAAATTCGGCTCCAAAACTCGACAGAAACTACAATATTCCAAAAATTTCGTTTCTTCCTTCGGAAATTTTCAACATTACTCAGCTTTATCAGCTCAAATGAGTGTATTTATTGCTACGAATTTCGCTGTTTATAAATATCAGTCATGAATGACTCAAGATGTGAATGAAAATTACAAAGCAAGCAATGCATACATAACTAAACTTTTTCACGTGTTCATTATAAGCTGCTGACATAATACTAATAGAAATTTTTCAGTTTGAAACCGGAGAAGTGTTTTGAATACTCTTTGAGAAAGTTTTAGTATAACAGATCATCATTTACAGAAATCATTATAAAAGATAAATTGAGGTTTGTATAGATAAAACTAAAATATTTTTTAATTAAATGAGATTCGTATAATTAGAAAATCTTTCTGTATCGTTGATGAATTAATTACGTTTTATTTTATGTAAAAAAAAAAAAAAAATGTTTTGGGTCTAAGGCACAGACAGCCAACTTGGGCCATACGTATAATTAATTAAAATTATGTATATTTAATAAACCCGCATAATTATTTAATAATTATGCATATTTAATAAATACGTATAATTAATTAATAATTATGTATATTTATGCATGTATTAATTACTTTAATACATGCAATTTAATTACTTAAAAATTTTTGGGGACATTTTCGTTTTCGTTTTCGGTCGAAAATAAGAAGATCACCGAAATTCTGTTTCGCTTTCGGTTTCACCCTTAAAAACCTGTTTTGGTCGATCCTTAATAGTAATTATGTATAACATTTCTATAAAAAAATACTGGTGTCCGTAATGTTTTTACACAGACAAAAATAGCGTTTTTTTTGCATATTTATCATTTTTTCGCAATAAAAAGGACACAAATATATTTTGTTCACTTTTATAATAGCAGATCCACTTTATGATCAACATTAAATTATCATTTCAGTTGTAGCATTTTAAATTTATCAAAATTTTTACAATTTTTTGTTGTCCTTAAGGTTTTTACACGCACTGCATACACTATAAAAAAATACGACCAGTTTTCCTGTAGGAATAGGAAAAATAGTTGCCCTTATCGTACCGGAAAAATTCCCGACCCAGCTCGGAATAAAGTCCGTAAAATACCGTTTTATTGACTATTTCCTTTTTTTTACGGATTTTATTCCGAGCTGGGTCGGGAAAATTTCCGGTACGATAAGGGCAACTATTTTTCCGATCCCTACAGGAAAACTCGTCGATTTTTTCTTTTACAGTGTATTAGTAACTAGTTTTCAACATTAATCAAAGATTTATTTAAATCAGAGGATGGAACACGAATCTAACTAAAACTGCGTTATTTCTGATATAGAAATAATTGATAACAAAACTAAATATTTTATGTTTACTAAATTGGTACAAAAAGTATTACACTGTAAAAAAATCCGACCAGTTTTCCTGTAGGAATCGGAAAAATAGTTGCTCTTATCGTACCGGAAAATTTTCCGATTAAGCACGGACTAACGTCCGTAAAAAAATGAATATTGTCAATAAAACGTTATTTTAAGGATTTTATTCCCATTTTACGGATTTTATTCCGATATGGGTCGGAAAATTTTCCGGTACGATAAGGGCAACAATTTTTCCGACTCCTGCGGGAATACTGGTCGTATTTTTTTTTTCTTTTTTACAGTGTAGTAAAATTTATTTTAAGATATGTTAACATTTAAAATATGTAATATATATCCCTCTACCCTACAAAAGACCGATGAGATTTGGGGAACACAACAAACCTACAATCTCACGCAAACTTAAACAAACGGATATCACAAGTTGTCAGATATATAAAGAAGTCTGGAGTATAAATGAAATAACTTATGTTGGGAATAATAATAATAATAATAATAATAATAATAATAATAAAAAAAAAAATCCAAAATGATTTAAAGTGAGCAAACCTCACAAAATCGATATTGCAGCTTAAGGAAACTGATTGATACACTGTTAAACTAAGCGCAAACGTTTAAAATATCCGTGGCAACAAAGAAATTTTATTTTTAATCTCAAAAATGTATTAATTTCTGAGGTTTCTAAAGATAAAGTATACTTTCAAGAAACGTGGTCAACTAGGCATAAATTAGTGGATATTTTATTTTTTATGTTAGATTTTCGTACAGCAAGAAACACTTGTCTATTTTAAAGTGTACACATGCACGTATCCTGTCACACGCAATGTATTTCATACTAATATCTTTGAAATATGAGTCTTTTGCTTTTATTTTTATTTATGGGAAAAACTATAGAAACTGAAATTGAAAAAAAAAAAAGAAAACTATAAGGCAATAGTAATAAAAAAAAAAAATAGTTGAAGAAAAATAAGTTACATATATTGAAAATTTTTCCTTTTTTTATTTCTTTTATTTTTATTAGAAACTTAATATAAAATGAAAATAAAATAATAATAAAAAATTTCTTAACATTTACAAATGGATCCATCGAAAAGCATTCGTAAGAAAATAATTAAAATTTTATTCTATTTCTTGCACATAAAACGATTTTAAACTTTCACGGCCGGTTAAATTTCTTAGATATTTCTCTTCTTTGCATCAACCTCAAAAGAAATATAAAAAGAAATTGTATCTCGATACGAGAATCCTTGGTTTTTATCCATCCTTCTTATCAGAATTTCGATTTTCCCTTTCAAGGGTGATAAATTACACTTCAATTTGAGTACCGCACTTTTACTACAATCGATAAAGAATACGAATGGATGAAAAGTTTCGTCAAATTCTTTAAAATGTTTAGAAAACTATTCCCAAGGTCAAAGCACATATATAAATTTAAACCTTTCCACAGAATTAAGTATAAGAACAGTTTACGAGATAATTTAAAACCATATAAATAGTTTATTCATTTACATAATAAGTAATTTAATGTTATTTAAATTTCTTTTATTTCAAAGTAATTTGAACGAATTAAAAAATATTGTTTACTGTTTTTCATAAACGGATCCTGTTTCATCAACATATAGGAGATATTTTTTTAGTACTTCGGAAATTCTATAAAGTGCATAGTAGTATTTAGAATACTGCCGTATGTACGCACCCACACTTGTTTTTGTAAGTGGAAAATATGTTGAAAATAAATGGAGTGGATTAAGGTAAATGCACGTATAGTAGACACGTACCAGTCGTAGACTACTACATTTTAAGTTTAAAACAAGCCCATGATGCATTTCTGAAAAAAAAAATGAAAGAAATTTCATTGACTGACATTCTTAAAAGTTAACTTTACGTAAACTGTTTGAAATAATTCCCTTTTTCTGCTAGTACATTTGCTTATTTTCAGGAATGTCTTCGAAAAATGATTTGCATGGCAAATTCATGGAGGTTTTATTAGGAGATAAGTTTTATTTAAAACATTGTTTCTTTAAAATATTATGTTTTATTTTAAATTATACTACTGTTGTTATACTCTATTACATTGTACATAATTTGTTGTTGGATAAGGCAAAAACTTAAAGACTCATGCATTAGAATTTGCCGAGACGTATTCTGGAGCAAAAAAGAAGGTAACATTTTTTTATTTTTCGGGATTTTTTTTTTTCAAATAATATATTTTGAAATTTTAAATGTTTATTCTCATATATGAAAGTTTGGACAAAGCTAAAATATAAACATATTTTTGGAATACACTAACATTTTAGCATAGCTGCCAACTTTTACGCTTTTTTGCTACCACTAAAATTCAACAGAGGTTTTCTCCTTATTTAATAGTGAGATTTAGGCAATTAAATAAGACAGTATTTTCTATAAAATTTTAGTGGTAAGAAGAAAGCGTAAAAGTTGGCAGCTATGATTTTAGTAATAATTAGATAAATGTTCTTAAGTGGCGCACAACTGGTGCGTTTCCCTTACGTAACTTCAATTTTAAAAGAATAATAATAAAAAAAAAACACAAATCTATTTTTTGAACATACTTCATACACATACAAAACAAATCTCGATATTGAATACGAACATCACTTGAAAAGCAAATATAAACTGTGCAATTAATTAAATGTGTAAGTTGAAGGATAAAGGAAAGTGATTGAAAATTATTTTCTTATAAATTTTATATGACAGTCTAATGCAGCAATATTATGAAAATGTAAACCAATTAATTCAAAACAGCACATCAGCTGCGAGGATACACATACAAGAATATTTCTACAAAATTTGTGGCACTATAATAATTTTATATATTGTATGTAGTAAAGGGGGGACAGATGCCGCAAAGATTGTGTAGACGACACTAGCGTTCCCTAGACCAATTTTAGAAGTTCGTAGTGTTGCTGTGTGATGTGTTGCATGCGTTTCCACCGCTTAACGGTCAGTATTTACATATTTATGCCACTGAAGTTTTATTACATATTTTAAGAAAAATAAACAGAGATTTCATCCCAAAATCAATTGCAACTATAGTCTAGATCCTCCTAGAATACACACATGTGCTTGCCTTACTCTCTTGCGTCGCTCAAATGACACAAAATGGCGGAGCAGCATCTTACCCGCCACTATGGGACAGATGCCGCACCGAGGTTGATGGACAGATGCCGCAAAATATATTTTTGTTTTTCGGTTCAATAAATTGATCACTGCGATTTAAGTAGAACATGCATTTAAATTAATGTATATTAGTGCATTCTGCTACTTATCAAGATATTCTCAGAAACAATCTTGGTTCCCCATGTATGAATAAGGAAAACGTACAATTCTCACCATCTAAACTGTTAAACAAAATATCTCCTACCCCAATGGTAAATAAACCTATACAGCCAAGTAAGAAAAAGTAAAAGGATGCAAATATTACAAGCACAGAGTTTATAAACAATAAAAAAGAAGAAGGAAATGAAAAACAAAAGAAACTAGAAAGCGTCAAAGAACGACAACTTGGCGGAAGTAAAATGTGTAAAAAAAAGGGAAAGATCAACTTGAAAACGAATTAAATGAGGAAAAAACTAAGATATGAGTAATCTTCCGACAATGGGTAATCTGTTCCTCTTGTGTATTCTGACGGTAGAACTGGATTGGAATTTGATGACTCTGCATATGTTGAGTGCATAAAATTCAATCGATATCTGCATGAAAAACGCTTACTTTACTTTTGCAGCAGGTAGTGTGGTGTGATTGTGGGCGAATGGAAATACAAAATCACAGAATGAGAAGAAAGGCCAAAAATAAACCGACTAGGGCCTAAATCGAATAGAACTAATACTTGCATTAAGAGCAAACTGCAGTGTTCGCCTGCATGTAAACCAGTGATTTATACCTTTTTTTGGAATTATGTTGTCTATTGTTTCCATTAATTATGCTATCTATTCTTGTAAATTCAAAGGATTTTCTTTTCATTTTCACTTTTTGCCTCAAGTTTTGTGTATAGAGATTATTACGCGGTTGAATTTTCGTTAAACTTTTCGCAATATAGTGATATATATAATTTTTGCAAGTTTACTGTTATTTATTTTCGATTTAAGTAGTTAAAGAAAATAAAAATGTGATGTGCTTGATAAAAAATAAACAGCCTAGCATTTTTCTCCATGCGTCATCTGTCCCACACCCCATGCGGCATCTTATCCAGCACATAAATAATGATGTTGAAAAAGGACCTGCGGGAAAATAATTATGCCTACTTTATTAAGAGGGTTTTATCTTGTTTAACATAGAAAATAGATTCTGAAGGGTTTGATCAATGATTCTTGGTATTTAGTTTGTTGATTTTTGCTTTATTGTTCATTTTACAGGAAGAAAGGGAAAACTGCGGCATCTGTCCCCACTTTACTATAACAGTCAAAGTAAGAAGGAGTCTCATGTATTAAATTACGTTTTTTTAAATAATAATTATTTTATTACAAAATTACTAAAATTACCAAAAAAAGACAGCAAAGTTTTGTGTCCTCGCTCCTTGAGTTAATATATGCTATTCGAGGCAAATATGTGAACGCATTAACATTACGTTTCCGCATGTCTGTATTACAAAAGACAAAGTTTTCTGTGCATAAATATCGCATCATTTTGATGTTGGCAACATCTGAGAATTTAATTTCGCTTTCAATGTATCCTTTGAATTTACCTGAAAATTGTGCCATAATTTAATAATTTTCTGTATGGATTAAAAAGGAAATTTCCAGCACGATTTCTTTTATTCTATAATGTCTATCGCGCGTTAACGATCTCGAAAGATCAACATGATAGCACTTAAAACAATACAAATAATTCAGCATTTGTGTCCGAAATTAAAACTCCATCATTAAATAAATGAAATATTATAAGTAAAACACATGTTCAGTATATTACTAAACAATCTGAGCGCTTAAGGGGGTGGTGGATGTTATATTTTTTATCATAGAGATATTAAATTTTGCGAAAATATACATTTCACTATAAGTATATAGAAACCTTTAAAGAAATTTCCATTCTTATTATATTTAAAAAAAATAATAATAAATAAACCGAAATTTTAAAATGCTCTGTGCGCCATATACTTTTAGATATTTCCTTGATTTTGCATTTTAATCGCTTAAAACTCTATCACGAACACATTTGTGCAAGGAATTTTTAATCTCTTGAAAAGTTAATTTTTTAGAGGTTTTTTTCTGAATTTGATATCCATTTTCATCAAAATTTTGCCTTTTAATATGTTAAAAATCAAATTTAACTATGTAAATGAAATCGAATTTTTAAATGCATTCACAGTTTCGTTGTGAGTAAAATCCGGATTCTTCCTTATCTATTTCATGAATTTTGATAAAACGTTATGACGCATGGAGCATTTCAAAAATTGTTAAAACGTTTAAAAAGCAATTTTGAGAAAACGCATTTAAAGTATATTAAAGGGCCAAAAAATTGCCTATGTACAAAATTCAAACACTTGTAATTTTGCGTAAAATTATCGCATTTTCATGCGGATTTCCATGGATTACAAAGGATTCAGAAGGAGCTGGAGAATAATAATATATACAAAAATATTTTTCGAATTTTAGGTCGATTTCTACTCAAATAAAGGTTCACGATCCCCTTAAGTCAAATAAATTATCAGGATAAAACATTGTGCTTTGTTGCGAATACTTTGGTGATTTACACTGCTATTAACTCCTGGCATAAGGCTAATACAAAACTATTGCTTTTAATAAATTTCAAACTTTATTTGTGTACATTATTGATATAATTTTATATGAAAAACTGTTTGATGCCAGTGAGAAATCAAAAAAAGTATTGCATTTTTTAGGTTTTTTTAAAAAAAGAGTTTTCACCTTTATTCTCCATAACCAGGAAAGATCATCTATTAAAATTAAAATTCAAACTAACTTCGTGACCTTATAAAATTTTAGTGACTAAAAGTAAAAAATAAATTGTAGTTCTAAATTCCCCTAGCGAAAATAATTAAAATTCGTAAGCACAAATAAATGTACTAAAATTACATGTAGGTGCATACATATAATATAACATAATTAAAAATACATTAGAAATATCTCAAAAATACATGAAAAACCATTAAATATCCTAAACGTTCGTACCATGATCCGGCCAAAACCATCATACGGCCATCTTCAGTAGCTATGCAAATGTTGTTATTTTATTTTTCGCTTATTCGAGAATCATCTCCAGGAAGGTATTATCAGATAATCTATTGAAATAATTGCTAATAAAGGTAAAGCCTGCAAAGATGCACTTCGATACTATATCCATTGGAAAGAACTGCTGCATAACAGATAAAAGATTCTTTTTTTAGAAATCTGAATACATTTATCTGGCGTCTTATCTGGCATACCACCCTTACATTACAATGATCTCTTCCAGACGAGTATCGAATAAGGGCAAAGAAAAATAACATTTCATTAACCATTGAAGACGGCCGTGTGATGGCTGAAAACTTTTTGAATTTTTATTGGTTTTTAATGTATTTTCAAGATATTTCTAATGTATTTGAAATATTTTTATATTATATGTATCCAACTGTAAGTAATTTTAGTACATTGACTTGTGTTTTTTAATTAAATTTTAATTATCTTTCGTAACCGCTGAGATATATTATTTAATAGCAGATATTTTTCTTATATTTTTAAAACGATCGAAGATGAATTATACGACTTGCTCTTGAAGATTTTTTAATAAAGATTCATTTAGAAGAGATGGCTATCACCGAAAAGGAGTATTTCAACTTACTAATTCTGCATACATTTTAATGATAAATTGAAAAACAAAATACTTATAATAAATTTCAGGAAAAATAAACCATTATAATAAATTTTCAGATATTTAGAAAGCATGTGATGCACTCATCTTTAAAATGATTCACAATCCATTTTATTAAAACTTTTTATTTTATTGAAACAAATTGATTAATCTAAGAACTCATTTATCAAACTGTCAAAGAGAAAGAACTTTACTTCATCTCTAAACTGTACGTTATATGGACAATTAATTGATTGAAATATAGTAAGAGTTTAAAGAAAATATTTTAATATTTTAAGTGTTTAAAGTGTTACTTAATAGCCACTTAAAGATTCTTAGTTTAATATCTAAAAGCTTTGAGATTATTTTACATGCTAGAAGCTGAGACACTTGGGATTTTTTGCTGAAAATTTCTGGACAGAAAATAAATTACCTTTTAGTTAATAATTAGTAATACCGGAATCATTAACAATTAGCTATAGGAACTAAATGTAAAATGCAATGTCACGAGAACAACTCACTTTTATTTACTTATATTAAATTCTAATATTATATATTTTCACGAGGAAAAGTTTAATAATATACTAGGTACAAAAATGTAACTTATATTACAACATTTAATATATTTTAAGTAACTCACAAATCTAAAAAAATAGTGATTTTTTTCATATTAATTTTAAGAAATTGTCAAAAAATTCCCCCCTTCCAATAGTAATATATATATATATATTAATAGTTTAACAATTTCTCTCTGTGTTTTGAAAATCACAAAATGTTCCTCAAATTCGTAAGTGTATTTGAGTTCACACAGATACAATTTTATAGGTTTATTTATTTATATATTTATTTTTATATGTAAGACAATAATAATATTTTAAACAAATTTTGAACTTCTTATTTAAGTACAATTTTGCATTAATCATAATTAATATCCTGTCTTAAAATTATTAAATAACGACTTAATTAATATTATAGTATAATGATAATATCTTGCAAGCAACTTAAAATAAATCTAATTAGAACAAATAAAATTTTAAACACCCATTTTGAAAATACACGCAGAATTTCTCATTTGACCCAAATCATAAATTAAACCTTTCATGTACAATTACAACGTTTACACGGAGTTATTGTATCTTGTACAATTTGAGTATTTTGTTTTTTATAGCTACAAAGATAGATTTAACGGGTTTCAAGTACTTCGCAATTTTAAAGATTCAAAAGCGATCACAGTATTCGAAAAGGCTCGGCTGAGCTTTCTATTTGAATTCGTGTATTTTATACCCGAATTTCTGGTGAAGCACTATACACAATTAAAGATTCTCCTTAAAGAAAAGATAAATTAATAATAAAAAACTGAAAACCTGGTCACTAAGAAAGTTATAAGCACAGGCAAATCTTACACCATAATAAGTCTTACATAAAAATACGTAACGATTTTTCTGGTGAGTTTTGAGCAATCACATCAAGTCAATTGTTTTTCGGAGTCTCTCGTGTTGAATTCGCATTAATATTCAGTTAAAATAAAAAAGAGGTTATTTCTGAAAAGTAATGACCAATGCAAATTTTCTATGAAAACTTTTTTTGAATAAATCTGAAGTGGTAATACTAATCGGTCGTAAAATAAACTAGTTTAAAGATAATGTAATTTCATTGCTCTGTAGATAACAATAAAAGACTTTTAGAAACAAGTTTAATTGGAAAGTTGCCTGTTAATGTCCAGAGATAGGGGAAGGATTTTAGTGAACCAACAGACAGCAGTAATTTTGTTTATAGATTTAGTTTTTGTTTTTATACTTCACGCCATCTAGTATGCTGTCCGGAGAAAACATAATACGACAGTTATGAAACATCCCAAGTGTCGACAGATAATTTTTAAGTTAATAGAACGCATTGAGCTTTCACACAACAATAAATATCTTGCTGGCTGAATTTTTTTTTTTTTTTTCACACAATCTACGATTTTTCATCTGAAACAGTGAAATCGCAAATTCCTGTTTTGCGGCCAGTGTAAAATAAATCTAAAGCAATTTCTATCAGTAATACTGCTTTGCAGAAAGTTTCATTCTTCAAAAACTTACATAAAAAATTACATTTAGGAATTTTTCTACAAGAATAAAATGGCTTTCCACGCATTTTAAAATAAAGTATTTAATTATTTTAGGTTAATCCAAAGAATAAAACGATTAACATAAAATATATATATATGTACATATATAGATTAAATACCCGTAAAATGAAGTTGTCTACTATATTTGCAATAAAAAAAAACAAACTTTTTAAAACTGTTAAAACTGTTTTAAAACTGTTTAAATTTTTTAAACATAAATTTGGTATACGCATCCAGTTAAAATTAATAATTTATTTTCCATCATCTTTCATTGATGTAATGAAGTCTACTTCTTAAACAAAAATAGACATTTTTGTACATAAATTAGATAAGAATTTGCTTTCACGTTAGAGATAAAATTTCATGTTTTTTTAGATTTTCATAATTTTAAAATAAGTAATAAAATAATATTTATTATATTTTAATGTTTCTATCAGAAAATATTTACTAGTTTAACAATTTTATTCTCTATTAACGAAATAAAGATGTTGACATTAAATTTTAATTTTATTGACAACATACTTATATTTTTAACCATTCTATAGAAAGATATGTTTTCCAAAATTTAAGAAATGTAATGCAATTTAAATGCAACATGTACAAGTCACATAAAATTAAGTTACTATAAATTTTTATTATTACAAATAAAAATTCAAACTGCATAATGGTGCTTATTATACGGTCGTTGTTTTCTTATTTTGATATGATGATAATTTAATTTTATAAATATTTTAAATAATGTGTCTAAGAAAGATAAATTATTTTAGATAAATTATTTTCCCATTAATTGAATAATAATGCTTTTTTTTTTTTCTAGGAACACGAGATCCAACAAAGTCTGCCACGATTAAAGATGCCAGATGTACTGTTCCATATACAAAACGTAGGGAAAATCATTTTTAATAAAAAAAAACCGCTAACAGATGTTTTACATTTTGCATATTTTCTTATCAAGCATGTACTCAACATAGTATATACACACAAAGTACACTCATGTCCAAAATTAAGGTCACAAACATAAAATCTGTGAAAACTGCTTAACTATTCACTGTGTTGCCACGAAATTTGGCACAGAGGTATATTGCAATGGAAGAAAGACTATAGCAACATAACAATATGAAAAAAAAAAAATTGTGAATTAAGATACAGAGTATATCAAAAAGTGTTAAATCATAAATCAGAGATAAAGCATTTATCTCGCGAAAAGTGTGTCTAAAATGGGGTGTGACCACCGTGCACTATTATACAAGCCTCACAACAAGCTCACATGCTTTTTATGAGGGTGTCAATAAATGTTTGTGGCAACAAATCCTATTCTTCCAAAAGCGCTGCTATTAACTCCTGGCGGTTCCTGGGAGGTGGGTTACGCTGAGCAATGGCTCTTCCTAGATCATACCAAACATGTTCAATAGGAATAAGGTCAGAAGACCTCGAGAGTCAATTCATACGGAGAGTATTCTCTTCTTTAAGAAAATCATCAACAATGTGAGCTGTGTGTGGTTTTGCATTAACGTCCATAAACATGAAGTCCGGGCCTACAGTACCCTGAACAACCTCACATAGGTTTCAAGGGCCTCATCACTATAGCGATGTGCGTTTACAGTAACCACATCTCAGACATGCAGTGGTGTACAGTACAATTGACCAAAATTATGCCGCCCCAGACAAGATTATTTTGCCACCAAATCTGTCGATTTCTTTTACGTAGCAGAGATGATAGCGACCTCCACGTTCTCTCCAGAGGAAGATTCGACGAGAATCACTGTGCGTAGTTAATCCCGACTCTTCACTGAAAAGAACTCGCTCCCATCCTTTTTGTGCCCAAGACTGATGTTATCGGCTCCACAACAACTGGGCTCTGCTGTTGGATGCAGTGAAAGGGGCACACACGACCGGACGCCGGACGTTAGGGATGATGTCCTTGAAACCTATATGATGTTGTTCCGGGGTGCTGTAGGCCCGGACTACATGTTTATGGACGATAATGTGAAGCCACACAAAGCTCAAATTGTTGATGATTTTCTTTAAGAAGAGAATATTCGCCGTATGAATTGATCCACGAGGTCTCCTGACCTCAGTCCTATTGAACATATTTACGATGATCTAGGAAGAGTCATTGTTCAGCGTAACCAACCTCCCAGGAACCACTAGGAGTTAAAAGCCGCGATTTTGGAAAAATGGGCTTTGTTGCAACAAACATTTATTTTCGTCCTCATAAACAGCATGAGAGCTCGTTGTGAGGCTTGTATAGTAGTGCACGGTGGTCCCACCCATTTTAGACAAACTTTTCCCGAGATAAATGCTTTATCTTTGATTGATGATTTAACACTTTTTGATATACGCTGTATCTTAATTCACATTTAAAATCTTTATTGTTATGTTGCCATATTCTTTCTCCTATTGTAATATAACTCTATGCCAAATTTCGTGGCAACATGATGAATAGTTCATGAATTTTCACCGATTTTATGTTTGCGACATATTTTGGACATGAGTGTACACCAAAAAGAATTTTTGGTATTTTCACATTAACCACATGCGAGCAGTTAATCGTAAATAATTTCTGAGTTTATAGCGAATTATCAGTTTTGATTGTTTCATTATTTAAATGCATAATTAGGTTTCAGGTCTGATAAATTCATATTTTTTTTATATTTGTAAACATTTAATTTCTTTTGGAAATTTAGCTGTGGAATATGACACAGGGATAAAACACATTTACATTGTTATAAATTCAAAAATTTTAAGTCAAAGTCAAGAACTTCTATGTTTGAAAAATTTTAACCATCCGTAATCGGGTTCCATGTTAACTTCAGAAACATATATATATATATATATATATATATATATTTGTATAAAACCATTCATGCTTTAAAAAATAATTTAAAAACTCTAGAAAATCAGAAAAATGAGATTACGTTTTGAAAGAAATTTCCTTTACATTTTTTTTTCAATCTGACAGTGCAAAATTAGCAATTCACCGATTTTTAGAAATTTAAAATATTGCGATAAAACGACGTGGATCGTTCAGATCATTGTCACCTCCAATATGACGTCGCCGTTTCTCTCGGACATGTGTTTGCTTTATAATGTGTACTAATTAACGAAAAGAAAACAATTAAAATTTTTAGATTATTCTTTCTATTTATATAAATAACATTTTTAAACCAACAAACAGGATTGTCATTTGACACGCTTGATCATGTCTCAACAAGTATGACAACATTAACAGCTTTTCTCTTTCCCTATTATGTTTTATTCTCAGGTCTTGTATAAAAATATTTTTTTTTCTTTATGTAAAAGTGCTGAGGTTTCTTTTTGTCACTAAAATTACTTATAAAAAATACTGAAACCATACAAAATGTATGGCCTTAGGCATAATAATTTTTTTAATTAATTTCTAAGCTTTGCAAAAGGCTTAATTTTCCGTTTCTATTATTTAAAGATAATAATAAAAAAAATTGAATGACACTCTGAGATAAATACTTACCTGTGACTACAACAAAACAATAGCTTGGCAGTATTGTTTTGACATGTTGCCCTTGTCATATTTCAGCTTGTAGTCAAATCTCCATCCAGAAATTTCTTGTGCATAACACTACCATACAATACCCAATTTTTGAAAAAAAAATGGGATTTTTTTTTAGCGAAGAGAAAGCAAGTCCCTGGTCTGGAACTTGGCGTGTGAGTACAAGTACTTCCGGCCTATTTGTAAAAACAATTATGTCATGTTGACAGTTTTTCTTGTAAGAAAAATGTCCTCTTGTAAACGGACAAATTTTGAAAAAAAAAAACGGAAATTTTATGCTTAAATTTCACCAATAAGCAGTTAGTTTCGGAAATTACTCTATTAACAAATATTTAGCCGAATGTTTCTTCTTTTTTAGCCAATATTCTGTACAAATTGCTTTAATCCGCACTTGAATTGGAAAAATAAACAATGAATTATTTACAATTCCTTAAACCCTTCTTGTAAGAAAATTGCTGCAGACTATGAAACAAAGATGGTCACCATGCACAAAAAAAAATTAATAAAATTAAAATAATAGTCAATTTGAACTTCCAGCATGTTAGGGTTGTTGTACAAAAAATTTCAATTTTTTTAAAAATGGTCAAGCAAACAGTGCTGGACCACTTGAAATGGATTGGCCCAAATGTAATTTGTTTGAAAACTCTATCTCAACATACTGATTTTTTTATGGTTTTTAAAATACTTCCAATATGATTCTTTTTAATTTAACTCTTTCAGGTGCAGCTCGATTCCAGAATAGCAACCCGTTTGCGCTTAAAACATGATAAATAGTTCAACGTTTGCTTATGATTAATATTCCATAACGAAATTAACACTTTATTGATAAATTAATAAATGAATAAATAAAATACTATAAATAAATTCCAAATTTAAGAGATATGTAATCAAAATATGTGCTTATACATGAATAATCGGAATAAAAGCTGTTGCTGCAATTAGCAAAATTTTTGTCTTTCTCTTCTCCTACTAACCCATGGCATGAGGCTTATATGAAATCATTGCTTTAAATACATTTCAAAATTTTATTTGAAGAATTGTTTTGTATAGAAAAATGCTTTTTGGTGTTCGTAATAAACAACTAAAAGGTCGGAAATTTTCTATGCCAAAATGAAATGCTCTTAAGGTGAATTTGTGCAACAATATTTTTTTCCTTTTACATATGAAAGCTGTCATACTCCATTTTAATTTCTGATTTGGAAACTTTTGTTCGTGAGTAGAAATTAAATACCTCCAGGAATTAACTTTCTTCTTATTAAAGAAAAAACTTTCTGTCCAAAATGTTTATAAAAAAATTGAGTAAAATGTTTCAAATGATATTGCTTAATTGATAGTATGTTTTATTTCCAATTTATGTAAAGTTTTTTTTTTTAAATTGCATTTAAGAACTTTTAGATAATAGCAATAAAACATTTTTTTTCTTATCTCTAGCTAAAATGCGTAAATCGATAACATGTTTCCTTCCAAAGATTTTTTTTTTGGAAATATTTTGTTATCAATAGTTGTATATATATTAATTTCTAACTTCGGGGAAAATATACTTGCAATAAACTTCAAAATATTCTCAGAAATATTTAATAAATAAAATTATAAATAAAATAAAAATAAAATATATAAAAGGAAGAACTTTAAATATTTTTCGTGTTTTTTACTGCAAAATAATAAATTATTTCGATTTAAAAGCTATTCTTATGTTTTATAAAATGTATTTAATGATAAAAAATACGGAAACAATATAAAATTTTTAATTCTACTTCTTAGAATCAAAATATATTCAAACTTATGTGACTGGCTGAATTTCTATGCTATTTTTCTTCTTTGTGCCAATATAAAGAAAAAAAAAAAAAAAACAAAAAAAAAACGAATTTTGAGCTCAATTCCACAGAGCATGTTTTTTGTTCCGGCATTTCTTATCAGAGTCTCAGTTTCCCCTTTTATATATGATAAATTACACTTCAATTTGAATACCACATACTTACAACAATCAATAAAGAATAAAAATGGATAAATCCTTCTTAAAACGTTCAAATGATTTTGAAAACTTTTACCAAGATAAAAATATGTCAAATAACGTATTTGTGCTATCCGCATGTTTGTATGAATGATTAAAATATGTCGTTATATTTCCACATAAAAGAAAAACTGGTGTTTTGAAAAACGGATTTAATAATAAAGAAACCGGGGAAAACTTTACATATATTTCTTACATTCAAAATATTTTCAATCTGACTGAATTGCTCAGCTATTTTCCTTCTCTGTGTCAATATCATGGGGAAAGAAAGAATTGTCATCTCAAATCTACAGAGCCTGCTTTTTGATTCGTCATTCTTATCAGAGTTTCGATTTTCCCTTTTAAGAGTGATAAATTACGCATCAATTTCAGAACCACACACTTAAAACAATCGATAAAGAATAAGAATGGATGAAAGCGTCTTCAAAAAGTTTAAATGAGTTTTAAAATGTTTACCAAATACGAAATATGCAAAATAAAGTATTCGTGCTTCGCATATACATATATGGATGGTTTTGTAAGATGTTTTAAAACAAAAATTATTTTTAATGCTTAAACAGTGTCGATTGTGATGTTACTTATTTTTCCACATAAAAGAAACTCGCGTGTTTTAAAAAAACGGATTTAATAATAAACAAAGCGGGTAAAAAATTACTTATATTAATTATGTTTAAAATATATTAAAACTTATATGACTGACTGAATTTCTCAGCTACTTTTCTTGTGTGCGTCAATCTCAAGAGTAAAAAAAGAATTTTCATCTCTATTCTAGAGTACCTGCTTTTTGGTCTGTCACTCTTATCAGAGTTAATTTAATTAAACTTTGTATAAATCACCATAAAGTCAAAACAATACACAGTGATTAATTGTGTAGATTTAATTGTGATTGATACTCAGTTTTTTTGGTGTTGTTTCAACTTATATCAGAGTTTCGAATTTCTATTTTAAGAGTGATAAATTACAATTCAATTTGAGAATCACACACCTAAATCAATCGGTAAAGTATAAGAATGGATCAAAGCTTCTTCAAAAAGTTCAAATACTTTGAAAATTTTTTCCAAGAACCAAATATGTAAAATAAAGTATTCGTGCTATCCATATGAATAACATGAATATAATTATTGGGTAGTTTCATAAGTTGTTTTAAAACAAAGATTATTTCACATAGTTAAATAGTGTCGATTATAATGTTATTTATTTTTCTAGTTAAAGACACTCCTGTGTTTAGCATGACAGATTCAATCATGAATATTCCGGAAAAAAATAAATAAATCTTTAAATTCTATAGCTTACATTCAAAATAAATCCAAACCTATATGACTGGTTAAATTTCTTATTTTTGTTTCTTCTTGTGTCAACATCAAGGAAAAAAATAATTTTTATCACAATTCTATAGTGTTTGGTTTTTGATCCGTCATTCTTATCTGAGTTTGCAAGGTAATAAATTATACTTCAATTTGAGAACAACACACATACAGCAATCAAGAATAGGAATGGGTGAAAGCTTCTTCAAAATATTCAAACTGTTTTGAAAGCTTTTCTCAAGATCGAAATACATAAAACAAAATATTTTGCTATCCAAATACTTATATAGATAATCTTATGAAGGTTTTTTTTTTATGATTAATGATAGTTTTATATGATTATGTTTATTGTTAAATAGTGTGCAATGTAATATTTTTATTTAAAAACAAAACAATAAGTTGCTTTAAACATACAGTTTGTTTTGAAATTTCAAACAAAGGTACACAAATTTAAAAAAAATAAAAATAAAATTTATACTCGACGTTTCAGCTTATCTTTAAATCCATGCACGGGGCTTAATTATCTAAAATACAAATCGTCAAAAATTTATTTAGATGTTACATTGTAGCAGTCGTATTCAAACTTCGTTTTGTAAAAGTTTGAGTATACAACGGAAAGTTTTTAATTAGGTTTTTTTTTTTTCCTAACAATTTTTAAACTAATTTGAACAAAATCATAATAGTACTTCATACGAAAATTCTGTAATAATTTACAATTAATATCTGAATTCATACACACTTTTTGAAAAATATATCAATATTTTAATTGACATAAAAAACGAATTCTTTATAAATTAAATAATTTATATTTTCATAAGAATAACACCAAGGTTTGTATTAATATTTCAAAAATCAGCTAAGTTTTAAAAAAGTTTTTAGCATAAAGAAACATTAAGAATGAAAAAAAAAAAATAATAATAAGTTCTACAATTTTATAAAATGTCAACTGTAACATCTCAAATAAAAAATTATGAAATGAATCGTCGATTATTAGGAAATATTTCACTATTTTATTCTAAAGAATATTCCAAAAAATAATTCATTCCACCGGAATAAACAAACACTATTACGTAAGCAGTGGCAGCGTAATGCAATAAAAATGTACTGAACTAAATATTCAAAAGGAAAAACCTAGTAAACAAAAGAAGCAAGTATTTTTTTCTTATTTTTAGCTCCATTCACTAAAATATTTATTTAACCCGGCATTACACGCGCGAGAAAAACGAACGGGATTACTCGCGCTGGGTATGTTATACCCATGGCGGTTTCTTCCAATTTTTTACCATAAAATTTATATAAAACATAAAACACTTGGGAAAAAGAAGGAATTGTAGAGTTTTAAACAGATATTAAACATGTTACTTAGATTTATTTTGTACATTCGCTGCATCTATCTATATTGATTGCACGCAGGAGAAAAACTGCCGGTTTTCCTCTCGGTATTATGTCATAACCATGGCGGTGTCTTCCAATTTTTTTCCTTAAAATCTACATAAAACACTACGAAAAAAGAAGGGATAATGTAGTTTTAAAGATATATTAAAAATTTTATTTACATTTATTCTGCAAATTTCCTGCATCTATCTGTACTCAGAGCTGTTACAGAAATGCTCGCGCTGGGCGTGAGATACCCATATGTGATACCCATTACGATAAATCTATATTTCGAATTATTTAACAGATTTCCCCCCTATAAGATTATGACCTTCGAGGCAGCTACACAAACAGTCATCCATTTCTGAAGAACGGTTAGGGAGAAAAACTGCAAAAAAGCATCCCTGGGTGTGACATACCCAGCGCGAACAAACTCGGGTTAAATATTTACAATATTCGTAGTTAATCCATTATTTAAAATTTCGTCTTTGAATAGCAGATCATCCTTATTCTGAAATATTTGACGTTGAAGGCAAATACATTAAAAATATTTTAACTTAAAGCTCGGAAAATATGTGTGATAAAGGAAGAGGGAAAAATCGATATGTAACAAACATTTTGGATTGTATTATAACATTTAAACAGATAATGGCCATTACGATTTTTTACGCTTATATAATAAAGACTGAAATTATTATTTAAACAGCAATATTTTAGAATAAGGTCTATTTCTCTCAAGTGTTTATTACTCTGAGAATATATCTTATGATGATCAATGAATATATCTTATGATGAATTAGATAGTTAGCAACTAAAGAACGAACCAACTCATATTTTAGCAAATTGCATCCGCATTACTATCAATCCATTATTTATCAAAAAATAGATGTCTATAAAATATGATATTTATGAAAACTTCATTGGCCTATTAAAAAATTATTAAACATTTTCAATTGGAATGTTTAAACAACTACTGAGATCTAGGTTTCCCGTCACACCAATATTTATTTTGAATAAATAATTAATTACTAATGAATTGACTGTTAAGGAGTAAATCATAATGCATAGTTCTAAACAATTCGGATATTAAATAGATGACAAATACAAACATACGGTTTATTTTGCGAATGTGCGATTCATTGTTTAGGTATGCATTTTCGCATATTATA
Source organism: Maratus speciosus (assembly GCA_963932465.1). NCBI lineage: Eukaryota > Metazoa > Arthropoda > Arachnida > Araneae > Salticidae > Maratus > Maratus speciosus. The sequence continues at coordinate 588,726,459 of OZ010789.1, read as the reverse complement.
ATTTTAGAATAATCTGTCATTAAAACATTGATAGATTATCTGAACTACCGAAAATATTCATTGAAAAGTGGAAAAATAAAACAGATTAAAAACTTGAATTAAAGAAAATAATTAATATTAAACTAAAGGTATAAAACTTTATGAAGGCAAAGTGTATTAAAAAATGCATATAAAACTGAAGTTAACAATTAGAAATGAACAATTTTAATGCAATAAAAACAGATTTAAAAAAAAAACGTGCTTTGGAAAAGCAAAATAATATAAAAATCTTCCAATTTTAATTTAAAAAGATCTCGGAAAAAAGGAATAAAATCCTTCTATATATAAAAAAATGTTTTGATTTGGAAATGGACCAATGAAAATCTGCGTAGATATTCCGGGTAGAACTCATCCAATTTAAATGCTTAAGCCAAGGCCTCCTTATCGAAATAACAGGCCTCGCAATCGCTAAGTTTCCTTTATCCGCTGTACACGTGGTTAGAAACCACATGGTTTCCCGTGACTAGCGCCATCTAACGTGAGAAACAGAAATATTTTTTAATTTGTTTTCCATTTGTCTTTTACCATTTTCTTTACGATGTGCTTTATAGTTTGCAAATGATAGTTGTTAATCTTAAAATTTTCATATGTTCTAGACATTTTATTTAAAAAATGAACTTATTTTACTGTTAAACAAAAAATGTTTACTGCTGTATTCCGTTATGTAAATAAATGATGATAATAATAATAATAATAATCAGGAAAGAAAATTATTTTACCATGAATTTCTCAGTGATATTAGTTATTGAAATAAATGGATAGCATCTAGATCCGGAAATTGTAAAATATTTCATTTTCTCTTTTATATTTTCAAATATGTGATTTATTTTATTTCTGCTATTTCTTTTATTTTCACAATTAATTTCACCTTACAGTATTAATTTAACATCGCTCCTTCAATTTGTTTCAATGCACAGTCTCATTTATTTATTTATTGGCCTATCATTTGTTTTATTTTTGAAGGTATGGGGATCATTTCAGTTTAACATACTTTAGATGAAAGCTTCACTGTTTTTTCATATAAAGTTTGTATGTATTAATCTATGGAAAGTTTTATAATAATTGGCTCCGCAGCCAATTGGCATATCTTCGCGGGCATAGTTTGGTGCGTAATTAATTTCCTTGTTTTAACTCACATATGTTATGTAAGTTTTACTAAAATGTATCAAAGTATTTTAGGAATGTTAAAACACGCATAGATACACAAAAAACAAACTAAGTCATAAACACTATAAAAATTGGAAAAATAAAGTTTAATAATCACTTACATTTATGCATGTCTCTCAACTTTCCACAAATACCGTATTCTTGTCATGCTACGATTTTGGTGCTTGTAAATCTTAATTTGAGTATTCTTCCTTAATCAGACCTAGAGCCAATTGGCGTAAGTGCAGTTTGTTCGCAAAATTAATTTTATTTTTAAACCGTATACTTGATACCACATTATTCCATCATCGCGTTTTTGCAGTCAACTTTGACTGTGGAACAGAATACAGAACATTAGCTAATACTACATTATATAATAATAAATCGGTATTTTTCAAATAGGGGCCTTGGCGAGAGAAGAAAATTTGGCAACGTAATTTCTTTAAGCATATTCACTGTTTCACATAAAGAAGCAATATTTTCCAGTATTTGTACAATTTATTTAATATAAAAAAGACATTTATCTATTTTATATACAAATATAAACAAATCGTATATAAAAAACAATAATAATATCTAGAAACTAAATTTATACATGTAAATTCGGCACACATGTCATATTGGCGCAATTGTTTTCTGGCGTAAATGTCATATACGCACCGGATACTTAACTGGCACCAAAGTGTCGTTATTTTGCTTGATATGGTTATCCGGATATAGATGATATGGTAACGAGGTTTTCGCAAAATTGGCGTCGGAAAAAAATCGCGCCAATATCGGGGCGTATGTGACATCTGTGCCGTAAATTCTTATAAAACAAGCTGGCAGTTCATAAGTTTTGTTTTCATAACTGTTTATATCAATCGGCAACAAATCGCTCTTTCCGAAGCCCAAATTGTGCCAAGATTTAAAAAAAAATAACCCGCAAAGTCCTATATACTGAAAATGGTACTTGTTAGTTATCCCGTCGACCAAATTACTGTCGCCAAATTGCAAGATTAAATGCCAATAATGGTTTGCCATAAATTAATTAATTTTAAGATTAAATGCCAATAATGGCCAATAAAACCAATATTTCGACGTTTTACTTGTATTTTTATTAATGTTATACTAATTTATTTGTTTTTTCGTTATTTAAAATAAAAAATTGTGTCAATTTGTAGAACTTGGCGAGTAGTTTGGCGATTTATATAATTTGGCGAAATTGGTCGACGGGATAACTAACAAGTACCCTGAAAATATATCAATAAATCTTATATTTAAATCTTCATATTTGATATGTTTCATTTTTTAAAGCCAGAACATAATTGTGTGAAATATTTTTTTTTACGCCTTTATTTTACTGGAATTCGAAAAATATTTTATACAATTTTGCCAATAACACAACATTTTCAATTTTTTACTATGCATTTGTTTATGGAGTATTACCAGGAGTATACACCAGGTGGCGTAACTTACGGGACAAAGTCAGCTAATAAGTTGGCAATTATCGGGGACATTTTCACCCATAGACATTCTCCGGATTGTCAAGTCTGTTTTATGATAAGGGAGTCTTGGCTTAAGCATGCTCATAGCCTACTATGATATATAACGGCCCGCGCATTTCGCCGAAAAAGTGAAGTCGGATCCAACTTCAAAGCCTGAATCAAAACTTCACAACGTGCTCTTTGTTTACATTTATACCCTTCCCAGATAGAAGCTTGTTTCTCATCGTCGAGGTTTCAGAATCATTGATCGTATTTTCATGTAATAAATTAAATATTTATATTCTTCAATTTCCTTCGATTTAAAAGGCTATTTTACACAAATTGTAGCATTTTAATGTTACACATACGTTTAAGATTAGCTAAATTATTTATTGTTTACCTTGATCGTTTGGTTCATTCATGAAAAATGCCGGTTCGTTAGTCTTTTTTTAATGTCCCGTATTTATATAAAAATAGATTTGTTTCATACACACGTTTTAAAATTAAAATTTGATTTTTATCAAACTTCAGTTCTCATAACTGACTTGAAGCTACTGATCGCTACTGTTTTTTTTTTTTTTTTTTTTTTTTTTTTTTTTTTAAATGTGAATTCAATATTTTTAAAGCCGATCAAATTAGCGTGCTTTTTGGATTTTGGTGTTCCTGAACGGGGGTTGGCGAGCGTAGCTCGTAGGGGGCAGAGCCCCCTATTTTATTAAAAAATGATGTTTTTGCTAATAAATGCCGGTTATAAAACTATTGATAAATAAGTAAAAAAACATGTTTTTTTATGTACCTGTATTTTCAATGATAAATAAGACTTGTTAGGAAAAACAATCATTTAATAATTTATTATATTTAAATATGATCTCAATAACGATTAGTTACTAAAACAAACACTTAAAACAAGGTCTACGAATAATGCAGTCACATCAAAATAATAGGAACATATATTTTTAATATAATTTATCTCATTTTATTTATATGTATATAAAAATGTAAAAATTAACAATAAAATTTAATTAAAATAAACTGTACCATTTAAATTATTCTCTTACAAACACTGCCAATTGATACATTGTATGTATCTTGTAGCCAAGAGAATAAGGACGTTCATCTGTTATGGTTGTGATATAGGGTTATATTCACGGTGACTACATTTTTGCATGGTGTTCGCGGTAGCATTCAAGAGGGTGGAGTGAAAAAAACGAAAATCTTAAAATTAAAATATAAGTTGTGTATAGACCTCAGTAATAAAAATGTACATTTTTTTTAAATCAAGTTTTATCTTCCGGTGACCCCGGGCACCCCAATTTTCACCAAACTCGTCGAAAATGCCTTTGTAGATTTATACAATCGAAATAAAGATAAATCTGGAAAATAAAAATGTCATACCACGGAACAGTTGTGTATGGTACTTAGTAATATGCCTGCATAGATTTCGAAATCAAGTTTTATCTTCTGGTTCCTCCGGTCCCCAAATTTTTGCGAAATTCATCAAAAATGCCTTGGACGAAATAAACATAAAGTTGGAAAATAAAAAGTACATACCTGGGAAAAGTTGCGTATGGTACGTAGTAATATGCCTGCACAATTTTTTTGAAATCACATAACATCTTCCAGCCCCCCGGTCCAGTCATTCGAAATTTTGAAAAAAAAATTGCCGTAGTTCTTTTTTATCTGCTGTACATGTATAGTAGAATGCATCAAACAAGAAGTAAGAGTGCAATAAAAACATTTTATCTGTGAAAAGTACACAAAAATTAATGTTCAAGAATGTAAAACAAGCACTTAAATGTGTTAAAAGTATTTAAAAAATTTAAAGTTCAATTAAATCGGTTCGTGCACTTCGAAACTAAAATCTAAATATGCTATGCGAAATGTTTCATCTTGGTGTTTAGAGTTGTTACTGCTGGAGGTTTGTAACCTTAACATCCTACTTATTCTCAACATATAGCATAATGGCTCTTGATATATTCACGATCACGTTTGTCAATTTACATCTTTAAATCATTGTATGATATGTTAGTCAATATAGGTGGTTACGTAACTTCTACCTTATCCCACTGAATCAGGTTAATATAATCTGCTGCGATAAAATTGATTGCAGGAACTTGGAACTGCCTGACTGCTCCACTAGTGTTCGCACTTCGCGCTTTAAGAATTCTAAGAAATTCTATCTGGCGGATGTGTTTCCGAACATTAGTTACTATCACAATCAACAGGTTTTCCGGATTGGCAAAGAAGGCATTGAGCTGGATTACTGGGTCATTTACAACTTTAACTGCCTGAGGCATATCCCTGGAAAAGTAAACAATTTCCCAAAGATGGTCTGCGCTTAATTCCAAACCTTACACGTGCGTACACCTTGACTACAATTTCTGTCAATATCTTCAGATTTGACTTTTTTCGGAGTTGCCCTGTACAGTCTCATAATTCTGTTGGCGGTGGTAACCCATCTGCTGTCTACCAGGCAATCTATTTGCAGATCTTCCGAACAACTTGCTTTCTTAATAGATAGAATCATTTCCTGTAGGTAGGTAATTTTGATCTGTACTGAGATCGTCAATAACTGTTCCGAGTTTATAATTAATGTCTATAATCCGGAAAAAAACGATCGGAAGGGATTCATACTTGCCCAACATTTCACCAATTGCCCCATTATAACTGTACTAGAAAGGTAGCCCGTCAAAAATGACGGAAATTTAGATATAAAGATATGTACAACTCATGTGCAAGAATATGAGTTTTCTCGTTTGTTCCGCAGTGATAGATGAAAATAACACATTTTAAGAACGAAACACATTTATGAAAAACTGTGTACAGTAGAAGACCACTAATCTGCACAGTTTGGTTCCAAGTGTTATGCAGATTTGAGGTCTTTGCGGTCATGTCTATTCAATCTTTGTTTAATTTTTTTTTAATTCATATATTGGAGAATTTAGATTGTTAAACCTTAAAAATAAATAAATTACACACTTGAAGTAAATTTAAAAATATTAAATTATCGTATACGATTTCATGAAATGGTATTATATGGTATTATATGCGTGTGCTTCACGATCTTGATTACGACTTTGGCGAAATTGGCTGCAATTTGTCATAATTCTAATAGCGTGGGCATCTATAACAAAAAAGTAACCAGTTTTTAGTAAAATTTGTGATATAAAGTAGTTTTCAAAAACTTGTGTAAAATTGCAGGCCGTTCTCATGTTATACCAGTCCTAGGAATAATATTTCTAACACTGAAGAGTTTCCATTTATATGTGGAATTTAGAACAGCTTCTCCAAAAGAAAGGTCCTGAAATGACATTGTAATTCCTCTAACTTCAAAGTTTAATCGGACCCTGATGTTGTTTACTGAAATCTAATAACTACAGTTATTTTGAATATTACAACAGAATTAAACAGCTAAACTTATTTAACTTAAACTCGCTGTTACTTCCCGATGTTATTTTTCAATTCCTACTATTAGCTCACACTCTCCCTATATTTATTTATTTATTTATATATTTATCTTGTTCAAATTTTCAATCGTTAATAAAATACACATTATTCATCCTATCAAGTTGAAATAATTTTTTTTTTAACTTGTACTGGATGACAATTGATGTTAATACAATTTTTTCAAATATTAATTAATTAATTAATTTTAGTTTTGCATGGGAAACAAAATGGCGGCCATTGGTTATTGAAGGTCAATGAAAGTATTTTCATTAAGGGGTTACCATAGCGGGGAGCCTGTTCTGTCGCCAAATACCGCCAAGTTTGTCGCCAACTTGGCGATATATCGCCAAATTTGGCGACCAAAATGAGTCGCCAAAAGTGATGCCAACTTGGCGATATCGCTAATATTTCGCCAAATTCCCATAGAGTTCCATTGTAAACCCACTTGCTTATAGAAAATCAACAAATTGAGATATTTTAATGCAACAAAAACTAATATTAGCTTAAGGGATTACATTAAATTTTTCTTTGATGGCCTAAGTAGGAATTGACTTTAAAAACAAAATTTTTCTATTACTTGTTTAGTAATAAGATAGAAAATTATTTAAATTTTTCAAATCATGCACATTTATAATTTTTTTCCGTCTTTAATAACTAAATAATGAAAAAATATGCTTTTGTTATGATCTCATAAATATGACAATAAAATAATGTAACTAAGAAACATTGCAAAATTAAATCTTTGTGAATTCAAACCATAAACAAATGATACCGCCTCCATTTAACTACTATGACGTCATTAGAATATTGTCCATTGATTGTTGGAGAACTTACTTTGTGAATGATTACCTCAATGATTTAATATTTTTTTAAGGTTCACGATGAATGAATCACTTGTGTTTGTTTAGGTTTATGGAATGAGATATTAAGCCGTGAACCTAATTTGAACTAAAGTTATCCAAGGATATATGTATTTTTAATCGAAATTAAAAACAATTCTTTGATCTCGAAATAAAATGGGTACAGATATCATATTCGCCCCATATTGGCGCGATTTTTTTTTTTTTGTCGCCAATATCATATAGGCAACGGGTACTTAACTTGCGTCCAAGGGCTTTATGTGGTAACCCGAATTATGTTGTTTATGCTGTTGATGTTTTCGCTAAATTGGCAACCGAAAAAAATCGTGCCAATATGGGGCGAATATGACATCTGTTCCATAAAAAGTTTTAGTTTGTATAATTGGTTATTTCTGTTAATTATTTATTTAGGTACTTTTCCATTATAGCGCATTTTAAAAAAAAAGCTTGGCGTAATTCGGTCATCAGAATGTGAGATATGTTGCCAAAATATATAAAGAGCTATGAAAACAAATCTAATGAACTTTTATTTTTGTTTACATATGCACTTATATACATAAAAATATCGTTTCTAAATATATATAATATTTTTTTATATACAAATTACGGCACAGATTTCAGATATGTACCGGGATACCTAACTGGCGCTAAAATGGTGTTATTTTGCATGCTATAGTAACCCGGCTATTGTTTTTTATTTATTAATAAATTGTTTATTTACTTTTATTTTCTGTTTTTAAATTATATAAACTGCTTTGTTCTATAGTTATTATTCAAACTTTTATTTATTTATAGTTATTTCCTTTTCAAAATGATAGCAAATAATTTAAAAATATATAAATAACTGGTATTCGAAAGCAAGATTTCTGCCGAATTGGCGTCAGAGAAAAATCACGCCAACCCCGATGCGTATATGACATCTGTGCAAAAATTACTTCTGTTTCTTTATAAAAATGGGTAAATAGTTTTTTTTAAATTAAATAAATTGTATACATATGCAAAAAATTGCTTGTGAGTATTAAGCAGTAAATAGGTTGACAAAAAATACGTTGGCAAACTTCTTTCTCGCCAAGAAATTTTTCTCCGAAGTATTGTACATAAGCAATGGTTGCTAGAAATGCATTTTTAATTATGATATGCGTTTTTATGTTTCACAACATTTATGCATACTATACCGTGTGTATAAATGCTACAGTTCATATGCAGGGCTACACAAAAGAATTCGTAAGGGTTACTGAGTATGAGAATAAATTGCTTAAAGGTGGTTTTTAAAGGAGTTATGCAGTTTTACGCTGAACTGCATTTAGTTTACTAACAAATGTTTGTAGGATATAGATAAAATGATATACAGGGTCACGCAAAGAATTCGATACATAACCGTCTATGGATGATAATATCTGGAAATGTGATTTCAGCAGTTTTAAGAGTAGTTTAAATTAAATTTTAGCTAAATAGTGGCATGTAATAACGGTACTATTGGCTATGGACGATAACTGCTGAAATCAATTTTTAAAATTTTTTATGCGTTTTCTAAAATGTTTACTTAGTTATCTTATTTACCTTATTTCCCTAAATAACGAAGTTTTGTTAAAGCATTCAGGATGTGTTGGAAACTGTTTCATATTCAGTGCTTAATGCATGATTTTTCTTTCTTCTTTAGTCTTATTTTGCATTTATTTTATTCTTAATTTTTTAGTCTTATACTGCTTTATAAAAACTTTGGCACAGTTGTCATATATTCCCCATATTGGAGCGATATTTTTCCGACGCCAATTTGGCGGAAACATCAACAGCATAAACAACAACATCCGGGTTACCATATCAAGCAAAATAACGACACTTTGGCGACAGTTAAGTACCCGTTGTGTATATGACATTGACGTCTGAAAAAAATCGTGCTAACATGCGTATATGACATCTGTGCCGAAACTTTAATATTTAATTTTTAAACTCTTCGCTCCACTCACCTTGCATATAGTATAAACTATAATACAGATAGCGCAAATAATAGACAGTTTTATATTTTTCCACTGTGGGGATGTAGGGTCTTCGGCGTTTTTTTAAAAAAAGCTTGGTGTAATTTGGGCATCAAAAAGTGAGATTTGGGTAATTTTTCGTTATACGGATACCATTGCCGCCAAGCGTAATAGTTGGCGCAAAATGAAAATCACGTGAATTGAGGAACTTGAAAAATAAAAGAAAAAATATTGTCGATACTAAAGTGAGCATTTAAAAAATATAACATTTGAAAATTCCAGACTTTTACGAACTATTTTATGAAATCACAAATATATACTTAAAATAATTGAACAAATAACTATTATAAAATAAAGCAATAAAATAAAACTCATATTAAACTGATGGCATAAAATTGCAAATATCTTTTAGCATTTTGAAATAATTGGCGCATTAGCATACATTTTGGCATGGTGTCCGTATAACGGAAAAATATTGAGATTTGTTGTCAAATCATATAAACAGCTATGAAAACAAACTCGATGAGCGTTTTTTTTTTTTTTTATATGTTTATTTTACATGTATATTATTCATGTTTTTATGTACAAATTACATCTGTTTCTGTATAAAATTAGAGAAACAGCTTTTTTATGTTAAATAAATCGTTTAAATATCGAAAAAAAATGCGTGTGTATATAAAATGAAACAGTGGATAGGTTCCCGGAAAATATATTGCCAAATTTCCTTTTTCGCCAAGGCACCTATAAAGGAAAATTATCAAAAGCACATTAAAATCACGCAGTTAGGAGCTCATACAGTACAGCGTCGTCTATTGGCGGTTATTTTATTAGTAGCATCGGGAGGAAGATGTAAAGATGTACTTTAAATTCTCACCCATAGATTTTGAAAAAATATCTTAAAAGAGCGGAGTTTAAATTAAATTTTGATGACCTCCTTTATGAAAGATTAATGGTTTTAAATGGGAATTTCACCAAATCAGCCAGCCATCGCCAAGTTGGCCAACATTTGGCGCTACTGTGGTAACCCTGCATTAGTATTTTTCAACAATTACTCATTTCAATGAGGCGGTCCTACCGGAATCGTGAGGGCACACAGAGACTTGGATTTTATATAAAAAGATGGTCCCCTGCTGTATCCATCAAGCCCGGACTGATTTAATAGAACTTTAAATTTTTTGAACACTTTTAACAGATTTAAATGCTTGGTTTTCATTCTTAAACTATAATTGTTTGCGTACTTTTCACAGATAAAATGTTTTTATTGCGGTCTTACTTCTTGTTTTATGTATTCTACTATACATGTAGAGCAGATACAAAGGAATTTATGGCATTTGTTTCAAAATTTCGAATAACAGGTTCGCTGGAAGATGTTATGTGATTTCAAAAAAACTCTGCAGATATTTTATTTTCCAACTTTATGTTTAATTCGATTTATAAGTTGTCCAAGGCATTTTTGACGAATTTCGCAAAACTTGGGGGGGGGGGGGGGGCTCTGAAACATAAATCTTCATTTCGAAAAAACTGTACAGTTTTATTACTGAGGACCAGACACAAATTTTGCGCGGTATTACATTTTGATTTTCCAATTTTCGGTTTTTTTCAATCCACCCTAGTATTCAAGTTGTCCATGGAGCATGTGAATCTGCAATCTTGCGTATGGAATTAGAAAAAAAATATTAATAAAATATATAAAATCAAAAAAAGTAATAAGACCTGTATGTTTGTAAAAATTGTGTATTAAAGGTCATTCAAGAAAACAGACATAAAAGACAAAAATCTTACAGCAGACTAATCTAAATGCCGGACATAAAGCTTTTTCACTTTTTTCATAAAACTTTTTTCACTTTCTAGAACTTCGAACAAATAAGTAGAAACATCTATCTTACGCATACATTTTACGTTTTTTTTTCAGTTGCAAAGCTTTCTTGATAACCATCAAGTACATTAAGTAACGGAACTGAATGTGCTCTTACAGATAAGTACCTTATAGATAAGAACTATAAAAAGAGAAACTTTAGATAAAGAAGAAAATCTTATCGCTTAATACATGATTGATGCAGAAATAGCCCTTGGAAAAAAATGTGTGTGCAAAATTTGATTGAATAAATCAATATTGCAGTGTTTGGAAAAGAAGTGGCGGTAACCGATTTCAATCAATCTTCGGTAGAGGATAAGTTCACTGAACTAGTCTTAAGCATATATTTTTCAACCAATTTTCGCGAAAAGATTTGTTTTATTCCTATTAAAAAGTGCATTGTATGCTGTATGTTCAAATTACTAAAAATAAAATTAAACAAATTACTCCCTTATTACGTGAGATAATGTATAACATAACAAAATTGATTATCTACATTTAATTTTGAGATCTTCATATCTCTCCAGTATTCAAATTTTATTTTTATTTTCAATCAGAAGTTTCTTTGTCTTTCATAGGAATGGTTGCTAAAATAATATTTATACTAAAAAGTACTAAACTTTTTTACCTGCAAATGGTGAATTTCAGAAAAAATAAAGAATTAATAATTTATCTTATTAATGCTTTACGAATAATACATTATCTGGTAAACGTAATGTGAGATTTGGAACAACTTTTGATTTATGCAATTTTATAACTATGTAAGATGCAATAGTTTCTTTTTGTGTGGGAAGCAGTATTCAAATAATTTTAGAAAAGTCTTTTATATACGAACAAGACTGAAAAAATAATCCACTTGCACAAACGTTAACTGCAAATATGTTAACCCTTTAGTTCGCAGCTTTGCTTATATACAAACAACAGTGCTTTGAATTTGATAGATTTTTTTTTTATTCGTATATACCTAAATCACACCAAAAAATTAAAATAGCAATATTTGCTTTAATTAATAACAGACATTCCGTATTTAAGTAAAGCGAAATGAACCATTGAAACTTTCTGGTGTAAAGCTAGATTCTCAGAACTACTGGGAATTAAAGGGTTAAAGATTAAGTTAAATAAAATAAATAATTATATAAAATATGCTATTTGGAGGCATACTTATGAAAATATTTGCTAATTTGCAATATTTCAGCGTAAAAAAGCCACACGACAGTAATTTTTACTTATATTTCAGATGCGCAACAGAAGAATCAGAAGATAGACGTATTATATGAAAAATGTATCTGAGACATTATTCATTATTTTTCCAGTGTAATAAACCTTTAAGAGAATCATATATATATATTTTTCGAATCAAAATAAAAAGTTGCGCATTTAAGGGTTCAATTGAAATACAGATGCATGACTCAGAAATGTGTATGGGTAGATTTAACCATGATCTAGTTACATTAAATGTAAAAGGAAAGCAGCCAACAACCTTCAATAAAGCATAGGAACAGATAATGTGAGAAAATAGAACAAAAATGGAACTGATTATTAAAATTAACTTAAATATCTTGTCTATATTTATGTAAACTAGGGGGCTCTGCCCCCTACGAGCTACGCTCGTCAACCCCCGTTCAGACACCGCAGACTCTAAAAGTACGCTAATTTGATCGGCTTTAAAAAGATTTCGGAAGATTGAATTATAATTTAAAAAACAATGGCGATCTCCCTATAAACGGATTTCTATTCATTTCTCTTTGACTGGGGAATTTTAAGGCCAAATCCGCTGTGGTACTACTTGATTAACCCGTCGACCAAGTTCGCCAAATTATATAAATCGCCAAAGAACTCGCCAAATTATGCAAATTGACATCGTTTTTATTTTAAATAACGAAAGAATAAATAAATTAGTGCAACATTAATAAAAATACAAATAAAACGTCGAAATAAAAATAACTTGATGACGTAGATACGTGTAACTTGCTTAAAGTCAAGTTAATGTGACATTTACGGTCAACCATTATTGACATTTAATCTTATAGTTTGGCGAATGATAGATTTTTGGTCGACGGGATAACTAATAGTACCAAAAATACATATGTCATTCGCTGTTTTCGTCTTTGATTAAGTAAAGCAAGATAAACATTTCAAAATAAGCAATTATAAAAGGAATTAAGTAAACAGAATCTTTGTCTCCCGGTATTTTTTGACAAAGCGAAAAGAAAGTTCTTTTAAGTACGACATTTTCAATTAATCGTTTTTAATCTGACGTAATTTTGACCAAACTATTCTTTCTCTTTTTAATATTCACGTGAAAATACTTGTGTTAGAAATGAAATATTATTTGCGCTTTCCTAACAAAAATAGTTGAAAAGTGTCCTCTCAAAATATCAAATAAATGTTTAGCGCAATTTCTAAATTTAAACCGTTTTGCAATATTATTTGGTGTTTATTTTATGCAATAACTGTAATGTAACGTAAATATGACGTAATTTCTCCTATTTAAGACTTCTCACGCATGTTAATAAATTTATTATTTTACAAATTCCTTTCTCTCTTAAAATTCACGTGTAATTATAGTTTTTATGACGTAATTTTTAATAACTTCCTGCTTTTTGTACATAATTATTTAATTGTAATTCCAAATGTTTTTTTCTGTTTATAATAGTCACGTGTAAATAATTTTTTAATTTATTACGCGTATAAATATTTTTTTTTGAAGCAAACATTATTGTTTCCGCTGTTTATACAGTTGGCAACATTTTAAATTAATATCACTTTCTAAAATCTGTAAAAAATATCTCTAGAAATCCTGAAAATTTGAATTTCAAATAGAAATAAAACCTCAAAAAATTAGCCAAATTAAAAAAAAGAAAACAGTCTGCACACCGGGAACTTCAAACGTATAAATACAACTTTTTCTCCTCTATTTCTTTATTATCTTTCTTTACTAAAAATGTTTTCTCATCGATATCTCCTTAACCTTAGAAAAAGGTTACTTATTTATTTTATTAAAAAATACTTGAGATGCAAAAACACTGCTAAGACACATCGTTAAAATAAGAAATGCTGGCTTGACGAACACTGGTTTATTTACAGGACAAACAACACACACACAACGAATATTATAACATTAACTTCTGGTTATTTTACACTATTTCACAAAGACATTAAGATGCCGATGTTATCCAAAACAATCAGGGCGACACACCACTGATTTTCACTCCAACATCTCACTACACGATCTCCGCCGAGACTGCCCCCTGTTCCAGTCCGAACAGTTCTGCCTTGGCGAGAGTTCACTGTTTGGCGACCGCCAATATCCGTGCTTCGCAAATATTATAGTTAATGCGAGTCTTACACGTCCCTCCTTAAGGAGCACATAGTTCTCCTTAGAGACTATGCTGCTAAGAAAAGTACAGTTAGTTTCACAAACACAATGTTAAAGGGAAGAGCCTGTTCGCTAGCCCAAACTTTTTAAACACATAAATGAAAAAAAAAATGTATATATATAATAATAATGTAAACAACAGTCTTAATTAAACATAACATAAAATATCAGCATATTTAATAATACAATCATTATACGATAAGTTTATATCTTTGCCTAAGGGAATCTGGAAAGTTCATCAGCATTACCATGCCTATTCCTATCCTATAAGTAATTTTTAGATTATATCTTTGAATGGCTAATGCCCAGCGAGCTAGCTTGGCCCCATGTGGCAATCCCTGGAAACTCTGTTTTGTCAAGTTGGATAAATGTAGTACGATGCTTACAAAGTTCAGGATATAGTCTCTATAATAACTTGCTATCCCCAGAACTGTTCTCAATTCTTTCTTGTTGGTAGGCGTCGCTAGTTTCTTCATAGCTTCTACCTTTTCTGGATCTGGGGCATGTCTTCCTGATCCAAGTATATGCCCTAAAAATTTTACTTTTCTTTTTCCAAAATCACACTTTTCCAGAATTACTGTAAGACCTATTTCACGAAAGGCCTGTAAAACTTCACCTATATATTTCTTGCTGTCAGTAGCAATTTCTTTTTTCTCAATTGCCTTTCTATTTCTTCTTTTGTCTTTACGAGTGTCAAATATTTTTGTTTTTTGTTTCCTATTTTCTATACTAACTTTTGGCTGCTCAGAAGTTTTTCTGTTTCTTCTTGTATCATCCTGAATTTCAACTATTTCTGTTGTTTACTTCTTATTTTTGGTATTTTTTTCTGACTGCTCAGCATCTCTTCTAACTCTTCCTTTATCTTCTAGATTTTTAACTTCTTTCAGCACTGTGAAATCTGGTGACTTTTCGTCTGAAACAGACGCTTCTTTTCTTTTTCTCGAAATTCTTTCAAGCGTTTCGTTTTTCAGGTGATGTTCTTCATCATCAACTCTTTTAGATGTTTCTTCCTTAACTTTCAAATTTTTATACTCATTTTCAAGTTTGTTCTTTTCCGCTTCAATCTGAATAAGATCATACTTTAATGAATTATTTAAATTTTTATACTTTGCCAGCCGTATTTTCATTTTCTCACTTGCTCGCATAAAGTTCTGTATTTGTGCTTGTTGCTCCTTTGAAAATGTTTTTAAGTACTTGTATGCTTTATGTAGACCATTAATACCATTATTCAGGACACAAATAATTTTTTCCTTTGCTTTGAGCTTACTTTCTAAATCCATAATCTGCTCACTATACTTAAAGTTGGTCGTATGACATTGTTTTAATTTGGTTCTAGATACCGCTTCATATTTTTCTAAGATAGCAATCAACTGCTGCAAGACTGTGTTTTCCGTTTCTCGATTAACAGGACTGACTGTAAAGTTCTCCTTCAACTGTTTCAAATTAGACTGCATTCCTTCAATTTTATAAGTCTCTTTAAACTCACACTTTTCAAGTACTTGCACAAACTCATCGACATCCTCATTTTGAGAAATGGTAACATTCAGCTTGTTTTGAAGATCATTGTCAATTTTTTTAAACTTGACTAATTCATCATTACACTTTCTGTTCTTGGATCTATATTTCCCTGACTATTATTCTTAGGACAAACCCGTACAAAATGAGTTGAATCTCCGCATGTAAAACATGTAGGCTTAAACGCCCTGGAATCCCTATACTTTTGACAAGTCCCTTGATATTTTGTTTTATCAAATTGTTTGTCATTTCTGCCATTTTTAGTCGTTCCCGCAAAATGACCGTTTTTGGTATTTTCGAACCTTTCCTTAGATTTGTACTTATTTTTCTCTTCCAATTGCCATCGAGGGACATCTTTTAGTTTAGTGGGTACTGTGTTTTTCTTCAGTCCGTCTTTCAAACTTTCATATTCATCAACCTTTTCCGCGACATCTAAAGGGTCGATCATTTTATTCCACTGATCCAAGAAGTGTTCCTTTACGTCATTTGGTACCCTGCGTTTGAGTTGATCCGCTACCAATAATTTCTTTAATTGGTCGAAATTCTCAACCTTTAATTCATTTATCCATTCGTTGAAATAATTGTTCAGCGCATGACTGTAGCTTCTCCAAGACACTTCTGGTCCCTTTTGATGCCGGAAAAATAATTGCCTCAACTTTTCAGGATTTAGCTTGTAACGCTTTAATAACATATCCTTTACGAAATCATAGTCATTGGCTCTCTCAGGAGGCTCTCGAGCTATATTACTAGCCATATCTGTTGGTAACAATCCCAGTAAATATGCTACCCATTCTGATTTATGTACACGCGCCATTGCCGCCCGACGCTCAAAGTTTACTAAATACAGTTGCATTTCGTCTACTTTTTCGTCGTATTTAGGAGTTATCTGCATCAGTTGTACCCTAGATCTTGTTTCGTTTGAATTTTCAACTCCATCACCCAAATCTACGTTATTTCTTCTTAATTCCAACCGTTTCATTTCTAGATCGTGATCTCTTTCTTCTTTCCGGATTCGATCCTCTCTTTCTTCTTTACGAATTCGTTCTTCTTCCTCTTTTGTCTCACGCTCTTTTGTCTTCGTTCTTCTATGATTCTACTCAGAGATACTTTGGCCTCATCTTCGACGAAATTTTCATTTTCTGATATTAATTTTCTAATATCTGCCCTCTTATTATCCATGCTAGCTTCTATACCCAGTTCTGTTGCTAGCTCGATTAGATCTTCCTTCCTGCCCCTACCCAGGAATGCCATGGTAAAAAAAAAAAAAAAAAATTATTCTAACGAATTCAAAATGCTAGTAATGAATTAAAGACAGCGTAATAAACCTCAAGACTTATTAATTCCCACAAAAAAATGCAACTATAACCAATCATCAAATAACTTTTCAATAGAACCGTTTGGAATTTAAATGCTTATTTCAATCATTTTATTAAATAATTCTATCAACGGTATTTTAAATCTATCCAAAATAAACTTTCCGAAATAATACGAAAAAAAATCATATATGTACACATAATTAAATCAATTGTTTACTTTCGTTTTAATAGTTAAAAAAAACGCATTCAACAATAATTAAAATGTACTAATATTCCCTTTCACCAAATTGCTTTTAATAACCATTAACCCTAAAATAGTAGAACACCAAAGAATTATAAATTAGGACGTACATTCAATGTCTATAAATAACAAATGCACTCATAATATTTGTTTCAACACTCCGTACTCATAATTACAATTTAAATCATAATGTTAGTTTTGATTTAAAAAATAATATAAAAGAATGCCTTCATAACACTAGTTTCGATTTACGAAACTCAGGATACTTAAATAAAGCATAAAGAAAAAAAAAATACTAATTCCGATCTATGAAAGAACTTTCTTAAACAAAGAAACAAAAAAAAAATGTAATCACTATTTTCAACCTACGAAACTTGGTTGCACAATCACATAATAAATATATCAATTTCACCTCTAATAAAATATGAAATAAACAACCTTTTATTTTTTTTTCTTTCTTTTTGTAGAATGAGGAAATCATAAATAACACAACTTTAATTATCTTCCTGCATTTTCAAATTGCGAAAGTAATAAATAACCAATTTAAAAAACAAAACATATTCCATAATTCTATTACGTCAACGTTAAGTAATGTAAGTATTTCCAAAGCACTTTCAAATTATAATATTAATCTCACTTATTTATTTTGCTCTTATGAAATAGCAGAAAAACAAAATATTCACACCTGTTTAGTCTTTCGAAAACATTTAAAAAAGAAAGGGAAAAATAATTCCATAATAATTTACGCAACCGCTAATGAACTTTAATCCCAAATCAGTGAAATATTCCCTTTATTTTACACTACATTTATCTTATTTTAACATTACTGCATATTTAAAATATATTGCAATATACACCTTATTTATTTAATGAAATTTCAGATGCAACAAACAATACTTTCGTTTCAAATTTTACATTCAAAGAAATAATCAATCTAATGATAAGTAGTGTTAATAACCTTCATTTAATTACTCATTCTGTTCTTCATGAATCTAGACAAAAATATTTTTAATTATTTTACAGCATAACAGAATAATATAATTTTATTTTTGGGCTAGCATAAAAACGAACAAGACTCTTACCTCTTTGATATTACCAAACCCCGTGAGAAAAATCGTGCCGACTGCGCCAATACAACTTTTTCTCCTCTATTTCTTTATTATCTTTCTTTACTAAAAATGTTTTCTCATCGATATCTCCTTAACCTTAGAAAAATGTTACTTATTTATTTTATTAAAAAATACTTGAGATGCAAAAACACTGCTAAGACACATCGTTAAAATAAGAAATGCTGGCTTGACGAACACTGGTTTATTTACAGGACAAACAACACACACACAACGAATATTATAACATTAACTTCTGGTTATTTTACACTATTTCACAAAGACATTAAGATGCCGATGCTATCCAAAACAATCAGGGCGACACACCACTGATTTTCACTCCAACATCTCACTACACGATCTCCGCCGAGACTGCCCCCTGTTCCAGTTCGAACAGTTCTGCCTTGGCGAGAGTTCACTGTTTGGCGACCGCCAATATCCGTGCTTCGCAAATATTATAGTTAATGCGAGTCTTACAGTATAAAATGATCTAAAAATGATTAAATTCCTATGTACAGTTTTTGCTCCTATAAAACTTTTTTAATGGAACGATTTTGTTCAACTTTGGCATTAAATATCTCTTAAAATAATTCTTCTATTTGAAAACTGTCTCAATCAGCGTGTTTATCAAACATTTCTGTATAATACTGCCGATTTTCATATATGTGTATGCATTATTTTTCTTAATATTAACGAAGAAAGACCTCCGGTCACAAAAAATTCAAAACCGGCGGCGGTGACAGCGGTAGTTACTTTTTTTTAGAATAGAGAGATACTTTATTTATTTATAGTGATAAATTTAAAATTTGCTCTTTTTAACGATTTACAACAAAGTGGAAAAAGTGTTTATGCTTTCGGTTTGTCTGTTCGTCTGTCCACGCTCTATCTCCCGTAAATATACTCGGAATTTCATGCATTTATAAAGGTTATTTAGGGGTCACCAATGCATGTTTGGTATTGTGTATGAAGTATGTAGTACTAACAGTTAATTTACAGGGGCACTCAAAATGTTATACATTATGATATATGGGGAAAAATCGTCTGCACAGTATTTTAATGACATTACGCTATTTCAAATGTATTGAAACTGATATAAATCACTGAATTTCACTACGATCATGTTAGAACAGGGTATTTATAGCCTTTTTTATTCAATTACAGGAACACACAAAAGAAATCCGTTACAGAAATCCGTTACTTTGAGTAATAATTGCTGGAGTGTACGATTTAAAATTCGGTACACACTTTTAAATCTAATTAATTTTTTGCAAGTTACTCACTATATTTAATTTCTATGCTTCATATACAGGGCTGCACAAAAGTTATCACGAACCATTCTCCTTATTAGAGGAAATTGCTGAAGGGGAATTTTCAACTAAGTGTATGTATTTCTTAAATGAACTAAATTTTGGTATGCATGCAGTTACTAGATACAAATCTATATATCCTATACAGTGTTGCTGAAAAAATTCAGATACTTTTCCGATTGTAGGTGGGAACAACTAAAATCGGGTTTTGAAATGTGTTATGCGTTTTCATATGGTTGAATTAGGGTAATATTTTAATTTTTTTAACTGTGCAATTTTTTTACATTATTTTGAATGCGTTGGAATGTGTTTTATAATCTATGCTTGATGCATGATTTTTTCTTTCTCTTTTTAATATACGAAAGATATTGAGGAATTTTTTTTCGTGTATTATAATGACGCATTCTTATCTGAAAAAAAACACATTACTGACAACTCATTGAAACTATATTACATAAATTTACATTTTATTTTTAAATATTACAGTAATTTCTTAACATTCTGAAATAAGTGTTATAAATACCCGAATTTTGTAGGAAATATTTCCCTAAAAGAAACATAGTCGTCGGTATTCATCGATATGCTAAATACTCCTATATCATCCAGACTATAAATATATGGTTATTTCCATAAACAAACATCATTAAAGCTGCATTTTGAAGTATCCAAAAATTAGTTAATGCGTAACGTGAAAATATTGTACTTAAATAAATGAATATAATACTGCATGTTCATAATTATTCTACTGTGGTTTCCTAAAGTAAATTATTTATGTTAACTGGTTAACGGATTACATATCTAAAGTCGGCAACTCGATTAGTTCGTTATAATTTTTTTAAAGTTACATAAGTAATAGACGAAAAATTATTAAATTTCTCAATATCATACTATAAAGTTCGTTTTTACTTGGTATTGCTTACATTTTCAGCCCATAAAATGTACGGATTTATTACGAGATAGAAAAAAGATGACGCAATTTTAAATGAAATGAAATGAAATATTAAATTTTACATTGAGTGTTGGGCTTTTGAAAGAACCAAGTAAAAATAAATGCCTTTTTACCGGAGTTTAAAAATATATATCAAGAAAGTCGTAATTTTGTTTTCCTGGCGACTTCTATAGACGACGGAATGATAAACTGATCTTTCATTTCATGACTTATTTCCTTATTATTATAGGTTGTGTTGTGCTGTAAATTATCAGAAAAATTCAAACACCAAAATGTTCAAAACATGGAACGTTTCACGTTTCACGTTCCACGTCTCACGTTCCGTTTCAAGAGAGCCTCACGTATCTCTTGAAAAAGTACATGTAAGGTCAATCAGTGCCATTAGGAAAATTCTAGCCTTTTAGGCCACTTTCGATCTATCGACAGCTAGTCCCAGATACAAAGTATTATAATTTGTGTTCTAGTTTTCTTTCATAAGTTTATGAAAAAAAAGTCCTTCCGGCCAGTGCCGGGAGGAAGAGGTAGCTTTCATAATCCTTATTTAAAAAAAAGCCAACGTATATCATGCAAACACACGAACCTCAATTTAGTGGAAACCGAATATAGGAGATTCAATACTAATTTTTATCAATATAATGAATGAGAATTTCGCGAAATTAGTCTGCTTTTCTTTAAAATAACTTATATTTGGCTTCCAAATTCGGCAATTTCTTAAAGTGCCTGTCATTTTAAGACAACATGGTGGATGAGGCTAAGCAGTGAACTTGGTCGAGACCTTAGTAATAGCTTTGCACATGCTCACTCACATCGGAATCGGTTAATATATAGGAGTGCTGTCGCATGCAAAAAATCAGATTCTTCAAAATGTCACCCACAATAGAAGTTGAAACTGCTATATCTGACCATTTTTTAAGGTAAAGACAAACAAAAAATGCTCCTGAATCCTTATATCAAGATCAAATACTTAAGAAAGAAACCTTTTTCAATTTCTAATTTTTTTTGCACCTCACTTTAAATATATATAATTTTTTTTAATTTAATGGCCGCCATTTTGAAACAAGATGGCTGATGAATCTCGCCAGCGAACTTGGTCGAGGTGTTGATGTATACTATCCACATGCCTTCTTACATCGAAATAGGCGAATACGTGTGTTATCGCGTGACAAATACAAGATCGTTTCAAAATGTTAGCCATGCTGGAAATTCAAAGTGCTATAAATCAACCATTTTTTAAGATATCAACAAAAGAACAAATTTTCAGAAACAAAAACTGCTCCGGAATCTTTGTATCAAGGCCAAACACATAAAAAAAATCTTTTTCATTTTCCAATTTTTTAATACCTCATTTTGAATTTTAAATTTAATTTTTTTAAATGGCAAACCTTTTGAAACAAGATGGCGAATGAAACTGGCCAATGAACTCGGTCGAGACATTGGTATGTACTATGTACAGACCAAGTTACATCCAAATAGGTTCATAAATACGCCTGTTATCGCGTGACAAAAATCAGGTCGTTTTAAAATGTCAGCCACAAGATAAATTCAAAATGCTATTACTCAGCCATTTTTTTTTTAGATATAGACGAAAGAAAAACTGTTCCGGAATCTTTGTATTAAGTTCAAACACATACAAAAAAAATCTTTTTCATTTTCCAATTTTTTGGTATCTCATTTAAATTTTTTTATTTTTTAATTTTTTTAAATGGAACACATTTTGAAACAAGATGGCGGATGAAGCTGGCCAACGAACTCGGTCGAGATATTTGTATGTACTATGTACACAGCAAGGTACATCCAAGTCGGTTCATAAATACGCCTGTTATTACGTGAGAAAAATCAGGACGTTTCAAAATGTCAGCCACGCTAGAAATTCAAAATGCTATAACTCAGCCATTTCTTAAGATATAGACGAAACAAAAACTGCTCCCGAATCTTTTTATCAAGGTCAAACACATAAGAAGAAAATATTTTTTCAATTTTCAATTTTTGGTACCACATTTCAAATTTAAATTTTTCTTAAAAATTTAAATGGCCGCCATTTTTAAACAAGATGGCGGGTGAAGCTGGCCGACGAACCCGGTCGAGACATTGGTATATAATATGTATAAACGAAGTTACATCCAAATCGGTTCATAAATACGCCTTTTATCGCGTGACAAAATTCAGGACGTTTCAAAATGTCAGCCACGCTAGAAATTCAAAATGCTATAACTCAGCCTTTTTTAAGATATAGACGAAACAAAAACTGCTCCGAAATCTTTGTATAAAAGTCAAATACATAAGAAAAAATATTTTTCCATTTTCAATTTTTTGGTACCACATTTCAAATTTTAAATTTTAAAAAAAATTTTAAATGGCCGCCATTTTGAAACAAAATGGCGGATGAAGCTGGCCAACGAACTCGGTCGAGAGATTGGTATGTACTATGTACACACCGAATTACATCCAAATCGGTTCATAAATACGCCTTTTATCGCGTGACAAATTTCAGGACGTTTCAAAATGTCAGCCACGCTAGAAATTCAAAATGCTATAACTCAGCCATTTTTTAAGATATAGACGAAACAAAAACTGCTCCGGAATCTTTGTATAAAGGTCAAATACATAAGAAAAAAATATGTTTCCATTTTTAATTTTTTGGTACCACATTGCAAGTTTTAAATTTTTTAAAAAAATTTAAATGGCCGCCATTTTGAAACAAAACGGCGGATGAAGCTGGCCAACGAACTCGGTCGAGACATTGGTATGTACTATGTACACACCGAATTACATCGAAATCGGTTCATAATTACGGTAGTTACAGTGTGACATAGGTCAGATATATATATATATATATCAATTTTGAACGGAGGGTGGTTTCGGGGTCTGGGGGTCATGATCGATGAAAATATACCAAAATTTTTTGAAATCGCTTTCCTCCGAACGGCTGCAATAGGTAGCTTTTTTGTAAAGAAAGCTACCTAAAATTGGCGCATGTCATAAAAAGTCCTTCCGGCCAGTGCCGGGAGGAAGAGGTAGCTTTCATAATCCTTATTTTAAAAAAGCCAACTTATATCATGCAAACACACGAAGCTCAATTTAGTGGAAACCGAATATAGGAGATTCAATACTAATTTTTATCAATATAATGAATGAGAATTTCGCGAAATTAGTCAGCTTTATCCAAGCTGCTTTTCTTTAAAGTAACTTATATTTGGCTGCCAAATTCGGCAATTTCTTAAAGTGCCTGTCATTTTAAGACAACATGGTGGATGAGGCTAAGCGGTGAACTTGGTCAAGACCTTAGTAATTGCTGTGCACATGCTCACTCACATCGGAATCGGTTAATATATAGGAGTGCTGTCGCATGCAAAAAATCAGATTTTTCAAAATGTCACCCAAAATAGAAATTGAAACTGCTATATCTGAGCCATTTTTTAAGGTAAAGACAAACAAAAAATGCTCCTGAATCCTTATATCAAAATCAAATAATTAAGAAAGAAACCTTTTTCGATTTCTAATTTTTTTGCACCTCACTTTAAATATATATATATTTTTTAATTTAATGGCCGCCATTTTGAAACAAGATGGCTGATGAATCTGGCCAGCGAACTTGGTCGAGGTGTTGATGTATACTATCCACATGCCTTCTTACATCGAAATAGGCGAATACGTGTGTTATCGCGTGACAAATACAAGATCGTTTCAAAATGTTAGCCATGCTAGAAATTCAAAGTGCTATAAATCAACCATTTTTTAAGATATCAACAAAAGAACAAATTTTCAGAAACAAAAACTGCTCCGGAATCTTTGTATCAAGGCCAAACACATAAAAAAAATCTTTTTCATTTTCCAATTTTTTAATACCTCATTTTGAATTTTAAATTTAATTTTTTTTAATGGCAACCCTTTTGAAACAAGATGGCGAATGAAGCTGGCCAACGAACTCGGTCGAGACATTGGTATGTACTATGTGCAGACCAAGTTACATCCAAATAGGTTCATAAATACGCCCGTTATCGCGTGACAAAAATTAGGTCGTTTTAAAATGTCAGCCACAAGAGAAATTCAAAATGCTATTACTCAGCCATTTTTTTTTAGATATAGACGAAAGAAAAACTGTTCCGGAATCTTTGTATTAAGGTCAAACACATACAAAAAAAAAAATCTTTTTCATTTTCCAATTTTTTAGTATCTCATTTAAATTTTTTTATTTTTTTATTTTTTTAAATGGCCGCCATTTTGAAACAAGATGGCGGATGAAGCTGGCCAACGAACTCGGTCGAGATATTTGTATGTACTATATACACACCAAGGTACATCCAAGTCGGTTCATAAATACGCCTGTTATTACGTGAGAAAAATCAGGATGTTTCAAAATGTCAGCCACGCTAGAAATTCAAAATGCTATAACTCAGCCATTTCTTAAGATATAGACAAAACAAAATCTGCTCCCGAATCTTTTTATCAAGGTCAAACACATAAGAAGAAAATATTTTTTCAATTTTCAATTTTTGGTACCACATTTCAAATTTAAATTTTTCTTAAAAATTTAAATGGCCGCCATTTTTAAACAAGATGGCGGGTGAAGCTGGCCAAAGAACCCGGTCGAGACATTGGTATGTACTATGTATAAACGAAGCTACATCCAAATCGGTTCATAAATACGCCTTTTATCGCGTGACAAAATTCAGGACGTTTCAAAATGTCAGCCACGCTAGAAATTCAAAATGCTATAATTCAGCCATTTTTTAAGATATAGACCAAACAAAAACTTCTCCGAAATTTTTGTATAAAGGTGAAATACATAAGAAAAAAATATTTTTCCATTTTCAATTTTTTGGTACCACATTTCAAATTTTAAATTTTTTAAAAAATTTTAAATGGCCGCCATTTTGAAACAAAATGGCGAATGAAGCTGGCCAACGAACTCGGTCGAGAGATTGGTATGTACTATGTACACACCGAATTACATCCAAATCGGTTCATAAATACGCCTTTTATCGCGTGACAAATTTCAGGACGTTTCAAAATGTCAGCCACGCTAGAAATTCAAAATGCTATAACTCAGCCATTTTTTAAGATATAGACGAAACAAAAACTGCTCCGGAATCTTTGTATAAAGGTCAAATACATAAGAAAAAAATATTTTTCCATTTTTAATTTTTTGGTACCACATTTCAAGTTTTAATTTTTTTTTAAATTTTTAAATGGCCGCCATTTTGAAACAAAACGGCGGATGAAGCTGGCCAACGAACTCGGTCGAGACATTGGTATGTACTATGTACACACCGAATTACATCGAAATCGGTTCATAATTACGGGAGTTACAGTGTGACATAGGTCAGATATATATATATATATATAT
The DNA here is from genome assembly GCA_963932465.1 of Maratus speciosus. Classification (NCBI taxonomy): domain Eukaryota; kingdom Metazoa; phylum Arthropoda; class Arachnida; order Araneae; family Salticidae; genus Maratus; species Maratus speciosus. The sequence continues at coordinate 588,700,510 of OZ010789.1, read as the reverse complement.
ATATATATATATATATATATATATATATATATATATATATATATATATATATATATATATATATATCAATTTTGAACGGAGGGTGGTTTCGGGGTCTGGGGGTCATGATCGATGAAAATATACCAAAATTTTTTGAAATCGCTTTCCTCCGAACGGCTGCAATAGGTAGCTTTTTTGTAAAGAAAGCTACCTAAAAATACATAAAACTGTGTCATATTACCCAGACACGACGTAACGGGGCTCTTATATGAGACGACTATTGGTCTTAAGTGAGACAGACATAACTTTATAAGTTGTTAAAAGCACAAAGAAAATGCAACAAAGTCTATAAAAAACTTGCCTTTAGATGTATTATTTACATTTTTTTTTCTCTTTAATTTTCCTAAATTTTGGGATATCTTTCTTGTGTCCAACAGAATAGATAACCTACTACAATAAATCCCCTCTCTAATTTGTTAAATGGTAATTTAGAGTAAAGAATTATCTGCTAACTTTAAACTATATTTTTACGAGGTTACAAAAGTACATTTTCTGTGGTATAACTTCCATTATTCAAATAAAATCTCAGAAATAATTAAAAATGTAGTCTACGATCTTGATATTTTTCATTAATCTTTATACAGGTTGTCCACGTATAACCTGACCGACCTTTATTTTCGTAACCGTTGGTCCTAGATGCATACTTCCAATTACAAAAGTGGTCAGAATTAGGTGCAGAGTTAAGACAAAAACAGTTTGAAGAGAAAAAACAATCTTGTGAAGAATTACAGAATCTAAATTTTTATACGATCCCCCGGAACTATAAGTTATATTTAGTAAAAGTTTCCTGTTATGCTGACAAGTAAGGCAAAAAAAAGTCCCATTATTCTACGAATAAAATTTACCTAGTAATAGCTGTTTAAAGTTCAAGCATATTTTTTGTTGCAAATTAGGGGTCATTCACAAAATTAGTAGAAATATAATTTCGTCAGATATATTAAAGAAATGGTTTAGAATCAAATTTGCATTGCAATATTAATTTGAAATCTTTAATCATTCTGACATATTACTACAAACTATACAATTTGTACTGAACATATAAGTAGATAAAAATAACAGAATGTTTCTTAAATAAAATGATGAAAAACAACAGGTTCAATTCTCTACAAACTGATACATGCTTTTAAATGCTGTTAGATTGCACTGTCTTTCAAATTTTGGGATGTGCCATGTTTTTTAGCTTTTGAAAATTGATTCTTATGTATTTTTTAGCGCTGAATCCGAAAAGTATCTTCATTTTAAGCCATCACGTCAGGAGTTTTCTCAAATCACAAATTTCAAAGTTAAAAAGCTCAAAGTTAAAATTGATCGCCCTTCTCCTTCCAACGTCATCGGTCTCCTGAGCTGTTTAACTGTAAGAAACCCAGTATAAACCAAAAAATAGAATAAATTATGGAATTAAATAAAATTAAACTGAATAAAAATGCCTTACATCTATTTTATAGCATCACATTTTTCGCAATTTTTTAAACTTGAAATTTACGATTTGCGATAAATCCTGACATCAAGGTTAAAAATGAAGGTAATTTTTTTATTTAGCGTTAAAAAATACATAAAACATAATTATAAAAGTAAAAAAAAAAAAAAAAACACGACCATCTCAGATTTATGTTATCTAATCTAAAACACTTTCTTAACTTGTTGACGGTGTACTATCTGAATTTTTTTTGTGTAATCCTCATATAAGTATGTATAAGATGGTAAGCATCGAAAATCATAATAATATTACATTGCCATCGGATTTAAGTCAGTATGTAAATTTTAACTTCGATCGGGCATTTTAAATTGAGTTAAAGTTCGAGTACAAATTTTAAACTTGAAAGACGATCGTTGCAAGTTTCATAAAATCTTATGAAAATAACATAATTTTTGTCAAAAGATATCATAGCTTCAAATCATTACAAAATAAAACATATGTTAAAATACAATTATTTTAACTTATCTGAAAGTTATTTAGCAAAAGTTAACTTAATGGTAATAGTTGTACGATTTCTTTCAAAGCACAGATACCTTGAAATAAGTTTAAGTACTTTATATACGACCTCTGAAAGCATCGGCGAAATCACTGTTTTGAGATGCAAAAATATGGTATAAGTCATGCATTTGAAAGTTTCATAAGTCGATAAATTTTAATGTTAGATAAATGGGACTTTTTTTTATCTTACTTGTTAGTGTCACAGTAAATTTTTACTAAATATCACTTTTAGGACCGGGTGACCGTGTAAAAATTTAAATTTCGTACCAAAATCGCTTTAAAAATAAATCTTTATCTTATTTAAACCATTTTTGTAGTTGGAAATATACGTCTAGGACTAATGGTTGCGCAAATAAAGGTGGGTCAGGTTATACGTTGACACACAGTATATGGAGAAAAATTGTAAGTAGTTTTTCTTATTTCTTTACTGGTCATGTCCACTGAAAATTATTTTTCTTCTTTATACCTGGAAACAGATAAATCACAAGAAAACCTCGGGCATTTAGTATCGTTTTTCGTCTTTATTGACTGTGTTTATGAGGCAAACAGGTTAAAAAAAGCAGAATTTCTAACATACCGTTCAATTTATGTTAAAACAAAAGTACCTTTTTTTAATATTCTCTTAAAATATCTTGTCTTATAGGCAATTGAATAAAATTCTTCCCTTGTGATGTGTGCAACTAAATCTGTCAGTGAATATTCATCACTTTGATACAGAGTAGATACATTCACACTGTCCATGGTCTCTCCTTCGAACAATTTATCAATAAACTATTTTTTCTTATTTTTTTATTGTATTTTTGTATTTTTATAATTCTTTAATTTCCCGTTTAACCCACCGGTACCTCATGAGCTATTTGGGTAATTACTTTCGTAATTGTGCATTTTTCGACAATATTAGATTGTTCTGTATCGTTTTAACACTTGTATTTTCTTTCCATATCACAGTTAAATTATTCCATATGTTTTTTTTTTTTTTTTTTTTTTTTTTTTTACAGAAGTTTCTAAGGGATTTAAATCCTTTTGCTTTTCGTTTTTTATTCCTCATTCTTTATTATAAATTTTCTGCCGCCATCCTCTATTCCCAATTAATCACTTTTAACTAGCATCTGTTCTTTACTTTTACTTCTTTAAGCAACTTTTTATTTATTAACTGTATAAGTAATACCTGAAAAGATATTGGAAAAATTGATAAATATTCTCTCGCAGGAGGAAAATAGGAGGTGCAGAGTGTCAGTTGGTTTTGTTCTATAGCGCAAAAAAAATCGTCGGTGTTAGGATTTTGAGCTAAATACAGTATTTATTCACCACTGAATATCCCTTTTATAGTTTGATATAAAACATTAAAAGTTATATGATTGAATAGTGTTTTTAAATCTCACATTTAGTACTTCTCTTGAGATTGGCGGTTTATAACTCAGAATACTTTAAATATATTCCATATCATAAATAAGAAAGAGAAAAATAATGCATAAAGCATAGAATATGAAACACTTTCCAACACAGTCAGAATAATATGACAAAACTGCACCGTTTAATAAGTTAAAATTTTATCCCTAATTTAACCATATGGAGATGCATAACACATTTGTAAACCCAATTTCAGCTACAATCGGAATTTTATCTGAATTGTTTGAGCAGCCCTGTATATGATATATAGATTTGTATCTATTAACTACATGTACGCCAAAATTTAGTTCAGTTAAGAAATACATATACCTCAGTTGAAAGTTCCCCTTCAGCAATTTCCGTTAATAAAGAAAATGGTACGTGAATTCTTTGTGCAGCCTGTATATGAGGTATAGTATTTTTATACATCGAGTAACATGCAAAAAGTGAGTTAAATTTCAAAGCGCATACGAAATTTTAAAACCCACTTCCGGCAATTATTCCTCAATCGTAATACTGTAACCGATTTCTGTTTTGTGTCCTAGTAAATGACCGACAAAGGCCATGAATGCCCTATTCTTTCGTAATCATCTTGTAGGGAAATTCAGTGATTTATATCCGTTTCAATACATTTGAAATAGTGTAAACTCATTGCAATACTCTGAAACGACTTTTTCCCACAAAAAAAAAAATGATATAACAAACAATGAACGGACACATTAAAGCCCTTGACTACGGATCCATACAATGAGTATTATTTGAAGAAATGAAAGGTTGAATCGGTACTGCAGTTTGAATACAGATTTATTTTTAACAGTATTAGATGGGTTTATTTCTAGATAGTAATTCTGAGATTAAGTAAATCAAATATCAATAATAGACCATAATGGTATCAAAAAAAAAAAAAAAAAAGTTTGTCGATGACGACATAGTCAAGCCAAGCTTTTCAAGTTTTAAGAACATTAATACCAAAATAACCAAAAATACTTCAAGTATTTATGTATTTATATTAAGATTTATTTACAGAAAGAAAAATTATATAAATATTAATTCAGAAGAAATAATAAAGAAAAATTCTTCATAACGATTTCTTTCTGATGCACTATAACTTTCGCGTAATTACATTACATATGATGAAATGTTTAAACATACCTTTTGCTTGTCACTTCATAGGCCATTAAGAAAATTTGCTGATATAGACTAAGTACATGGATTATGGGAAGGAAGTTCAAAAAATATATGTAAAATTATTGTCAATTGTATTACATTAAAAATCTTCAAGTACTGATGATTTTACATTTTTATGTAAAATCATCAGGTATTAATGTATTTATATTAAGTTTTGTTTACAGAAAATTTTTATATAAAAATTAATTCAGAAGAAATTATAAAGAAAATTCTTCATAAGGATTTTATTGCTCAAGTAGCATAATTTTCGTGTAATTACATTATATATGATGGATTTTTTAAACATACCTTTTGCTTGTCGCTTCATAAGACAGTAAGAAAATCCGATTATATAGAATAAACAAAGTACATAGATTATGGGAAAGAAGTACAAAAAATAAATATAAAATTATTATATGTTGTATTATATTAAAAAACTCCAAATAAAGATGGTTTTATCTATACACATTTTATTTTTCAATTCACCCACTCTGGCTACAAATCTTAACCACTATGATTAAATCTGCTAAAATATTTTTTTGTAATTCATTCTATTTCAAATCTTCTTTTATATTGAATTTATATCGTTTTAATATAAGAAAATGAACATAGAAATGAACAGATCACCTAATAAAAATGTATAAAAAGTGATTTTATTTATTTTTGGCTTTTTTTTTCAATTTTAGCTATGTGTTTTGCAAATTGAATTTTACGAGTGAAACCATTTATCATACTTTTAAATTACCTAATATTCGAATTCTTAGAACACGACTTATCAAAACCATCTGCTTTTTCTCATGAACAGTTTTCAAACAGCGCCAAATATGTAGAAAATAATTATTATTTCAGGTTTCGTGACTTAATATTTGAAGAACGATTTACATTCCGCTCTTAGCGTAATACAAACTGTAGATTTGAGCTGAAAATTCCTTGACATTCCACAAGAAATCATGTCTATGTATTTTAACTGAATTTATTGCAGTCAGTAAACATTTGGGAAATAAATGGAAAAAGGTAATTGAATTCTAATTGAAAATTGTATTTGACTTATTATTTGTTATTACTTTGTATTCAATAATAAAGAATATCTAGGAGGTTTTTTTAGTACGAAAAAAAAATCAATAACAGTTTTGCATAGTATGTATTTACTAGAATGGAAACGGACGAAATAAACCCTATGATTTTATTGGCTTAATCTTACATATAATTATTGGAAATATTATAGCTAAATTTTATGTTAATTTATCACACATACACACACAAAAAAGAAAAAAATGTTATCTTAAAAAATATCATAAGAATGTCATTTCTACAATTAGACGTACCGAGTGATAACTTCTTTCTAGCATCGAAAGAAAGGCTCGTCATTTTTAAAAGTGATTTTGACAGAAAAGCACAAAGGAGACTTTTATTAACGGTATTAATCATTATTAATTCAAAGTTATAATAGATCGTGAATGAAATTACAAAGTATACGCAGAAGGAAAAAGTTTCGGTATGCCATTATCTCATTCATTAAAAATGCATCACAAGCTTTAAGAAAAAAATATTTTCACTTCCATCATCGCGTATAGATAAAATTTGAATTAGTGATATTACATGAAATGAAAAAGCACGAGAATTGGAGATTTTTTTTTTTTTATGTAATGGAATATTGCCGAAATTAGGACACATACATTTTGTGTGTATAGATGTGTGTAAGATTAAACATAAATTATGAGCTAGAAAAATTAAAAATTAGATGACATGCCCAACGTTTACTGGTCCAGTAATATGATCCACAAATATACCTCAAATCAATGTTAAATGATTTTATTTATTTAATCGAAAATATTTCTAAACTATCCTAATGCAAGGGTTTACACAGCTTTCGGTTGCGTACACCCCTCGAATTTACATGATTTTATACTTTGAAATCAAAATCTATTCAAACAAACCTACAGTTTGTTTCAAATAGTAATAATTTACAATTATAACGGTTTTGAAGCTTATGTAAAAAGATCTTAAAAAACCACTGATACCTAGTTTTAAACCGGTTGTGTTTTATTCTTATATTTTGCTTTAAGAAGGGCTCATTTAATATAGAAAATAAAATAGTTCTTATCTACCAAAGTCTCTGAAAATTTTATGGACTACAAATGCAAGTTTTGTGTAACCTAGGTATAATTTTTGTGGAAGAATATGCAGATCTAGTTGTAAAAAGGGCTCCAAAACAACCAGTGCGTTCACTTTCTTATCTAAAATTTTGCAGATTTTATATTGTTTAAAATACTTTAAATTCGAAATTTAAAAAGTTGGCAGAAAATATTCATATTCCAAATTCATAGTCAAATCAGTATGACATGCAACTAGTGTGTGTTTTTGAAGGATGAAAAATGTTCAAAAAGATAATAATCAAACCCATTTCAGAACACAACAGCGTAGAATTTCACAAAGTCATATAAATACGGCTTCTCCGTTTCTCTGCTGCAATAATAATTTACAGAAGAAATTTGCTATTTTGGGAAATTTGAAAGAAATGGTCATTTACGTCTGCTTGTAGAATCTAAGAATATCCTTCGTTAGGCACATTTCTAGATATATCGATATGATAGTATTGAACATAATAAAGAATAAATCGATTTTAAAACATAATTTCGATTTTGTATCTAGAAGCCCAAAGTTCGATCCTATGGGACCTCGTGCAGCCTACTTACGGTGCATTAAATGAAAAATAAATGCGTTAATTTATTTTTCCTTTTTACTGAGTTATGAAATTTAATATCCCAAGTGATCACACAACTATTTTTTAAATTCCTTTCATTTTTAAAACGAAAAAATATATGTAAGAAAGAGATTTTTTAAATTAAAAAAAATCTTGAACGAGCAGTATAATTAACAGGAAAACTAACTGATACAAATAGTGGTATTTTTTCTTGAAAATGATAAATATATTTATTTCCGTTGCGACAGTTTTACCACTTCTGATTCCTTTTCAAAAAATCTTACTTTTTAACTTTCCCTTTACTGCAAATTACCAGCAATTATTGAGAATACAATTAGAACACTTTGATTCAAAAAAAGTGTTCCAGTTACATTAATGTGTTCTGAAATGTGTTCCGAATATGCTCCTCTATAAAGAAAATGTACCGAACTTATTCTGCTCAGTATAATGGTTAAATGTGAACTTGGGATAATATTTGAGAACAGACTGAAAATACATTTGGTCACATTTGTGAAATGACGCGTCGCCAAAAGTGTTAAAAAATGCTCTAGAAAGTGTACTGAAAAAAATGAGTGTTCTTAGAAGTATTCTAAAAACTGGTCCAAAAAGTGTGTGTTTCAAAGTGTTCTAAAATGAGTATAGAGATTTGCAGTGTTAGGGTTTTCTGTCTGGTTTGTTTTGGAATGTTCTTCGCGACAGAGGAAAACGGCATCATGACGATTTGTTAAATCCGTCGAAATTCGTTCGTTCATTCGATATTCGCTTTGTTAAAATATAGTTATTTGTGCTCCTATGCATTTTGCAATGAACTCGCCTTCGTAAGCTTAGATGGAACTTTATGTGAATTGTTTGAGGCTGGTAAAGTCACGCCAACCTGTTTATTCTTTGGTTATTACTATTTTACATATCCAAGGTTTTTGTATGTAATTTTCGACGATAGCTAAATAATTTCTTTCTTGCCAACCCACCCATTTTATAAGGAAAATCCTAATCGTTTTGATTTATATTGGCCCGAATGATCATTCGACTGACTGTATTGTGTCTATTTGGATGTTGGTGATCTGATATTTAATATAAATAAAACGAAATCATCGGACATCCACACCCCCTTCATAGCATGCGTGGTCACAGTGATTTCATTGTGACATCACTGTAAGTCATTGTGGTCACGTCACATCTGTGTCCAAAATGCCGCCATTCAGTGATGTCGCACTGTGACTGAGTAGTGAATTTCTTAGAAAACTTTTAAAAATTACAAAAAATCTTCAAACATGTTATTTACTGTAAAAACATTTTTCTGGTAATTAAAAAAATTTGTGACGTCACTGTTATGTCACTGCGTGTAACGCACGTCACGTCACATATGTGACAAAAAACAACCATATTGTATAGTCACAGAGTGATCAAGTCACAGTGTGAATTACAATATTCTTTGAAAATGAAGAGAAATATTTTAGTGCATTTGGGATCTTGGATCGGATTAATTTTGTACTATACTTTATTATAATAAATCAAATCACTTTTATACTTTAAATAATATTTTCCTTTTCTGCTAATGTTTAACTATTAGTTTAAGTGTATCTTTTAAAGTAAATGCTGTTATTTGTTTCTGATTCTTTTTAATAAATTTAGCATTTTCAGAATATATAATAAAATATAAAAATATATGCAAAACGCATTACATATTTATTTATATTTTCTTTTTTCCCAGAAATTTCTTTAAAAAAATAGTTATTTTACAAGCTGTTTTATTATGCATGAAATTATAAAAAAAAATAATAATAAATGATTATAAACAAAAATCTTTTTCCCCGATAACCTTTATTTATTTCTTAGGAACATATTTTGTATTTATTAGATGTGATACAAACTATAACTTAAAAAAATGCCTTGCATTATTGTGCATTAAATTGATTTTATATACGATAAAAAATTATATAATGTTTTATTTCATATTCCATGATTATGACTAATATCATTTTTATAATTTACAAAAAACAAAAAACAAAAAAAAAAAAAAAAAAAAAAAAAACCTTTACAACTCATTTCATCTTGAATTATTTTGATACTGATTGAAAGCAAAAAGGAAATGCAAAAAAAAATTATTCAAATAGAAAAGTTTAATTATAGACACTCTTATAAATGTATCTACCTCGAATTTATCGACTGCTGAGACCAGAAGAGGAAACACAGTGTATTTATTCTTTCAAATAGAGGTGCCAGCTGGAGAATAGTAGCCTGTGATAAGAATGTGTACAGTTGGTGCGGAATTTTATAATTTTACAAAAGTTATACAGCATTGCGGCCAGGGGATAGTTTAGATAAAATATCAGTCCGAAAAATTACAATGCCACTGGCGTTAGTTAATATATGCTCGTCAATGCCATTGTATTGGATTCGGACATAATTCTTCGAAAAACTTTCCCTATTATCAAAATGGAGTTACAAAGGGCGATGTAGAATATCGATACGACGAGTATAGATATAGGACGATAAGAAATAGATAAGGAAACATATTTTTTCTGCTTTCTTTTATAACGATTTTAGTAAATTTCATATAAAAACATATTATACAAGCAATAAAAGTCATCAATTTAACTTTTTTCAGTTCAATAAACTTAATAAATTCAATACATTTAATGTTTTTTTTGCTGAACTAAATCACAATATGTCAATGATTTTAATCAGATTGTTGATATCATTCATTTAAATTGCATTTTAATCATATTTGTTATGATTTTTAAAACTTTTTAAACCTTAACATTTTTAAAACTATCTGGTTAAAATCACTTTTTTGTAATAAAATATTGTGTTCGCAAAATTGACAGTATTATCAGAAGTTTGTAATTGCAAACATAAAAAAGGTACCTTATAGCAAATATTTTTTATATCCTTAAAATGGTGATCCTTAAAATGTTTTTATAAAAAAATTTTATAAAATGTTTTTATATCCTTATAATGGTGAATTCGAACATCCCCGTAACTTCAACATTAATAACTAAAAATAATAAAACTAAGAATAATTTTTTGATTTAAACAGTTTTAAAATTTGCGTGCATAACATTTTATAATGTATATGACGAAATTTTAGTCATATGGCATATATACACATATATATGTGACAGGTGTATAAAGCATTTATGAAGCATATCAGATAATAAAACGTATGAATATTATATAGGATAGTTGTACAATTAATTGACACCCTTCCAGTAATGGACTCCCTTGAATGTTTTTAGTTTATAAAAAAATAATAAAAGAAGATTTAGCTTTTATTAATTTTTTATAACTCCCTGTTTTATAATCTGCGTTATTGTTAACACTCTTAATCAAAGCAATCAGGAAACAGAAAATAGTGTTTCGAAATTCCACTGTTTTTCAGTGAAAATCTTAATGAACATATTAAGATCGTAATTCACTTAATAAATTTCTGTATTCATTATTTTGTTGCAAAACTTCCATGTTTCTATTTTGGTAGTAATAGAAAATTTTGAATATTATATACTAATGGCCATTTAAAAATATAATTTATTTTTAAGGTTTTAAAACACGTGTCCATTGCTGGAACGCTTACTCAATTTCCAGTAATGGACATTCCATATGAGCATTGCTAATAATGCAATTTGAGTGATGTTCAAGGTACATAAAATTCTTTTGACTTAAGTAAAAACCTGTCATTAAATTTAATACGTATGGTGTTGCCAGAATGTAATAACACGATTTTTAAAAATATAAATAGATGTTCTTAATTAATTTTGTCTGTTTCAGCTGAAATCAATATGTTACAAATATTATACGCATAAACTGCACATGATTTTATCAAAATATAATTCTATATTAAGTTTAATAGAATGATTTTAATTGGTAAATTAATCAAACGAATTTTAATTTTTCTAACTGAAGGAAAACTGTTTATGTCAGGTTTTGAGCCAGAGACCCTTGTCGTATGCTGCCAATGCTCTGCTAGCTGAGCTATACCGGTCAAATTTGCCGACACAATTCACCCAGTGAACTATGATTATATACTCATATAAGTAGCATCTGTTATTCATAGAAGTAGTATTAAAAAAAAATTAAAGTATTATTTTATATGGTTTTATAATAATGATACGTATAGATTAACATTCATTGGATGAATTGTGTCCGTCAGACTTATACAGGACAGCTCAGGTGACAGAGCAATGGCAGCTTGCGCTAAAAGTCCCTAGTTCGAATCCTGACCTGGACACTTTTTCAACCAGTTGGAAAAATTACAACAAAAGATAATTTTGCTTGAACATCAGCGTTATTAGTCAGAAATATTGACAAGCTATACAGTTTTACATATGTGCTTATGACTTTGGACGTTAAAGTGAGTAAAAGCTTTTAAAGAAAGTGCAAAAATACTCAAAGACAAAAATGTTTCAATAAGCTAACTACAAAATGCGAGAAATAAAAAAGCTTTTATTTTTTCTTTTCGCCTGGATCATCACTGCAACAGAAAATATTCCTTATGTGTCAGTTATAAATAAAATTAATTCTGTGCAATTTTCAGCATGTAAGGGGAATATACATAAATATTTCTAAAAGGGATTATTCTTCAACTATTGAAAATAACACAATATGTTACAGTTGTAAGGCACGTGATGGGAATTGACTTTTTAACTTTAATTTAGAAGAAATACTCTATGTAGTTATTTATACATATTACATTGTACTTGTTCATAAGTTGTAAGTATGCGATTTTTGGACTCCAAACAAATTCTAACAGAAAGATGCCATACAAAAATTATACTTTCCGACGATCCTGTATCTTTTAAATTGTTAGAGAATCGTCAAGAAATCGTCACAAAATTATCAGTGTTAATGAAAATTTCGTTACAAATGACACATATTGCACAAATTGGTCACAGTGTGACTTCAAAGCACTGTCGCTTTCGTCATAAGTACGTCACAAAGTTATTGCCTAAATAGTCACAAATGACACGTTTTTCACAAATTTGTCTCTGCGTGACTTTACAAAGTGACGTCACGAACGGGCTCTAAAACGCCCATAATGACTTCGCATTCTAGTCACTATCACCTCAAATGGACGTCCTGTGACGTCACATCGACAGTCACAAATTCACAGTCTGACTTCACAGCAACGTAGACGTGACGTCATCATGCCTTACGTGTATATACATATATGTAAACATACATAAAAAGAAATATATACTTATAAACATATGCATTTTATTTTACAACTGATTATGTTTTCTTGCTATTCTTGATCTGCAATAACTTCGTTTTTCTACTGATTTTCTTTACTAATAAGCTTTTCTATCCCACTATTATATACTTTTTAAAGTTTAAATTTTATATTTTATTGTTCTAATACTACTCTTTTCAAAATATAATAGTTTCATCAACACAGTTGTAACAAGTTGTTTCTATCTTCATTATTAATTTACTCGTTAAACTGCTTTCTCTAGCACGTAATCTTTTAGCTTATTTCAAAATCACGTATTTGACCAAAAATATATTCCTTGTAAGGCTGAAAAGTAACCTTCCTTTTTAGTAAATCCTTGTAAAGCTCAAAACTTAAATTTGCAATAACAACAACTTTAACAATTCTAAATCAAGAGTCCTATTTTATGAAATCTCATACCCTTTAAATTTGTCAAAGTTGAATACTCAATGTACTATTCTTTTCGTTGGTCACAACACAGAGTTCATTTATCCTTCTATATATATAAAAAAAAAAGGTTTGATTTGGAAATGGACCAATGAAAATCTGCGTAGATATTACGGGTAGATCCACATACAATTTGAATGCTTAAGCCTTTCATCGTTAATATTAAAAAAAAAACTGTTCCATACAAAAATATGAAAATCGGTGGTATTATAGAGAAATGTTTGATAAACACGCTGATGCAGACAGTTTTCAAATCGAAGAATTATTTTAAGAGATATTTAATGCTAAAGTTGGACAAAATCGTTCCATTAAAAAAGTTTTATTGGAGCAAAAACTATACATGAGAATTTAATCATTTTTAGATCATTTTATACGTTATAAGTTCCCGGTGTGCAGATTGTATTTATTTTTCTTATTTGACTCATTTTTTGAGGCTTCATTTTAATTTTAAATTCAAATATTCAGCATTTCGAGAGATATTTTTTACAAATTTTAGAAAATGTTATTAATTTACACTGTTGCCAGTTGTATAAACAGCGCAAACAATAATGTTTACTTCAAATTAAAAATTTATTTTACATGTGACTATTATAAATAGAAAATATAAAAAGCAGGAACTCATTGAAAATTACGTCATAAAATTATAATTACACGTGAATTTTAACAGACAGAGTTTTTAGGAGACAAAATATTGTAAAATAATAAATTCCTAAACATGCGTTAGAAGTCTTAAATAGGAGAATTTACGTCACATTTACGTCACATTACACTTATTATATAAAATGAACAAAAAATAATATTGCAAAACAGTTCAAATTTAAAAATTGCTCGAGACATTTATTTGATATTTTAAGATGATCATAATATTTCATTTCTAACAAAAGTATTTTTACGTGAATATTAAAAAGAAAAAGAAATGTTGGGCGAAAATTACGTCACATTATAATTCTCAGATTCAAATTATAATTTAATCTTCCGAAATCTTTTTAAAGCCGATTAAATTATCGTGCTGTTAGAGTCTGCGATGTCTGAATGGGGGTTGAGGAGCGTAGCTCGTAGGGGGCAGAGCCCCCTAGTTGAAATATTAAAATTTAATTTTATGCATATTTCAGGTTCAGTTGAGCCTTATAGCTTTAGTTTGGTGTAACTAAGGATTTTATGCTTTAGTAGCTGGTGGAGTGTGTACGATGTTACAAACAAATTGTTCATAGTGAAAAATAAGATTTAATAAAATCGATAATAAGTTCATTCCAAATACAACAAGGATAAATAATAGTGACAAGAAGAACAGCCACATAGTTAACAAGCAAAAGGGTCTTTTCAAATCTTTAAACAAAAATAGCAAGGTACGTTTTTGTTCTCCGATTAAACATTTGTTAATGTTTTTCCAAAAATATAAATATGTGTTAACAAAATTTCCTATTTGATTAAACCTTAAATAAGTAATATTAAGTAGTAAGCTATGTGTCATTTTTCCCTTGAAAATCATTCAACTGAAAAAGAAAAAAAATATTATTACGGCTTTTGAATTATTTGCAACAATGAAGAAAAAATGTCCAGTTTTACTGGGAAAATGTTCGTTGATTCTCAATGAAAAAAGAGAAATTTCGAATTATTAAGAAAAAAATTTTAATAATATAAATAGAAATTAGCCCATGTTATTCTCTGGGTTATAATTCACCGGTATTCAAGAGTATTTTATCCTCCAGTTTGAAACAGCCGTCAGGTAAACATTTTTACACTTTAAATTTATAATATTATTAGAAAACCCCGCGGCTTTGCTCGCGTAATATTTGAAATATGTCAAGTGATATTTATATGTCTAAATTTTATTAAAAGATATTATACTTTTAGGAATAATTCAAAAATTACTATTTAAAACACAGTTTGACTAAACTTCTTTATTACACTGCATTAGGCAGAAATCAGACTTAAATTAATAGAAAGAAACAAAACTAAATACATGATAATTTAGAAAATATTTTGCAACTTTTATGCTCAATTAATACGCCTATTTCAGTATTCATTTGAAGTTTTGCCATCTTCTAACATCTTAAAATTCACCATCATGTAAAATTCCAAGTCCTACCACCTCTCTTAACATAAAGGGCTATGCTGAAATAGGAATTGTCACCATTAATTTGCCAATATTAATATTGCCATCGGTTTTTTATTTCCTAATATTCCACAGATACGTAATTTAGAAAGCTTTTAAATCCTTTTTTTAGAACGTTTGTTTTTCCGTTGAACCCCAGATGGTAGAATCATCCGCATAAAATATAGCCTTTGTAGGATCAGAGACTGTTACCATTGATTCGCAAGTATTACTTTTATAATCGGTTTGTATTTCCTGAAAATGCATAGAAATCGTAATTTAGGGCTTTTTAGAGCGCTTTTTCACACTTCCTCTTCGCTTCACCCCTCTACAATTCGAATTGATTTTCGACAGTCCTTCGATAGCATTTATATTTTATAAGTAACTACCATGCCATATTTAAAGTTTCTAGCCGCTTATATATCACAGAAATCGCAATTCAGAAAGTTTTTAGCTGCTGCAACCGTCTGGAAATAGTGGCACAGACATAAAATAAAGCTTATGCTTGAGCAGGTTCCATCAGCAGCAATTTGTCACCATTATTAGGTAGCTTTCATTACAAAAAGCTACCTATTGCAGCCGTTCGGAGGAAAGCGATTAAAAAAAAATTTGGTATATTTTCATCGATCATGTCCCCCATACCCTCCGTTCCACCCTCCAAGCCACCCTCCGTTCAGAATTGACATATATATATATATATACTAGGGAGGTCGGCCCCCTACGCGCTACGCTCGCCAACCCCCGTTCAGACACCGCATTTTCTAAAAGCACGCTAATTTGATTGGCTTTAAAAAGATTTTAAAAGATTTAATTATAAATTAAAAAACAGTGGCGATCTCCCTATAAAAGGGTTTCTATTCATTTCTCTTTGATTGGGGAATTTTAAGGAAAAATCAGGTGCTGTTAAAAGATACAATGGCTGTTTTCGTCTTTGATTAAATAAAATCATTAAACATTTCAAAATAAGCTAATATAAAATGAATTAAGTAAACAGAGTCTTTGTGTCCCGGCATTTTTTAACAAAGTGAAAAGAAAGTTCTTTCGGACGTAATTTTCACCAAACTTCTCTTTCTCTTTTTAATATTCACGTGAAAATACTTTTGTTAGCAATGAAATATTATTTGCGCTGTCCCAGCAAAAATAGTGGAAAAGAACATCTCGAAATATCAAATAAATATCTCGCGCATTTTTAAAATTTATTTGTTTTGCAATATTATTTTTTGTTCATTTTACATAATAAGTGTAATGTGACGTAAATGTGATGTAATTTCTCCTATTTAAAACTTCTAACGCATGTTAATGAATTTATTATTTTACAATATCCTTTCTCTGTGAAACTTCACGTGTAAATATAGTTCTTATGAAGTAATTTTCAATAAGCTCCTGCTTTTTATACGCAATTATTTAATTTTAATTTGAAAGTATCTCTTCTGTTTATAATAATCACGTGTAAATAAATTTTTAATTTGAAGTAAACATTATTGTTTCGGTTGTTTATACAGTTGGCAACAGGTTAAATTAGTACAATTTTCTAAAGTAAGTAAAAAATATCTCTCGAACTGCTGAAAATTTGAATTTAAAATAGAAATGAAACCTCGAAAAATGAGTCAAATTAAAAAAAGTAAATGAATTCTGCACACCGGGAAATTATAACCCATAAGATCATCTAAATATGATTACATTCCGATGTATAGTTTTTGCTGCTATAAAACTTTTTTAGTGGAACGATTTTTTAGCATTAAATATCTCTTAAAATAATTCTTCGAATTGAAAACTGTCTGCATGAGCGTGTTTATCAAACATTTCTGTATAATTCCACCGATTTTCATATTTTTGTGTGCAATATTTTGCTTAATATTAACGAAGAAAGACCTCCGGTCACAAAAAATTCAAAACCGGCAGCGGTGGCGGTGACAGCGGTAGTTACTTTTTTTTTTAGAATAGAGAGATTTTTTTTCTTACACTAGAGGGCTCTGCCCCCAACGAGCTACGCTCGTCAACCCCCGTTCAGGCACCGCAGACTCTAAGTACTCTAATTTGATCGGCTTTAAAAAGATTTCGGAAAATTGAATTATAATTTAAAAAACAATGGCGATCTCCCTATAAACGGATTTCTATTCATTTCTCTTTGACTGGGGAATTTTAAGGCCAAATCCGCCGCGGTACTACTTGATTAACCCGTCGACCAACTTCGCCAAATTATATAAATAGACAAAGTACTCGTCAAATTATACAAATTGACATCATTTTTATTTTAAATAACGAAAGAACAAATAAATTAGTACAACATTAATAAAAATACAAATAAAACGTCGAAATAAAAATAACTTGATGCCGTAGACACGTGTAACTTGCTTAAAGTCAAGTTAATGTGACATTTATGATCAACCATTATTGGCATTTAATCTTACAGTTTGGCAAATGATAGATTTTTGGTCGACGGGATAACTAAGTAGCACCAAAAATACGTATGTCAAACGCTGTTTTCGTCTTTGATTAAGTAAAATAAGATAAACATTTCAAAATAAACTAATATAAAAGGAATTAAGAAAACAGAATCTTTGTCTCCCGGTATTTTTTAACAAAGCGATAAGAAAGTTATTTTAAATTAATCGTTTTAATCAGACGTAATTTTGACCAAACTATTCTTTCTCTTTTAATATCTACGTGAAAATACTTGTGTTAGAAATGAAATATTATTTGCGCTGTCCTAACAAAAATAGTTGAAAAGTATCCTCTCAAAATATCAAATAAATGTCTAGCGCAATTTCTAAATTTAAACCGATTTGCAATATTATTTTGTGTTCATTTTATGTAATAACTGTAATGTGACCTAAATATGACGTAATTTCTCCTATTTAAGACTTCTAACGCATGTTAATAAATTTATTATTTTACGAATCCCTTTCTCTCTTAAAATTCACGTGTAATTATAATTTTATGACGTAATTTTTAATAAGTTCCTGCTTTTTGTACATAATTATTTATTTCTAATTCCAAATGTTTTTTTTCTGTTTATAATAGTCACGTGTAAATAAATTTTTAATTTATTACACGTATAAATATTTTTTTTTTGAAGCAAACATTATTGTTACCGCTGTTTATGCAGTTGGCAACAGTTTAAATTAATATCACTTTCTAAAATCTGTAAAAAATATCTCTAGAAATGCTGAAAATTTGAATTTAAAATAGAAATAATACCTCAAAAAAATAGCCAAATTAAAAAAAGAAATACAATCTGCTCACCGGGAACTTCAAACGTATACAATTATCTAAAAATGATTAAATTCCCATGAATAGTTTTTGCTGCTATAAAACTTTTTTAGTGGAACGATTTTGTCCAACTTTAGAATTAAGTATCTCTTAAAATAATTCTTCGATTTGAAAACTGTCTGCATCAGCGTGTTTATCAAACATTTCTGTATAATACTACCGATTTCCACATTTTTGTATGCATTATTTTTCTTAATATTAACGAAGAAAGATCTCCGGTCACAAAAAATTCAAAACCGGCGGCGGCAGCGACGGTGACAGCGGTAGTTAATTTATTTTAGAATAGAGAGATACCTGACCTTTGTCACACTGTAAATCTCGTATTTATGAACCGATTTGGATGTAATTCGGTGTGTACAAAGTACATACAAATTTCTCGACCGAGTTCGTTGGCCAGCTTCATCCGCCATTTTGTTTCAAAATGGCGGCCATTTAAAATTAAAAAAAAAATTAAAATTTGAAATGTGGTACAAAAAATTTAAAAATATTTTTTTCTTATGTATTTGACATTTATACAAAGATTCCGAAGCAGTTTTTGTTTCGTCTATATCTTAAACAAGTGGGTAAGTGTGATCATACATCGCACAAAGGGTTTCGTTTAATATTCCTTTCAAAACGTCCAGTACATTTATCCCCATGGAATACCTTGTAAATTTTGGCAAACACATCCTAAACTATGTTAAAGTTTCAAACATATTCGCCTTGTTATATTTCCCAATTTTGTTCGCCCCCCCCCAAAAAAAAATGCTACGATATATCACATGACGGGTATCTGCCAAATTTAGAAAAGTGCCCCCCTTGGGGGGGAGTGGACAGATGGTCACCATGATTTTTGACGCGGCCTGATTTTAAAAATTTATGTTATGTTTTATAAGCCATATTAAAGTTTCAAACAAATCGTCCAGTTATATTTCCTAATTTTGTTCGCGCACCTCCCTCAACCCCCCCCCCCCCCTCCTCGAAATGCGACGCGCCCTTCTTCTTTATAATTTATTATCGTATGTTATAAAGTATCTTAAAGTTTAAAACAGATTGAATTGTTAGATTTCCTACTTTAAATGAAATCGCGGTCTGTTAATTCCACATTCCACCACCAGGGAGCGCACTGTATTCTTAACAAAAGCGTATCTGAACGAAACTCCTTTACACAACCCATTAGTAGATATGTTACTCGAGGGGGTGGCGATCTTCAGCAAGAATTTAAGATAATTGTTGAAATTACTATTCGGAGATAGTGGTAATTTAACTTTTGACATATTTATATTTAATAAGTATAAGTAGCGTATATCTGAGGACTCCATCAAAAAACGCACCTGAAACGGTATGAAACAAAAAAGAAATATTTTGCCCCTCCCCCTCTCCCCACCTTCCCGAAATTTCACACGCCATTTTTTATAAACTTTTTCTAATGTGTTATAAACTATCGTAAAATTTCAAACAGATCGCCTTGTTATATTTCCTAATTTTAACAAAAATGTTAGTTCCACATTCCACCATCAGGGATCGCACTCTATTCTTAACAAAACTGTATTGGAAGGAAACTCCGTTAAACAACCTATAAGTAGATATGTTACTCGAGGTGGTGGCGATCTTAATAAGAAATTAAGATATTTGCTGAAATTACTATTAGGAAATAGTGATAACTAAACTTTAGACAATTTTATATTAAATAAGTAGCATATATCTCAGGACTCCCTCAAAAAGTCACCTAAAGCGGTCAGAAACGCTAATTTCTTAAATAGAAATCTAGCGCCCCCCCCCCCTTCCCCCGAATTTCGCGTGTCATTCTTTCTTACACTTTATCTTAAGTGTTATAAAATATCTTAAAGTTTCAAACAGGTCGACTTGTTAGATTTCCTAATTTTAACAAAATCGCGTTATGTTAGTTCCACATTCCACCTCCAGGGAATGCACTCTATTCTTAACAAAAGCATATCTGAACGAAACTCCTTTACGCAATCTTTCCGTAGATAGATGGGTCGGGATGGTGACGGTCTTAAACAAGAATTTAAAATATTTGCTGCGGTAACAAACGCTAAGATTTTAAAAATAATTCTAGCTTCTCCCACCTCCCCTCCTCGAAATATCACACTCCATTCTTTTTTACACTTTTTTCTATGTGTTATAAACTATCTTAAAGTTTCAAACAGACTGAGTGGCGGTCTTAACCAATAATTCAAAATATTTCCTGAAATTACTATTAGAAAATAGTGGTATGAAGTAAACTTTCTGATGATGAATGAGTTATACTTATCTCATATCGCTGTTCAAAAAGCCCAGGCAAATTATTAGATTTCCTAATTTAAGTTAATTCGTGGTTAAATAAGCGCGTCTCTTCATTTTAATCGACGCATTTGATAGCAATAAACCGATTAATTAAATAATAATTAATATTTCAGCTTGTAATTAAGATAGGACTTAGATATGGGTATCAATGAAATCAGCGAGAAATTTGACATCGGGATGCCAAAAAATTTAATCAAAAAACTTAATATTTAAAGAGTTAAAATTTCGTATTAAAATATGCTATTATGGAAAACCGCAGCGTCGTCATGTCTACCTGCTTTCCCGCCGAATTGAAATCTGTTTATTTCCTTCTCTTTCCAATTAAAGAAATTAAATTTTTATCGATCGATTTTTAGTGGATATTTTAACTTATACACATCGCAGAAATGTGAAATTTATACCAAATGAAAGTAGATTTTTTTCTGCGTCTGTTTATTCCATTTACAAATTTCTCGGACCAATATTTTCTGATATACGATTTCGCTTTAAAATCACCACTTCATTTTTCGGCTTAATTTCCTCCGTGGTAACCGTGCATTCGGCTGATTTTACTGGCAACCCTTAGGAGAAACACGGATGATTTCGATAAAGTCCGTTTGAATTTGCGTTAAAAAGGTGGATTGGTTAATTTTAGAAGTTAATTAGCCCGTAATTCGGTTAATTACCAAATTTTTCAAAATTTTATGATTTGTTGTTTGATGTGAGGTGTTCAGCTATAAGTACCCAAAATTTCAAATCTCTAACATGTATAGTTTCTGAGAACGGGCTCTGTGACGGACAGACAGACAGACAAAGGAGCGAGACGAATAGGGTTTCGTGAGATGAACGAAACCCTAAAAATGGCTGAGTTATAGCATTTTGAATTTCTACCGTGGCTGACATTTTGAAACGTCCTGAATTTTGTCAGGCGATAAAAGGCGTATTTGTGAACTGATTTGGATGTAACTTCGTTTATACATAGTACATACAAATGTCTCGACCGAGTTCGTTGTCCAACTTCATCCGCCATCTTGTTTCAAAATGGCGGCCATTTAAAAATTTAAAAAAGAAATAAAATTTAAAATGAGATACAAAAAAATTGTAAAATGAAAAAGATTTTTTTCGTATGTGTTTGACCTTAATACAAAGATTCCGGAACAGTTTTTGTTTTGTTTATATAAAAAAAAATGGCTGAGTTATAGCATTTTGAATTTCTATTGTGGCTGACATTTTAAAACGACGTGATTTCTGTCACGCGATAACAGGCGTATTTATGAACCGATTTGGATGTAACTTGGTCTGTACATAGTACATACAAATGTCTCGACCAAGTTCGTTGTCTAGCTTCATTCGCCATCTTTTTTCAAAAGGGTTGCCTTTAAAAATATATATTTAAAATTTATAATGAGGTATTAAAAAATTGGAAAATCAAAAAGATTTTTTTTATGTGTTTGGCCTTGATACAAAGATTACGGAGCAGTTTTTGTTTCTGAAAATTTGTTCTTTTGTATATATCTTAAAAAATGGTTGAATTATAGCACTTTGAATTTCTAGCATTGCTAACATTTTGAAACGATCTTGTATTTGTCACGCGATAACACACGTATTCGCCTATTTCAATGTAAGAAGGCATGTGGATAGTATACATCAATATCTCGACCAAGTTCGCTGGCCAGCTTCATCAGCCATCTTGTTTCAAAATGGCGGCCATTAAATTAAAAAAAAATCATATTTAAAGTGAGGTGCAAAAAAATTAGTAATTGAAAAAGGTTTCTTTCTTAAGTATTTGACCTTAATATAAGGATTCAGGAGCATTTTTTCTTTGTCTTTATCTTAAAAAATGGCTCAGATATAGCAATTTCAATATCTAATGTGGGTGACATTTTGAAAAATCTGATTTTTTGCCTGCGAGAGCACTCGAATATATCAGTCGATTCCGATGTGAGTGAGCGTGTGCACAGCAATTATTAAGGTCTCGACCAAGTTCACTGGTTAGACTCATCCACCATGTTGTCTTAAAATGGCAGTCACTTTAAGAAATCGCCGAATTTGGCAGCCAAATATAAGTTACTTTTAATAAAAGCAGCTTTTATAAAGCTGACTAATTTCGCGAAATTCTCATTCATAAAGATTTAGTTTTGATAAAAATTAGTATTGAATCTCCTATATTCGGTTAATTGAGCTTCGTGTGTTTGAATAATATAAATTGGCTTTTTAAAAATAAGGAACATGAAGGCTACCTCTTTCTTCCGGCACTGGCCGAAAAGACTTTTTTAAATCGTTTGGTATCTGATAGGATTGCATAAGAACTATATTTTGAACGCTTTTAGAACGCTTTTCCCTCACAACATCCTTTGAAATTTAGAATTTTCTTTCGATTGTTCTTAGGAAGCAGTTGCATCTTGTAAGTAAATACCATGCTATGTTTTAAAATGTTAGACACCGCAGTTGTGCAAAAAACGCAAATTAGATCATCTTTTGCTCTTGCACCCCCAGATGGTAGAGACAGAAACATAAAACATAGCATATGTTGGAACAGAGACTGTTACCATCAATTTGAAAAGCATTATTTTGAAATAGGTTTGGTATTTCCTGAGATTGAATAGAAATCGCAATTTAGAACGTTTTTAGAACGTTTTTAGAACACATTTCGAGCATTTTCACCCCTTTTAAATTTCCAATTTTTTCGAAAAAGTTCTTAAAGACCATTTATATCTAATAAATATGTATCTTGCCTAATTTCAAGTTGCTAGCCCTACCGATCACAAAAATCGAAATTTAAAACGTTGTTTGCTCTTGCAACGTCTAGGTGATAATGACACCATCATGAAATAGCGTCTATGTGAGAGCAGAGGCTGTCATCAATTTGCCTACCATTACTTTTGAAATCAGTTTGATTCTTCCTGAGATTGCTCACAAATCGGCATTCAGAACGCTTTTCGCGCATTTTCACACCCTTTAAATTTTAAATTTTTAAAGAAATATTTTTAGAGATCATTTATATCTAATAAATACATACCGTGCAAAATTTCACGAATCTAAGTCCTTCCATAATTCAAAAATCGCATTTTTAGAACGTTTTTAGTTCCTGCATCTCCTGTGGTGTAGTAGAAACAGACATAAAATATAGCCTATCTTGGAGCAAGAGCTGTCGCCATCAGTTTTACATCATTATATTTGAAATCCTTTCAGTACTTCCTGAGATTGCATAGAAATCGCAATTTAGAAAGTTTTTTACAACGCTTTTCGCGCCTTTTCACCCTTTTTGAATTTCTATTCTTTTAGGAAATGTTCTTATAGATCATTGATATCTTATATTTAACTACCATTCCAAATTTCATGATCCTACGCCCTTCCATAACACAAAACCGCAATTTAGAACTTTTTTTTCTCCTGTAAAACCGGCGTTAGTAATACAAACATAAAACACTTCCATGGTACAGTAAGGTCTGTCACCATCAATTTACAACCATTACTTTTGAAATCGATTTGATACTTCCCAAATTCAGCAGAAATCACCATTTAAAATGTATTTTAGAACCCTCTTCGCGCATTATCACCCCTTTTAAAATTCAAATTTTTTAAGAACTGTTCTGAGAAATTCTTTATATCGAATAAGTAACTAATATTTCAAATTTCATAATTTCAGGCCCTTCAGTAACGCAAAAATTGCATTTTTATTACGTTTTTTGCTCCTACACTCCCTTTGGGGTAGTGGCACAGACAAGAAATATAGCCTATCTTGGAGCAAGAGTTGTCACCGTCATTCTGACACCATTATTTTTCAAATCGGTTTGGTATTTCCTGAGATTGCATAGAAACCAGCATTTAGAAAGTTTTTTAGTACGCTTTTTGTGCATTTTCACCACTTTTAAATTTCGAATTTTTTAAGAAACTAGGGTGCTCTGCCCCCTACGAGCTACGCTCGTCAACCCCAGTTCAGACACCGCAGACTCTAAAAGTACGCTAATTTGATCGGCTTTAAAATGATTCCGGAAGATAGAATTATAATTTAAAAAACAATGGCGATCTCCCTATAAACGGATTTCTATTCATTTCTCTTTGACTGGGGAATTTTAAGACCAAATCCGCTGCTGTACTACTTGATTAACCCGTCGACCAATTTCGCCAAATTATATAAATCGCCAAAGCACTCGCCAAATTATACAAATTGGCATCATTTTTATTTTAAATGACGAAAGAACAAATAAATTAGTGCAACATTAATAAAAATACAAATAAAACGTCGAAATAAAAATAACTTGATGACGTAGTCACGTGTAACAACATTTTAAAATAAGCTAATATAAAAGGAATTAAGTAAACAGAGTCTTTGTCTCCTGGTATTTTTTAACAAAGTGAAAAGAAAGTTCTTTTAAATGAGACATTTTAAATTAATCGTTTTTAATCTTACGTAATTTTAAACAAACTATTCTTTCTCTTTTTAATATTCACGTGAAAATACTTGTGCTAGAAATGAAATATTATTTGTGCTTTCCTAACAAAAATAGTTGAAATGTATCCTCTCAACATATGAAATAAATGGCACAGATGTCATATTCGCCCCATATTGGCGCGATTTTTTTCTGATGACGCCAATGTCACATACGAAATGTATACTTAACAGGCGCCAAAGTGTCATTATTTTGTTTGATATGGTAAAACTGATATTGTTGATATGTTGTTGATGCTTTCGCCAATTCGGCGTCGTAAAAAAATCGCGCCAATATGGGGCGAATATGACATCTGTGCCAAATAAATAT
Source organism: Maratus speciosus (assembly GCA_963932465.1). Taxonomy (NCBI): domain Eukaryota; kingdom Metazoa; phylum Arthropoda; class Arachnida; order Araneae; family Salticidae; genus Maratus; species Maratus speciosus. The sequence goes on along the minus strand of OZ010789.1, from coordinate 588,675,184 downwards.
CTAGCGCAATTTCTAAATTTAAAGCGTTTTGCAATATTATTTTGTGTTCATTTTATGTAATAACTGTAATGTGACGTAAATATGACGCAATTTCTCCTATTTAAGACTTGTAACGGATTTTAATAAATTTATTATTTTACAAATTCCTTTCTCTCTTAAAATTCACGTGTAATTATAGTTTTTATGACGTAATTTTTAGTAAATTCTTGCTTTTTGTACATAATTATTTAATTATAATTCCAAATGTTTTTTTTTCTCTTTATAACAGTCACGTGTAAATAAATTTTTAATTTATTACACGTATAAATATTTTTTTCTTTTTTTTTGAAGCGAACATTATTGTTTCCGCTGTTTATACAGTTGGCAACAGTTTAAATTAATATCACTTTCTAAAATCTGTAAAAAATATCTCTAGAAATGCTAAAAATTTGAATTTAAAACAGAAATAAAACCTCAAAAAATTAGCCAAATTAAAAAAAGAAATACAATCTGCACACCGGGAACTTCAAACGTATAAAATGATCTAAAAATGATTAAATTCCCATGAATAGTTTTTGCTCCTATAAAACTTTTTTAGTGAAACGATTTTGTTCAAATTTAGCATTAAGTATCTCTTAAAATAATTCTTCGATTTGAAAACTGTCTGCATTAGCGTGTTTATCAAACATTTCTGTATAATACTACCGATTTTCATATTTTTGTATGCATTATTTTTCTTAATATTAACGAAGAAAGACCTCCGGTCACAAAAAATTCAAAACCGGCGGCGGCGGCGGCGACAGCGGTAGTTACTTTTTTTAGAATAGAGAGATGTTCTTAGAAATCCCTTATATCTAATAAGTAACTAATATTTCAAATTTCATATTTTTAGTCCCTTCAGTAACGCAAAAACCGTAATTTAGAAAGTTTTTTGCTCCGGCACCTCCTTTGGGGTAGTGGCACCGACATAAAATATAGCCTATCTTGGAGCAAGGGTTGACACCATCATTTTGACACCATTATTTGTTAATCGATTTCGTACTTCCTGAGATTGTGTAGAAACGAACATTTAGAACGTTTTTAGAACGCTTTTTGTGCATTTTCACATCTTTTAAATTTCGAATTGTTTAGAAAATGTTCTTAGATATCATTTATATCTTATAAGTAACTACCATTCCAAATTTCATGATTCTAGGCCCTTCCATGACACAAAAATTGCATTTTTAGAACGTTTTTTCTCCTGCACCTCGTTTCTGGTAATTGTACCGATATAAAATATAGCCTATGTTCTAAGTTGGACCAACACCATCATTTTGATACAATTACTCTTGAAATCGTTTCGGTAGTTCCAGAGATTACCTCTAACAAACACACAATTTCTACTTCTTTATAATATTAGTATAGATTAAAAATACAAAAGAATTAAAAAAATTAGGGTCATCAGTGACAAAAAGATGGGAAGAAAAGTAAAAAAATTATGAGTTCCATAGGTTTTTCTATGTTAATTTCTCTCTATTCTAAAAAAAGTAACTACCGCTGTCACCGCCGCCGCCGCCGCCGGTTTTGAATTTTTTTGTGACCGGAGGTCTTTCTTCGTTAATATTAAAAAAAACTGTTGCATACAAAAATATAAAAATCGGTAGTATTATAGAAAAATGTTTGATAAACACGCTGATGCAGACAGTTTTCAAATCGAAGAATTATTTTAAGAGATATTTAATGCCAAAGTTGGACAAAATCGTTCCATTAAAAAAGTTTTATAGGAGCAAAAACTTTACATAGGAATTTAATCATTTTTAGATCATTTTATGCGTCAGAATTTCCCGGTGTGCAGATTGCAGTTAGTTTTTTAATTTGAATAATTTTTCGAGGTTTTATTTCTATTTTAAATTCAAATTTTCAGCATTTCGAGAGATATTTTTTACAAATTTTAGAAAATTGTATTAATTTAAACTGTTGCCAGCTGTATAAACAGCGCAAACAGTAATGTTTGCTTCAAATTAAAAATTTATTTTACACGTGACCATTATAAACAAAAAATATAAAAAGCAGGAACTCATTGAAAATTACGTCATAAAAACTATAGTTACACGTGAATTTTAAATGAGAAAGAATATTGTAAAATAATAAATTCAGTAACATGCGTTAGAAGTCCTAAATAGGAGAATTTACGTCATATTACGTAAAATCTACAAAAAATAATATTGTAAAACAGTTTTAATTTAAAAATTGCGCGAGATATTTACTTGACATTTTAAGATGATCATAATATTTCATTTCTAACAAAAGTATTTTGACGTGAATATTAAAAAGAGAAAGAAAAGTTTGGTGAAAATTACGTCAGATTATAATTGTCAGATTCAAATTATAATTCAATCTTCCGAAATCTTTTTAAAGGCGATCAAATTAGCGTGCTGTTAGAGTCTGCGGTGTCTGAACGGGGGTTGACGAGCATAGCTCGTAAGGGGCAGAGCCCCCTAGTAATATTAAAAAATGACACTGGATATAAATAAGTGTTGATTTGCCACGCAATACTAAAATTTTCATGTGAATATTACAAAAAGAAAAGCTTGGTTAAAATTACATCAGATTTAAAACGTCCTATTTAAAATCTTTTTTGCTTTCTTCTATCTGCAATTGAAGAAAGTATTGTAATCAAATTTTTTTTCGACTTCCGGTTTTCGACGGATCTACACGTTTTAGGGGTCAGAGATCCCCAAAAACATGTTTATAGAAAATGTCTGTCTGTCCGTCTGTCCGTGTGTCTGTCGCCATTGTACGATCAAAAAGTGTTTGAAGATATGCATAGAATTGAACCAAATTTCTATTTTAAGTTTTTGGCTACGGCAAGCAGATCCTCCCTGAATTTGGAAAAAATTCGCCGGTAGGGGGCGCTGTAATAGCAATTTTTCTGCGATTTTGCATATTGTACCATCCAAAGGCGTATGAAATTATGCATAGAAATGAACCAAAGTTTTATTTTAAGTTTTTAGGTATGGCAAGTATGTATTCCCTGAATTTGGAAAAAAATCGCCCGTAGGAGGCGCTGTAATAGCGATTTTTGTGCGATTTTGAATATTGTACCATCCAAAAGTGTATGGAGTTATGCATAGATTTGAGCCAATTTTTTGTGTTTGTTTTTGGTCATGGCACAAAGGTCCTCCCTGAATTTGGAAAAATTTCGCCAGAAGGGGTCGCTGTAATTGGATTTCTGTGCCATTTTCATTATTGTATAATCGAAAAGTGTATGAAGTTATACATAGAATTGAGCCAAATTTTTTGTGTTTGTTTTTGGTCATGGCACGAAGGTCCTCCCTGAATTTGGAAAAAATCTACCGGAAGGGGGGCGCTGTAATAACGATGTTTGTTGTGCATGTTTTTGGCTTTGGCCAACATGTCCTCCTTGAATTTGGAAATATCGGGCGGTAAAGGGGCTGTGATAGCGATTTTTGTATACTTTTCTTGATTTTTCGTAGTTCTATTGTTCATCGGCGGCTCGTGCAAAGGTGGGAACTCGCTTCCCGCTAACCCGGCTATTCGAAAACATCTGATAACAAAACAGAATAAGGAAAAACTATTAATTTTAACTAATATCATGATATAGATTAACTCGTTTTTAGTTCGTTTAATTGACTGAAGCAAAAATTTAAGATGAAAATCAAAGTTGGCATAGTATTGAACTAATAATATTGAAGTATTAACATGTGTAACTAGTTTTTGAAATATTAATATGTATAAGATAGAAGAAAGTTTTGGGATTGGCACATCCAACTAGTTTTACATATTTTTTAAAATACCGCGAAGCAAAGACCCTGTTGAATCAGTTCATTTTATATTAACTAATTTTCAGATGTTTCACTAATCTTATAATCTTGTTATAATCTTATAATCTTATCTATCAATTAGCAGCAGCTGATTTGGACTTAAAATCCCTCAGTAAACGAGGAATAAACTGGAATCAGTTTACATTGAGATCGCCACTGTTTTTATTATTGTTATAATTCAATCTTCCGTAATATTTTTAAAGCGAATAAAATTAACGGATTTTTAGAATCTGAACGTAACCTGGCAAGCGTAGCTCGTAGGGGGCAGTGCCCCCTATTTCAATAAAAAAATCTAATGAAAGCCAATTGCAAAAAAAAATTGAGATAATGACATGGTTTTGTTTATGAATGAATTTCACTACTTAGAATTTAAATAGGCATTGAGATAATTGTATCAAAATATGTTCTAGCTACTCAGTATATTTTTTATATTATAGGTGTGTTGTGTTGCAGGTTGTGTAAAAATGTTTCTGGAAAAGAATGTTATGAAAATATAAATACAAATTTTAATCTCAATAGAAAAATTTTATTTATTCCAAAATTAACAAATTATGATCAGTAAATTTAATAAATTTCATGTACAAAATAATAATTAGTATTAAAAATATTACACATGCATTAGATGATTTTTTTTGCAAAAAAATTATGCAAAATATATTAAAAAATTTAGATCCATCACTGTCATATCAAACATAAATTATAATTTTATTTCACCAAAACAAACATATTCAACAATACATAACTGGCCAATTAGTATTTTCTATAGAAATTCATTACTTCAATTTTAGAGAGAGAGAAATAAGGCATTTTTATCTGTGTACAAGACGGGCTAGAATTGAAATTGTCTTTTTTTTCTGAACTTCCATTCTAAGGTGATAAATTACACTTAAATTTCTGCACCATGCTTTTATTGCATCTGATAAAGAATACGAATAGTTGGAAGTTTCCTGAAAGACTTTAAATCGTTTTAAAATCTTTTCCCGAGATCAGAATATTTCAGTTAAACTATTCGTACAAAATAAAGTGTAAGAATGCTTTTATAGGATGATCTAAAAATAGCATTATTACATAAGCAGTTTTGTTTTATCGCTTATTTATATTTTGAAATCATGAAAAAAGATTGGAAAAATTTTAGATGTTGTATGAAAGTTTAGTAAAAAAAAAAAAAAAAAAAAAAAGATACTACTTTTTTTTTTTTTTTTTTTTTTTTTTTATTAGCTATTTTAATTAGTGTGTTAGTGTATTACTCTGTGATAGTGCTTAGAACACACACACGCACATGTATATGCACCTGTACATACTCGTGTAAACGCCCGTCCTAAGACGATGAGTATAAATCGTAGTTTCACTTATAGTCCAGTGAAATTAGAGTTTGAAGAGGAAAATTCCGATGTAATTGTTTTTAGCGTCTTACTTTATGTTTTCGGGTGGTGATGAAGTTGTCCAACAAAATTGTTCTCGCAAATATGAAAAATCGTGAAAAAACAACTAAAAATCGCAGATTTTTTTGGTATTTGGCTTATAACTTGCAAAGTAAGCTTTTTTACGAAAAGTTGACTCCATATTAAAATACAGACGAGGAAATTATCTACTATTCATGTTCTTATAATTTTTTTGTACTATATACGAATTCCGTATAGGCGTTGAAAAAATTGGCGAAAACCAGTAATTTTGGAAAATCGCAAAAAAGATATTGTTTTACACCCATTCCCTTCGTAACACTAAAATTAAGCATTTCACTATGAACATTTGCTAATGTACTCACTTATTATTAGGTTATATATTACTATGATGTAAGTATACAGTGTGGACCTCGAAAATCGGGCATTCAGAGATACGGCAACTTAAAAAATCCGGCATCAAAGTCATCTCCCCCTTAAAAAAAAAAAAAAAAAAAAATGATTTTTTGGTTATTTTCATATTTTCTTCTTTTATATTTCTTTATTTATTATTATTTATATTTTTAAATTTACTTCTTTTATTTTATTTTAATTTTGTTTATTTCTTTTATTTCCATTTTTTCCCTATCAATTTCTCTTCTATCTTTTTGGCAACACTTTTCTCTTCTGTATGTGTCCCTTTCAGCTAGCACCATCAGTCGCATTCTTTGCAACATTCTATACTTTTCAGTTCATTTTGACCTTGTTAACTTACGGACACGTGTTTACTGTAGCTGATGACGAGCTGTTATATTTTTAGCTCGAAACGCGTCCTATGTACTGTTTTTATTTTATGGTGATTTCTTACAAAGTTTTATTCTTTTAATTGCTTCTTATCGCTAGTTTTCGATGCTGTTTCGCTACACAAAATGCATCATTAGACGTCTGTACAGATATGTGAAACGTAAAAATTAGGTTTTATAGACACAACAAAAATATAAAAAGTTATTAATGATCAGTTAGTGTTTAAAGTTATACTGTATAATAAAATAGGTAGGTATGTATTTTTTATATAACAATTATTATTAAATGAATATTGACTTGAAATGACACTCATTAGTCGAAGCGAAACCCCTCTTGGATAAAGGTTGCCTGATTGCAGGCATGCCTTCCAATTCTTCTACACGTAAAAAAATAATTAAATATAATATTTTCTTGAGCACCTAGGCGCGAAAGACGCGTTTTCGACCCGAGGGTGAAGATTGCTTCCCCAGCCGTAGGCGAAGGCTGCAAACACCCAAGGATCAAAGCATAGGCTTCTGAGCAGCTCTGGTGCACGTATTATTTTTAAAAACGGTGGAACTAATAGTATTTAATTAAGTAATGATTCCTGCAACATTTTATCATAACATGATTTTTACATCTTTCTTTTGATATTCCTCTTTTACAACTCAAGTCATGAATAGGTTACTTTTGAACCCACAGTTTAGAAAATATATTAGCTTATTATGTTACGAACCACCGTTTAAAAAAAATAATTTATGATTTATTTCTATTTGTTTGAAAATTGAGTACATATACCACTGTATTAAGATAAATATTTTGATCACAAAAATAGAAAAGTTAGTGAAAAAGTAAAGGTGAAATGGAATTATTTACCATACATACATGCAAGTATGCCAGGGAATTACGAATCATCCTTGTCTTCCTCGATTTCAGTAAGAGGCATGTTACTGCAAATGCTCTTGCAGTTCACACACATATTGGAACAATTGAGGCCTGCTTTTTTGCATCCACAGTTTTTCTGGCAGGTCTTATTGCATTTACAAGAAATAAGTTTCAAAAAGGCTTGAGGTGCTTGTGGCTTTAGGGAGGTTACTGACTCCAGACCATTTTTTTTTATTTTCTTGCAAACCCATTGTTCAGAATCTTTTTTATTCCCAAGCCATTGTTGAACTTGAAAATATACCGTAAAGGAGTGTTGCTGAGCTGCAGATTCAGTAGGATATAAGGACACCAAATGGATTGATGTCTTGTATGTAGATCTAAGGTAACATAAATACTCAATTTGTTTAATGACGTGGCTTCCTTGTCAGCACATTTATACAATGAGACCAAAAAACGATTGCCAGCATTAGTAACTGCATGAGCATCTGCCATAGAGTCTTTAAAATCCTCAGTGGTATTAGTTAATGCAGAGTTCTTCTTGAGAGTCCGAAGAAACCTTATCTTTCCTACTTTGAACAAGGCTGAAGTAGTATCGCAGCCTCCCATGGCATGCAAAAATAATATGTTGTTAGCAATCGATTGATCAATTTTGCAGTCAGAAGAAAAAATGAGTGGTGAAACTGTCCCCTTGACTGGCTTTAAACAGTATACATTTAAATGTACACACCTACAGCGACAAATCATGATAACTGAAAAATTGACGTCTTCACCCAAAATAACTACAGGGTTATGTTGTTGTGCAAGGTCTCTTGCTGTGGTGACAATAACTGTATCCACATCCTCTCGTGCCTGTTTTGTGTGAATGTCAGCTACTGCAAAATTGTAAATAATTTTTGAAAATTACAGATCTCGGAAAATAATATAATAAAGAATTGCGATTTTGTTAATAGTGACATTTGTTTATAATTTAATACATACCCAAATGAAATTGACGTGAGAAAACGAGAAAATTGAGTGTTTAAAAAACTTACTTTAGTTGATATTTTATATGCTAAAAAAAAAAAAAAAAAAACAGACAAGTAATGCAGTCGTTTCTTCTCATTTAATTTCTCAAGCATCAATATCAAGTAACTATCTTCTTTCTTAGATTTTATACAAATGATGAATATTGATTTCAGAAATACAATCTTGTTTCATTGAAGATGATATTAATTTTTCGGTCAAATTTATGCATTTTTCGGAGAAGACTTAGCTTCTGCTAGGTCCTCGTCCTCGTTCCTCTCAGCTGAGCCAGTGTTATCGAGAATTCTATTTAGCACAGCCTAAACGATCTCGCTGTCCGGTAATGCATAGTTTTTACCTCGGTTTTTAAACAGTTTACCTCGGTTTTTAAAAATAATTGCTATTTTTTTTCTTCCCGTAAGTTGGAAGTGAAAAAAAGGGTGGGGGGGGGGGGGATTTTTTAAGATGCCGAATTTTCGAGGTCACACAATATACCTACATCATAATAATATATAACCTAATAATAAGTGAGTATGTCAGAAAATTTTTACAGTGAAATGCCTACTTTTAGTGTTAGGAACGGAAACGGTAAGAATATCTGTTTTGTGATTTTCCAAAATTACCGGTTTTATACGATTTCCCAACGCCTCTACGGAAGTCATGTGTCGCACAATAAAAATGATAAGAACATGAATTGTAAGTAATTTTCTCGTCTGTATTCTAATATAGGGTTACCTTTTTGCGTAAAAAGTTTACTTTCAAGTTATAAGCAAAAACACTCGAAAAATCTGCGACTTTATTGTCTTTTTCATGGTATTTCATATTTGCCGAAAGAAATTTTGTTGGACAACTTCAGATTCGTGTTCAGCACCACCCTAAAACATAAAGTAAGACACTAAAATCAACTACACCAGAAATGTTCACTTTAAGCCCTGTTTTAACCTAATTTGACTGGAGTATTAGAATTTTAAATAATTGATAAAAATATTCATATACAATTCATTATTTTTATTATTACAATTTGGAAATCAATACGTAGATAATCGAGTTGGGTTGTAAAACCGTTTACGTGTGAAACAAAAACTATTTTTATGTGCTTGCGTTCAGTAAATGGAATTCAGTATGTTTTGCATATGCTGGTTCATCTGTTAAAAATTTTGCTGCATGTATATATTTTCCTTTTTACAAACAAAATCTCTTTCTATTAGCAACTTGTCAGGAATTAATGCCAATGAAATCCTCAAAAAATTATATATTTATGGAATATTTTCTTTTGTCTGATTATTTCAGTGATCAGTGATTAAGCGCGCAGTTCGATTGCATATTTATGAAATTTGCATTTTATTATAAAGCCGTAATTTTTTTGGGATATTAGCCGGAAACAAAAGTTGAACTATTGATATTGTTTTAAATATAAACGTGTTAATGTTCCGCAATCAAGCTTTTCGGTTTAGAAATTACAAAAAGCAGTAAACTTAATGCAATAAAAAAACTGTCTTTGAAAGTGTATTTCCTCCCCTATTCTACGGTGTAAATATTTAAATTCTACGATGTTGAGAAGTAATTAAAAAGGTAAAATGATCGATGAAGCAACAAATGAATTTCTTTTCCAAAATAATTTATACATAGAAAAGTGTAGCAAGAAATGTTTATTGAATTTTCTATTTCACAAACTAATACGCAGAAAATCGAGTTGAGTTGTCTAATCTTTGATTCTAAAACAAAAACTTACTTCATTTTCCAACGCATTATAGATATTTTATGAACATTTTTATTTACATGCAAAAAATGAATCACAATTATTTGGATTTAAATACAAAATAATTAATTGAAATACTACAGGAGTTAACATATTCAGTGCGCAAAAGTTTTTTTTTTTTTTTTTTTTTTTTTTTTAAATGAACATCAAAATTGAATGATTCACTACACAGCTTATTGTTTACATTAGCAAATTTAAACACTATTTCTGAAACTATTTGTCGATTTGCAAATAGTCCAGGCAATAGAGACCGTATAGGGGCTCTACCTAGCAAAATTTATGGTAGTTCTGGAAAAAGGCTTACTATATGTTTTTTGGGTCGCTGAATCCGAATTTTTAACTTCCCACCAAAATTTCCTCCGGAAACCACCCAAATTTTGGTAAAATGCTCCCCAAAAAAGGTTTTTATTAAAAAAATCAATTTTTTTATTGTTTTAGGGAAAAAGTATCTAGAAATTCAGAAAGTAGCCAAGATTTGCAACAAATTAGATAAATGACATTATGACTTAGGATGAAGGGGAAGGTGGGATCTGCTTCGGAACATGCGCGCGGTGCTGCGTGAACTAAGTTGCGCAATTCCACTTAACCACTCACACGTTTACATTTGCCCTCCCATCTCCCCTCCGACCTTTCTCTATAAGATTTACTTTAAGTTTTTTGGGTCGCTGAATTCGAATTTTGAACTTTTCCCAAAATTTTCCCACCGAAAACCCCCACAAATAGTTGTTTTTAACTTAAATTTCTTATTTTTTTAGGGGAAAAGCATTACGAAATTCATTAACTAGACAAAATTTGCAATAAATAGAATATATGACATTATGACGTAGGATGAACGGGGAGGGGAGGCCTGCCTCTGAGCATGCACTGCGGCGCTACGTGCACTAAGTTATGAAGTCCAGGCAATAGGGGATTTTACCTGGAAAAATTAATACTAGCTCTGGATTTCGACTCACTTTATGCTTTTTGGGTCGTTGAATCCCAATTTGTAACTTCCCACCAAAATTTCACCCGGCAACCACCCAAAAAATTGATTTTTTGAAAAAAAAAATGGTTTTTGAGAAAAGCACGCGGGGAATGTTCCAAGGCAGCCCCCTCTCTCCCCGTTTATCCTACATCATAATGTCACATATCCTATTTGTTGCAAATTTTGTCTAGTTTCTGAATTTCATAATGCTTTTCCCCTAAAACAAAAAGAAATTTAAGTTAATAACAACTATTTTGGGGGGCTTTCTAGGGGAAAATTTTAGGGGCAAGTTAAAAATTAGATTAAAATGAATTTTTTAAAATAAAAAAAAAATTGGGGGCTTTTTACCAAAATTTGGGGGGGTTGCCAAGGGAAATTTTGGTGGGAATTACAAATTCGGATCCAGCGACCCAAAAAACATAAAGTAAGCTAATTTCCAGAACTACCATTAATTTTGCTAGGTAAAATTCCCTATTGCCTGGACTAAAATCATTGTTTCAGTTTTTACTGTTTTATAGAAAAATATGCTGAACAGAGGTGATTTATGTTAGAAGAAATTTGCCCTTAGGAAGAGAAATTTTCTCATACATGCTTCAAATCGAATTTAAGCCTAACATGACTTCATCTTATCGCCAACTTGTAAGATGATCGGGTTTGTAATCAATCACAGTGTTTTATTATATATATAGTATATATCTATATATATATATACTATATATATGTGTGTGTGTGTAATAATAAAAAATCTCGCCCTTTAATCTTAATTAAATTATTCCAAATTATTAGAATAGCTACCTTCATTACTTACCTTTAATGATATCTTAAATATATATTATCTTTTATTCTATGCTTTAAATGCGTATTCATTTATTATTCTAAAAAAACCTTATCCATTCGTCTAATCTTATAAAACCCATCAAATAGACTTTTTTCCTTTTATTCTGAAATATATTTTAATTTCATCTTTTATATTCTTTTATCTTAAATAGCATTTATCTTTTTTGCTATGCTTTAAATGCGTATTCTTTTATTATTCTAAAAACCTTATTCCATTCGTCTAATCTTATAAAACCCATTAAATTACTTTTTTCATTTTATTCTGAAAATGAATTCTTTTTATTTCGAATTTTTAAACAGATTTTGTTCTTTGGTGTTCTATTCCCATAATTCCTTGCAAATCCCGCCAGCCATTGTTTTCGCAATAATTCTGACGCCGAGGCTAAATAGATCGCAACGTCGTCACGCATGCTTCCTCCCTCCCCACGAAGCTAGGTCCTATCGTATTCTGCATCTCTGCGTCCTTCCGGCTCCTTTTACGGGATTTGTCATTTCACGTGTATTGTATTCATACACATGCAGTTTTTGCAAGTATTTAACCGGTTGCATGGGATAGGAGAGAGAGAAATTTACGATTATTGTGTTGCATAATTAACACACGTCACCTGGAGAGCTTTTTCCCTGAATCTTCGTCATGTTGTTCTAATACGTAACATCTAGTGGTTTATATTTTACGACGTAGCAACTGCCCGAATATGGATAACATATGGCTAGTGGTATTTGGTGCATTATATGGTCAAATAATAAATGTTTGATGAATCTAAAGGTTTCGATTATAATTATTCTTCGGAAAATCTTCTAATGGATGGCGGCCTGACCTTCCACTCTTAATTATTATTTTACGACTGCAAAAAGTATGATTTCCTCATTGAGTTACAAAATGAGGGTATGCTGTTGCTTAAGACCGACATATTTATATGATGCTAGTGAAAACGTATCCTAAGCTGGCATGATACTATGCTCTAGTGAAAATAAAATAATAGTTGGAGCCGATGGCTTTCTCAGAATAAAACCAAAGAAATTCTAACTGAATGAAATTAAGCAGTGTTATTTTCGACGATAATGTGCCTCTATAATATCAAATACGGAAGTGTCTTCCACTATATTGAGTCTAATAACCAATATCGCCTCGCGGTGGCATATTAAAACACTTGACCTGGACATCTATCATGATTTACACTTATTATAAGAGAGGAATGTGCAAGAGAGTGCTCGAGAAAAAAAATCTTTCTTTTTATTTTGAAATAATAAAGATATAAATCACCATTGCTAGGATTTTCATATCTGTAAGATAAAATTTGTTCTATTATTTTTGTTACAATGTCTAAATCAAATTTATATATTGTTTTATTACAGTTGCAAGACTAAATTCATTTCTTACAATATTGTTATTATTATAAATTGATAGCAATGAATTTTTTATAGTTTATTTTATATTATTTATATCATAGAAATTATATTTACATTTGTTTAAGAGTTATTTTATCCGTGTTTATTATGTTAAAGTTTATTCTTTTGAACTCGCAATTAAATGAGATCTCCCTCTTTTATATTGTTAAGAAATAGATATGTAAAACGCCCTAGTGTAAAAATGAGTGAAAGCTAAGTAAATATAATATTCTTTGACCCTGGGTCGGGGATGCATAAACACGCCTGGATTTCGCATTTTGACAAAGCATGCATTTCTGATAAAAAAAAAAAAAAGATGAAACATGGAAAATGCAAAAATATATCTAGATTTTTGAAGGGAGCAACTTTAAAAGTGTTTGTCTAACATGTACTACTTTTAGTAAGATTGTTGAAATCCTTTCTGATAAATTTATTAAAGTAAATATTCCCCGATTTTCTGATTTTGTTTCTATGAAGCTGAATGGTCTAAATGAATTAGAGAGTCATTCCAGAAAAAAAGATTGAGTTTGGTAGGCAGCTTCATTTGTGTGAAACCATCATAGTCCAAGGTTTGACGGATGGTTTGAAGCCAGAGTATCAGAATTATATGATTATTAACGCTCCAGAGAGCACCATAGATTGGTACAGAATGACTAAACAACTAATAGTAATCTCCACCTCTCATGTAAACAACCATAATATTAGAAATAATTCTCAAAATCTTGTATCTTTCCAGCATAATTCCGAGACATAGGGTTCGCCCAAACCAGAATTTTCAAAGAACAAATTCTAATTTTCAGCCACAAAACTCTTTTAATGCTCAAAAATCTAGATTTGTTAGCCCTAGATTGCCTACTACTCATTTTCAAAATAAGTATTCCAGTCGACCATGTCGAATGTCTATGAATAGGGGTATAAAGGACGTTTTCCACTGGGAGAGAACTTGTATTTTTAATGTTGAACCTATGCAATCTTATGTGCCTCCTCCTAGTCAACAGCGACAGCCTAGTCAAGATATTTGACATTTAATCGTTCATGGATATGCAAATAACAAGGATTTACCTTGTGAAATCGACTCTGGTTCTACAATATCAATTTTACCTTTTAAGTTTGTTAAGTTGTTAAATGCTAAAGTTATAAATATTCAACCTATTATAATTGGCCAAGCCAAAGGAACTGTTAAAATAAATCAATCTTGTAATTTGTTGTTTAAAATAGGTAATGTGCAAAAATGTATTAAATTTCTGTTATGTAAAACTGATTTCAATTATGCTATACTAGGATTGCCAGCGTGTTCTAGGTTTAACTTGATAATAGATTGTAAAAAATGTGAAGTATTGCAGGGGAACCTTGTATTAAATCGATCTCAAAGCATATCCAATGATAATTTAAGGTTACTATATTTTAATGTCATTGAAAACTACCAGAGTGTGCAACCCGATTTTGAAAATGCCATAGCTCCTTAATCCTTTGATCAAATTAATCCTAATGATTCTAAATTACTTGGGGAGGTAAATGCTATAACAATGAAACATTAAGGGATAATATAAAGAATTATTTAGACATTTTTTCCAAGAAAAAATATGATGTTGGAAAAATTAATATTGAGCCGCAGCGCGTTTTTCTTAATTTTGACCTACCCATATCTATGAGCCTTATCGCACTTCTGCAGTGGATGGAAAAGAAATTTCAGACCAATTTCAATCTCTATTAGCTGCTGGTTTAATTGCCGAAACGTCAGTGAAGGCTTACGGTAGAGACACGAAAAGTTTTGGTTTCCGTTAGTCTGTCTGTCTGTTCCGCGATAACTGCCGCAAAAAGCATCCGATCGGCTTGAAATTCCCTGGGCATGTTGATGAGCTCCCCGGATTTAGCTGTATAGTTTTGGGTTAAATTTGGTTCATTCGTTCGGAATATACAGAACATTTTATTTTGTGATATAATGCTTTTCTATGGGAAGTCAGACGATTTTCAAATTTTCATTTGTTGAAAGAAATCGTTCATATGAATAATAGATTTAAATGGTAAATTTTGGATGCTGAAATTTTTAAATAAGAGTATTAAATTATTCTTATTAGTTTGCAATTTTGTCAAAACATTTGTCAGAGCTTTTAAATTAGGTGTATAACTTATGATAGAATTTTATACATGTGTTCGAATAATTGCCGAAACGTCAGTGAAGGCTTACTGTGGAGACACGAAAAGTTTTGGTTTCCGTTAGTCTGTCTGTCTGTTAGTCTGTCTGTCTGTTCCGCGATAACTGCCGTAAAAAGCATCCGATTATCTTAAAATTAAGGATGCATGTTGGTGAAATCCCCGGTATTAGCTGTATAGTTTTTGGTTAAATTTGGTTCATTCGTTCGGAATATATAGAACATTTTATTTTGCGACTTAATGCTTTCCTATAGCAATTCAGACGATTTTTCCATTTTTATTTGTTGAAAAGAAATGGGTCATATGATTGAAGGATTTAAATGCTAAATTAAGGATGATGAAATTTCCTAATTAGAACCATACATTATTCATATTAGTTTGAAATTTTGTGTATACATTTGTCAAAGTTTTTAAATTCGGTGTATAACTTTTATGGAGGGATTTTATATATGTGTTTCAATAATATAAAATATTTTTTTTAATATAAATTTTCTTTTTAAGCACATATCTAATTGTTTTTATTATATTTTAATTGTTACCTAGCAGCGAAATACACCTAAAAATATCGTAAGTGTGAAAGTATGTGTAATTGTTTGAAGTTAAATCAAAGTCAAAAGGGACGAATTAATGCTTTTGTGTCTTTACATATAGATGGAATTTACCACAGAAATAAAGAAAGACTATGTTCTATTTATTTTGTTCAAATATTTTTCTTTTAAATTAAAAAGTTCATTATTTTCATAAGGAATAAATCGACATTTTGCTATGAAATTTAACAATCTTTTTTTTTTTTTTTTTTTTTTTTTTTTTTTTTTTTTTTTTTTGCCGTTGCCACGAAAATTCAATCCCGGAATAAAAATTTATCCTAAACAGTTAATTTTGATTTGAAAGATTTTTATGTGTGAGAGGAAAATGAAATAAAAAATAGACATGAATACGCCTTCATATTAGAAATAAAGTGAAAATACGAAAAGAAGGTGAATTTGATCTCATATATCAAAAATAAAACGAATACGCTTTGAGGTTGAAATAAAAGGAGCTTGTGTTATGATATTAATTCTTATTATTAAAAAAAAATGTTACTAATATCTCATGGTTTATCGTCTGCACACAGCTAACAGAAATGTTAATTCTTAATCGAAAATTCCAATGAGAAAAAAAAAAACTTTTGAAAAGCAAATATATAGTAAATATCAAAATTATGCACCGCAAGATTATCGCTGTCGAAAATGACTTCATTTTATCGGGAAATAAATATTTCCATCCTTAAAAACCAAGCATTAACTAAATTGTCTGATTTTTTTTTTTTTTTTTTTTTTTT
This sequence comes from Maratus speciosus, assembly GCA_963932465.1. Classification (NCBI taxonomy): domain Eukaryota; kingdom Metazoa; phylum Arthropoda; class Arachnida; order Araneae; family Salticidae; genus Maratus; species Maratus speciosus. The sequence continues at coordinate 588,658,908 of OZ010789.1, read as the reverse complement.
TTTTTTTTTTTTTTTTTTTTTTTTTGACGGGTGTTATTTCTTAATGCCGCCTCATTTCAGAAAATATGAATGAAAATTATTTTATTTTTAAAGGAAATTACATTTTTATTCATGAAACCTAAACGTTTAATATAATTGCGTCAATGTAAATCATTTTCTGTGTTACCAGTATTGAAAAATAAGGCTCGAAGTGTAAAAACAAATCTAAGATTTGCGCTAACCATTAGCGCAATCAATAAAAGGTTACGTATGTAAATTAATAAGACCACGGGGGTTCAGGGGGGCTCCACCCCCCATGAAGAAATCTACTTTATTATTTAAAAAATATACCAGAATTAACAGCTCATGAAAATTTCGAAATATCCTTCCATAACGTTTTTAATTTAATGCTTCTAATGTCTGAAAACTTCATATTTTTTATTCTTATAAATAATTACATAATTTGAAAACTTTAAATTGCGGTTTGCAGGAAACTGAATATTACCAAAGTGAGTCTAAAAACAATGACTTGCAGAGCTGACTTTGAGGCTCCTGATCTGCAGATTTACTAGTATAAAACATTTTATTGCCGAAACGTCAGTGAAGGCTTACTGTGGAGACACGAAAAGTTTTGGTTTCCGTTAGTCTGTCTGTCTGTTAGTCTGTCTGTCTGTTCCGCGATAACTGCTGCAAAAAGCATCCGATCGGCTTGAAATTCCCTGGGCATGTTGATGAGCTCCCCGGATTTAGCTGTATAGTTTTGGGTTAAATTTGGTTCATTCGTTCGGAATATACAGAACATTTTATTTTGTGATATAATGCTTTTCTATGGGAAGTCAGACGATTTTCAAATTTTCATTTGTTGAAAGAAATCGCTCATATGAATAATAGATTTAAATGGTAAATTTTGGATGCTGAAATTTTTAAATAAGAGTATTAAATTATTCTTATTAGTTTGAAATTTTGTCAAAACATTTGTCAGAGCTTTTAAATTAGGTGTATAACTCATGATAGAATTTTATACATGTGTTCGAATAATATAAAACATTTTATTTTATGAATTTACTTATATTTCATTTTTTCTTTTAACCGTTGCGTAGCAACAGCATCTCATCTAAAAATATCATAAAAGTGAAAGTATGTATGGTTTTTTGAAGTCAAATCAAAGCAAAAGGAATGAATTAATGAATGCCTTTGTATAGATATTTGCATATAGATTTATTTAAACGCAGAAATGAAAATAGTATTTATATACTATATAGAATAATATTTTCATTTATTTATTCAACTATTTGATTATAAATGAAAAAGTTCGTTATTTTCATACAGAATAAACTGACATTATTCTGTTAAATTTTATAAACTTTATTGTTGCCAAAAAAAAAAAAAATGAATAACAATTTCTCCCAAAGAGTTAATTTTAATTTGTAAGATTTTCACGTGCAAAAGAAAAATGGAATAAGCAAATAAAAAATAAAAAAAGGATATATAGGACAGGAATGAATACATATAAACATTTCACACCGAATACCACCTAAAATAGTTTTTGTAGCAGTATTTTCCCAGCACTACGAAGAAAGATTCCTCGATTTACACGATTTTACTTGGCCTTCCTTTTCTCATTCTTTGCGATTTCATTTTCGCAATTGCGTGCATTAATTGGCACAAAATTTTACATTTTTATGACTGAGATATATGTAAGGCCATACAAATAAGAAATTCCGTATTGTCTCCTATAAAATGTGATAAAGTGTTGGTTAATCATATATGTTTTTATTAAGAGGAGCAGAGCTGCCAAGCCTCCGGCGTTCTGGATACCAGTATTTTAATACAGAAAATGTTACTTTATTTAATTGAAACATTTGCGCGATTTAAAAGAACATTTTCTCTAAGATAATAGTGATGTGCAAAAAGCTTGAGACTTGGTATGTCTGGTGGGGAGTGAAATGTTTTACTTAATGCATTTATCTCTATTTTAATGCTACGTGAACAACGTCCGTGTAACAGCTTGTAGAGTGTAAAATAAATTAAATTATTAAAATAATCCTTATTACGAAAAATGAAACAGAAAGTCCGGCTAAGGGAAATGAAATGTTAGTTAACCTTTCGTAATTTGACCTGAACATAGGTTTGCGTCAAATTTCAACGGTATTTGTAACATCACGATTTTAAATTAAATGTAGATACTATTAAAAGAAAATCACAAAAAATACTTAAAGGCGCCAAATCATGTTTATCTATTTAACGATGATGAATTATTAACTGTTAGGTTTAGAAGCCCCCCCCCCTACTTTAGGGTGATTTTAGTAAGTTAATGCTATCGAGTACATTTTTTGATATTTAGATTAGATCTTAGATATAAATATTGCAGAATGGTAATCAAAATTATTTTTTTATAAACAAAATTTATAAAGGTATTAGATTTCTATATTAGATGTTTCAGTTTACATTTCCAAAAGTTCTTTATCCATTAGATACAGGTATTTGTGGTTAGCAGGCAAGTAAATACTGCTGTATGGATATTAGGATAACGTAAAATGCTTGACCGAATTATTGCTTATCCTTATAAATCGCACTGTAAAAAGAAATCTAAGATATAGGGTAATCATTAACTCAATCAGTAGAAAATTACAAATGCAAAATAAATTACACAACGGGGGGTTCAGGGGGGCAGAGCCCCCCTGAAGATATTTTCTTTATTATATAAAAATTACTAGAATAAGTAGCTCGTGAGAATTTCAGAATATCCTTACATAACAACATGTTTAATTTAACGCTTTTAATGTCTGAAACCATCGAAATATTTTTTTCCTTTTATAAATGTTTGTGTAATTTAAATAGTTTAAATTTTGTTTTTGTAGAAAGATTAATATTACGCAAAGTTTGATAAAAACAATGAGTTGCAGAGATGACGTTGAGGCTCTTGATCTGCAGATTTACTAGTTAAAAAGAGTTATAGTCCTTATTCTGCCCCTGTTACTTTAATTGCCGAAACGTCAGTGAAGGCTTACTGTGGAGACACGAAAAGTTTTGGTTTCTGTTAGTCTGTCTGTCTGTTAGTCTGTCTGTCTGTTCCGCGATAACTGCCGCAAAAAGCATCCGATCGGCTTGAAATTCCCTGTGCATGTTGATGAGGTACCCGGACTTAGCTGTATAGTTTTTGGTTAAATTTGGTTCATTCGTTCGGGAAATATGGAACATTTTATTTTTCTCTATAATGCTTTTCTATGGCAAGTCAGACGATTTTGAGATTTTCATTTGTTGAAAGAAATGGCTCATATGAAAAATGGATTTAAATGGTAACTATTTTATGCTGAAATTTTTAAATAAGATTATTAAATTATTCCAATTAGTTTGAAATTTTGTCAATATATTTGGGAGATTTTTTAAATTAGGTTTATAATATTGGGGGGAATTTTATGCATGTTTTCCAATAATATAAAGGATTTTGTTTTATCAATTTGACATAATGCATATTTCATTTTTTTTTTCCTTTTTCTTTCATATGTTGCCTAGCAACGCATTTGGTCCTAATAATATTAGTATAATTGCGTGTATAATGTTTGAGTAAAGCCAACGTCAAAACGGATGAATTAATGCATTTGTATCTTTGCATATAGATGGATTTTAGCCCAGAAATAAGAATAGGCAATATTTCATTTATTTTATTTATTTTATTCAAATATTTTGCTTAAAAATACAAAAGTTCATTACTTTCATAGAGAATAACGTAACATTTTTCCATAACATTTACGAATATTTCTTTAATTGTTGCCAAGAAAATCAAAACTTGGAATAATATTTTCTTTTAAACAATTTTCAATTGAAATGTTTTGTCGTGAAACAGGAAAATGAAAAATAAAATTAAGAATAGAAAAATTAATATGGTGGCATATTGGAAATAAAAAGAAAACTCTCGAGTATTTCTTAATATAACAAGATGAAAAGTTTTGAGTAAGTACGCATAGCAGGTGAATTAGACGTCATTTATCGAAAAAAAAAGATGCAGGAATAAAAAGATTTTGGGTAAAATAAAATTAACTATTATTCACGGAGGAAAGAAATAGATGGAGATGCAGTATGCCGTAAAAACAGTTTGCAATGTGATGTGCGTTTTCGCTCAGATTTAAATGCCCTCATTCGGCCCAAACAAAACAAGCACGTGGAACTGGAACCGAATTATTTGACTTCATCCGTGCATTTTTCCTGTAAAATGAAAAAGATCTGCTTATATTTAAGCAATAAGCATTCTAAGGTAGCATTTCATTGTATTATGAATTAAAAACTGTATTACTAAAAATATTATTCTTTTTTTTTTAAGCACGACGTTGTGTTGTTCCGAATGTAGCGGATTTTAGGGTTACATTTTTGGCGTCACTTCAAGATTTATTGTCTGTGTACGGTTAACATGAATATTTTATTTTAAATTTAAATTTTATTAATTTATAAAAAACTTATGCTTATCCTTATAAATCACAGCGTAAAAAAATCTAATATATACTATAACCATCCGCACAATCAATAAAAAATTACGAATGTAAATTTAAATAGACTACGGGGGGTTCAGGGGGGGGGGCTGAAGAAATGCAATTTTTGATTCAAAAAGTTACCAGAATAAGTAGCTCATCAGAATTTCAGAGTATCAGTGTATAACCACTTGTTTAACACTTTTAATTTCTGAAACTTTACGAAGTATCTTGTATGCTTATAAATATTTATGTAATTTGAAAACTTTAAAATGCGATTTGTAGGAAGTTGAATATTACGCAATGAGTGTTAAAAAACAATGACTTGCAAAGATGACGTTGAGGCTTCTGATCTGCACATTTACTAGTTATGAAAGGCGATGAAGGTAAAAAAAAAAAAAAAAAAAAAAACTAGAATGTGTGTAGATTACCGTAAATTAAATGCAATAATGTAAAATGATGCTCGACCTCTACCACGTATAGATGGAATTCTTGAAAAATTAAGTCGTGCTCAGTATTCTTCCACTTTGGGCTCAGCCTCTGGCTACTGGCACATCCCCATTCACCCAGAAGGTACTGAAAAAATGACGTTTGCTACCAATTTTGGACTTTTTGAGTGGAATGTTCTTCCATTCGGTGGCAAAGTTGGTCCCCCCATGATATGAAATTAAAAACGGTACCTTAACTCCTGCTAATGCTAATATTGATGTCATAAAAAATTTAAAACCTCCTTCTAATGTAAAAGAACTTCAAATATTTTTTGGATCTATTAATGTTTACCATAAATGTATTGATAATTATGTAAAAATCAGACATTCCCTAAATAAATTACTTAAGAAAAATTTTATATGTTAATGGAATTCAAATTGCCAAGATTCTTTTCAAAAATTAAAGGATGCCCTAATTATTAAAACCTTCTTAAGAAATTATTAACCTGCATTACTCATGCATATGTTTGTTGATGCCTCACAGGTGGCAGTAGTTGCCGTGCTTAAACAACCAGATACTAAAGTGTTTTTTCATCAAATTACTTACTACCCTAGAGGATTGATAAGTTATGAACCGAAATATTTTATAACTGAACTAGAGTTTCTTGCCATCATTGACACATTAGACAAATTTTATCACTACTTCCATGGTGTAAAATTCAACATTCACACTGATCATGCATGTCTTGTTTGGTTAAAAAATGTCAAGCATTTCAGAGGTAGATTATTTTGGTGGTCGTTGAAGTTAAGCATGTTTGATTACAATATAGTGTACCAAAAGGGATCCACAAATGTCGAAACTGACATTTTGTCATGAAACCCTGTTTCGCACTTTTTACAACAGTTAAAATTTCATCTCCAAGTACAGGAAATTAAAGAGATGAATGACATAGATAATGTCAGTGATAAAAACTATCTAAATGAAAGTGGAATTATAATTGTTAAAAAGATAGGATTTGGGAAAATAGTAGTCCCCATGTCCTTAAGATGGATGTTGATTGGTACTGCTCATGAGAAATTTGGCCAACCTGGTATCCAAAAAATGTTAAATTTAATCTCCTCTAATTATTATTGGCCTGATATGACCCAACATATAACTAACTTTGCGATATTTGTCAGAAAAACAAAAAGCCCAGACAGAAAAAAAATTTGTTTTTTCAAGCTATGCCTACCACAGATCAACCTTTTGAATGTCTTTCTGTTGATACTGTGGGAGGATTCAACTACTATAATTCAAATAAATTATATTTATATAGTCATAGATCACGCAACCCGATATGTGTGGGCATTTCCCTCAAAGAGTGTCACTACTGAAAACTATACGAATTGTTTAAAACAAATTTTTAATATTCAAATCTCACAACAATTATTCAGTTTTAATCAAATTTCTAATATTCGGATCCCTCAAAAAATCTTAAGCGATAGGAAATCCGCCTTTACTTCTTCAAGGTTCAGAAAAAAATGAGGAACCATAATATTAAGCAGCGGTTAACCACATCTCACCATCCACAATCGAATGCTAAAAGTAAGCTAGCCAATCAAACGATAGTAACTAGACTAAAATGTAAGGTTAACTCTTCTACCTCTAAAATTCCTTGGGCTAAACTTCTTGCGGAAGTCGTAAATGAATACAATAATACCCCCAATTCAATAACTATATATATTCCTGCTTATTTACGGTTTGGCCAATTACACTATGAATCCTCCCCACGTCAACAAACTTATTACCCCCCAGTTAAGGAAGCCCTTAAAATTTTAAAAGCGCGAACTGATGAATTCTATTTAAGAAGTAAGAAATATTATGATCAAAATTATGTTGAGCGAAAATTTGAAGTAGGTGATCTTATTATTTATGAGGAGTTTCATTATCCAAATACTAGAAAGCTTTACCAATTTTTTTCAGGACCTTACCAAATCCTTAAAAAAATATCAGATGTAAATCTTGAAATTGATAAGAAAACTCCATTTAAAGACACCGATATTATACATGTTTCAAAATTGCGCTTATATCACCCTCCTAATAAGTTAAAATTGTCTCACGAGCAATTACGATAACAACAGCAGCAGACTCAGGCTAAAACAGTAACTTAATCTTAACTTCCTATGAATTAAACATTTCTAATTAATTCTTCAATTAAAGCTTAAAGTAAAATTATACATTTTCAACATTACGGATGAGTTTTTGGGAGGCGTTTCAAGAATTTATTTGATAAAAATTCTTGATGTATTAATTCAGTTATATGGGTTAAATTAGTTATTTTTTTAAGAGTTTTTAAATAATGTTGAACATAATCTCAGTCTATAAACTTAAAAATGCTTAAAGCTATAATTGTAGATAGAAAATCCTTTTAATACTATGAAGACTTAAAAAAAGAAAAATAATAATTTAAAAAATAAATCAATTAATATTCATAAAAAGAGCTAGCTTAAATTATCTGAAATAAAATGATTTTCCTTTTTCATTCACTAACTGTGTTACTTGTTCGATCGAAAGCAAGAAATTGCGTAATACGTTGATGTCATGATAGTTCTTCCACAAACATTTTGTGTTTTTTATTTATTTTATTATCTTCTTTCATATTTAACATTTCAGCATAAATTCACACCTCATTTGTCATATCGATGAGATATTAAGAAGATGCTTGAAGAATTATGTTAAGATGATTTTTTGGTATTTTGAAATACATATTTTGTTGAATTTGAATTTTTTGTTTATAATTATTGTTATTTCTAATATTATTATGTGATATTTAGTAGAAATTTAGAATAAAAAATATTATTGATTACTGTGATAAATGCAGCACGGTAAGCTATCTAAACTGTCAAAATTGACATAGAACTCATAGCATAAAGCTATGATATAGCATATAGTTTTCTAGACCCACTTAAGGTGATGTGAGTATGACTATGATTAGCTAATCGGTAGCTAAATCCTGCAAACATAACATCACAAAAGAAAAGAAAAAAAAAGAAAGAGAGAGAAGGAATGGAAATGTAGATTATAAAGATTAGTTTTAAGAATTTTATTAAATGATGAGTTACTAGTTATAATTCTCAATTAAGAGTTATTCTGTCTTTAGTGTTATAATTCTCAGAAAATCATCATTTGCTAGTTTAAGAGTTACAATTCTGAAATTAAAAAAAAATCTGAATTTCAGAATTTTTCGCAGTTTTAGAAATATTGTGATGGTCATTTGGTAAATAATACCATACCAACAGTACTGCTTGACTATATGATTAATCATATCAAAACATTTTCTGGCATTTCAGATAGAGATATCATAGCATTAAAGGTCATATAATAAAGTATACTGTAAATAGGTTTGTTTATATAATTGTTTTGAAATTTTATTATTATTATTATTGTTATTGTTAAATTTATATTATTAATATTTTTATTATTATTGTGATATATTTAATTTATTTATATAAACTGAAAGGTAACTGAAAGGACTTAAAGACTGAGTTGCTAGCAGGGATAATTTTTTAGACGAACATTATATTTTTAAATCCCAATTTGAAATTTCACTTTTGGGGACATTTGCCAGAAGTAATTTCACTAGCTAGCTCATTTTGAAATAGCTCGATTCAACTCCTTCCTCATAGTAAGGTTGGCAGTAAAACTTTATTACTGAACTATTATGAATGAACTACAGCCTGTGATCTATTGCTTGTTCATAAATATGAGCCATGAATGTTCCATAAAAACATTTCTATGTAATAACTAATGTTAAATGATTACTCTTAAGTTTCATATTTACTTTATTCTATATTCATATTACTAAAACCATCTTTGTAAATTGTAAACAAGATTAACCTCTTGTTCTTGTATTTTCATTACCAATTCCACTAGTTTGCGGTATAACGTCAAAATTTAAATTTAATAAGCATTATTAATATTTTAGAAAGTTTATTTTAAAACTATTCTAGGTGGCAAAAATGTAATCCAAGTCCATGTAACATGTCCCTTCTATGAACTTGCAGGTCGTAGGACCTGCCAGTTCATCCAGTCTTTTTGAGTGGAGGATATGTAATTATACAAATATTTGTATTTTTATTTTTGTATTTACTTAAATATGATTTATCTTTTTTCTATGCTTTAAATGCGTATTCTTTTCTTATTCTAAAAACCTTAATTCATCCGTCTAATCTTATAAAACTTATTAAATTACTTTTTTCATTTTATTCTGAAAATAAATTCTTTTTATTTCAAATGTTTTAATAGCATTTGTTCTTTGATGTTCTATTCCTATAATTCCTTGCAAATCCCGACAGCCATTGTTTGCGCAATAATTCTGACGCCAAGGCTAAATAGATCGCATCGTCTTCACGCGTGCTTCCTCCTTCCCCAAGGAGCTAGGTCCTATTGTATTCTACATCTCTCGTGTCCTTCCGGCTCCTTTTATGGGATTTGTCATTTCACGTGTATTGTATTCATACACATGCAGTTTTGCAAGTATTTAACCGGTTGTATGGGCTAGGAGAGAGAGAAATTTACGATTATTGAGTTGCTTAATTAACCCACATCACCTGGAGAGCTTTTTTCCTGAATCTTCGTGATGATGTTTTAATATGTAACATCTAGTGGTTTATATTTTACGACGTAGCAACTGCCCGAATATGGATAACATATGGCTAGTGGAGTTTGGTGCATTATATTGTCAAATAATAAATGTTTGACGAATCTAAAGGCTTCGATATTATTCTTCTTCTTCGAAAAACCTTCTAATGGATGGTGGCCTGACCTTCCACTCTTAATCATTGTTTTACGACTGGAAAAACTATGATTTCTTTATTCAGTTACATAACGAGTGTATGCTGTGGCTTAAGTCCGACATGTTTATATGATACTAGTGAAAATGTATCATATATATATATATATATATATATATATGTAATAATAAAAATGTTTCGCCCTTTTTACCTTTTACCTTTCTTTTATAATATCTTAAATATAAACTATATTTCAATCCCATGCCTTTAATTAGAGCATTATTTTATTTCTTATTTTAAAACCTTAATCTGTTAAAAGCGACACTTCTCTGCAAAAAATCCCTAATCTATTCCTTCATATTTGAGACATATATATATATATATATTAGAATGCTTCTTAATCCTTTTTTTTTTATTTTTATTAAAATTATTATTCGATAGCCCTGCATTCCTTTCAAGTAATTCCCGCATGTAAACTGTTCCCTTTTCTCCATCTCCGCTGTTAATAAAGATTGCCGACATTACGTCACAGATTGCCCTACTTACTCATCGTTTTCAACTAATCACTAGGCGCGCCATCTCCCTGACCTCCCCCTAACTTGAATTTCATTGGGGCTCCGAAAAGCAGGGGATGACAGGGTACAGCACCGGGAACCGGGTCAACATATCATGGGGCAATTTGCTGTTATTAAAAGAGTTTACGCAGACATGGAGAGGAGAATTTGTACGATTTTTGTCTTGCCAGACAAATCCATGTAAAGGGTTGTGATTTTTTTCAATTCGATATGTGTCTCTAATTATCTAATATCCTAAATATAGTCTTAAGACGTAGCACGGCCCAAATATGGATAGAAATGGACAGCCGGTGGAATTGTTCTTTATTATGTGCAGTCTAATAAATTGTTTGATAAAAAATGCAGCATCTTTTATATTTACGGGAAAATTCTCAATGTATTTATAACATGGCCTTCCACTGTGAATACAAATTACGACTGCAAGTTTGCTATTCATCGTGTTGGTGATGTGTGATTGGTGTATTTCACTGTTCTTTTCGACACGGCTTACACATACTTGGAATAGTGTTTCATATACATATATAATTTGTTCATGAGTGTGGTCCTGATTTTTCAATTTGAATATATTATATAAAGCCATACAGTTTTGTTTTTTACATTAACAAAAAAATTCTTCGAAGTTCTAAATTAATCAATAATTATTAACCCGTGATTCACTCAGCTCAAAAAAAAAAAAATAATAAAAATAAAAGAAATAGGCACTTAAATAGAAGCCGCCGTGAATTTATTTAATCTTGTACCTTGCATGGCTAAAAAATAAAAAGTGTTATATGTGATAACAATTTGATATAGTAGACAGCTACCATTCCTGCTGCAAGCTATTAGCTATTCATGGCTTTAGGTTACAGTTTCGATTTGCTTTCAGACTTTTTTGCTGTTAAGAGTGCTAAAAACATTACTTATTTGAAATTTTACTGTAAGTGATATTCATAATATGTCTGGTAAAATATAATTACACTCTGCTTAATCTAAACATAAAGACTCGGTTTCAAAAAACAAGATCATAATATCTTAACATACTTGCCAACTTCCGCCTTAACTTCCGTAAAATGTGAGTTAATTTAAACCAGGTTAAACAGGTTTCCAACTGGAAAATATTTTAAATATATTATTAGCTGTTTAATTTTCCTTTTCCATGAGGAGCATGTTTGATAATTTCTTAATAAGAAAAAAAAATTCAGATTCGAAACATGTTTACTCTTGTTTAAATTAACTCACATATTACGGAAGTTAAGTTGGAAGGTGGCGAGTATGTCTTAAATCAATATTAAGATTGCGATTTGTAGGCATGATTCAGCTATGACTTATTTAATTAAACTCTGAAGGACATACTTATGAACATAATAATCAAAGAAAAACTTGAATATATTTATATAAATATAACGAATTTTTCATTAGTTAATTATTCTACTTAACTTTCGTTTATGAAATTATCCTTTCATCAAAAGTTGGCATTGCTATTATTTGAACTTCAATTGTAAGATAATTTAACGAAAAAGTAAATTATTAGAATGGAGCAAATAATATTATATCGAAATAAAATATATCTATAGAAAATACTCTACAAAAATCGATATTGATGTGATATACATCATACAAAATTGCAGAAATTCTTTAAAAAAAGAAATATTTTTTTTTTCTTTTTTTTTTCTTTTCTTTTCTTTTTTTTTCTTTTTTTTTTTTTTTTTACGTCATATACGTTATTCATATAATTTATAAAACTTTCTTGTACTTGAAAAGCACTTCGAACAAATCAGTAGAAACTGCTATCTCACGCATACATTTTATGTTTTTTTGGTTCTAAATCTTTCTTGATAACCATCATTTACATTACGTCACGGAACTGTGTGTTCTGAGAGATAAGAGCTTTAAGAAAGAAATTTGAGATAAAGAACGAAAATTTATCGCTTGATATAAGATTGATGTAAAAATCGCTTTCGGAGAAAATGTGTGTGCAAAATTTGATGGAATATATCAATATTGTAGTGTTTGGAAAAAAAAATGTGACAGTAACTGATGACAATCAATCTTGGGCATATGATAAGTTAACAGAACTATTCTTAAGTATTCTTTTTCCCTATAGCGATAACGGGTAAAAAAATGTTTTATTCTCTTGTGTTTGAATGAATATAATTCTATCTTATATTGCTCACTGAATATACCTATAAATTTGAGTTACTTTTCCACTTTTAATGATGGCATTTTCGATAATTGTTCTATAATTATGTTTTAATATGACTCTGTGTAGTGGACAATCAAATCTCTTATAAAGAGGCTCTAGTGTGAAGGTGATGTCAAACATTTCACATGTGTGTGCAACAGCGACATCTGCATTTTAATTTAGTCTAATTTTTCTAAGTGTATTTGCAGATCTCCAGATCTACGTTTTCTGGTTTTCGCTATAACCTTATGCAAAATTGTCTTCGTCGCGCAATCTGCAGATCATGAATGTCGGTATCGTTGGATTTCGTCGAGTCCTACCTCCCCGATATAAAACACCCGCGTCGAAATACTGAAGCTGAATTTTTGACACATGTTAAGGCTGCTCTGAAATCTAAAGGACCAGCTTTATGACATATGTTTTAATTCATTTTTGTTTGGAAATGCGTGAAACTGGCTGGTGTTATTATTCAGAAACTATGTAATAGAAAGAATTTTCCGTGTTTTTGTAAGCACGATAGATCTTTCAGGAAATACTGTCAAAGTTGACTCCCGAGGAAAGCAGTAAAACCAGTCAACGAAGAGGGAAAACGCATTGTCAAATGATCAAAAATGCTCATAAGTTGATAGGTAAATTATTTATCCAAAAACAAACAATAATTTCTATTCTATACCGCTTCCATAGTAAGGTCTATTAATTGTAAACCTTTATGTTTAAAAATGTGTGCGTCATTGCGTCAGAAAGTTTCGCGCATGTTGAGCAGTGAACTTGAGAACAGCCTTAAGGGAACCTTACTGAATATGTATTTGCGGATTGGTAAGACAATTTAGATTACATTTTGAGAAAATAAAGTTTTGTTGACATCCATGGTTTGTTAAGTTTAGTAAAATTTGATGCGTTCAAGATTTTAAGTAACTTTTTATTTGCAGCTAAATCAATTTTAAGGTTGAAAAATTGATATTGATTTGAACTATTTATGATCTTATAAAAACTGAACTTTACCATTTCCTAGCCTGATACTAATTTTTAGCAAAGATTGAATTACTGTTTGGTCCTTATTAATCGCCGCATAGTAAAGCTAAAATTTATCAATTGACTCTACTACACACCTGTCAACTCAGTACAAATAAAGAAGTTTTTAACTTAAAATCTGAGCCATGTATGAATTTCTAGGTAGCGGCCTTGTCGGAACCGCTATATCTTTTTATGTTTTATTTTATTTAAATATCTTATAGACCTCTGTTAAATAATATTTATAGAAGTACTAAAGTAATTTCGTTAAATAGTACAAAAAATAAAAACAAATATTTGAATTTCTTCTATTACTCTATGTATTAATAAAAATAACACAGCATAGAAATAATCTAATATTAGCAAACGTATTTTAAAAGTCCTTCCAGCCAGTGCCGGGAGGAAGAGGTAGCTTTCATAATCCTTATTTAAAAAAAGCCAACTTATATCATGCAAACACACGAAGCTCAATTTAGTGGAAACCGAATATAGGAGATTCAATACTAATTTTTATCAATATAATGAATGAGAATTTCGCGAAATTAGTCAGCTTTATCCAAGCTGCTTTTCTTTAAAATAACTTATATTTGGCTGCCAAATTCGGCAATTTCTTAAAGTGCCTGTCATTTTAAGACAACATGGTGGATGAGGCTAAGCAGTGAACTTGGTCGAGACCTTAGTAATTGCTGTGCACATGCTCACTCACATCGGAATCGGTTAATATATAGGAGTGCTGTCGCATGCAAAAAATCAGATTTTTCAAAATGTCACCCACAATAGAAATTGAAACTGCTATATCTGAGCCATTTTTTAAGGAAAAGACAAACAAAAAATGCTCCTGAATCCTTATATCAAGGTCAAATACTTAAGAAAGAAACCTTTTTCAATTTCTAATTTTTTTGCACCTCACTTTAAATATATATATATATTTTAATTTAATGGCCGTCATTTTGAATCAAGATGGCTGATGAATCTGACCAGCGAACTTGGTCGAGGTATTGATGTATACTATCCACATGCCTTCTTACATCGAAAGAGCCGAATACGTTTGTTATCGCGTGACAAATACACGATCGTTTCAAAATGTTAGCCATGCTAGAAATTCAAAGTGCTATAATTCAAAGATTTTTTAAGATATAAACAAAAGAACAAATTTTCAGAAACAAAAACTGCTCAGGAATTTTTATATCAAGGCCAAATACATAAAAAAAATCTTTTTCATTTTCCAATTTTTTAATACCTCATTTCAAATTTTAAATTTAATTTTTTTAAATGGCAACCCTTTTGAAACAAGATGGCGAATGAAGCTGGCCAACGAACTCGGTCGAGACATTGGTATGTATTATGTACAGACCAAGTTTCATCCTAATAGGTTCATAAATACCCCTGTTATCGCGTGACAAAAATCAGGTCGTTTTAAAATGTCAGCCACAAGAGAAATTCAAAATGCTATTATTCAGCCATTTTTTTTTAGATATAGACGAAAGGAAAACTGTTCCGGAATCTTTGTATTAAGGTCAAATACATACAAAAAAAACCGTTTTCATTTTCCAATTTTTTGGTATATCATTTAAATTTTCTTATTTTTTAATTTTTTTAAATGGCCGCCATTTTGAAACAAGATGGCGGATGAAGCTGGCCAACGAACTCGTTTATCAAGGTCAAACACATAAGAAGAAAATATTTTTTCAATTTTCAATTTTTGGTACCACATTTCAAATTTAAATTTTTCTTAAAAATTTAAATGGCCGCCATTTTTAAACAAGATGGCGGGTGAAGCTGGCCAACGAACCCGGTCGAGACATTGGTATATACTATGTATAAACGGAGTTACATCCAAATCGGTTCATAAATACGCCTTTTATCGCGTGACAAAATTCAGGACGTTTCAAAATGTCAGCCACCCTAGAAATTCAAAATGCTATAACTCAGCCATTTTTTAAGATATAGACGAAACAAAAACTGCTCCGAAATCTTTGTATAAAGGTCAAATACATAAGAAAAAAATATTTTTCCATTTTCAATTTTTTGTACCACATTTCAAATTTTAAATTTTTAAAAAACATTTAAATGGCCGCCATTTCGAAACAAAATGGTGGATGAAGCTGGCCAACGAACTCGGTCGAGAGATTGGTATGTACTATGTACACACCGATTTACATCCAAATCGGTTCATAAATACGCCTTTTATCGCGTGACAAATTTCAGGACGTTTCAAAATGTCAGCCACGCTAGAAATTCAAAATGCTATAACTCAGCCATTTTTTAAGATATAGACGAAACAAAAACTGCTCTGGAATCTTTGTATAAAGGTCAAATACATAAGAAAAAAATATTTTTCCATTTTTAATTTTTTGGTACCACATTTCAAGTTTTAAATTTTTAAAAAAAAATTTAAATGGCCGCCATTTTGAAACAAAACGGCGGATGAAGCTGGCCAACGAACTCGGTCGAGACATTGGTATGTACTATGTACACACCGAATTACATGGAAATCGGTTCATAATTACGGGAGTTACAGTGTGACATAGGTCATATATATATATATATATATATATATATATATCAATTTTGAACGGAGGGTGGTTTCGGGGTCTGGGGGTCATGATCGATGAAAATATACCAAAATTTTTTGAAATCGCTTTCCTCCGAACGGCTGCAATAGGTAGCTTTTTTGTAAAGAAAGCTACCTAAAAATCTTCTATTAAAAATCATATGCAACCTTTAATGAAAAATTGACGAGTATTTTTAGTGTGCCAAGATATTTTTTTTCGTTTATTTAAGTATATGTTTCATATGACTGCGTAATTTTTTTTCCTTCCTTAGTAGAAGTCAAAAACATCGATTCAAACGACAAAAAAAAAGACATTTCAACAAATGAGAAATGCTACTTAATTTACTAAACATATGCTATAACCACGAACGAAAATATACAAAATCCTTGTCCGAGGTACCCACGGCTTCCGAAAACTATTTAGTATTTGCAGAAACATCAAAAACAAATATATTTTACAGATTTAATAAAGCATTTATGAAAACAAAATTTCGTTTTCTGCCACAGATTTTCGTAAGCATTTCTGTGTAGATTTTATAGTGCATTAATCTGTCTTTTTAAACCATGATATCTATTTATAGAATCTTATCAATTGTCAATTAATCATTTTCTGCTACGTACCTGAATTTATACATCAATACTAACAAAATAATATTAATATTAATGTTAATATTTATGTCATTAATTTGCCATGTTTGTCAGTAAAGCCTGTTTCTTTAACATAAAATGTTCATTTGAGAATTTTTAGCACTCTAAAATCCTACTTTTTGGTTAATAGCTTTAATATAATAATTGCTGGAAGACGTTTTCAGTTGTGGTACGACTTTTTAAATTTAACTCTATTCTGATAAATAGTAAACAAAAGATGTTTTCTTAATTTCTGTGTTAGACTATACATTTAAATCTATACCAGTTCCATCAGGCCTTACTATACCGAATAGGTACTAGTATATGTCTGTGTACTAGTGTATTTTTGAGAGTAGAATTAAAGCATTTCTTGAAATTTTTTATTATGAATTTTTTTACAGTAATGAAGTATTTCATACACAGACATACATGGATAGCCCATTTTTTGTTACAGAAATGCCTCTTGCGAATTGGTATGGATTTAAATGTATAGTTTAACTTTATTTTTTTTATTCTACTTGCGCTGGATAAATTCTATATATCATGCACATGGCTGCACTAAAAATGTCAGGTACAATTGTAATACAACTGTTGATTGACGGGACTTGCTGAAGTGGTACTTTCAACCGTGTTATGAGTTTCTTAACTGAACTAAGTTTTAGCTTACTATATAGTATAAATACAAATCTATAGTTCATTTACAGGGTTGTACAAAATAATTTTATATATTTTTTTTCCGGTAATAGATGGTTCTGATGTGAAATCACATATATTTTTCTTAAATTATGTCTTTTCTTTATAATATCTATTAAATCTAATTTTTAGTTACATATGTATTTTATCCTAACCTTTATTACGCTTCTCGTTCTAATATTCCTCATAAAAAAATAAATAAATAAATAATAATAATAAAAAAAAAACATATGACTTTATAACTAAAACGGTCTCACATAGATGTAATTAATTTATGTGAGTATTCATCGTAACTAGATAGCAAGAAAAAGGAAAAGGAAAAATAATTTAGATTAGCTTTATAAACGATCTGTATTTTTATTCTTACTCCATTGAACGTTCGTAAGACATTTCTTTTTGTCTGCTTAACTTTTTAAATTTAACTTCCTCGTTAAATCTTAACCCTTAAATGCCTGATTTTTCAAAAATCATTGTAATAATGTTTTTCGGCTTTCATTTTTTATATAAATCATGGAAAACATACTTAAAAAATCATATTTTGTTTTAAGCATGGTTTACGGCTAAAAACAGTTTGTAACTAATCGGCAATACTGGTCTTTAATTGACAAACTAATTGTCATTGATAAAATTCTATAACATTAAACACACAAAAATTTTTGGAACTATAATAAGAAATAAATTTTACTTACTCACTGCAGAACAAAATAGGGTATTTCGCAAGCTTCCGAACAAAACAAAAAGAGCATGTAGCAACAATTGAAAAAATAAATTCATCTTTATTCTTAAACAACACAAGTGTTACCATCTACATGTTGAAAATCGATTTAATAATATTTTCAGAATGTATTTTATTGGCAACATTAGGCATTATAGCTTTAATATGATTCTAATAGTATTTTAGAAGCCTAAATTGGGCATGTTGCCGAAAAGCAACACCAGGCATTTAAGGGTTAAATATTCCAGTACATGAGATCTGTCTTTATTTTCACACTACAATCGGAAAACTGTACTCCTAACGTATGAATTGCAGTTAGAATTCTTTCTGCCTCACTTTTTAGAACTATTATGGGTGCCCTGTCACGAAATTCAAATTCATGTAATTGCATAAAGGATAAAATATATCTTTTCCTATATGATACATTCATTTTCATGTGCTCTTCTTTTTTTTTTTTTTTTTCGCCAATTGCTTGATGCCAATTTGCGTATTACAGAAAAACCATATGAAGAGTAATGATTCTATCTATCACATGCTCTCGCTTCACGAGGTCAGTCATGTAATCTGAAGTTACTTAGAAATGCTCCCAGGTACCATCCCTATTCATTCCTGAGTGAACTGTTAATTTTACATCTTTACTCCGAATAAACTAATTTTACACTAGATACAATTACAGAACAATTTTAGCGAATTAATTAAAATAATTATTACATTCTACAGCCTTTTATGAACTCAAGCGAACGCATTAAATATAAATCAAACCTGTTTCTGAATGTCGGTCTACGAATATTTTATACTTTGAACTCAATTACAATGGTAATTAATGAAATTGAGTTTCAAATGTGTTTTGCGTTTTCATATTTGTTTACATAACATCATCTTTCATCTTATTAAACTAGGAGATTTTGTACAGTATTCTGAATGTGTTGGAAAGTGTTTCATAATATACCCTTGAAGCATTGTTTATTTTTCTTGTTCCGTTTATAAACTTTATGAAACCTAAACTTTGTTAACATTAACGCATTATTTCTAGAAAGCATATTTCATACAAATAAGTCTTCGAACTGCAGATATTTCATTATTAATTACATAGTAAAATGTTGCACAATTTTTAAAATGTCGTTACAAAGTAACAAAGAATAAAGGAATCTAAAATTTTAGAAGCATGCGATACATTCTTCTAAAATATGATATACTAGATATATATTTATTTTTTAAATTTTTATTATATCGAGGCAAATTGATGAATCTAAGAAACCGTTTATCAAACTGCCAAACAGAAAAGACTTTGCTACTTCTCTAACTGGTGTTATGCTGATACTTTATTACTTTAAGTAGAAGTTAGAAAATATTTTAAGTGTTTAAATATTAGATAGCGTCGATTTAAATTATTCTTT
Source organism: Maratus speciosus (assembly GCA_963932465.1). Classification (NCBI taxonomy): domain Eukaryota; kingdom Metazoa; phylum Arthropoda; class Arachnida; order Araneae; family Salticidae; genus Maratus; species Maratus speciosus. The sequence continues at coordinate 588,639,529 of OZ010789.1, read as the reverse complement.
ATTTGTTATTAGAAAGTTTTGACATCGATATATTCACAGAAATGTTTAAATATTCAAAACCATTCTAAAAATGCTTAATTAAAAAAAGATTGTTTATTTGAACAATTAAATATTAATTAAAATATTTAAAAAGCAATAATTAATTCCTATATGAAGAATATATACTTAAAGAGAATACATTTTTCAATGACAAATCTTTACGATAGATTAGACATTTATATCTATTAAATTTATTCGTATACTAGCAGGTTGACCTCAAGACTAGCAGGCTTGTCCATTTCTTCCAACGAAACTTGAATCAAACTAACTATATCTGTGAACTTGGCATTGTGTTTTAAAGCGGCATAGAAGGTCCCTTCAGCATTGCTAAAAACAATACCAACCTCATTACACTATTATATTTTATAATATGTCAGACAAAATTCGGGCTGTTAAGGACAAACTCTTTTAGTTAATCACTTACACTAGGATTTGGTAATGAACGAAAAGACAATAAGTAATATATTAAAACCATCCCTGAAACATTATCTAACTACAATCTAAGATTCATCAAAATCCGTCTAGTAGATTTTTTTTAAAGACGAATATTTCAGATACAGTTTCATATGTAGGAATGGAAAGACTATGTCAAAAATTAATAATATCTATGAATGAATAATAAGTAACGTATTCGCGTAATCCAGTAATTGTCTTTTTATTCCTTAAAATAAAAAAAAATAGAATGAAAAATGCAATATTTCTATTAAGTGCTTTATCATGAAGGAAAGCTCTTAATTTTTTTAAATTATTTGACTTAATAGATAAAAATATATATTTCTAAAATAGAAACTTTCATTCTTGTATTATTAATTCTTAATGAGAAAAAAATTTGAGGCGAAAATGCGATATGGGAATTACTTGTTTGAACATGAATAAAAGCTTTTAAAATTTATAAAATATTTGACATTATAGATAAAAGTATATTAAATACGAAACTTTAATTATAGTCTCCAGTTTATATTTGCCTCATAAATATTTGAATGTTTCAAGAGAGAACAAATAATTAAGTTTAGCAAATAATTATATAGCAATCCTAATTTAATATAGATTACATCATTAAATATTTATTCGTGAATTCGCTTGAAAAATGGTAATAAGGCGCGCAAATTTGAAGTGGAATAGCTTATAGAATGTAACAAATGCTACCTTTTTCAACCCAGTTCTGTTGTGTTAGGCATCATAAGGCAACCACGATATTTTTTATTGATGTTTATGCCTATCAAATGTATATGTATGACTTTTTCTTCTTTTTCGTAGCGCTCATTTTAATAAGTAAAATTCCTTCCAGCATATGCCGGGAGGAAGAGGTAGCTTTTATATTCCTTATTTTTAAAAACCTAGCTTATGTTATTCAAACACAAGAATCTCAATTTAGTGGAAACCGATTATAGAAGATTCAATGCTAATTTTTATAAATATTTAATCATTATGAATGAGGATTTCGCGAAATTTGTCAGCTTTATCCAAGCTGCTTTTATTTCAAGTCACTTATATTTGGTTGCGAAATTCGGCGATATTTTGAAGTGCCTGCCATTTTAAGAAAGCATAGTGGATGAGCCTAACCAGTGAACTTGGTCGAGACCTTAGGAATTCCTGTGCACATGCTCACACACATCGGAATCGGTTGATATACACGAGTACTGTCGAAGGCAAAAAATCAGATTTTTCAAAACATCACACACATAGAGAAATTCAAACTGCTATATCTGAACCATTTTTTAAGATAAAGACAAAAAAAAAATGCTCTGGAATCCTTATATCAAGGTAAAATACTTAAGAAAGAAACCTTTTTCAATTTCTAATTTTTTTTCACTTCACTTTAAATATATATATATTTTTTTAATTTAGTGGCATTTTGAAACAAGATGGCGGATGAGGCTGGCCAGCGAACTTAGTCGAGACATTGTTATATACTATCCACATGCCTTCTTACATCCAAATAAGTTAATAAATGCGTGTGTTATAGCGTGACAAAAAACAGGTCGTTTCAAAATGTCAGCCAAAATAGGAATTCAAAATGCTATAAATCAGCCATTTTTTAGATATAGACAAAACAAAAACTATTGCGGTATCTTTGTATTAAGGTCAAACACATAAGAAAAAAAATCATTTTCATTTTCCAATTTTTGGGTACCTTATTTTAAATTTAAAATTTTTTAAATGGCCGCAATTTTGAAACAAGATGGCGGATGAAGCTGGCAACGAACTCGGTCGAGACATTGGTATGAACTATGTACACACGAAGGTACATCCATATCGGCTCATAAATACGCCTGTTATCGCGTTACAAATATAAGGACGTTTCAAAATGTCAGCTATGCTAGAAATTCAAAGTGCTATAACTCAGCCATTTTTTAAGATTTAGACGAAACAAAAACTGCTCCGGAATCTTTGTAACAAGAACAAACACATAAAAAAAATATTTTTCCATTTTCAAATTTTTGGTACCACATTTAAAATTATAAATTTAAAAGAAAAATGAAATGGCCGCCATTTTTAAACAAGACAGCAGATGAAGTTGGCCAACAAACACGGTCGAGACACCAGTATGTACTATGTACACACAAAGGTACATCCATATCGGTTCATAAATACGCCTGTTGTCGCCTGGCAAATATCAGGATGTTTCAAAATGTCATCTACTCTATAAATTCAAAGTGCTATAATTCAGCCATTTTTTAAGATATAGACGAAACAAAAACTGCTCCGAAATCTTTGTATCAAGGTCAAACACATAAGAAAAAAACATTTTTCCATTTTCAATTTTTTGGTACCACATTTCAAATTTTAATTTAAAAAAATGGCCGCCATTTTAAAACGAGAAGTTGGATGAAGCTGGCCAACGAACTCGGTCGAGATATTGGTATGTACTACGTACACACCGAGTTACATCCAAATTGGTTCATAAATACGAGAGTTACTGTGTGACAAAGATTAGATATTTATATATATATCAGCATTGGAACGGAGGGTGGTTTCGGGGTCTGGGGGTCATGATCGATGAAAATATTCCAAAATCGCTTTCCTCCAAACGTCTGTAATAGGTAGCTTTTTGTAATAAAAGCTACCTAAAATCTACTTATTGCAGTCGTCCTAAGGAAAGCACTTTCGGAAAATTTTGGTATATTTTCACCGATCATGACCCACAGTCTCCAAAAACAACCCTCCGCTTAAATGTGAAATACATATATATATATATATATATATATATCTGATTTTTATCATCCGATAACTCTCGTATTTATAAACCAATTTTTGTAAATTGTATGTATAGTACAGACCAAAGTGTCGACTGAGTTCGTTGTCCAGCTTCATCCTCCATGTTGTTTCAAAATGGCGATCATTTAAAATATTTCAAAAAAAAAAAATTAAAAAGCGGTGCAAATAAATTAAAAACTGGAAAATATATATTTTCTTTAAAGTTTGCACTTAACACAAAGATTCCGAAACATGTTTTGCTTCGTTCTTATCACAGAAAATGGCTGAGTTATAGCACTTTGAATTTCTACTGTGGCTGATATTTTCAAACGATCTGATATTTGTCGCGCGATAACAGGTGTATTTACGAACCGATTAGGATGTAATTTGGTGTGTACATAGTACATACCAATGTCTAGTACCAATGTCATAGTACATACCAAATTGATAGGGATAAAATGGAAATAAATGAAATAAACAAAATAAAAATAAAAGGAAGTAAATTAAAAATATAAATAATAATAATAAATGAAGAAATATAAAAGAATAAAAGAAGGAAAAAAAACAAAAGATCCATTAAAAAAAAAAAAAAACAAGAGAAAAGGGAAAAGAATTACAAAAGTAATTTCCACGCTGGAGATAGGAAAGGAGATGATGGGAGATCATTGACAAGATTAGCAGAATTTTTAGAAATAAAATATGCTTCATGAAAATCCCAAGTGAGAGGGAGAGGCAGGGGAAGAAAAAATTTTGGCCATGGAGAAATTGAAACAATGACTGGAAGACCAACAGTGAGAAGCAATCGAAGATTTAGAGATTTCTTGATTTGCAATATACCTCTGATGCTCGCCTAATCTGAATTTTAAAGCTCTCTTTGTTTGACCAATATAACCTAAATTGCAAGAGCAAGGAATGAAATAAACACCCCACCGGTTCTCAGTAGGAACAGGATCTTTTAGAGAAGAGAATTTAATTTTGTTCATAGGTTTGAAGATAACTTTAAAGTTAAAACGAGAAATGATTTTAGCAATTTTGAAGCAGAGAAGATAATAAAAGGGCAGAACTATTATAGAATTAAAATTAGGAGGATTATTGTAATCAGAAAAAGGACGTTCAGGGTTATTAAATTTATACAAAGCTTTATCAATCAAAGAGGGATTATAACCACGAGCAAGGGCAAGAGATTTGAGATAATTAATTTCATTATTCAGAGCAGAAGAGTCAGAACAAATGCGTAACGCCCTAAAAACAAAAGTATAAAAGGACGCCACTTTTTGTTGAGGAGGATGATTTGAAAGAGCATGAGGAGGAACAGAGTCAGCGAATGGTTTTCTATAAACGGAGGTAGAGAACCGATCTGGGTGTTTTGAAACCCAGACGTCAAGGAAAGGAAGAGAATTGTTCTCTTCGACTTCGAGAGTAAATTGAATACAAGGATCAACAGAATTAACAAGAGAAAGGAGATTAGAAAGATCGAGGTCAGAGGGAATTAAAATGAAAGTGTCATCAACATACCTAAAACAGAAAGGAAATTTATATAAACTGAAGAGACTTCTTCAACAAAATGCATATAAATATCACATAAAAGAGGAGACAGTAGATTACCCATGGCCAGACCCTCAGTTTAAGAATAGAAAGAATTGTTAAACTGAAAAGCAGTTTGCCTGACACAAATACTTACTAAGTGCAGGATTTCATCAATCTCAATGGAAGAGTAATGAAATTCGCGCAGCCTTCTTTTCAAACAATCAATTGCCTTGAACAGGCACGTTAGTGAAAAGGGATTTAACATCTAAGGAAACGTGGAAATTACTTTTGTAATTCTTTTCCCTTTTCTCTTGTTTTTTTTTTTTTTTTTTTTTTTTTTTTTGTTTAAAAAAAAAAAAAAGGGAAATTGTTTTTTTTGTTTAATAAAAACCTTTTTGGGTTGAATTTTTTCCAAAATTTCGGGGGATTTCCGGGAGAACTTTTGGTGGGAAGTTACAAATTCGGATTCAGTGACCCCAAAAACATATAGTAATCCGTTTTCCAGAAGTACCATTAATTTTGCTAGGTAAAATTCCCTATTGCCTGGACTATTTCTAAAATTCTGCATCATCGGTGAAACATACCGGCAGCATTTTCTTAAATAATAACCGTTATATAAGATAAACCATATCGAAAAAGACATCCTTCGATCTTTGACAACGTCTTAAAATTAGTTTTATTTATTTATTGAATACATACGTCTGACCTGTGTGCTTGACGTCAAGTCATCGTTTATATACAGGGACGAGATAGCATAAGGATAATTACAACACCAGAGAATTACAACCGGTGTGCAGCGATGTCAGCAACTTTAGTACCCGCAGCTAACCTACGCTCTCAAGCGATTAACGGTGTGGTGTCTTAACCGCTCAGCCACGGTGGCTCCATGTATTTTAAACATTCTTATTACCTTTGGATAAATTTAGCTATCCGAAAAGTTGGAAGTTGGCAAAAATCTCTGAAAAATTAAAGAACGGACGTATGATTGGCCGAACATCGATCACACAGTGATATCAAACTTATAACAGTGTCGTTCGATCGTCCTATCGACATCCTTGCTATGAGGTCATATCGTCGTTTTACAACGACAAAGTATTTTGGTTTCTTGAAATTAAATATATTCAAAATACAATTAAACTCTTTGTTGATATGCAAGTGAAACAGGAAAAACTAAAATATAGTGAATTTATAATATAATAAGTTGATTCAGGACTTGTTAAAAACATCTGAAGTAACTAAAAAATAGCTGTTTATAAAGTTGACTTAACTTTGTTAGAAATTATTCACATTATGCATATAAAAAACTTCAACTGAAGAGCTTTGATAGTTTCTGAGAAAAGGTACATTAATTTAACATGGTATGTATAGGGACTTCCAACTGTTCTTAAGAATTGCATATTTATATTTGCTTCTTTTTAATACTGTTTCTCTGCACATGCATTGTATCGATTCCCGCATATTTTGTATTAAAAAAGAAAAAAAAGAAAAACTATAATCTAATATTATAAACGCAAGGGCCATTAAACTAAGTAAAATTTAAATAATTAGATACAATTTGATAAAATACACATTTCTAAATAATGTATTACAATAAAACATTAAACTTTCACAAAATACACATAAATCAACATCTTCAGGAAACACTTTAACGGTTTCAAACTTATTCTGGGTCATTTTATGACATAAATCAACGGTTGTACCTCTCTTCTGAGGCCATCTTCAGGATATAAAATCAACATTTTCAACCCTCTTCCGGGACAATCTTCAGGACATAAATAAACCGTTTTAACTATCTTCTGAGGCCTGAAAATGACCTCAGAAAAGATTTGAAACCTCTGATTTATATATTTTTTGCGTACTTTTATTACTTCTAACTTATTAAATCATTTAGCAATGTGTATTTTGTCACATTTTATCTAGTTATTTTAATAATCCAATATTTTATTTTAGGCTAAGGACCTAGTAAGAATCAATTTTCCTTTTCAATATATTTATAATTATATAAAAAAAATTCAATCACTAATGAAAAAAAATGTAAAATATCTTTTAATTAATTTGAGTAAGTCATGGAAATTATGTATGGTATATATTTATTAATAACCTATGGCGCGTTACAATATTTTTTAAACGCTAAATATGAATTTCTAAAAGGTGTGTATGTAAATATTAAAATTGTGTAATTGGCGTTAGTTTTGATTTGATTTCATAGCCTTGAAAAGGACTGCTCAGACGAGGAAACCAAGTGTGTAGAGCCTTATGTCCCTCCCAGTTTCCTTTATTAAGGACAAGGAAAAAGTTTAGTTGTAGCTGAACCCGGAAAAAAAAAATTACGATTGTGTAAAAACGAAATCATTTTTGCTCATTTTTCATTCCGTAATGCAAACAATAAGAGCCTCAATTTAAATCTTCATCATAAATAGTTATCTTGATTATATAGAGGAGACTGGCGAGGGTTGATCGATTTTTTACAAAACGATTTGTTAAATTTTAAATATTGAACTTACAATAAAATTTTATATATCATTTTATTCGCTATACAATCAGTTATCAAAATAAAATTGCAACTTAAGTGTACTATATAAGAAACTTGAAAAATCATTGGTTTTAAACATGAGAAAATAATGGGTCAAGGCTCCCCACCCAAGAAAGATTTGACCCAATTAGTTATATATTAAAATATTTGTTAAGAGAAATAAAATTAGTTTTGTAAAAAACAGAATAACTTTATGCTACATGGCATAGTTATTATTAAAAAATAGTTGAGAAAATGTGATGTATAAACAAACCTGCTTACAAGGAGAGGGCAAACCTTGTTAATCACAGATTTTGATTATTTTAATATATGTTGTAGGGTAGACACCCCTTAGTGTCAGGTTCAACGGATTTTATCCAATGCCCCTTAGTTCTTGAAAAACCGGGGGTGGGGGAGGGGTCTAATATTAGTACATAACTTAAATACTTATTTCGCAACCAAAATTACAGGTTAGTTTTATCTCAGTTGGCATGGCGTTTGCCGGCTGGTCCGAGGGACCGGGATCGATACCTGAATGCGCTACATTTGTTTTTCTCATTTTTTGTTTTATAAATACTAGGGGATCGAACCCGAGCTCCTCGGGTTACAGAATATAGGTGACAACCAATTTTTTTTAATCTAATTATTTTTTTACATGTAATATATATTTTAGATAACCCACTAACATCCAAAAGAATTTTTATATGAACAATATCAATTATGCAATCAAATAAAGTTTTGAAATTTATTAAAAGCGATACTTTCACATGTCACCACATGCCAGGAGTTATTAACCCAAGATTTTGCTACTTACGTCAGTCTTTCGATCATTTCGGTGTATAAGCGCGTGGTTCAATAACATGTCTCTTAAATTTGTTTCTTATTTACATTAAATTATTTATTTTTCTATAGAGGAATTTTTAACTTTGTTATGGAACATTAGACGAAAACGTATGTGGAACTTTTTACATTGTTTTAAGGGCAAGCGGATTAACCTTCCGTAATCGAGTTACACGTGATAGAGATAAATTAAAAAATAATTTATGCTTGAAAATCTATATATATATTACGCTATCGTACGTGGCACAGAAATCGCGATTAATTAATGGTTAATTGTTCAATTGGTTAATTGTAAACAATTGGCGGTTAATTGTTTAATGGCAACGCCCGAATGAAACGCACCTCATTTGCTTATTGTGTAATATTTTAAAAAAGTGAAAAACAATAAATAAATAAAAAGTTTAATTAATAACTATAGAACAAAAGAATTTGTATAATTTTAAAAAATAAAATAAAAGTAAATAAACAACTACATCCGGGTTACCATATCAAGCAAAATAACGACACTTTGGCGCCAGTTAAGTACTCCGGTGCGTATATGACATTGGCGTCGGAAAAAAGTCGTGCCAACGTAGTGCGTATATGACACCTTTTATTCATCTAATTTAAACTACAATAAATAAAATTATAAATGAAGGTGCTTTTCCAGTATACGTACTTGGCGAAATAGAGAAAAGGTCCATGGCGAGAAAAGAAATTTTTTTTCTGGCAACCGATTTAATCCAAATATTTTTTTTTTCAAATAAAACTACATAAAAGTGTCTATGACCGCAAAGAGTTCATACTTTTATGTTAGCTGGGTGCAATTCTCGCCAATAGCATTTTTTAACTCTCCATCAGCATTTTTTATTTTTCGAGGGGTAAATTAAAACAATACTTTGATGTTGAAATTCAATGGTTTATGGTATTATTTATTCTTTTTCTTTTCTTTTTCTTTTTGTAAAGAACTTTTTTTAAGTGAAAGTCATGAATTTTAAAAGTTCTATTTTTACATTAAAGTCATCCATTCTAAATAAAATGAGTGAAAGGATTATATTTTAATCTGAATTAACGAAATATGAAAACTAAATGCAATGGGTACAATGTTTGTCAATTTATCACCTGTGCCCGACTAACATAACTGTAGGGAGTTCTCGATTTCTCTATCAGAATCTTCAAATTTGGCGAAGGATTGAGTAAGTAAATTAAATTATGAATAAAAGTAACATGATACAATGTCTAGCATACATTTAATGGAGACCAAATTGGTCGCCACGGGCGGCTAGTTACTTAAAAAATATAATAACTCAGTCAATTAAGATACAATTTTCAAACAAATTGCATTTGAAAGTAGATTTTTTTTCTTTATTTGATGGTTTAAAAATTGAAAATGTGCGATATTTAGAAATTTAAAAAATCGCCGACATAGCACGTATTTTAATTTCCATTTATTTTTTCAGTTTTTATGAGAAAATGGCAAAAAAGGTACAGTAATATATTATTTTCTTTCTTCCGTAATTAGTTTCCCTTTACTTTCAACCCTCCACGACTTTCAACAGAAATGGAATTCTTCAGTTGCCACAATTACAAAAACTGTATTAAAAACTACAAAAAAATTAATATCTCAAAATTAAATTGAGATACAGCTTTCAAACAAATTGCATTTAAAAGAGCATTTTCTTCCTCATACGACGGTATAGAAATTTTAAATGTGCGATGTTTAGATGTATAAAAATTTGCAGTAGAGAAAATTGCAAAACCAAAATTTCATTTCAAATTTCAAAGTGTTGCCATTCGCAGAATGACGTATGCGTTACGCACATATATGTTTGTCCTTTATAATATAGATAGTTGTAATTATAATTTAATAATTTCAATTAAAAAGTTTAACATCATACATTAATTATAATGTTAACAAACTTAAATTTATCATTTCTTATTTGTAAACTATTATTTCTATTCTATTACAGAGGTGTAAAAAGAAATTGGATCTGTTATTGAATGATAAAAATTCCAAAATCGTGACAAATTCTGTTGTGGTGCCATCTAGTTATGATAAAAAAAAGGAATATTCAAGTAAAATAAAAATAAAAGCAGAAAGAAGATAAATGGAAAAGCAAAATAATTGAAAGCGCAAGCATACTTATTACAAATTTAAAAATCTTTAATATGCAAAAAATCGGTTGTAATTTAATTCTGATGCCAATTTTAAATATAATTATGTTTGTTACTTTAAAAACAGAATAATAGTATTATCTTATTGACTTCCTTTGTTAAAGCAATGCGTAAATGATGTTTCTTTAAAATCACGAATTGACACAATTGCTCACTATCATTGCATCGATAAAGAATATATGAAATACATTTTAAAAGTGATTTTAAAAAAAATAACAGTTTTATGATGTTTTATTACAACTATTTAGTTAAAAATAAAAAATTAGATAGGTTAAAATTATAATTGATGTACAATATTAAAAATTTTAATTGACAATGAGATTATTAAATTATACTTACAAGTAAATTTATAAAACAAAAAAATGAGAAAAACAAATGCAGCGCATTCAGGTACCGAACCCGGGCCCGCGAATCACCCGGTAAACACCATACCAACTGAGCTACGACTAACCTATCATTGTTGTTGCAAAGTAAGTATTTAAGTTGTGTACTAATATTAGACCCACCGGTTTCTCAAGAACTAAGGAGCATTGGATAAAATCCGTTGAACCTGACACTAAGAAGCCTCTATCCTACAACATATATTAAAATAATCAAAATCTGTGATTAACAAGGTTGGCCCTCTCCTTGTTAGACGAAATTCAAGGCATAGGAGAAAAATTCCGTTTCAAACAACCACTAATTGTGACACTCTTCCTACCACATAGTTTGGCTTTATCTCAATGTGTTCATTCTAGTGAAGTTTGTCTACATACCTTCTTAAAAGTATTTTGATCAATGTTATGTTCTTTTTCAGAGGAATGAATACCTAACATTACTTAAGGCTGCTGCTTTTATACATTTTAATCTTTTCCATCCTTTCTATTTACCTACTTTGGGTACTCTTTAAATGAAATAAAAGTTCCTATCAACTTTCCAATTTTCATTTCATTAAATTATTTCTTGCTTCTATACCAACTTTTCACATCTTCATTTAATCAGATTTAAAAATTTTCCTTTTTATCACCCGCATTTCCTGTAACTTTACAGAATAACTGAACATTATTTTAGAACTATAACCATTAACTCTTCATTATGTATAGTGTGTAATAAAAAGATTTCCTGAAACAATTAATTAATTAGTTTTGACCATCTGGTCCACCCTCCCCACACTGATTGGGTCAAGTCTCCCCACATAGCCACTTTTTAAAGTTTAGCACATGGAATTGTTTAGCCTAATTTGCTGTACAACCTTTATGCCTGGAATGAAAGCTGAATATTTCTGCATTACTTAAAACCTACTTAAATTTCTATGATATATTTTTTCTGAGAAAATTTTACAAATTGTTTTTAAAAATACACATTTTAACCTGAAAACTCTCCACAATTGATTTTTCTACACCTGTTTCGATTATTTGCATAAAACAAAGAACATTGTTTGAGCATTTGATTAGGTTTGGTTTTCACCTATTGGCAAAACTCTGAAATTCTTTGAAAACTCTGAAATTCTTTTAAATATGAAAACTGAACTGGTGGGACAAGCGTCTCCTATGTTCAGCCCTCCCCAGTCTCCCTTCTACTAATACAGTTTTTTCCCTAATTTGAACAATTTAAATTTATGGATATAGTACACTGATAACTTTAGGTTAAAAACATTATTTCTTTCAACAGTTAGACAAACCTACGTAAGATACATTTTTTATTATAATTCTTTTTGTAGGTTTATTATAAATTCAATATTGCACTTTCTTTTTAAACATTTTTCATTCGTTGAAATTTATCGGGCTCCAACTTGCTGCAATTTAAAAATTTCAGGAAAATAACTTTTATACAGTGTTATATTTTGTAGTTTGAAATTAAGATGAATTACAATACATAAATATTCACTCAGATGATTTTGGGAAAATATTTTTTTTCATCGCTCTGAAACATTTTGATACTTCTAATAATATTTAAATGTTACATGCAAAAAGGAATGAATTATGCAACAAGAAGAAAAAAAGTCTCAAGAAAAGTCTGTCATGTTTTCCTTAATAATTATTTCTGAAGTAATCCTCAAATATATTTTCTCATTTTTCTTCATTCACATTTTTTTTTCCGGCAGATTTATCTTCATATTAGCTATAATCCAAGATGTTAAAAACACATAAATTAAAGGAAGTAGTTAAGATTAAATAATATTTTTATTTTTATATTTATTTATTTTTATTTTTTTTTTATTTATGTATTTATTTATTAGGATTCGTTTCGCTCATCCTTTTCTAGGCTACACAAATTACATTTTGTCGTAGACTTTACAAAAAAACGAATCAGTATTTTCACTTAAAATTAAACATAAAAACAATTTATGATCTGTAGATTTACACAATATTATTTTCTGTGCAGAATGTTTTTAAAAAATGTATTACTTTAATTAATATATTTTACATGTTTTTCCATTACGGACGCATTTTACAAATAAAAAATGAAACACGTATATTTTGTATAAATCATGGAGTTTGTAATTATAGATAGAATCATGATTAATTAAATAAATAAAATATATTATAATTATTCCGCCAAAATATCTCAAAAACTGTTTTTTAAATTTAATTAAGGAAATAAATATTTTTGGATTTGATAGAAATAAAACATGACCTGGATTCTGACAATATTATTTTCTTACTTGTGAAAATTCACTTATTTACATTCAATTATATAAGCATTTTTCAGTGCTAAGAATGCAAATACACAATTTATTCTTATTATGTGAAATCATTTACGCAGATGATACTTACGCATTTTAAAAGAATTATATTACTTTTTTATATATATAAAGTGGCAATAAAAGAATTGTAAACAAATAAAATCAATTGTTAAATTAGTTCTATAAAGTTTTATTCGAATTCGAATGTTGAAAATCGAACCAAATGAAACATATTTACTATATTAATTTTAATATGTTTGGACGTTTAAAAACAATTTATGGAATGGATCAGTTTTATTATAAAAAATGACGAGAAAACGCACACTTATTGATTGAAAAGAATAATGTTTCGCGAATCCAAACAAAGCACGGCTTAACTTAGTTTATTTATTTTGGCACAAAAAAGACTGAATTAATTTTAGATAACAATGACAGTTTAAAATTATATATGATCCACTCTTCTGTAAAAGAAGAAAAAATTAACTCATAAAACTGACATTATAAGTAAATAATTTCTCTCACACATCAACCTATAATATACAGTGTGTCTCCGAATTCATGTGCTACATTGTAAGGGAAGTTAAAGCACACATATAGAAGCAATTTTGGTCTAGCATTGTGGGGACGGAAATGAATCAAATTGGCGAACAACAAGAAATTCCGGGGGAATAAAAACAAGCGTTTTTATTGACATAGGAATAACATTAAGTGTTAAAATGTGCCACTACTTCTAGCAAGTAATTGGCGTTTCTTTTCGCGATTCCAAGTGTTACATGAACATTAGCAGCAACCACCGAAATTCTCGCAATGGGGTCCTCATCATAATCAACAAGTGTCTCACAGATGAGACACATGGGACCTTCAAAGGGGTACTCCAGTCACTTACTGTACGCTGCCAGGCATGTATTGATATTGGAGGTGGCACATATGAGACTTACTGTAAGCGTTATGTGAATAAATCACTTGTTTTCATTTTCACCGCATTTCTTGTTTTTTCCGCCGAAACTTTTCATTTCTAACCCCACATTGCTATACCAAAAATTTTTTTATATGTTTACTTTACCTTCCCTTGCAGTTTGGTACATGAATTTGCGCCAGCCTTTATATATTTTAGTCAATATAAAAAGGTTTATAACATACATTTTTGCAATATTTTAAGATAGTAATTGTATCTTTATCATGTATATTACATAAAGGCATTATTATTCACACAGAAGTTTATTTATTCAATCTTAAATTGTTTTATTATTATTATTATTATTATTAAAGTAGCGGATTCTACCATCCAGACATCCAGAATTTCGGAATATAGGTGAAAATCTCTTTTTACTTTCTTCTATTATTACAAGAAGAAGGTATTGGATTAGTAAAGATTTTCGAATTCCCGTTTTCGAGGGAATTTATACGTCTTAGAGATCAGAGATCCCGAATAACATGTTTTTACAAAATGTCTGTTTGTGAGTATATCTGTGAGTCTGCCTGTCTGTATGTGTGTGACACAAATTTTGTGGGCGCTCTATCGCAAGAACTAACCAATGGAATTTAATAAAACATTAGATTCAGTTAGTCCCTAATATAAATTGGTGCTGATTAGTTTTTGGTATAAATCTCCCTGCAGGTGGCGCTGCCATGTTGTATTATTCATGATTTCCACAACAGCTATATCACAAGAACTAAAGCACGGATTTTCAGAGAACTTCAGATTCAATTAGCCCTGGATATAAATTGGTGCTGATAACTTTTTGGTGTAAATCGCTCAATAGGTGGCGCTGCTATTTTGCATCATTCATGATTATCGCAATAGCTCTACCTCAAGAAATAATGCACGAATTTACATCAAACTTCAGATTCAGTTAGTACCTGATATAAATTAGCGTTGTTTAGTTTTTGGTGTAAATCGCCCAACAAGTGACGCTACTATGCTGCATTTTTCACGATTTCCGGAAAAGCTCTATCCCAAAAACTAATGCACAGATTTTCATTAAACTTCAAATTCAATTAAAAGTTGACATAAGTTGTTGCTGATTAGAATTTTGTGTAAATTACGTAAACGGTGGCGCTGCTATCATGCATTTTTCTGGAAATATTATCATATATGAGGTAGGGGAAAGTTTTGGGATTAGCACATCTGAATTTTAATTGAAAACTCTAATACTTTTTTTACATTTCAAGTGATTTTAGAATGTCGTCTAAGAACACTAAAACTTATTTAGTATGAAAAAACCCAATAACATATTTAAATATTTTTTGAAATATATTAATCGAGATAATTTAATATTAGCCACGTGCCAGTCATTAATGGACAAGGAAATCACCAATTTTTATTAGAATAATTTAAGTTTTTAAATGAGTATTTGATTACATATTAGCTATTATTATTTTTTATTTATTTTATTTTGTTTAATAATTTTTTTATTGATAAAGTTTTAATTTAGTTATGGAATATTAGCCGGATAAATATTCTGAACTATTTACACTGTTTTATCTCAAGAAGTTTTAAATCTTCGTTATCGTTGAAGGCGAAGTAGATAGGTAAAAAAAAAAAAAAAAAAAAAAAAAAAAAAAAAAAAAAATCAGGATTGAAAATTATTTTAAAAACATAAAAATCCATAAATTCCGATTTATTTTTCATCAGATTTATTTCGTTCGGTAAAGGCGATATAGATAGGTAAAAAAATCAGGATTGAAAATTATTTTTAAAATATAAATAATCCGTAAATTTTAGTAAAACCAGATAAACCAGATTTATTTTTCGACAAATTGGGTTAAAAAGTACGCCTCCTATCTGTTCAATTGTGGAAAGACTTAAAAGATGCATTAACATTGAAATTTTTTTGTCAGGCATTGTAACAATACATATGAAAAAAGCATTACTCACAAACATGTTTTTGATTCATAATGCAGTTTGTGTAATATGTATTGTATTATATATATAGATATTTATAAACTTGCTACTTTTAAAACAATTTCCAAATAAAAGGAATATTTAATTCTCTTACAATTGGTTAACCAAATATTTACTTTTGCATCTTTTAAAAATTTCCAAATCTGAATTGTTAAACATTTTTACGCTTCATTTTATGGTAGTAAATGGAGTTTTTATTTGAATACATAGTCAAATTAAAATTTACATTTCAGTTTTATTTAAAGTTATTTTGTTACTTTTTCTTCATATTAGGATGAAGAAAGTTTCAGTTAATTGTGAAAATGCGTGAATATACCGTGAACACTTGCATATTTGTCCGAGAATGGCCTTTATTAGCCATATTAGCCTTTTTTGTAGAATTTTATATTTGAGGATATCATTGACATATGCTTTTTGGATATTACATGTTTACCAAGTAAAACGGATATTGGAACTTATGTTATTTCTTGTATTGGAAATTCTCCTATTTTTAAATATGTTTATCTTGTATATGATTCAAAATTTACTTCTTATAAATTTTAAAATGGTGTATCTGTATCCCCGATATTAAAATAAAAAAAAAATTGCCCAGTTAAACTGATGGCATTGAGCTCACAGGTTATTCACACTAATTGTATATTATACTCTTATTTCAACGAATATTGCTCCTCAGAAAATAAATGAAGGGATTAGCTCCCGTTTCCGCCCTTTATACTTAACCAAAGTACCTCCAAATCTAAACAGTAGGCTCTTTAACATAATGAACTGGAATACCAAATTTGAAACAAATCAGATAATTCTGCATGAAAAAAATCATTTCCCTAAATTAAGGGGGGTATTAGCTCCTCCATTTCTCCCTTTTTGCTGAATCTATGAACCTTCAAATCTAAACTGAAAAGCTCTTTATCAGAATGAACCTAGAAAAAAAATTAAACTAAATTACATAATTCTGCATGAAAACCCATTAATCTCAATTAAGGGTAGGGGAGAATTCCCCCCTTTCTCCCTTTTATACTCAACCAATGAACCTTCAAATCAAATGAAGGAAGCCATATCGGAATAAACTGGTATATGAAATTTGAAGCAAATCGAATAATTCTGAATGAAAAACCCATTTATCTAAATTAGAGGGTGGACTACCCCCCGTACACCCTTTATACTTAACAAATTAACCTCCAAATCTAATCAAGGCAGCTCCTTAACATAATAAACCGGTATACCAAATATGGAGCAAATCGAATAACTGTCTATGAAAACCCCATTAATCTAAATCATTGGGGAGGTCCAGACCCCCTTTCCTCCCTTTATACTTAACTAATGAACCTCCAAATATAATCAGGTAAGCTCCTTAACATAATAAACCGCTATACAAAATTTGGAACAAATCGAGTAATTCTGCATGAAAAACCCATTTATCTAAATTAAGGGGTTATCCCCCCTTTCCTCCCTTTATACTTAACTAATTAACCTCCAAATCTAACCAAGGGGGATCTTTAACATAATTAACCGGTATACCAAATTTGAAACAAATCGGATATTTCTGCATGAAAAACCCATTTATCTGAATTAAGGGGGGGGGGGGGGAGGTAGCGCCCCTTTCAACTTTTTATATGTAACTAATGAGCTTCCAAATCGAATCAGGGAAGCTCCTTAGCATAACAAACCGGTATACCAAATTTGGAACAAATTGAATATTTCTGCATGAAAAACCCATTTATCTAAATTAAGGGGGTGGACTAGCCCCCTTTTCCCCCTTTATCCTTAACCAATGACCCCCAAAAACTAATCAGGGAAGCGCTTTTTCAGAATGAACATGGAAAAAAAAATTCAAGCAAATCGGATATTTCTATCAAAAGTTATCGCGTTACGTACGTACGTACATACAGAACCGGCGGGCACGTAAGCACTCAGCTTTGATAGCCTGTGAGCTAAAAAATATATATCTACTTTTAAAAAAATGTCAATTATCATTTGGATAGCCTGTACATATTGTGAAGGATACCTCTTCTCCATGGTACAAGAACTTTTTTGACAACGCCAAATGGCAACAGCCTGCGAGGAGATTATCTGAGAGTGTGTTCGAAAAGCGTGCTGTGACGCGCTGTGGAAAATTCCTCAGGAAATATGTGATCGCGATTTATTAACTATCATTCGGTGTTTGTGTATTGTTTTAATCTTTTCTTCAATTTTCGTTAAATGTGTTCATTTGTATATATTAAACGTGTTCAACTGTACAAGTGCATCTCGTATGTTGTTTTTCCTCAGCAACAGTATGGAATCTACAACTGGAGTGATGCATATATACATTTTAGTTCTTATAATTCCCCTTACATTTAAGTTATTTAGTTTATCTTACTTAAAATTTTAAGTTCGGAATAAAATTTTATGAAGACAAATAATCTAAGCTTTTAATCAATGCTTTCTCCCAGAAGGAAAATATATTTTCATACTATTTCTAATTTAGCAATAATGCATTTATATTCTCCTAAAACTTTTGAACTTCTGTAAAGTTATATTAGAAACTTTTCAATTTATGAAAAGAAGAGATAAAATTTTGTTAAAACATTCTGTAAAATTCATAATAATTCTATAGATTCCGACAATAAAAGGTGAAAATTTAGTAGAATAACTTTCGAAGTTAGTGTATGACTTTTGAACACACACACACACAAAAAAAAAAAAAAAAAAAAAAAAAAAAGAAATATTCCATCTAGGTTGTAAAAATCATCTAGCAGAGTCTGCGTACATTTCAAAGAATAGTAATAAAAAAATCTAAATATTAATTTCTTGCTAAACTATGCATGATAATTTTGACTTCATTTATTTTTTATGCATTTCTATTATTATTTTGTTGTTATGCTTTAATATTATAGAACAGCAGTAATAAAACCAATAAAACATATTTGAGCAATCTCTTCTTACAGGGTTGGTAAGATTGCGCACATGATTAGAAGAGATTGTTACTAGGACATTTAATAATAACATGCGGAAGCAAAGAAAATAAGATATTATATTTAATTGCCCATATACTGCGATAAATTTAAATTATGAAAATAAACGAATCGTAGAATTACAAAATCTTACATATAAATTCGTATACCCTGCTTAAAAAATGGGAAAGCAGACCATGCAAGATAGCCATGCATGGATATAAAATTGAAAGTACGCCATATATTAAAAGTAAAATAGAAAATGAAACACTAAATTATCTTATATCGAAATTTTAACTATATAAAATGATGTCAAGAGCGTAATCAGACGGTCCGCACCAATTTGAGTAACCTTAAATGACCAAAATATGATGTTACAAAGAATGGACTATACTTTATATGATAGTCTTTAATAACTGCTTGCCCGGAGCAGTTAATATTGTACAATATATGTTTTCCACGAATGCAATGGGGTTGTCGATAACAGATAAGGATTTATCTCTTCAAAATCTGATATAGTATCAAAGTACCGAACACATCAACAGTGGCATGAAATGCGTCGTTAGAGTGTGTTTTAGATATGCTCGATCGGATTTAAATGATGAATGTAAGCTGGCCACTACATACGCTGTATTGTTTTGTTTTCAAATATATTCTGCAAATGTTGAGCTGTATTTAGGATGTATTAAATAAAAGAAATCGGCAATGATTGCAACATAAAGTATGACACAAGATCTGAATATATCGTCTGCATAACCTTTGAGCTGACAAAGTGTCTTTTGAAGTAATTTACAAATCCATACATACTTTTTCAGCAAATCATGCAAACTAAAATACACCAATATGAACCCGATTATGAAATTTCGCCAGAATAAGTTAATATATAAAAAATCTACTAATGAGAATTGAGAATATGACTTTATGATAAAATGTCTAGAAAAATGAATCAGAAAAAAAAATCGTACTTCCCTCTGTTAGTGGCCTTGGCGCGAGAGAGAAAAGCCTAGAGAAGGAACACTTTAACAAGTACTTTCGGGCAACCTACTCACTGTTTCATACAGGTATTTATTCAATATTTACACAATTTATTTAATGCTAGGTGGGTATCTATCAGTTTTATTGCATTTAAATTGCACATTTTGTGGACGAAATGCAGCATTATGAAATATTTAAAGTTGCTATACCTAATAATTCCAAATTAATGGTAATTGAGATCGCTTTCCGTGCATTTCACATTTTTAAATTTTTTATTTTTTAGAAACCATTCATAGAGACAATTTTATATTTTAAAACTAACCCGAAGCAAAATTTCAAGTTTTGGGGCTCAGCAGTAACACAGAAATAGAAAATTTTCGAAAGTTTTTTGTTTCTGCAGTGTTTTATATAGCGACATTTTTAGAAATTGTTCTATTGCAAGAATTTACGTCATGATAAATACAGCCATGTCAATTTTCATGTTTACATTCCTGACAATTCCATGTACTTCGTTACTTAGATCATCTTTAGATCTTTTACCGCTTTCTTTAGTGTTTAGATTTTTTAGATTTTGTTCTAGAACGAGCATTTGCATCTCATAAATTACTGCTATGCCAAAGTTCTAGTTTCTAATCCCAAAAGTATCCCAGAAATTTCAGTATTCCAAATAAATCATAATTTAGAACCTTTCTAGAAATTTTTACGTTTATCTGCCAAATTGAACTTTCGAACCTTTTAGAGAGCGTTCATAACGAGTATTTACATCTTAAAAGTTACCATCACACCGAATTTAAAGTTTCTAACCCAATTAATATCACAGAAATCGCTATTTTAGAACTTGTTTGCTCCTGCAGCGATTGTAGGTTGCTGCACTTACATAAAATACAGTCTTTTTTTCGGAGCAGAGATGGCCACCAACATTTTTTAAAGTTGGCTATGTAGTTTCAGAGATAACACCTCACAAACGTTCAAACATTAATAATATTGTACGCTTTATAATATTATAACGCTTTATAATATTAGCATTAGATATACAGACATAAAAGCCATTTATTTTTTTACGAAATAAAGTGCCCGGCGTTGCCCAGAATTTGAAGGATGTTTGTTCTGAAAAATCAATTTCAAAATTTAACATACAACATAAAACAAACATTAAAAAAAGCAGTCAAAGTGTTTTACGCATGAATCAAATGAAAGTACAATATAAAATTGTATAAATTTATATAACAGACGCAAAAGAATACAGCTATAAATGAACTTATTTTAATTTATAATTGGAGCAATAATGTTAAAATACGCCATTATTTCCATAATCAGGTTTTTATCATACTTCAACACGTTTTTTCACACTCATATGACGTTATACTATATTCAACACGTCCTTTATAATTCCAATATGACGTAATATTTTCCTCTTTCACGTGGAAACCTTGAAATTGAAAAGTTATGAAGCTATATTCACTTTCAATTAATTCGTCAAACTATTTATTTCAATTTCATTTTTCATGTGAATATCTTGTAATAGAAAAGTTATGACGTAATATACACCCTTTTTTTTTAATTCGCAAACTATTTATTTCATTTTCATTTTTCACGTGGAAATATTGCAGTAGAAAATTAATTGTTGTAGTAAGAATTGTATTGTGTATTTTAATTGTTGGCAACTGCTATAACGAAAAATGTTTAAATTTGATAAGAAATTGCTGTTAAATTGGTGTTTTTTTACTTTCTTCTATCTTCAATAGAAGAAAGTATTGTAATCGAAATTTTTTTCGACTTCCGGTTTTCGACGGATTTACGTGTTTTAGGGGTCAGAGATTCCAAAAAAAAAGTTTATAGAAAATGTCTGTCTGTCTGTGTGTCCGCCTGTCCGTCCGTCTGTCTGTCACCATTTTACCATCAAAAAGTGTATGAAGTTATGCATAGAATTAAACCAAAATTTTATTTTAAGTTTTTGGCTATGGCAAGCAGGTCCTCCTTTAATTTGGAAAAAAATCGCCGGTAGGGGGCGCTGATATAGTAATTTTTGTGCGATTTTGAATATTGTACCATCCAAAAGTGTATGGAGTTATGCATGGAATTGAACCAAATTTTTATTTTAAGTTTTTGGATATGGCAAGCAGATCCTCCCTGAATTTGGAAAAAATTCGCCGGTAGGGGGCGCTGTAATAACGATTTTTGTACGATTTTGAATATTGTACCATCCAAAAGTGTATGAAGTTATGCATAGAATTGAACCAAATTTTTATTTTTAGTTTTTGGCTATGGCAAGCTGGTCCTCCCTGAATTTGGAAAAAATTCACCCCTAGGTGGCGCTGTAATAGCGATTTTTGTACGATTTTGAATGTTGTACCGTCCAAAAGTGTATGAAGTTATGCATAGAATTAAACAAAAATTTTATTTCAAGTTTTTGGATATGGTAAGCAGGTCCTCCCTGAATTTGCAAAAAATTCGCAGTTAGGGGGCGCTGTAATAGCGATTTTTGTGCGATTTTGAATATTGTACCATCGAAAAGTGTATGAAGTTATGCATAGAATTGAACCCAAAAAAATTTTTAAGTTCTTGGCTATGGAAAGGAGGTCCTCCCTTATTTTGTAAAAAAATCGCCCGTAGAGGGCGCTGTAATAGCGATTTTTGTGCAATTTTTGCGCCATTTTGAATATTGTACCGTCGAAAAGTGTATGAAGTTATGCATAGAATTGAACCAAATTTTATGTGTTTGTTTTTGGTCATGTCACGAAGGTCCTCCCTGACTTTGGAAAATTTCTGCCGGTAGGGGCACTATAATTGCGATGTCTGTACCATTTTCATTATTGTACCATCGAAAAGTGTATGAAGTTATCCATATAATTGAACCAAATTTTTTGTGCATGTTTCTGGCTATGGCAAACAAGTCCTCCCTGAACTTGAAAAAATTCCGCCAGAAGAGGGCGCTATAATTCCGATCTCTGTGCCATTTTCATTATTGTACCATCGAACAACGTATAAAATTATGCATACAATTGAACCAAAATTTTTGTGCTTGTTTTTGGCTTTGGCCAACAGGTCCTCCTTGAATTTGGAAATATTGCGTGGTAAAGGGGCTCCGTGCTAGCGATTTTTGTATACTTTTCTTGATTTTTCGTAGATCTATTGTGCATCGGCGGATCATGCAGCGGCGGGAACTCGCTTCCTGCTAAGCCAGCTATTCGCAAACAGCTGATAACAACAAAATAAGGAAAAATTAATAATTTTAACAAATGTCATGATATAGATTAACTCGTTTTTAGTCCGTTTAATTGACTTGAGCAGAAATTTAAGATGAAAATCAAAGTTTGTATAGTATTGAACTAATAATATTGAAGTATTAACATGTGTAACTAGGTTTTGAAATATTAAGATGTATAAGATAGAAGAAAGTTTTGGGATTGGCACATCCAACTTGTTATTAATTAAAAATTAACTATAAATTATTTCGATTCCGGATTACTTTAGTTGCCTCGGCGTGTTTTAATACACATGTACGTCTCTTTTCACAATTTTGGCTTTCAAACTGTCGATTTGTATAGAATTACAAACAGACTGATAGACAAATTTTCATTTTTATATATTAGATTATATACAAACATAAATAACTTATATAATACGTGTTAGCAGATACATTTTTACTTTCTTTTATCTTCAATAGAAGAAAGTATTGTAATCGAAATTTTTTTCGACTTCCGGGTTTCGACGGATTTGCATGTTTTAGGGGTCAGAGATTCCAAAAAACATGTTTATAGAAAATGTCTGTCTGTCTGTGTGTCCGTCTGTCTGTCGCCATTGTACGATGAAAAAGTGTATGAAGTTATGCATAGAATTGAACCAAATTTTTATTTTAAGTTTTTGGCTATGGCAAGCAGGTCCTCCCGGAATTTGAAAAAAATTCGCCGGTAGGGGGCGCTGATATAACAATTTTTGTGCGATTTTGAATATTGTACCGTCCAAAAGTGTATGAAGTTATGCATAGAATTAAACCAAATTTTTATTTTAAGTTTTTGGCTATGGCAAGGAGGTCCTCCCTGAATTTGGAAAAAAATCGCCGGTAGGGGGCGCTGTAATAGCGATTTTTGTGCGATTTTGTATATTGTACCGTCCAAAAGTGTATGAAGTTATGCATAGAATTAAACCAAATTTTTATTTTAAGTTTTTGGATATGACAAGCAGGTCCTCCATGAATTTGCAAAAAATTCGCCGTTAGGGGGCGCTGTAATAGCGATTTTTGTGCGATTTTGAATATTGCACCATCGAAAAGTGTATGAAGTTATGCATAGAATTGAACCAAAAAAAATTTTTATGTTCCTTGCTATGGCAAGGAGTTCCTCCCTTAATTTGTAAAAAAATCGCTCGTAGAGGGCGCTGTAATAGCGATTTTTGTACAATTTCTGTGCCATTTTGAATATTGTACCGCCGAAAAGTGTATGAAGTTATGCATAGAATTGAACCAAATTTTATGTGTTTATTTTTGGTCATGTCACGAAGGTCCTCCCTGAATTTGGAAAAATTCTGCCGGAAGAGGGCACTATAATTGTGATCTCTGTACCATTTTCATTATTGTACCATCGAAAAGTGTATGAAGTTATCCATATAATTGAACCAAAATTTTTGTGCATGTTTCTGGCTATGGCAAACAAGTGGTTCCCTGAACTTGAAAAAATTCCGAAAGAAGGGGGCGCTATAATTCCGATCTCTGTGCCATTTTCATTATTGTACCATCAAACAGCGTATAAAATTATGCATACAATTGAACCAAAATGTTTGTGCTTGTTTTTGGCTTTGGCCAACAGGTTCTCCTTGAATTTGGAAATATTGCGCGGTAAAGGGGCTCCGTGCTAGCGATTTTTGTATACTTATCTTGATTTTTCGTAGTTCTATTGTGCATCGGCGGCTCATGCAGCGGCGGGAACTCGCTTCCTGCTATGCCGGCTATTCGCAAACAGCTGATAACGACAGAATAAGGAAAAATTAATAATTTTAACAAATATCATGATATAGATTAACTCGTTTTTAGTCCGTTTAATTGACTTGAGCAGAAATTTAAGATGAAAATCAAAGTTGGTATAGTATTGAACTAATAATATTGAAGTATTAACATGTGTAACTAGGTTTTGAAATATTAAGATGTATAAGATAGAAGAAAGTTTTGGGATTGGCACATCCAACTAGTTAAATATATATATACTAGGGGGCTCTGCCCCCTACGAGCTACGCTCGTCAACCCCCGTTCAGACACCGCAGACTAACAGCACGCTAATTTGATCGCCTTTAAAAAGATTTCGGAAGATTGAATTATAATTTGAATCTGACAATTATAATCTGACGTAATTTTCACCAAACTTTTCTTTCTCTTTTTAATATTCACGTCAAAATACTTTTGTTAGAAATGAAATATTATGATCATCTTAAAATGTCAACTAAATGTCTCGCGCAATTTTTAAATTAAAACTGTTTTGCAATATTATTTTTTGTTCATTTTACGTAATAAGTGTAATATGACGTAAATTCTCCTATTTAGGACTTCTAACGCATGTTACTGAATTTATTATTTTACAATATTCTTTCTCATTTAAAATTCACGTGTAACTATAGTTTTTATGACGTAATTTTCAACGAGTTCCTGCTCTTTATTATTTTTGTTTATAATAGTCACGTGTAAAATAAATTTTTAATTTGAAGCAATCATTACTGTTTGCGCTGTTTATACAGCTGGCAACAGTTTAAATTAATACAATTTTCTAAAATTTGTAAAAAATATCTCTCGAGATGCTGAAAATTTGAATTTAAAATAGAAATAAAACTTCGAAAAATTATTCAAATTAAA
This sequence comes from Maratus speciosus, assembly GCA_963932465.1. Taxonomy (NCBI): domain Eukaryota; kingdom Metazoa; phylum Arthropoda; class Arachnida; order Araneae; family Salticidae; genus Maratus; species Maratus speciosus. Next base: position 588,613,945 of record OZ010789.1, on the reverse strand, counting down.
AAACTAACTGCAATCTGCACACCGGGAAATTCTGACGCATAAAATGATCTAAAAATGATTAAATTCCTATGCACAGTTTTTGCTCCTATAAAACTTTTTTAATGGAACGATTTTGTCCAACTTTGACATTAAATATTTCTTAAAATAATTCTTCGATTTGAAAACTGTCTGCATCAGCGTGTTATCAAACATTTTTCTATAATACTACCGATTTTCATATTTTTGTATGCAACAGTTTTTTTAATATTAACGAAGAAAGACCTCCGGTCACAAATTCAAAACCGGCGGCGGCGGTGACAGCGGTAGTTACTTTTTTTTAGAATAGAGAGATGTATAAACACGTATAATACTTATTCTTTATTATTTTCATAGTCATTTGGCGAAAAATCTCACTTTCTTAACCCCGAATTTCGTGCTTTTTACAAAAGCGCCAGAGTCCATATAACAGCCAAGTACCATGAAAAGCATTAAATGCATGGTAATTAGGTACTAATGCGACATTTACGATCAACCATTATTGGCATTCAATCTTATACTTTGGAGATAGATTTTTGGTTGACGAGATAACTAACTAGTACCAAATACTGTACTGCAATTTAACTTCAATTTAACTTAATCTTCTCTATTCTACTATTTTAAAATTTTTAACTTCTAAACATCGCACATTTTCAATTTTTATACAGTCGTATTGGGGAGAAAAAGTACTTTTATGTTCAATTTGTTTGAAACTGCATCTCAATTTATTTTTGAAATTTTAATTTTTTTTTGTAGTTTTTAGAGCCATTTGTTTAATTTTGGCAACTCAAATACTCCATTTCTGTAGAAAGTAGGGGGAAAATAGTTGGAAAATTTTAATTATACATTTTTGTTGCCCTTTTCCCTTAACAACTTAAAAAAATGTATTTACAATACGTGATATTTTGAAAAAATATAAATGAATTATTTCTTTTTCAAAATTTAATTTTAAATATCTATATTAATATTACAAACAAATGAGGGCATGTGAATCATGAGATAGCTGATTTTTTTTTTCTAGAGTTTCTTGAATGACAACATCTTTTTTATTTTCTAATTTGTGTACTATTCAGTGATAGTGACGTCCTATGCGTACGTTATTAGGCTAACGAGAAAGACAGGCTACCGCGGTGAGTCAAATTCTTCTTTTTTTTACAGACCGCTGGAGTCACGTGATGCTTTGAATGCACTAATGAAGGTGTGCTAAAAGAGTATCACGTGACTCCAGCGGTCTGTAAAAAAAGAAGAATCGGACCCACCGCAGTAGCCTGGCTTTCTCGTTAGCCTCGGTACTTTACTGTAGAAGTTCTTTAAGACTTTATCGTAAATGAAGAATGCTTCAGCGGATGCGGATGACATCATTCTGTACAAAATAAAAGCGCGGGTTTTAAGTCTTAAAACTGAAATATGTTTTATACTATCCATATTTATATATTTTATTTTCATCGAGGGTGACACTAAATTCTGAAAAAAAACAGACTTCCCGTTTTCTAGTTTTTTTCAATCGTTGAGCAGTTTTGCCTCAAAAAGTGAAATTTGCTGCAAAAAGATATAAATAGCTATGAAAACAAACCTGATGAACGCATATGCTTATTTTTACAAATAAATATGGCACAGATGTCATATACGCACCGAGGTACCTAATTTTCGCCAAAGTGGCGTTACTTTGCCTGACATGGTAGCCAGTGGCGGTTCGTGACTGTCATATTTTAGGGAACTAAATGCATGGCGGACATTATTATTCTTTTCTTACCATTATTTTTTGAAAGAAAAATATTACCTTGTTTAATGGTCGAATATTCTGCCAACAAATATGGCAAACATTTCTTTTAAAGCGATAGTGGTAAGAGAAGAATAAATTTGGCAGCTATGGAGTTAGTGCCCCCCAAAATGCCAGTCACAAGCCACCACTGATGTAACCATATATAACGCTATTATAAATTGTTTTGTTCTATAATTATATCATTTATTGATTGTTATTTCATTTTAAAAATAATAGAAAAAGTTTTGTTTATCACTTTATTTTGTTTTCCTATTGAAATAAAAAATAACGTACTACTATAGCACGCTATATGTAACTGTATTCGAAAATGACGTTTTCGCCAAATTGGCATAAAAAAACCACGCCAAACCCGGTGCGTTTATGGCATCTGTGCCATAAATATAAACATTTTATTTATAAATGTAATATCATTGCTCTTTACATACAATTTACTTTTGTTTGTATATAAAAATAGGGAAGTGGTTTGTTAACACAAAATAAATTGCATAAATATTTTTAAAAATGCTTGAGTGTATGAAACAATGAATAAGTTGCACGAAAATACGCTTAAAAAGCTTCCTTGTCTCGCTCTCGCCAAACCCATTTTCTCTACCTCGCCAAGGCCCTTATATAGGAAAAGTACCAATTTCATTTTTAAAGACTAAAAAGAAATTAATATAAATGGAAATTGTTTTTTTGAAAATAATGCTTTCATTAAAATTCACAAAAATTTAGAAAATATATATGTTTTTTTAAATGCACTAAATATTTGAAAAGTCTTGAAAAAAACCTTAAATGCACAGAGTTTATATTTAATTCGGTGAGTTCAATTATGGAAGATAAATGGATTTAAATAGGAATTTTGCCAAGTTAGCCAGCTATTTCCAAGTTGGCTTCATATATAGAAACTTTTTTGTCGCCAAATTTGGCGATATTTTGCCAAATTGGCCAAAGTTTGGCGATATCATGGTAACCCTGTTATTAGTACTTTTCAACAAATACTCATTGTTGAAGCTAATTCTAATTTCGCTATAGAAAATCAAAAGTAACAATTAAGTAATTCACCCCCCCCCCTCGCCGTTGCTCCCTTAGGGATCGAATTTTAAAAAATCAACGTCCAATTCATATATTGCCCTCAGGAATACATAGACATTCCAATTTTCAAAACTCTATGTCTGCAGGAAGTGGGTGAAAAATGAATCACAAGTTTTGAATGACACAGACAAATAAAATTGTAAGTTAAAAGAAAGCATAAAAAAATAAAGAAAATAAGAAGAAATGATGCTATAAAGCAAAATATTTCATTACACATCATATAATTGTTTCTAATTTTCACAGGCGAAATATAAAATATGCTTTTGGTGATTAAAAAAATGCTATTGAGATATTATAGTGAATATTTCAACCTAATGTTTAAATAATAAAAGAGAAAGAATTTTAACAGCAATTAAAGAATTTAATTTAAGAAGACGATTGATAGACCAGTAGAAACAAGCCTACTAAGATTACAAAATAACATTAATCTATGTGGTAACACGTTTAACTTGAAAATTACAACATTTTCATTTATAGTAGAATAACTTTCGAAGAAGTGTACTTATGAATACAAAAAAAGCTGAATATTCCATCTAGGTTGTAAAAATCATCTAGGAGAGTCTGCGTACATTTCAACGAATAATAATAAAAAAATCTAAATATTAATTTCTTGCTAAACTATGCATGATAATTTTGACTTCATTTATTTTTTATGCATTTCTATTATTATTTTGTTGTTATGCAATAGAATTTAATAGAATTAATAGAATTAATATATATTTAATAGAACCGCAGTAATAAAACCAATAAAAGTTTTTTGAGCAATCTCTTCTTACAGGGTTGGTAAGATTGCGCACATGGGTAGAAGAGATTGTTATCTATACTAATATTATAAAGAAGTAAAATTTGTTTGTATGTTAGAGGTAATCTCTGGAACTATCGAACCGATTTCAAAAGTTAAGGTATCAAACTGATGGTGTTAGCACAACTTAGAACATAGGCTATATTTTATGTCGGTGCCACTACCCCAAAGCGGGTGCAGGAGCAAAAAACGATCTAAAAATACAATTTTTGTTTTATGGAAGGGCCTAGAATCATAAAATTTGGAATGGTAATTACTTATAAGATGTAAATAATATCTAAGAACAATTTCTAAACAATTCGAAATTTAAAAGAGGTGAAAATGCACAAAAAGCGATCTAAAAAACGTTCTAACTGGCGGTTTCTACACAATCTCAGGAAATACCAAACTGATTTAAAAATAATGGTGTCAAAATGATGGTGATAACCCTTGCTCCAAGATAGGCTGTATTTTATATCAGTGCTACTACCCCAAAGGGGGTGCAGGAGCAAAAAAACGTTCTAAATTACGGTTTTTGCATTAATGAAGGGTGTAGAAATATGAAATTTGAAATATTAGTTACTTATTATATATAAAGTATTTCTAAGAACAGTTCTTAAAAAAATCGATAGTTACAAGGGCTGAAAATGCACAAAAAGCGTTCTAAAAAACGTTCTAAATAGTGGTTTCTACACAATCTCACGAAATACCAAACCTATTTTAAAAATAATGGCGTCAAAATGATGGTGACAAGCCTTGCTCCAACATAGGCTATGTTTTATGTCGGTACCACTACCACAAAGGAGGTGCAGAAGAAAAAAAGTACTAAATTGCGGTTTTTGCGTTACGGAAGGGCCTAGAATCATGAAATTTCGATTGGTAGTTAGTTATAAGATATCAGTGATCTCTAAGGAGATTTCCTAAAAAAATCGAAATTTAAAAGGGTGTCAAAATGCGCAAAAAGCGTTGCAAAAAAATTTCTAAATTGCGATTTCTATGCAATCTCAACAAGTACTGAATGGATTTCAAATATAATAGTGTAAAAATGAGGGTGACAGCTCTTGCTCCAAGATAGGCTATGTTTTATCTGTTTCCTATGTTTTATTTGTCTATATCTGTTTCCACCACCCCAGAGGAGACGCAGGAGCAAAAAACGTTCTAAAAATGCGATTTTTGAGTTATCGAAGAACCTAGACTACTGCAATTCTGTATGTTATATATTTATTAGATATAAATGATCTCTAAGAACATTTCTTAAAAAGATTGAAATTTAAAAGGGGTGAAATTGTGCGAAAAGCGTTCTAAAAAGTTCTAACTGCTGATTTTTCAGCAATATCTCAGGAACAATCAAACTGATTTCAAAAGTAATGGTAGGAAATTGATGCTGACCGCCTCTGCTCTAACATAGACGCTATTCCATCTCGGTTCTCACTATTACCTAGAGGCTGCATGAGCAAAAAAAAAAAGTTGTAAATTTCGATTTTTGTGGTCGGTAGGGGATAGAAACTTAAAATTAGCCAAGGTACATATTTATTAGATATAAATGATCTTCAAGAACAGTTTCGAAAAAATTGGAAATTTAAAACGGGGATAAAAATGCGCGAAAAGCGTACTAAAAACATTCTAAATTGCGATTTCTACTCAATCTCAGGAAATACCAAAGCTATTTCAAAAGTAGTGGTTGCAAATCAATGGTGACAGTCCCTGCTCCAACATAAGCCATATTTTATATTGCTGTCACTACCATCTGGGGGTTACAAAAGCAAACAGGTTCTAATTTGCATTTTTTGCACAACTGAGGGGTCTAACACTTTGAAATATGGCATGGTATTTACTTAGAAGATGCAACTGCTCTCTAAGAACAGTCGAAAGAAAATTCCAAATTTAAAAGGATTAAGTGAGCAAAAAGCGTTCTAAATTACAATTTTTATACAATCTTATCAAATATCAAGCCGATTAAAAAAATAATGGTGACAAATTGTTGGCGATAGAGCCTGCTCAGACATAAGATATATTTTATATATGTGCCACTGAGGGTTGCAGGAGCAAAAAACTTTCTAAATTGCGATATCTGTGATACCAAAAAGGCTAGAAACTTTAAATATGGTACGGTAGTTACTTATAAAATATAAATGCCCTCGAAGGACTGTCGAAAATAAATTCGAATAACAAAGGTGTGAAGCAAAGGGGAGGTGCGAGATCCCTTCTAAAAAAGTCCTAAATTACTATTTCTAAGCAATTTCAAGGAATATAAACAGATTATAAAAGTAATAGTTGCAAATCAATGGTAACAGTCTCTGTTCCTACACAGGGTATATTTTATGCCGATGATTCTACCACCTGGGGTTTACAGGAACAACAAACGTTCTAAAAATGCCTTTAAAAGCTTTCTAAATTACGTTTATGTGGAGTATTAGGAAATAACAAACCGATTTCAAAATTAATGTTGACAAATTAATGGTGACTGTTCCTATATCAACATAGCCCTTTATGTTGAGAGAGGTGGTAGGATTTGGAATTTGACATGATAGTTAATTTTAAGATGTAAGAAGATGGTTTATACAAAATTCAAAACTTCAAATGAATACTGAAATGACCGTATTAATTGAGCATAACAGTTTCAAAATATTTTCTAAATTATCATTTTTTTAGTTTTATTTCGTTTTATTAATTTAAGTCTCATTTCTGCCTAATACAGTGCAATAATGATGATTAGTCAAACTGTGTTTTAAATTTAAATTTTTATATTATTCCTAAAAGTAATAAGTACCTTTTTAATAAAAAAAAACCTTTTAATAAAATAAAATATTACCTTTTAAAAAATAAAAATTTAGTTAGTACCTTTAATAAAAAATAGACATATAAATATCACTTGGCATATTTCAAATATTACGCGAGCAAAGCCGCAGGGTTTGCTAGTTAATGATAACTGCAATTATATTGTTAACAATAATAATTACACTTAAATGACATTGTTGTAAGATTTTTGTGAGTAAATACTATTGTATTAGGAGTGAATATTTCAACCTAATGCTTAAATAATAAAAGAAAAAGAATTTTTACAGCAGTTAAAGAATTTTAATTTAAGAAGAAGATTGAAAGACCAGTAGAAGGAAGCCCTACTAATATTACAAAATAACATTTATCTACTTGATAGCATGTTTAACTTGAAAATTGCATCATAGTTTCAAAGTATGTTATTTGCTAACCGAAGTTGTTGTTGTCCACAATCGATGCACTTATTGTTGTAAATCGTTCAGCTTTCGTACCCTTACCTAACACAAGCAATATATTTAATTCAGTCAGTGGTCGAAGTTGTCTCCTCGTACAGTTCCAGACATCCAATGTACTTATCCTCATTGACTTCGTTTTTTCCTTCAGTTTTTTTATCCCACTTTTTCTGGAAGCACCTTATCTTCCTTTTTTTAAATAGCGACATTCTTCTAAGTCTTTTTCATGTATATTTTGTGGATCAGTAACGTTAGTTGCACCCTGTTTACTTTTGATTTCGATGGCATTAAACTATTTGAAATGGATAAAAGCTTTTTTTAAATATTGTAGGTGTGTTATTGGAAAATTTATTTTAGTTAACGGAATTAATCTATTAGCAAATTAATTGTTCATAAATTAAAATATATATATAAATATTTAATTTATTAACTATTATATTATTAATTTATTAACAAAAATAATTACATAAAATTAATTTAATAACAACTGTATTATTAATTTATTAATAAAATTTTTATCTGTATAAGTATTTTTTTGGAAATTATTTTGTTACCAAGTTTAGTTTCGATAATTATGAGTTTATGTGTTTTTCCAAAATTATTTCCAAATTAATTCATTCATATGTATTACACGTAATTTGCAATTCATGCAAATTTATCAATAAGCTGCGTAATCGCTCTTAGCACTGAAATTTATGGGGAAATGCGCCATCTCTCCTAAGAAGCAAATGTGCAAACTCTCCTATTTTGATAGGAGAGATTGCGCGGCCTTTTATTTAAACATAGCCACTTCTAAAATAATTTGTTGGTATTCACAGCCTTCGTCTAGATTAGTAGTTTATAAGAAATTGTTTAAGTTCAAAATATTTTGTACTACTGACATTTTTTAAAAAATCTGACAAACAGTTATGAAAATTCAAGCACTTACTTTGAAATGTCAAAACAAAATAGCAATGCTTTACCCAAGAGGCTTGGAACAATCAATGGGCACATTCATGTAGACACTGCACTATTGCTGCTGTACAACTATTTGGAGTCGCTGCGCGCGTACGCTACTTTTCCCGTCGATTCACTTTGTGTGCGATCTCTTCTGGCATTACCTTAAGTAAAGAATCAATATGATAAATTGTTTTTATATGGTTTTTAAAATGAATAGTTTTTAAATAGCAGAAGGAAATGTATACATTTGTATAAATTAAAACGCCTGAACTTAAGAGTAACAGGTAAGAAATAATCTCACTCCTCTATCTGGCAATACTTGATTTCTTGTTATGAACTGTTAAAAATATTTCTGTAAAACAACAGAAAATTTCTGGCTGCAGAAAGTTGCCAGAAAATATCTGTTAACGAAAGAATGCGTTATAAGACGACAGAAATACGTACTCATACAGGCACTTCGTGTTGACAATTGACAATTTTCCCAACAGTCAAAATCTGTAGGTCGATTCCTGTTGGCGAGGAGGGGCGGGGGTGGGGAGGGAGAGGTTCTATTTAACAGAAGAATCGCGTATTATAGGTTACGTACACGGAAAATTTCTATTTACCGATCTATTTATTTATATTAATAATAATAAATATTTATAGGATTCTTCTCCAAACTTTTATAAAATTAATTTAAATAGCTTATTCGCAATAAAATATTTAAACAGTTGAATTTATATAGATTTGTGAATTAAGTGCATTAAAGACTGGAATAAGATAAAGAAGATATCTTAAACTCCCCCCCCCCCCCCCCACAGAATAATAATAAATATATATATACGATATAAGGTGACTCCCCCTCCCCCATAAAAACATTTATTAATAAAATAAATATATGTATTGAATGCGATTTGTAATTAAAAGGACTTTAATATTTATTCATGCAATATTTTTGAAAATTGATTAGGTTAAATCAGTGATTTTGGTTAATTATGTAAATAATATCCTGCCAATTTTTATAATTTTTTCGAATAGAAAGCTTTGTATATATAAATGTGTAAAAGTTGACAGCTATGAGCAAAGATGAGAAATGAAAAAGAAGAGCCACTAAAATCTATATAAACATCACATAAAAAAAAAATAATAATAATTTCAGCTAAAGTGATAAAATGAGTTTTCATTCTTCTTCACAACTTACAATGCTTTTCCGTATAAAGTAAATGATCATCAACTAAATAAGAAAAAATATTACAATATAATTTAAATTAAAATGTTAAACAAAATTAAACTTGCTGATTCTATAAAATTAATGGTTAAAGCTTAAATAGGAATTATTTTCAAAATAATTCACACAGTTGTAGCTCAAAATTTATTTCATTAAATGGAGTGAACAAAATTTACAAATTTTAACTTAACCACTACAGTTAACTCTAAGATTGTACTAAAATAAAAAAAAAAAAAAATCTTCAGAATCAACATATGGAACGATTATTCGAAATATCAATCACTCCATTTTAAACAACATAGTAAATAGTAGGAAATGCGATAAATTTAAACAATAAAAATATATGAACAGCGTCAGATCTAATAAATATTATTCTTTTAATGTTAAACGAAAATATCAGTTATCTATAACTATAATAATTAATGCAGCTACTCCGCGTTTATTATTAAAACTATCTCTCCAAAACTTATCACGTATGTCAATTGATGGCAAAATTAATTTAAAATCTCAATCAAAATTTCTAGAACTAATACTTATGAAGTAAAATGAAACTCTTAGTCATAAAAAAAGTTAAATATAATAAGTAATCATTCCACATCCATGTAAAAATTCAAGATTTGTAAACTAATCATAAACTTAAGATTATTTATTTAACTTAAAATAAACAACTGATCAAAAATAATCTCCAGTTATTAACAGAATTAGATCAACTAAGTTACTAATGTGCATAAATAATAAAGTATAAAATAATACTAATAATTTAAGTAAATCATACATTATAAAATAATAATAATAATAATAATAATAAATAGTATTGCTTAATTAAGATTTTTAGCAAATAGGAAATATTTTTCATGCGTATTGTTACTTTTCGGAAAAACATTGTTACATATTTAAAAGAAGGATGAAAACATACCTTGCTATGTTTGTTTTCTAGTATTCGAGCATTAAATCCTAATTATTGAAGAAAACTACTCCATTAATGCGGTTCTGATGTCAAAGGTGTGTGTCGCCGGTTTCAATGGTGAAATTCGTCTTAATTTTCTGTTAAAAATTCTTTATATATTATTCTTTTTCAATTAGATGTGCTTTGTTGAACGAACTGCCATTTTCAACAGTACACAAGAGACAAGACACAAGAAGTATTTCAAGTTAGAAGCGACGCCTTAGCGTGGGATGTATGATAACCAACGCTAATTGGTCATTCTAAATGACCTTGTAGACGTCATAGGGGGTGACCTCCCGTTCAAAGCATTTCTTCTGTTATCCAACATATTATTCTATCGCAGTGAAAACTGATGGCAAAGAAAACAGAATTTGTTGTTGTTTGACATGAAAATAAGCGATATGAGGATGCAATGACATAGGAAGTCTGTTAACGTAATTTTTACTGTCGGAATTCGAAGATTTTTTTCTGTTCTTTTAAGATTTTTTTTTTTTTTTTTTTTTTTTTTTTTACAATGTGTTAAGCAAGCTAAACATTGTTGTGTTATTGATTCAAATTCTTCTATCTCTTTATTATATCTTAAATATGCCAGAAGTATACTTTATTAAAAATAGAATTAAAAATATTAGACAATTTATTACTGGTCAAGAAAATGTAATATTAAGATAAATAAGATGTGATTTTATTTTTGTAAAAATAGATTGTGTCAGAGGATCATAAAAAATAATTATTTAGGATACAAAAATTTGTTCTGCTATTTTGGATGTCAATGACTCTGGTTAATTAGAATTAAACATGAATTGCAAAGAATGAACTTCGTTTTAAGGAAATGTTTTGATAAAGTCTATAGTTTCAGCTTATAAGTTAAAGTCTGTTTTTTTATATTCTATAGGGGGGGGGGGGGATTTTTTATTCAAGGTCAAGGTTTGCATTAGCATGCGGAATTGGGCCGAATCACGCACAAAAAAAAAAAAAATAATAATAATAATAATTCCTGCATAATAAAAATTGCTGTGTGGTATTGTCCCCCATTTAAGTCTTCCACAGTCATGTGATTATTTTGCGATTTTTTTTTTAAATTTAATTTTCGATTAAGACCGCGATATTTTTCTCTTGGAGTATTTCGCAATATCACGGTTGTAAAATATCGAGAATATCGTCCAAGGTCTATTAAACAAACAGCGATTTTCTTCATTTGGTATCTAAAAAACATCGCAAATTTGAATATTCTGTAAAACACGAAAATCGTGAATTTCTTCAAATGATCGCGCAAAAAATTACGAATTTCATCAGTCGGTTGTGAAAAAAAGTTAGGTATTTCGTTAAAAGGTTTAGTGAAAAGGTCGCGAATTTCGTGAAGAAAATGCCGAAGCAAATATTGTCAGTTCGTCACGAAAAAATGTTGCTAACTTTGTAAATCTGTCACTGAAAAAAATATTTTCCTAACGCGTTCTAAAAAAAAAAAAAAAAATGCTAATTTTGTCAAAAAAAAAAAAAAAAAAAAAAAAAAAAAAAAAAAAACATGAAAAAAATCGTGGGAAAAAAATCGCATTCTTCGTGAAATGAATCAGTTGGTTCAGATAATCCAATTTTTCTACTCGTCGAGTTTCATTCTTTCTGCTTTTCGTAAGTTAATGACCATCTTATTTTTAATTTGTTTTTCCTAGAATTAAATAATAATACATAAATGTTGAGTCTTGCAACGGGATGATTAAATATACTTTAGATAGAATCTTTTTTTTTTTTTTTTTGAGGGAGGAGTTAGACACGTTTTTGTAATATTATAAGAGCGTTTGCAGTATGTCTTAGATGAATTCATTTATCAAACTTTTTTTGAGCGTTATTTTTAAAGTTTTAGCCGTGTTTTCCCCTGCTGAGCCGTCCTTTTTTTTCTAGAATAAACTCTTAGAGCAAAAATTTATTTCAGTTTCAATTGGGTCTTTTAAAGATATTTTAATGGAATGTAAATATACTTTTAAAAAATGTGAATAATCTCTTGAATAAGGTAATTCTAAATATAAATATGATGTAGAAAAATTTTGTATTAGATTGCCACGAACATTTATTGAATTAGATATATGTCTATCTTTGACATAATATTTCATATCCCCTAAATAAGAAACCTAAATAAATAATAAAACTCAGGCTTTCTGGAAGTAGGTTATATTAAACAAAGCAATAGCCCATATGTTGATCCATCCAATATAGTTATGAAGCGTGACGAAGAAAAAAAGAGCTACTGTTCAACATAAAAAATAAACGCAATAATGAAAAAATTTGCAAAACCTTTATCCGATATAAATAGTATTCTAAATAAATTAAGAAGTGAGAAGAATTTTTCCACTTTTTATTTCACTTCTGGCTTCTGCCATGTGCAATTACATTATTTAAATACTGCGAAATTTGCCTTTGATAATAATTCAGCATTGTATCACTGAGCCATTTTGGCTTTTGAAGTTGATACCAAAACTTGCAATTTTCAGTAGAATCTTTAGAATAATTCTTACCAAATATAAAAGAGTTTTCGTATGTCACTATTTTACTGTTATTATTATTTGTTCTCTTCTTAAGAAGATTACATTCAACATCTAATGGAAAGTATTTAACTATCTGGGTGAGAAAAAAATGAAACTATATTCTCAAACGAAGTCGTTAGTCAGATTAATTTTTTTTATGTTTATATTTTCTTAAATTCAAAATGGAAGAGTAACTCCTGCTAAGATAAATATTGAAGTTCTCAGAACATAAAAAAAAAGACCTTAAAAGTAAAAGAACTTCCAAGGTTTTTGAGCTCAAGTACAATTTATCTAATCAAAAGCAACTCGTTGTAAATGATGCCGCCAAGCCACAAACCTATCAGTCATAAAAATAAGTGATATCAGATAAAAAGAAGCGATATAGAAGTGCATACTCCGAGTGCCGTGTAAAAATCTATCACTACTCAAAATGTTTCCAAAGGACTCGGAGTGAGGTACAGTATGTGAAAACTGCTTGGCGACCTGCAGGCCTTTATAATATTTGTTCTTCATGCACTTACATATATATGACTTTTTGTTTAACAATTTTCTTCTTGTAATACTTCTCCAATTAAACTGTGAAAATTCGAACCTTACGGTGTTTACATACCCAGTCTTATTTAACATCATGGGATCGATTTGTTGATTACCATTATTTGAACGAGAAAGCTCACTTTCATGAGAAGGATTTTCCACGTAAACATGTAATAAACATATTGAGCTTGTAAAATAGTAATAAAAAATAATGATCGTATTAATATTACTAACAATGCACCTAATAATAGACGTTAATTAATCTAAGATATATTGCAGTAAAGTCTGCTTAAACGGAATTGCACATGACAGGGAAAAAAATCTGTTATAGTAAAACTACTAATATTATATAATATTCCTTATGTTTGAAACACGAACTTTACGTTTAAGAAATAAATCTGTCATAAACAGGATCCATTTTTCAAGTTTTCCCTTTAATTTTAATACAATGTATTATTAAACATATTTATGTAATTAAAAATTATGTTTAAAATAATGAAAAGTATAATTGTAATAGCAGATGATTACCACAATTACATACCATTTCCTGGTTGTCTTACAAATCTTTCTGATTTATTACAGATCTTCCTCCTACAAATATTTATAAGAGTGATATATTGAGAAATTTAAATTAAGTTTTTCGACTATCACAATTTTTCGAAATTGGTATAGGTACTGCATAAATTAAATATACGCCTGCAGGTCGCCAAGCAGTTTTCACATACTGTACCTGACTCCGAGTCCTTTGGAAACATTATGAGAAGTGATAGATTTTCACACGGCTCCCGGAGTATGCACTTCTATATCGCTTCTTTTTATGTGATTTCACTTCTTTTTATGACTGACGTTTTAGGTTTGTGGCTTGGCGGCATCATTTACAACGACTTGTTTTTGATTAGATATCCCTTCTATTTGTAAAGTATTTCATTTGAAATATACAATATACATATTCCATTTTAATTCAGAAAAGAAAAGATAAACGAAAGCTGATAGAAGTAAAAAAATAATTTAATATTGAGGCTATAAACTTTTCAAAAGTGTAATATATCTAGTAAGACATAATATTGGACTTTTTAAAAACAATTCAAATGCATTTTATCGATCCTTACAAATCTCAGAAGAAATCATGTATTTTTTTAGTAATGATAAAACGTGTCGAACTAACAAGCAATATTTTTGCTCTTCTTCTATAAGCTATAGGGTGATTCATAAATTAACTCAGTAAGGATTTTATTTTAATAACTTTTGAAAAACTGCCGTTACATTTTCAAAATTCGCATCATTTTACACGAAATATGTAAAGACTTAAAAACAGATTGAATAACGAACATTTGTTTTATCACCGGGCGTGCTTGAAGTAATTTTTAAACAAACTAGTTTTTTCTTGTAATTTTGAAATCCAATGTCCCTCCGATAGGCGCGGCAGAAACTCAGATTATCTGATTAAGCCTCTTTTTTTTAGAAAATGTTTTCATAAGCTCCAACACTTGTTGGATTTTCTGAATTTTTAATGCATGTACTTTCTAAATGCACACACACACACACACACACACACATATATATATATATATTAGCAGGACATACTAAGTCGCTTTCCAAGTATTTTCTCACATATTTCGATCATTCATACGATAAATTATAATTCATTTCAATAAAAGTTCAGAATTCGATATTTCATCGTTATGAAATGATTTTCCCTAATTTTAGTCATATTTGTAAATTTTTAAGTAGCTCTGTTATCTGATTAAAAATTAACTAAAAGCTATTTATGGCATATTGATAACATTCTTTAATTAACAAATCCAAATTAGCAGAATCAATTAGTTTAATAAATCCCCTTATTAAACTTTTTAAATGAAAATAAAAGGAAAAAATCCAATAAAACTGCCAAAATTTCAGTGATCCTTAAGTTCTGTCGAATTGTTTTCATGACTATAAGTACTCTGTGATTCACTAAAGTACTTACATTGTCTTTCTGAGCCTGTTCTGTGGTTTCTCCGTAGTCAGTGTTTACCTAGAATCTTTCCATAATCGAGGTCCACTGACATGTTTCTATAATCCAGTTTCTTCTCAAATATCAGCAGGACATTCGATGGTGATTATTGCACGTAGTACCTTCGTCAAAAATCATTCCAATTTCGTGAAAATAAAAGTTCATTTAATTATTATCTAAACTTTGTGTGCAAAATCCCATAACCCGACCGAACCCCAAAAATAAATTACAACAGACTGTACGCCAATCCGTGCAAGCCAAAATAATTTCAGTCAACACGGAACCCGGCCCGAACTGAAAGTTCCATTTAATAACGCTCGAAATTTGACCCGAAGAAAATCTGATAGCAGACAAAAATATTGAAAATAACCGTAATCCGATCCGATCAAGACAAAATAATTTCCGGCACACGCAACCCAACGAAAACATTAAAATTCCATTTGAAGAAATCCAGAAATCTGACTCGAATCAAATCTGAACCCAACAAAAATATTCCAAAGAACCATAATCGGATCCGAGCAACACAAAATAATTTCCGTGGACATGATACCTGACCCGAACCTATAAATGCCCTTTGAAATAAAAACGAAATCTGATCCGAACCAAATCTGAATCCTACAAAATATTCCAAACAACCATAACCGCATTCCAACAGAAAAAATAATTTCCATGGACATGTTACCTGATCTGAACCTAAAAATTCCATTTGAAAAAACCCCGAAATCTGACCCGAACGAAATCTTAACTCCTCAAAAACATTCCATTAAACCATATCCCGAACCGAGCAGAACAAAATAATTTCCGTGGACACACAACCCGAACCGAACCTAAAAATTTCATTTGAAAAAAAAACGAAATTTTAACCCGACAAAAATATTCCAAAGGTCAATAATCCGATACGAGCAAGACAAAATAATTTCCGTTGACACGCAAACCCATCCGAATCTGAAATTTTCATTTGTAAGAAACCCGAAATTTGAACCCGACAAAAATATTCCAAAGATTCATAACCGAATCCGATCAAAGCAAAATATTTTCCGTGATCACGCAACACGACCAGAACGTAAAAATTCCATTTGAAGTTAACTTGAAACCAGACCCGAACCAAATCTTAACCCGAGATAAATATTCCAAAGAACTATAACCCGATCCGAGTAAGACAAAATAATTCCGTCGACAGGCAACCCGAACCAAACCAGACAGTTATAATAGAACTCGATCCGAAACCGGGTTATGGTCGGTTTTCGGGCTAATTTCAAATGAATCCGGTTGTGTGTCGACAGAAATAATTCTGTATTGCTCTGATCGGATTACGGCTCTTTGAAACATTTTTGTCCCTTCCAGATCGGGTTCGGGGTCGGGTTTCAGATTGACTTCAAATGGAATTTTCAATTTCTGATCGTATTGAGTGTATACGGAAATTAATTTGTCTTGCTCGGATCGGGGTACGGCCTGTCTTTTTATTTCGGGTACTGTTCGGGTATCGGGTTAACTTCAAGTAGAACTTTCATGTTCGGATCGGGTTGCATGACAACGGAAACAATTTTGTCTTGCTCAGATCCGGTTATGATTCTTTGGAATATTGTTGTCGGATTCAGATTTGGTTCGGTTCGGTTCAGAATTCGGGACTTTCTAGTGGAATTTTTAGGTTCGTCTCGGGTTGCGTGTCCACGGAAATTATTTTGCCTTGCTCGGATCGGGTTATGGTTCTTTAGAATATTTTTGTAGATTACACTATTTTGTTCGAGTCATATTTCGTGTTTATTTCAAATTAAATTTTTAGGTTCGGATCGGGTTGCGTGTCCACAGAAGTTATTTTGCCTTGCTAAGATCGGATTATGGTTCTTTGGAATAATTTATTTGTCGAGTTCAGATTTGGTTCGTGTCAGATTTCGGGTTTTTTTAAATGGAATTTTTGTGCTCGGCTCGTGTTGCGTCCACGGATAATATTTTGTCTTGCTCGTATTGGGTAATGGTTTTTTGTGAATATTTTTGTCGGATTCAAATTTGGTTCGGGTCAGATTTAAGGGGTTGTTAAATAGAATTTTTTGGTGCAGTTCGGGTTGCTGATTCATGGAAATTATTTTGTCTTGATTGGATCGGGTTATGGTTCCTAGGAATATTTTTGTCGGGTTCAGATTATGTTCGTGTCAGATTTCGTGTTTTTTCAACAGGAATTTTAGGTTCGGGTCGTGTTGCATCCACGGAAATTATTTTATATTACTCGTATCGGGTTATGGTTTTTAGGGATAATTTTTCGGATTCAGTTATGGTTCGGGTCAGATTTCAGGTTTTTTAAAATGGAAGATTTAGGTTCGATTCGGGTTGCGTATCCAAGGAAATTATTTTGTCTTGCTCGGATCGGGTTATGGTTCTTTAGAATATTTTTGTCGGTTATCAAATTTGGTTCGGGTAATATTTCGATTTTTTTTTAATATGTTCTTGTCAAGTTGCGGTTTACGGAAATTATTTTATCTTGCTCGTATCGGGTTATGGTTCTTGGGAATGTTTTTGTCGGGTTCAGATTTAATTCGTTTCGGATTTTTTCTAATGGAATTTTTATGTTGGGGTCGTGTTGCATCCACGGAAATTATTTTTTCTTGTTCGTATCGGGTTATGTTTTTGGGGGATATTTTTGTCTGATTCAGATTTGGTTCGGGCGGATTTCAGGTCAGAGAAGTTTTTTAATGGAATTTTTAGGTTCTGTTCGGGTTGCGTGTCCAAGGAAATTAATTTGTAATGCTCGTATCGGGTTATGGTTCTTTGGAATATTTTTATCGGGTTCAGAATTGGTTCGTGTTAGATTTCGGATTTTTTCTAATGGAATTTTTAGGTTCGGATCATATTTCTTTTTTTTTTTAATTTAGGTTCCGGTCGAGTTACGTGTCCACGGAAATTATTTTGTTTTGCACGGATTGGGTTATGGTTCTTTGGAATATTTTTGTCGTGTTTAGAATTTGTTCGTGTCAGATTTCGGATTTTTTCTAATGGAATTTTTAGGTTCGGATCATTTTTTTTTCGGTTCGAGTTACGTGTCCATGGTTCTTGGTCATGGTTCTTTGGAATATTTTTGTCGGGTCTCAGATTTGGTTCGTATTTGATTTCGATTTTTTTTTTTTATGGAATTCTTATGTTCGGTTCCGGATGCGTGTTCACGGAAATTATTTTGTCTTACCTGGTATCGGCTTATGGTGCTTTAGAAAATTTTTGTCGGTTGTCATATCTGGTTCGTGTGAGATTTCGGTTTTTTTGTTATCAGGTTCTGCTCCGGTTGCGTGTCGACAGAAATTATTTTGCCTTGCTCGGATCTATTTTTCACAAATCCAATACTTTCTTCTTGTAAAGATAGAAGAAAGTAAAAATTATTATTCCGTGATTATAAGTCAAAAGATTGTGAGAATGTCTCACATATTAAGTATGCCGCGCTGCAATGATAAGAAGCTAGCGGGTATTAGGATAATTCTTTTACTAATATAAAAATTATTATTCCGGGACTTGAAAGTCAAAAGATTGGGAGAATGCCTCACATATTACTCACGCCACGCTGCAAAAATAAAGACACTTTAAACTGGTATAAATCAAAAACTAATTAATATTTTTACATGAAACTTTCAAAGGTTTGAACTACTTATAAAAACAATTATAATGCCGAAACTGCGTAAAAATCCGATGATTACACATTGCTGTAGCCCTGTCAACAGTCTTGGTCAGAACAAGAATTTCAGAAGTGCAAAAACCTGCACTTTTAAAATCGGATTTACTAAAAACCTATTGGCTGGATTCCACTTTATTTTCGTTTTCTGAGTCACGTGGCACGCCCCATTCCATAGAATCAAGAATTTTGTTTCTATCATAAATAGAACCGGAGATATAGAGTAGTCAAAATCCCGCTTTGGTCAGCCCGGAAAATATAAACTTGACCGAGTACTAAAAAATTTTGGAAAAATCGTTTGGCATTAATTGCCGGAAATTCCTTTCATTTACGGTTCATTGCACTGTTATTTCTTTTGCTTGGCGAGAAACTCTGTCGAGTTTCTATGATTATAAATTAAGAAATAAATATGCAAAAACTGTACGACTACTTATTAGTTTAAAAGAAAAATTCTTCCTGTGGATGGAAATCACAATTTGAAAATTCATTTTAAGAAGCATAATGTACCGTAATTGGCAAACCAATTATAAAATTTTATGATACCAATTTGCCTTTCTATGTGTTTGTTACTGCTTCTCAGTTTTTTGTAGGTGTTTTTCTAAAACAACCTGATAATATAATTTTTAATTAATTTTTCAAATAATTTTCAACAAGAAAACTACGCTCGAAATTATTCAATATATACCACGTGATTTATCACATATATCGCTTAAATAAAAGAGCATTTTGATGGCAATTCCAAGGGTTCTGTGTTCGATTCCCAGCTTTGACTTTTTTCACATTGTTGATTCTACGCTTCGTTAGCAATGTGATAAATCACGTGTTATATTTCAAACTGTAATTTATATATTTTTTATTACTATTATTAATTATTCTAGATATTTGAGATGAACAAATATAGTTTATTAAATGATTCGAATGGTGTGTTATTATTGGCATTTTGCATCAATTTTATCATTATTTTAATGAACCAAATTTTAGATAAAAAAAGATATTTGTTAAATGTTGTTTTTAATTTAGAATTTTTGTTTAAAAAATACAACAACTTCATATATATTTGGTTTATATAGGTTAGGATTTATTTGCTAAGAAACGACAATATTGGAGAAATATTTGCTTTACATTTTATATTGACTCTAAAAATAAGTGAACACATTCTTGTCAATCAAAATTCGTAAAACTTTGGCAAAAATTAAACATGCTAATGTTATGATAAAACTGTATTCCATTTTTTTTTTATATATTATGTAAGACATAGGGCATAAACACCCAATATTGGACCAGTTTTACATTGCTTCTGGGATAAATTAAATTATTTTTATTATAAGTTTTTTTTGTTACTTTCATATATTTTAATGTCATATAAAATTGTGCTTGGAACAACTCTTAGAGAAAGGCATATTTTATTTTCAGTACATTTTTACTTATAAAGATCATCTGAAGTTAAATAATAACAAATACCGTAATAGGTGACATAGATATTTTATTTTCAACTATTTAGATGCAAATTTTATGTTTAAGAAATGAGTTCCACTCTTAGATTTAAATGCTTTTTGAAAGTACACTGAAAAAAAAATGTAATTCTACAGATGTAAAGTTAGAGAAATCTGTTTGCTTTACTAAAACTTTATCTGTACACTATACGAAAAATATGTAAATCTACAAAACTAGTTTATGTAAAGCTACAGAACCTGTAGCTTTACAAAAGAATCTACTAAATTACAATGATCTTACTAAACTTTTACCTGTAACCACGGTTGCAGTTACGTATAAAGTTCTAGGCATCCCAGTTTTGAAAAAAAAAAAAAAAAAAACTTAGTAATATTTCATGTTTTTTTATATCAGGTGCAAAAGTGTATCTGTTACATACATTTTTGTTATTGGCGTTACATAAAAAATTCTACACTGTAAAAAAAAAATCTGTAAAGTTACTAAAGTTTTTCTAGAAAACTGGGATTCCAAGAAATTTTTATGTAACGGCAACAAGAAAAAATCCTGTAACAGACGCTGTTACAGGAATTTTTCTTGTTGCCGTTACATAAAGATTTCTTGGAATCCCAGTTTCCTAGAAAAACTTTAGTAACTTTACAGATTTTTTTTTTACAGTGTAGGAACCCCAGTATGCCAGAAAAAACTTAGTAACATTACAGATTTTTTTACAGTGTATTTCTGTTCCGGGATCGTAACAAGTACATGATTAAAACGAATTTAACTTACTTTTTTATTTGTGTAAATATATCCGATGCTTAACTTGTCATTTATTAATAATATTATTAAAACATAAAAACTAAAAAATATATTTTTATTTTTGCATGTTTTCTCACATGATGTTTGTTTTTCAATTTCCTGAATGTTTTCTCACATGATTTTTGTTTTTCAATTTCCTATTGAATGCAATTTTCTTTTTAAACACAGCATTATTTATTCTTCGTGATCTATTCTTTATATGCAATAAATAATTTAAGTGCAAAAATATTTTTTATCCTTTTATCAATAAATCATACATGAGAGACATGTACTTGTGCAAAAGTTTATCCAGGGAACATAAAAATGTACAAAATGGTACATTGTCAAAATATTGACTCATAAGATGTCCACTTGATGCATTTTATTCACTATTTTTTCGATTTTTCTTAATATTAAAACCCCATTTTTCATGAATGTTGTCACATTAATTCTGAATAATATTTAAAGTAATTTTCACTTCTTTAAAAGTAGATGCTTGCGGCAGCGAGATATTCTAAAATTCAAAGCACGTATGACATAGTAAGGTGATAAAACCTTATGAATAATGAATGAGATTATGCTAGGCTTTTAAAAATCAGTCAAGCCACCCATGGACTAAATAATGTACCCTTGACACATTTCTTGTAAGGATAATTATATATAAATGCAACGGAATTTTTTCTTTTGAATTTAAAATTTAACGCTTGAACACTTTTCTATACTCTATTTTACCAGAGTAAATAATGGAAGAATAATGCACAGAATAAGTAGAATATCTGTTGATTATATAATTGTAAATACTTACTATATTTATGCTACTATAGTCATTTAGAGTTCATACAATCTAAAGTAATTAATATCTTACTACCGTTCGGTCTTTAAGGAAAATGTTTCATCCAACTGCATTGCTTCCTTAGTAATTAGATTTAAATTTAAAATAAGATTTACTGTTTTGCATACAACTAACATTTTTTATTAATGTAAAATACACTTTGAAAAATGTATAATAATTAAGTATAATTTTGTCTGCCAAAAAAATAAAGCCTGGAATAAGGGAGAAATATATACGTTTACAAATATATATATGTATAATACAGTACCATACGAATCAACATTAAGCAAAGTTGAACTTTTAAAGTGTTAATTTGATTGTAGCATGAGAAATGCAATAGATGTAGTATGGTTCGTTTTATTTAAATTTCCAGTATCAAAAAATTACTGTAAGATTAAGATATGTGTGATAGCTTTCATTAACGAAGAATTAAAGAAAAATGCCGAATCTTTTATTTAGAAAGTTGATCAACGATGTTGTTTTAGTTGATTTAAATTTTATTTCCTGCATGTTACGGTAAAAAAAAAACAGAAAAAAAAATTGAAAACATAAAAAGTACAGGCAGTATTTACCAAGACACACTTGGCGAAGTATCGTAAAGTTTGTTGTTATCTCCAAATAGTGCATTAAATATATATATTCTACATATTAGTTAATTTTAATGAAAGAATGTTTTAAAGAAAATTACATTTATATTTATTAATTGTTAATTTATTTATATTTACATATGTATCTGCTTCTTAAAAATAATTTAAACATATGCTTAATATTATATTTGCTATGCTCTTAATAAATTTATATTAATGTTCTTATTTTATTAAGGAGCAAGTTCCTTTCTGTAATACGGAATTTACATATTCTGTTATCATACATAGCGAATTCTTACACTTTTCGAGTTATTTTTTATTAATATTTCTAATTTCTCTTACTAGGTGGTAGCACTATAATTTATCTTTTTTACGACTTCTTCAGCCTATTATGCATAATTTCGATGTTAATAGTGTTGCAATCTTCATGAGTCATTTTACATTTATCGTAAATTTGTAAATCATTTTGATAACATTGTGTATTCTTGCAGGTAATGCATACTTTTCCTATATTATGCCCGTGGTTCTTATTTGTGTTCGCAACAATTTAATTATCTATTATATAATGTATTATATCTATATCTATAATGTATTTATTACATCTTTCTAATTGATTCAATTCTGTATTTTAAATGCACGGTAGTCCAAATATTGTAATTTTTCACATTATTAAACATTGCGCAAGGAAACGATCTTATATCATTTAAGGAATCTATAGTAATTTGTGCTTGATGAATCTGACATATTTTCTAACTATTTAATTTTAATAAATATTTATAGGCTACCTTTCATAAATGGTTTTCATTTCTTCTTTAATTTTTATTTTAATATTTTTCCTGCTTTGTGTATGCTAAATTCCTATGATTTTGATGTGGTTAAATATATATATATATATATATCATGGAAGTATTCCAGTGGCGTAGCCTTAAGCCTAAAATTGTATCGTATCGTATCGTAGAATTCGTAAATGGCGGAACTTATATATACACCTAACTCGACTTCAAAGAAAACGCAAAAATCCGCCTTTCAATAGCTCAGCAAATATAGCTCTTATTATTCTGAATATTGTAAAACAGTCTTTTAACTGCAGTCTAATCCTATTCTGAATTTTTTAGATTTCTACGTGCAGTATATTTCGAGATCTAAATGCCGATTTTTATAGCAAAAGCGATGTCAGAAATACCTAATTTCGATTACGCGAAAACGGCCCGGGCGATTTTCTTTAAATTGATATATAATATCAATCGGTTTTATGTGAAGAGAATAAGATAACAGTTGTTTCGGGGAAAACTCTATTTTTTTTAATTCACAATTTTTTCCTCCGAAAATGACATGGGCGATCTTATTAAAATTAATATATAATATGAATCTATTTTAGATGAGCCGAATAAGACCATGTTTGTTTCCAGGAAGACTCTTATTCGTTATATAATAAGCATGAAAAATCGGACTATATTTTTCCGCCATTTATGGGAATTTCACCGAAGATGCACCACTGTATTCGTGCACCTATGCAATGCACTGCAAAGTATTTATATGAAAACAAATTGATTTATCTTTTGTGTCACGCTATCCAAAATCAAAAGTAAAATTTATGTAAATGACTTTTGTGCGTCATATTATCCATTTGCATACATTTCGTTTAGTTTGGATAAAATGACGCACAGAAATCATTCACATAAAGTTTACTTTTGATTTTGGATAGCGCACAAAAGATAAATCAATTTTTTCATATAAATACATTGCAGTGCATTGTATAGGTTCAGTGAGAGTGATATTTTTAACAGTGTATTGGTAAATTAAAAGGTTTGCTTACATGTGTAAATATATTTAGCCAAACCGAAAACAACTGAAATTGAATTTTAAAACATTGTTTAAAGCTACATCAAGGCGTCACATAAATTTTGATATCATATCTTTCAAAACTCATATTCTGAATTTATGAAAGACGTGAATGATAAGGCATCAATGAATAATTTTTTTATACATCCTTTTAAATTTAACATAATTCTTACACATGCAATTATAAATAAAACAAAAATAAAATGATGAAATAAGTCATATAAATGTATGTATACATATATACATTAATTAATATCATAGCTTCACTTAAAATTTGATATCATTATTTTTAAGTTCCATATTTAAAATTCTTATAGCAGTAAGATAAAGTGCTGCGTCACAAACTTTAAACCCGTTAAAGGATTTTTGTATTGATATATACATATATATACAGGGTTATTGGGACAGGTTTTAGCGGGAGGTAGGGAACATCAAGATGATTCAGATTTGCATAGGAAACTTTGGTCGGAAAAGCTTTCCTAGCGCGGTAGTGACGACACAAAACACAAGAGAGAAAGAACGCGGACATGCTTATTATTTTTAGTGCAGCAATAATGCCGGGACAATTCCTGAAATTGATGAGGAACTTGTTACATGCATCATGGCAGCAGCTGGGAAAGTCCGGGACATTCCCGGTTTTTTGAGAACATTAGATCTTCCATGAGCCGGAGATAGCTTCCATACATCACGGCCCGCATCGTAATTTCGAACACTGACTTTGATGACGATCATTGTCGCTTTAATATTCTTTTTTCTTAGTTGTTCTCTGCAGTACAATAAACATGTTTTCTCCTCTTATTCGTGTCCTGTCTTCCTTGTGTTTTATGTCGTCACTACCTTGCTGGGAAAGCGTTTCCGACCAAGGGTTGCTTTGCAAATCTGAATCCTTGTGATGTCCCTTTACCTCTCCTTAAAGTTTCTCCCAATAATCCTGGGACACCCTGTATATATACAAACAATATTTATAATGTATGTAATTGTTTTTAATCTTGATTTTTTCTATGAAATTATGTTTGACCTTTTCCTTTACTCTGCACTGTATATTTGTTAAACATAATAGATAATAAACATTTAGAAATTCGAATGTAATTTTTTTTTTCTAAACATTTGGTATTTGATCAATATGGAGAACTTTTTCAATTTATTACATGTAAGCTTATGAAAAAAAAAACATGAAGAAAATTTAATGCTTTTTTATACAAATATTTAACCAATATTTTTTTTTTAAATTAATATATATATATATATATATATATATATATTTCTTAAATATCAACATTCACATAAATTTCATTTTTAAAGTTTTATTTGAAGTTAAATTTAATGTTACAAATATTATACCAACAAATATTTTTCACATAACGTAATATTTTTTAATTAAATCATTTTATTTGTACTCGTGTCATATCTTTAAAATAAATATTTTCTTGTTTTACCGCTACTGAATGTACAAGAAAATTGCTTATAGCATGCTTCTTTTAGAAGAATAAATGTTATCTTGAAAGCAAATATTTTTGTCAACATAATTGATATTTCAAACATAACTCAATTTCTAGAGCAAATATTTACAAAACACTTTCCTTCATTAGAATTGTGTATTATCTTTTAAAAAATGTATGTTAACGGCATGTGTAAAACACACAGTTTATCTGTAAATGCTGAAAGTTATAGAAAATGAATAAGACCGTATAATATAATTTACGGTCGGTATAATATAATTATAATTTTCGTATTTATAATAAAAATACGAACTCTTGGGTTATACAAATTGGTATACATATTTTTAAATATATTTTAAACATTTTCGGATGGAAATAAACGTTTTAATATAAAATATTACCTAATTTAACTGCAAAAAGTGAAATTTGCATATTCCAAATGTGTAGATATATTCTTGCTTTTTGGTAACAGTTCACATAAAAATTTAAATTTTAAACTTAACGTCTCATGTAGGAAGAATTTAATTGCACCTCACGATAGCATTGGTTAATGAAGATGCCGTGAGCGAGAGAGATTCAGTTAGACGAAATACTTGAAATATGAAAGCTGAAATCGAAAAAGAAGACTGTTGCAGAAATTTTAGCTACTCTGAATCGTTTAAAGAAGTCTGTATATCAAGTATTATCTGAGGGTGACTCCTAGAAAGCAGAGCATAGATCTGGAAGGCTTCGTTTGACCAGGAAACTAGATAATAGAATGATTCGGAAAATACCATCTACACATATTAGATTAAAAGTGAGTCAGGTCTTTCTGTGTCAACGGATACAATTCGTAGTTGAATTAAGGAAAGATGTAAATTAGTTTATAGAAAAATGAAAAAAAGCAGCCAGCTTTAAATCTCACCTTCAATTGATGACAATGCAGAGGGTTCGCAAACATATATCGTATGGGTCACAGAAAAGTACTGTGATAGTCAGTCCCAAAAGAAGGTGGAATTTGAATGGCCCAGATGGGTGAGATGGGTGGGCATACCATTGGTATGTCTTGCGTAAAGAGCCTAGAACTTTCTTTAGTCGACACCAAGGTTGTGGCTGTTTAATGATTTGGGCCTCATTTTATTTTAATAATCAAGTAGGTCTGGTGTTCTCTAATGATCGCGAAACAGCGCAAGTCTACATACATACATTAGAAAACATTTTACAGCCATTTGGGGAACTTTTAGCTTGTCCAAACTGTGTATTTCAACAAGATAATGCGACCTTTCGTGTTGCAAACCAAACAAAAACGTGTTTTAACTCTCAAAATATTATTTTTCTTGATTAGCTCACTTGTAGCCATGATCTGAAACAAATAAAACACCTTTGGGGCATCATGTATTGTAACGTTTATGCAAATTTTCAATAATACTCCTATGTCAATGAAATTGGAGTTGCTGTTAAGGGTTATTGGTTCGAAGAAGACCCCCCACGTGATGCAGGATTTTGTTTGTGTCATGGAAAGTTTTTGCACTAATTGCAAAGAAAATGGGTGCAATTTGGTTTTAATTTACATTTATATATATATATGGTTTGTAAATATATAGATTGTCTATATTTTTTCCACAATGCTATTTTTTTGGTCATTATGTATTATCTAAAGTGTACAATTTAAAATGTCTTGTTTGTGAATAAAAGATAACCACAAGTAATATATAGCATTTGAGTTACAACTTTTCGTTCCATACTTCTCAGTTCAGAAACGTAATCGACGATTGTCTGAAATTTTGCTGCGCACTGTATATCTCGTCAGAATATAGAAAGTGTTTTTTTATATATATATGGAAAAAAGTTAAAACGAAAAAAAAAGTAAACAGTTTCTTTCTTTCCGCAAAATACTAATTTAATGAATAAATACAAATTATAACTATTACAATAGAAAAATAAAAAATAAATAAGTAAAATACTCTTTCTCATATATGTATTAATGTAATGCAATAAAGTATTTTATTCTATATTACCATATTCAGAATATCTTATATAACTATTTATGTGCAAATATCAGTATTATATATTGATAATTACAAACTTGTAATTGATGAGTAATATATGTAATAGCTAAAATTACTATTCTTAATATAATTACTGAATCTCCTTCCGTTATAATACTCAATTATTCAGAACTATATAATGAGTCAAATACATATCAAATATCCTTCCTCGATTAAATTATAATAAGGTAAATAATTTTACTGAAATTTAAATACGTCCATATGTTTTCTATTTTGGATTATTCGCATAAGGCATATTAACAAAAACTTATTAAAAATTTTATTAATTAAACGAAAATAATTTGTTAAAAATATACATAAAAAATTTCTTTAATTTTTTATTGAAATTTTCACACATCTATTTTTAGTACTTTGAAATTTTTATTGCTGAATTAATATTCAATTTGGGTAAAAGGCGTAAATCCAACAGAGAGAAAAATATCCAAGCCTGGATTCAAACGAAAGCTATTGATATTACGTACATATTCTCAACCAATGAGCTACCCGGACGATATACAGCTTAGAATTTCTCACTCTTTTCTTTTGGTAAGGCTGCAAAAGCAGCACACGATGGAATATTATTTTGAGCCACAATACCTGGAGAAAACGCGTAACGAAAGAGAATCGAGCTGGCGAAAAAAAAAGTCAAAAAACGGTTGGATTCTCTTTCGTTACTTGTTGTCGCCAGAGTTGGTGCATAATGTGAGCTGTTTAATTTACTGGATATAATTTCTTTCAACGATAATTTTCAATTTCAATAATTATTGTGTATATCAAAAATAAGTTCCGTATTTCTAATAGATGGCGCAAGTGCTCTTGTATGTATAGCTAGAATCTTGTAATGCATGCATTTGAAAAGTCTCTTCATGAACTTCAAAATGTAGTACATGACATTTAATTAAAGTGTAAACAACATAGTTTTTTATTCGATTTCAAATGGATGGATTTGTGCCAAAAAGTCGTCATTTGCGGGAAGTTTTGTTTATATGAAGGCAAGTCAGTGAATAGGTCACATAAGTCAAAAAAAAAAAAGGGAAAACCAAGGTACATACTTAAAAGGCATGTTTATTTTTCTATATAATCGTGAATTACATTGATACACTTGTCCCATCTCTTTATGAGTTTTCTATTACCTGCCGACATAAAAGTATTTGGACTGCACTCCCAGCCATCTGTGTACCTCACATCCAACGTGTTCATCAGTTGGCTGTAGGTTAAACCATGTGAACACCCTATTGCAGTTTCTAATTCTGTCTATTGTTGTTCGCCTGTTAGCTCTAATCATTTCCTGAACCATCCGCACTGTATCTTCTGACGCAATCTCAACAGGACCACCACTTCGTTCTTCGTCAACAACATTTGAACGCCCCTGCTCATCTTGTGCAACTGTTGTCTCATAAATTCGAAATTGAAATCTTACAGTTGCAGATTGCTGTCACACGTTGGCATATTTGTAAACAAGTTACTATTAATTCCCGAGATATCATATCTGTTTGTGACCTACTTACTGACTTTCGCGCGTACTTTCTTAATATAAAGAAAAGCGCTGCCGCAAGACATCGTTTACTTGCAGAAACTTAAGATGAACATGCTTTTTCTGATAGTATGTGTAGAAAGTGGTTCAGGCAAGTTAGAACGAGGTTTATCCGGCGTTGAAGACGCAGAACATGAAGGTAGACCAAAAAGGTTTGAAGATGAAAAATTGCAAGCATTATTAGATGAAGACAAAACACAAACACAAGAAAAATATAGTATTACTACAGTAATACAATACCACTATGTTACTGTACTACTTTTATATACTTGCTAAATAAACATGTAATTTTAACCCTAGAAAGCTCCTCTGGTCATTTTAGACCAATACACATGCTTCAGCTTGTGTTACTCAAAAACTACTCAGATGAATTTTCTGAAATTTCATGACATTTTTGATTTGATTTTAACTAACACATGCTAAAATTTTAAATGAATGGGACTTTTAGTTTTTACACAGCAAAAAAACATCTTAATCTGTCCCTCGGGTCTACTTTTTCCAAGCGTAAAAATGCACTCACATAGTTTTTTAAAAACGCCGATATTGTTTTATTTCTGCTATATAGCTGCAAAAAAGGTAAGGAGGGGGGAAGTGTAGAATTATCAGGGAGGAAATGATGTTATGAGACATCTGGCACCAGACAAGTCATAGCGAAAGATCATTTTGTTTGTTGTTTTTCTGTCAGCAAGAAGTAAAAAAATTACCTTTTAGACTCAGTTCGAATATTTATTTGAAGAAGAAGAATTTTTTCAAAGAAGAAGATCAAATGACATATATCCCGCGATTCGAGAATTATGGGTAGAAATTTTACCCAATCTTTTCAATCCAGAAGTATATGTAACTGTGGATGAACAACATATTGCTTTTAGAGGCAAGTGTCCTTTTAGGCAGTACATGTCTAGCAAACCTGCTAAATATGGTATAAAATTCTGAATTTTATGCGATAATGACACTTGCTATGTGTAGAATATGCAGCCATATTTAGGAAAACAACCAGGAAATGCACCCTAAATAAACCAAGGACTGAGAGTAGTTTTTGACTTATCATATGGTTTACGAGGACATAATATAACTTGTGACAGTTTCTTTATATCTTATGATTTAGGTCAAATGTTGCTAAAAAATATATAACAATGATTGGTACAATAAGAAAAAATAAATCGTCTGTCCCTGCAGAAATTTTAGAAACAAAAAGAAAAGAAAGATACAGTTCAACATTTGCGTTTGCTAAAGATACAGCGCTTGTGTCTTACATAAAAAAAAAAAATGTGTTGTTCTTCAAAGCATATTGCATAAGAATAAGAAAATTGAAAAGAGTATTCAAAGAAAACCAGAGATAATCTTTTATTATAATAAAACTAAGGGAGCAGTTGATATGCGAGACAAAATGATAGCTACTTACACTACAAAAGGAAGACAAACCGTAGGCCATTTGTTGTATTTTGCAATATTTTAGACATATCTGCATATAATGCTTTTATACTTAATTGCAAAATAAATAATTCATGAAATAAAGACAGTCCTTATAGACGAAGAATTTTTTTGAAAAACTTTTAAAAAAGCATATGTAGAAAAGAGAAAATCCTCCAAAAGGGCAAGGAGTAAAACAAATAGTTCAAAGTGCGAATCAAATCCACAAAGAAATTACTAGTACTTCAGCTTAACCCTTTCGCTACTGGTGTCCATGATCAAGGACATCCTTTTTAGAAATTTTTTTTATCAATTTAAATTTAATTTAAAGTAATTTTACAACTTTTGTCAGCATTTTTAATCCTTTCCCTACC
This sequence comes from Maratus speciosus, assembly GCA_963932465.1. Lineage (NCBI taxonomy): Eukaryota > Metazoa > Arthropoda > Arachnida > Araneae > Salticidae > Maratus > Maratus speciosus. The sequence goes on along the minus strand of OZ010789.1, from coordinate 588,583,004 downwards.
AAAAGCACAAATATTTAGAAATTGAAATAGTAGATGGCAGCACCTAGGAACTTTTATATAAAGATGGATGGAAACACGAGCTCTCGTCCCGGTAAGCCTTTTAAAAATCATATTATTTTGATATAATCTAATATAAACAGTAGCTAAATACATTTATTATTTTGTTAAGGAAACTAGAAACTTTGATTTAAGCTTATTATGAAAGCTCTAAGTAGTTATAATTTTGTTGTAGAATTATTTTAAAATATGTGTCCATGATCATGGACAAAAGTTTTCAATGTGTGCATATCACTATAACTTTATGATATTGATTGCTTTCGTTCAGTTTTTATTGTATATAGTTCATTTAGTGTATTCTATGTTTTATTTTTGTTGTTATTATTTCTATAAACTTTTTATAAAACATAATATGAATAAAACTTCGACATCTATAAAATTTCGAACACATGTTTGAAAACGCCGTTCCCCCCCCCCCCCCGCCCCCGTAACGAAATGATAATAAATTATCTGTATAAAATCATACATTCATATTATTCTTATTAAAACTATTTTTTTAGGCCTATCGATGGAAAATAGACGTTCTCGATCTCTTCAGGAACGGAAGAGAGTTGAGGAATTGCTAGAAAAAATAGCGAATGGATCAGATATATCTGATTTATCAGAGGTCGAAAGTAATGATGAGGAGGATGAATGGAAAGCTCTTAATGAAGGTAAATAACGAAGTAATTCTTTATTTCAACTTAATATTTATTTACATAATTTTATTTCTTTGTATTTAAATGTATAAATTAGTTTTATTGATTTTATTTTTCTCTTTCCTTTAGATTGTAGACCTGATTCTTCTTTGGAATCTGAAGATGATATAAACAGTGATGGCTCTGATGAAGATACTGTTGATAACATAAACAGTGATAGTTCTGTTGAAGGGAATGATGATTGTGTTATGTTAGATGATTGTTATTCATTTGTCACAGAAAAAAAACATAAAATGGACGAAACGCATTACTTTCACTCCTGAAGCATATGACTGGAACTGTCAAGCAAGTCATATAATTTATCCTCTAGACCCAGAAAAATATTTTTAAAAATATATACCTAAATCTTTATTTGGTCAAATGGCAGAAAATACTAACATTAATGCTCTCCAAAATGATATACCGTTCATTCCAGCCAAACAGCAAGACATTGAAATGCTATTTGGTCTTCATGTAGCTATGGGGGCATTGAAATTTCCAAGAGTTGGACTCTACTGGGATAAAACCCTGGGAATTGACCTTTTCCAAAATTCTATGACACGCAATAGATTTTTTTCATTGCGAAATAATTTACATATGGTAAATAATTTAGACCGCCCTTCAGATAATACTGATGTCTTTTATAAAGTTAGGCCACTTTTTGATGCTGTTCAAAGTAGATGTAAACAACTGAAAATGGAAGAAAAGTTATGTGTTGATGAGCAGATGTGCCCATTCAAGGGACATCTAAAAGTAAAACAATACGTCAAAAACAAACCAAATAAATGGGGTGTAAAATTATTTCTTTTGTGTGGAGAAAGTGGAATTGTGTATGATTTTATTATATATCAGGGAGCAACCACAGAAATAAATAAAGATCTACAAAACAGATTTGGTCAGGCAGCAGCAGTTGTTATGCATTTGAGTAAGAGAATAACTACCGAGAAAACACAGTTATATTTTGATAATTATTTTTCATCTTATGCTTTGTTGCAGATTTTGAAAAGTCATAAAATATTAGCAGCTTGTACAGCAAGATTGAACAGATTTGGAAATCCACCTTTCATTCCGGAGAAAGCAGCAAAAAATCAAGGAAGGGGTTTTATAGAAGAGCTATATAGTAAGGACAACGATATTGTACTTGTAAGATGGTATGATAACAAGAGTGTGTATATTGCAAGTAACTTTTTGGGTAAAGGAAACACTGATGTTGTTAAACGATGGGACAAAAAGTCTAAACAATACATTGATGTGCTTCGACCAGAAATAGTGCAGAAATATAATGCATCAATGGGAGGTGTAGATAAGATGGATTTTCTAATTGGCTTATACAGAATTTTTATTCGATCCAGAAAATGGACACTTCGCCTTATATTCCATGCAGTAGACCTGGCTTATATGTAATAGTTGGCTTGAATATAAAAGAGATGCTACCGAGTGTAATATTCCAAAAAACAGAAGTTATGGATTTGTTACACTTCAGGATGGCCATAGCTAACTATCTAGTCAAAGCTGGAAAGCCATCACCATCAAGAAAACGTGGTAGACCAAGTAAAATCAAAGACATGCCAGAAAATTCTCAACACGATACTTCACGAAAAAACACAGAAGTAAGACCTTATAAGGCAATACAACTGGATGCAATGGATCATTTTCCTATCCACAATGGCTCTAAGGAAGCAGGCCGCTGTAAAAAAATCAGTGCAAGGGTAAATCCCATTTCAGGTGCGAAAAGTGCCAAGTACATTTACATTTGAATAAAGAACGCAATTGTTTCAAAGAATTCCATTTAAATTCTTAGTTATTACAGTATTTTGTAACCATAAAATAAATTTGTTTTTCCAATAAAAGTGTCTTTTCGTTATAGGCTAATTCCATGCGTACTTGTAGTGTAAGTCACTTAGTTTCAAATTTATATAATGTTCGCTACCAGAATTTTAGAACTAAAAATTTGACATATATTATCGGTCATGTCTCATTAATTGAATAAAGCTAAGAAAACTTTTTGAATATAACGGTGACCAGAAATCAGCTGTGTGACTTACACTACAAAGACCCATGGAATTAGCCTATAGTCTACAACACACCCATTGAATACAAATGTCCTTGATCAAGGACATTCTCTAATTAAAAAAATAATCGTCACTAATTTTTTATTATGTGGTTTTTAGCTTATTGGGAGCTGTATTAACAATGTGTGAAAACTTCATAATTTTTATTTCATTTTTTAAAGTATTGGTACTGAAAGGGTTAATTGGAAATTACTAAGAAGCGAGGAAGATATTATATATGCGAAAAAACGGACAATAAATGTACATTTAAGTGTGTAACATGCCACTGCTTTACATGCAAAAAGAATTTAAATACAGTTTGTCATAAATGTTATAAAGCATAATTACTTTTAAATATTTGAAAGATTCATTTGTGTTTTTTGGATGTACCTGTAAACAAGATTTTGTAAGTACTTTTTACTTTTATTCCATCTTTTTACTGTCATAATTTATTTTGTGCTTTAATATTCTTCAACAGTTATTAAAATAATAATTTTATTACCTGAAGGCTGCCGAATTTAAGCGCGAAACATGCATGGATCTTTTTAGACCCATGCGACTATTTTGTAGGTACGGAACGAGGAGCGTTCTAGGGTTAACCAAAACGGAACTTTTGCATACGCACACACTGCAAATAAAGGCGTCTAAAATTCAGACACATATGTGACTGAAAAAGTAATTCAGACACTTAAGTGTCTGAATATGAAGTTTCAGACACCATAGAAGTCTGAAATTAAGACACTTAAGTGTCTTACTATGATCATGGTATAAACACTGTAAACTGAAATGTCTGAAATTCAGACACTTAAGTGTCTGAAAATGGAGTGTTCAATTTTCAGACATTTTAAAGTGTCTTAATTTTTAAGACACGTGTATGCATCTGAATTTAAGACGTTTCAAACGTCTGAATCGCATCCATCTTTGGTCAACCTGCATGTTCGGCAATAGGCAACTGTCTTTTTTTTTTTTTTTTTTTTTTTTTTTTAAAGCTTTATACGTTGTAAAAAATATCCGTTAAAATATGGAAGTTGTACTGGCTATTCAGCCATTTACGTATTTTAATGTAATTTTTTTCCCCGTAAATTCCAGAAAAATTTCCATTTTTTTGCATATTTCTGTATTTAAAAAGTTCCATTTAAAAGATAATATGTAACTTTTCAAGGATAAACCCATATAATTCATTCCCCACTTTCAAAAACCACGTATATTAATTAGACATGATTTATTTATTTATATTCAAACCAGTTTCGTATCCAAGAGGCGAGCTGCTGTGTAGAAAATGTCAAATTTAAGTACGGAAGTTTCAATAAAAGCTTGTTCTAACCTTAGAATGCGTGATTTCGCAGAAACCATGAAATTTTTCATTTTAGCCAAGTTTCCGTTATACAGAGGTTTACTTCAGTTTTATTTACTGTTTATTGAGTTTCATTTAGCAAATAATGTTCTGTAGTCCATTTAAAAAAATACGGTATAACCATGCTGAAAGTGAAATTTTGCCCAGTCCCATACGATTCTGTCTTAAGTTTGATTGCATAATAACTTACCGTTATAAAAACCTGTTTAAAGAGGATAGCTTATAATTCGATAGGTAATTTATTCATCATTTCGACCACAAACAAAAATGAATAAAAATTTATACATTTCCAAAACATTAAATATTTCATGCCAGAATAATCTTTCTTTGGATTAGAAATTAAACATTCAATTTTAAGATGAATAGTGCCGCCATCTATTGGTGTCAAAGTAGTTTATCTGGAAACAATTTTATTCGTTTGCTGGTAAAAAGAAAAGGATTTTCTAATTATGTACTGCATTCTAGAAGTCAACTAATTAAACCCTGTAAACTACTTAATTCGTAACCTCTATAATCTCTATTTAAATTAAAAAAAAATTGTAGTCCACTTTCCTTTTAATAACAGTTCAAAGACCACTATTAAATAAGCTGCAGTTTCATATTTTAAATCAGTACATTACTACTGATGTTCAACTTATAACCCAATTTACTTAAAACCTTTATTTTATGGCGTGCATCCCTTGGCTTCTGGCGGGGGGGGGGAGGTCCTCATTTGCACTCTAACAATTCCTCTGGTAGAAAAGAAAAAACTGAACTTAAAATACCACATATTCAAATAAATTTCTAGAAAGAAAATGTGTAACAGGGATGTGGAGGGTATACGCCGTATTCCTTCTGGATTTTTAAAAAATACTCCGTATACCCTGTTTCTCAAATAAAACTGCAACGAAAACTCTATACATGACTTTAGCCTATACCCTCTGCCTCTAGCGTATACCCTCTAATTTTTTTACGACTACAACACTGTGTGAAAAATATTTACAATTGTACTAAATTGGAAAAAAAAAACTTACTGCTACTTAAGAGGACAGGTAAAGCAAAATTCAACTAAAAAATCGATTTTTACTTTTTTATATCATTAAATAGTTCAAACTTTTATCTTTCCAACGTTGTGTCACACATATTTATATATAAAAGAAATAAGTATTCAAATTAATATTTTTTTCTAAAAATACTTCACAGCTTAATGGCCTTTTAAATCTGACTTTTTCTTAAAACTTAGATTTTTCATGTTTATGTTCCTTTTTTTTCAATATCTATTAAAATTAAAAACTCAGATTTCTATTTAATATTTATATTATGATAAATTGTATATTTTAACACAGGGTATTAATGATTTGTTGAGAATTATTTATTTTTGGCAGTGAAATCTTACCAAAAGTGATAATTTAAAAATGACTTTCAATAAATAATTAATAATTAATTTTGAGTTTCACTTAGAAAGAAAATAGTCAGTTAAAATACGTAAATCGTGTTATTTTAACTACTCTAAAAAATCTAGACCTCTGTCTTTCACAATTTCTGAGAAAAAAGTACATAAAGTTGGTGAATTTAACATGGCGGAGATAGGACTTACCCGGTCCCCTTAAAAACATTGCCTTGTGCTTTATAAATACTTTATTTCAACGACCGGCCGATGAAAGCGTGGTCGAATGGATAAGGCACTGAACTCCTATACAACAGGACCTCAGATCGAGTCCCACCTCGGGTAAGTATTAAAAGTTTACAGTAGAATTGAATACAAATTAGATGTACCGTGATCCTTCGGGAAGGTGGTTGTTGAAATATGGTGGTTAGTCCTTGAAAAATATATTTTATCTTTTTAAATGGAAATTTTTAAATACAGAAATATGCACAAACTAAACGGATTTTTTTTTTTTTTTTTGGAATTTAGATCAGAAAATTTCCATTAATATATGTAAATTATACCGGAGTCTCGAGTGGCTACAATTTCCATATTTTTAGCGATATATATATATATTTTGCAGTGTATAATGCTTACAGAAGAAAAAAAAAAGGTGAAAAAATGTTTGTCAAAGTGGTCAAACATGGATGCAATTCAGACATTTGAAGTGTCTGAAATTCAGACGCATACAAGTATCTTAAAAATTAAGACACTTTAAAACGTCTGAAAATTGAACACTCCGTTTCAGACACTTAAATGTCTGAATTTAAGACATTTCAGTTTACAGTGCAATATATAAGAACACCAGAATATCGTATCTTAAAAATAACTTGCCATACAAATGTCGAAACTTACATTTGTTATATTCAATTCCCGAATGATGTTTAATACAGAAAACTAATTCCAATAGGACTTTTCCAAAACATCTTTAATTATTGCACAATTAACCTTAATTAGCGAAGTCAAATAGACAAATGGAACACGATACTAAATATTGTAAAGCTGGATAAAGTTCATTTCGTTATACTTTAATCAAATAAATGTAAGAATTGACATTTTCGGAAATACAACTCTTGTGTTTTTGCCCAAGGGAGTATGATTATTTTATCCTTATGAGAAGTATTAACACTTCAGACTAACTATAAAGAATATTTTCTAGCGTATAATGATGTTTCCTCACATTAAATATTTTAAAATCCAGTAATGTGATAATCTATCGAGTATTAATATTCACATATTAAATATGAATAAGTTTTGTATTCATTGGAAGATAACAATAAATAAATAGATACAGAATGTGAGTGCAATATTTCTGTTATATTTTAATCAATTTATAATCTCTCTCTCTCTCATATATATATATATGTATATATATATATATATATATATATTCATATTTTCAAAAAATGCAACTGAGTATATTTTATCATGTAAGCAAGAATGATAAATTAAAAAATAAATACAGGTAGAACGATTTTAGTGCCCTAATTTTGTATTTTATCCATAATTGTTACCGTAATAGTGTAAATTATTTCGGTGCTATATTTTATAAAGTAGTACTAGGCGCAAACGTAATTTCATTGTTGTCACCATAGTTGTTAACCATAGCTTTTCTAACCATTTTTTCGGTATTGCTGCGAGCTGAATTTTTGTTTATTTTGCTTTTCTTCATTTTTGGACTGGTATGAAAAGTGGAATTTTACTTCGGGGGCATGCCGTTAATGAGGTTAGCTCTTGGAAATTCTTGAATATTCCAAAGTCATTGAGAAAGAACTTGTCTATATTATCTGAAATATATAGGTTAAATGCAAGTTTGTCAAATATCGATTCCATGATTTGATCCGGACAGACAGCCAAATCACATTAAGGCGACAGTGGACGTTCAAAAACATTTTCAACAGTTTTTGCTCAATTGTTTTGAAATTTAATACACATATAATTTGTGCAATAATTAAGAAAATTTCTTAATTTCCTTAAAAAATATTAATATGCAAATGAGTAATTAATTAATAATTTGCTAATTAGTGATACAAATTAAAAATGCTCCATGCGCATTAAATTTTGTTTCAGAAACTTGTAATTTTTTTTAAGGATAGCTTTATGATATTATATCAAAAATTGGTATACATTTTAAAACTATACGGCGTACTTTGGCAGAAAAAAATTATAAACATAAATTATTGATCATTTCAGATAAAATTTAATGATAAAATGTTACTTTTTTAACCTTTATATGAAATAATGTACACATATTAATAGCAAGTTTTGTAATAAAGTATATCAACAACAATATTACCAAGTATTATGAAAATTGGTATAAAATTAAGACGCATGGAGCATTTTGAACTTACTCAGTCAGCGAAAATTCTCATTTTGAGTAAACTGGATTTAAAGTTTTATTTTAAGTGTAGATTAACGATTGTTTGAGTTAGAAAAACAGCTGTATCTCTGCAAAAAATTATCGGATTTGAATATTTTTTTTTTTTATTTGAAAGCGGATGATTGCCAGAACATTTTTTCCCAAAAAACAAAAAAATGATTTTTTAAATGTTTTTTGCGATTTTGAACGTCCACTGTCGCCTTAAATATATGTAATAGAAAAATAATAATTATACTACCTAACATAATTAGAAATTGTCACGTAATTTTTGAGTTATTACATTAAAAAATATATAATATGAATGTAAAACAGTCCCTAATAGAATTATATTTTTGAGGGTTTTAAAAAAAATTAAAGTTTATTGAATTAGCCCCTAAGTAATCCTGACTTTGCATGTACTAAAATTACGGAAATGCACTTCAGTCTGATACTTCTCTAAATGTTATTTTAAAAAGCAAATTAATTTTACTGCCGCTCTTTAAAGAAGATTATATGTACCAAAAGAAAGATGCGAAAACTTGCGGAAACAATAATGTACGTCAAAAAAGTTATTTTAAATTTATTAAATATAGGATGTTTTAATTTATATAATATAAAATCATATGGGTGATTCTCAGTCACCCTATGCAGTGTAATTACTGATTACAACATCTTTTACTTAAAAAAAAAAGTTACTAAAATTTAATATATGGCGTTACGTTTTCAAATCTCTATATGCTCAATGATTATATATATATATATATATATGGTACCACTTAGTTATCCCGTCATCCAATATCGCCAAATTATACAAATTGACATATTTTTTATTTTAAATAACGAAAGAACAAACAAATTAGTATAACATTAATAAAAATACAAATAAAACGTCGAAATAAAAATCACTTGAAGACGTAAATACGTGTAACTTGTTTAAAGTCAAGTGAATGTGACATTTACGATCAACCATTATTGGCATTTAATCTTTTATTTTGCAATAGATTTTTGATCGACGGTATAACTAAGTAGTACCATATTTTTTTTATTAATTAAAATCTTCTGCTGAAAAAAATATTATATAAATACCAACTTCACTTAAACAAACATAGGCTCAAAATATGTACATGCCAAAAAAATATATTCTTGATTTTTTGAAAAAGTATTTTTTTATATACTTCTTTGTACTTGCTAATAATAAAAAGTTGAAAGTTTAAATTTTACTTTCAATATATTTGCAATATACTTTGTGAAATGTTATTTCAAACTCCATGTGTAATTTCCCAGCAGGTTTTTTTAAGAGTTTTAAAACAGCTAGTTTATCTTCCTAATAATTTAATGATAAAGGTAGGCTGTGTTAATTTTTTGCTTTGATTGAAGTCATTTTAAAATAAATAGAAGCTGTGAACACAAGATGCTTTTTTTCTTCTTTAAAACTTGAATTGGTCCAGGATAATTTTCTTTCAGTTCTTGACGCATTTGTGTTATACTGCAATTATAGTTTTTAATGGATACTTTTGGTATTAAAGTTTAGTATTACATCATTTGATGAAGAAAAAATCCATAGACCAAGGTTATCAGACAATGTGTTACACATTTTTCCTCAAATTTATTATTATTATTTTTAAATCAGGAATATACTTCGCAATTTAATTCCAGGTTTAAAGTTATTAAAAATAGCATAAATTACATCTGTATTTTTGTGCATACATTATGTTTCATGGTATATATGGTGTTTTAAATTTGAAAAATTCTTTTAAGTTGGCTTATCATAAAAGAATTAATGCAATCACCCTAAGCGAGTTTTGAGAAATAGGTTTAAATTCACGCGAAGATAAAAAGTTTTATTTGGATTTTGTGAAAGGAAATGTCTCTGAATACACTAAAGAAAATTTAAAAGTAAAGGTAATATAAATTGAAAAGGATTTTTGAAATGAAATATTTTTAAATTACTTCGAATGAAATGAGATTTTATAGCAAAATATATAAACTCTTTCACTTTAAAGAAAACTTTAAGATTCTAAGAGAAATGAAATAATTACTTTAAATTTTATCGAAAATAAATTATATACTTTCTTTAATTTAATTCTTAATTATACAGTGGTGACCAAAATTGTGGACATTTTTTAAAATTTTGATGTTTTATAAATTTGTGTGTTTATAGAATATATTAATTTGCATTTAAATACAAATGTTTACATATCATATTCAAGAAAATTTAATGTATGATAAAATAAAAAAAAAACCTCAGAAATACTCTAAATTACAAACACAATTAGTCACGAATGCTGAAGTGTATTGTAATAAAAACTTCCTAGCCAATAACAATGACTATTCTCAGAACCAATCAAATGTCAATAAATAAATTGTAGTATGTTTTGATTTGTAAAAGGAGAATTATGATGGAATGAATTTTGAAGAAGGATAAATAATAGTTCAACAAAATAGAATAAGATTTTTTTTTTTATCTTTTATTTTTTCCAATTGCAAATAATTTAAAACCGTGTCATCAACAACAAGAACTGATTGGACACCTACAAAAAGATGCGGAATTGTCACATTGAGAGAAAATGGTCCCTGTTATGCTGAAATTGCAAGGCAGGTTGGTGCATCAGTAACTTTATATGGCTTCGAAAGTTGTTCTTGCGTTATGAAGAAACTAAATCAGTGATAAATAAGGCAAGATCAGGCTGAAAAAAATGCACTAGTACTTCTAACGATAGAAAGATAAAAAGGATATGCCTCAAAGATAGAATAATTTCATCAGATGCTGTTAGATGTGAAATGAATGCAATGGGTATTTTAATTAGTTTAAGAACAAGAAGAAGAATATTAGCAGATTTTGAACTGAAAGGTAGAAAGGTTTCGAGGGAAAAAAAAAATATATTCTTCTGCAACGCAAGAAACGAGTTCAGTGGGCAAAACAACACATTAATTAGTCAGACAATCAGTGAAAATAAATAATTTGGAGCGATGAGAGTAAAATATCGATCTTTGGTACTGATGGGCGACAAGTGAGACTTAGAGATGGGGAAGAGCTGCATCGTAAATGCATTGAAGCAACTACAAAGAACCCAACAAATGTCGTGATTTAACCTATATATCTGCAGATGGTGTGGGCCACATTCAAGTGATTGATAATATCATAAATGAAAAAAAAAAAAAAAAAAAAAAAAAAAAAACATCTTTCAACCATTTATCTTACACCAGGATTGAGCTCCATGCCATACTGCAAAAGTATGGAAAGAATGTATTAAAAATAAAAGTATACAATTATTACCCTGGTCCGGAAACAATCCTGATCTGAATCCCATAGAAAATTTGCGGCGACCGACGTTTGAAACTCCTTGTACTAAAAAAGTCCTTCCGGCCAGTGCCGTGAGGAAGAGGTAGCTTTCATATTCCTTATTTTAAAAAAGCCAACTTATATTATTCAAACACACGAAGCTCAATTAAGTGGAAACCGAATGTAGGAGATTCAATACTAATATTTATCAATACTAAATCAATATGAATGAGAACTTCGCGAAATTAGTCAGCTTTATCCAAGCTGCTTTTATTTAAAGTAACTTACATTTGGCTGCCAAATTCGGCGATTTCTTAAAGTGCCTGCTATTTTAAGACAAGATGGTGGATGAGCTAACCAGTGAACTTGGTCGAGACCTTAGTAATTGCTGTTCACATGCTCACTCACATCGGAATCGGTTGCTATATACGAGTGCTGTAGCAGGCATAAAATCAGATTTTTCAAAATGTCACCCACGTTAGAAATTGAAACTGCTATATCTGAGCTATTTTTTAAGATAAAGACAAACAAAAAAAGCTCCTGAATCCTTATATCAAGGTCAAATACTTAAGAAAGAAACCTTTTTCAATTTCAAATTTTTTTGCACCTCACTTTAAATATACTTTTTTTTAATTTAATGGCCGCCATTTTGAAACAAGATGGCTGATGAAGCTGGCCAGCGAACTTGGTCGAGATATTGATGTATACTATCCACATGCCGTCTTCCATCGAAATAGGCGAATACGTGTGGTATCGCGTGACAAATACAAGATCGTTTCAAAGTGTTAGCCATGATAGAAGTTCAAAGTGCTATAATTCAACCACTTTTTAACATATAAACAAAAGAACAAATTTTCAGAAACAAAAACTGCTCCAGAATCTTTGTATCAAGGAAAAACACATAAGGAAAATCTTTTTCATTTTCCAATTTCTTAATACCTCATTTTAAATTATAAATTACATTTTTTTTTTAATGGCAACCCTTTTGAAACAAGATGGCAAATGAAGCTTGCCAACGAACTCGGTCGAGACATTATTATGTAATATGTACAGACCAAATTACATTCAAATCGGTTCATAAATACGCCTGTTATCGCGTGACAAAAATCAGGTCGTTTTAAAATGTCAGCCACAATAGAAATTCAACATGTTATAACTCAGCCATTTTTTTTAGATATAGACAAAACAAAACTTGTTCCGGAAACTTTGTATTAAGGTCAAACACATACGAAAAAAATCTTTTTCATTTTCCAATTTTTTGGTATCTCATTTTCAATTTAAATTTTTTTAAATGGCCGCCATTTTGAAACAAGATGGCGGATGAAGCTGGCCAACGAACTCGGTTGAGTTATTTGTATGTACTATGTACAGACCAAATTACATCCAAATCGGTTCATAAATACGTCTGTTATCACGTGGCAAAAATCAGGGCGTTTCAAAATGTCAGCCACGCTAGAAATTCAAAATGCTATATCTCAGCCATTTTTTAAGATATAGACAAAACAAAAACTTCTCCTGAATCTTTTTATCAAGGTCAAACACATAAGAAAAAAATATGTTTTCAATTTTCAGTTTTTTGGTACCACATTTCAAATTTAAATTTTTCTTAAAATTTTAAATGGCCGCCATTTTTAAACAAATTGGCGGATGAAGCTGGCCAACGAACTCGGTCGAGACATTGGTCTGTACTATGTATAAACGAAGTTACATCGAAATCGGTTCATAAATACGCCTTTTATCGCGTGACAAAATTCAGGACGTTTCAAAATGTCAGCTTCGCTTGAAATTCAAAATGCTATAACTCAGCCATTTTTTAAGATATAGACAAAACAAGAACTGCTACGGAATTTTTGTATAAAGGTCAAATACATAAGAAAAAAATATTTTTCCATTTTCTAATTTTTGGTACCACATTTCAAATTTTAATTTTTTTTTTTTAATTTTAAATGGCCGCCATTTTGAAACAAAATGGCGGATGAAGCTGGCCAACGAACTCGGTCGAGACATTGATATGCACTATGTACACACTGAATTACATCCAAATCGGTTCATAAATACGAGAGTTACAGTGTGACATAGGTCAGATATATATATATATATATATATATATATATCAATTTTGAACGGAGGGTGGTTTCGGGGTCTGTGGGTCATGATCGATGAAAATATACCAAAATTTTTTGAAATTGCTTTCCTCCGAACGGCTGCAATAGGTAGCTTTTTGTAAAGAAAGCTACCTAAAAGCGTCTAATAAAACGCAACTTATTGAAACTAATTTACTCTTGGAATTATGTGATTAAAAAGGATGAACTCCAAACACTATTTCTCTCAAAGAACAAACGCTGTGAAGCTGTAATAAAAAATAAGGGTTATCCTACTAAATAATAATTGTGTAAGTACAACTTTAAAATACAACGAAATTTAAGATAGATCTTATTTTTGTAAGCATACCTTTTTTGTAATGCACATATTTTATTTTTTTTTTCATTAAATTCTACATTAAATATCTGTGAATATGTTTTACAAACATTTGTATTTAAAAAAATATTATATTCTTCAAGCACACAAAGTTATAAAACATGAATATTTCGAAAAATGTCCGCAATTTTGGCAGTGTAGATATAGGAATTAGAATGATATTAATAAATCATTGTTACATAAATATATATATTACAAAATTACCGTCTTTACTATTCAAAACTGTGACTGGCTTTCTGTGTATTTGAAACTCTATCTTAGAGAACCGCGCGGAATGTCAGCTTCAGACGTTTCTATGAGGAAAAAAACGAGAATGCCATTTTTCCTATTTTTAAGGATTATGACCCTATATTATCAACTATCCACCCTCATCGAACGCTCATCAAATAGCTGACATTGACCCATCGATAGTTTCTCCTCTCCCCCCTCCCCCCCCCCCCCCACCCTCTCCTCATTTCCATTGACCCATCGATAGTGAAATCGTCGCTTTTTCAAGCAGACAAAGTGAAAGCATTCTATCCTTTTTCTCGGATGGAAATAAAAATAAACAAAAAATATCTACTTATTAAAAACCCATAGTAGAGGTACCTTCGGTATAATAATATATATATGTATGTACTATTCCTCAAAGAATATTTGGTCACACTGGTTTATTACTTCTGTTTTTGTGTATATAGACTTAGATACGATGAAATAAAATGTTTATATCTAATGTATATATTCTTGTTATCAACTAAGACTAATTATTAATAGTCCCGATTACGTGACATTTTGTTATTTATATTGATATGTTTGTGTGTAAGTATTTTATCATTTTTTAGCTGATTTTATCCATTATTTTAAGATAATATAATAGAAATTATCGAACAATTTATAACAAATCTTAATTATATTTTTTTTGTCGAAATATTTTAATTTATTCATTCATTCACATATGTCATTGCAAATATAAAATACTGGCTATTTGTTATTGGATACTGTTATACGATAAGCGAGATTAAAATAATTTTAGCCATCTCTTGCGGACGGCTAACACAAAAATACCAATTTTTTTTAAAAAAATGTTATAATTTCATTTGTGAAATTTGTATTTTTATGTACAGGGTTATATAAATGTTATTTAACAAACTATGAGGGCGGTAAATCACAGTATTTTTTTAATAGAAAACATAGGTTACAATACATTTGCTGATTAAAAAAAAATACAAGGTACCTTATCTCATTACAACGTTACAACGTTAACAGCAAATAAAGATATTTTTTGATTAATATATGGTAATGTCACGACCTCGTTTTCTACAAAAAGAAAAAAGTATTTTTCTGTCTACTGAACTACAGCCTTATTCGAGAGTCTAATATTTTTGAATTACCATGTATGTTTGTAATAAAATTTGCTCCAAAGAAAACATTTTATATTACTAAATAAATCGTCATTATGAAGTGATTAGCAATTATTTTAGAAAACATTATTTTTTCACAAATATTTTAAGAATTTTACACTTAAAAAAATATTTTTTGTAAGTCACTCTAACACAAACGTTCAAGTTTATATGCCATTTGTTTCATTTCTAATTCTAAAAATACATTATCTGAACTCAAAATTCCCCCTGGATATAAAGCTTTTTATCAGTAGTCCATGTTAGATAAATTTTATTTCACATAAAAATCTGTATCTTTTTTTCCTCATCCACTTATCTGTGTGTTTCATTTCATTTTGCATTATTCATTTGTTTTTACCCTTTTACTTTTTTACATTGCATTGATTCCCTATTGGATTTTCTCAGAAATCTTTCAAATCTCTACAAATAATATTTTTGTTTTGTTTTGTTTTATTTCAGGTTTCTTTTCTTTTCTTTTTTATTTCTTACAACAATCCATAAATCCATAGCACATACAAAAAAATTTTGTAATAGTCAAGTGAGTTTGTAGTTTGTCAAATCTAAATACATTTGTATATAATAGTTCCAGTACAAAGAAATTTCCTGCAATTAATCTTTTTGCAGATTTTTCGAACATTAATAATTATACTGTGCTATAATATTAATTTTAAAGGACTAAAATTATCGCTCTGTGTGTTTTTACTTGCATTTATTCCATATTATAGAATATAATTAAGAACCACACATTTTGTTATTAATTCGTCTTGAAGAAAGTATTTCCTCCCCCCCCCCCCCCAAAAAAAAAAATAAATAAAAATATTGAAACTTTGTGTACATTCAATGCACTTGCTTGTTCTGTAATATCACTTTAATTATATATAAATTATTCATCATATTTTTATTAATAAATTTTCATTTGTAAAAAGTCAAATTTTTTAATCTAATCCCACTGATTTATTAAAGCTGCATGTTAATTTGAAAAGAATGAAAAAGTTTAGACATTCTTAATTATAATAATGTATTGAATTAAACTAGGACTTCCCTCAGAGGGATTAGTCTGAGCGATATTGCCGAGAACATAGATTTAATAATAACTTGTTGCAAGTAAAGAAAATGAGATACTATCTTTAATTGGCCACATACTGGTTACTAATTCAAATGATGAAATATCTAGATCAGTGAACCTGAAAAAAAAACCCATATCAATTTTAAACCAGCTCTTCCCTCTGTTAAGGGCCCTGGCAAGAGATAGAATAGCCTAGAAAAGGAACACATTTACAAGTACTTTCGGACAACCTATTCGCTGTTTCATACCGACATTTTTGCATTTTTAAAAATACACACATAAACCAGTATAATACTTCTTCAGTTTTATTTTCATAGTCGTTTATATCATTTGACAAAAAATCTTGCTTTCTTAAACTCGACAAGCTTTTTTAAAAATTGCGTCAAGCTTTTTAATAAAAGCAAAGTCCATATAATAATGAAATTCCATGAAGGGAATTAAACACATGGTAATAAAGCATTTAGGTGAGCGCAATTCATAAATCGTCAAATATTGTTCTTATTGCCATCTTTTGTAATGCATTCTTTTAATTTAAAATACACACATTAAATAAATTTATAAACACGATTTGACACATTTAATTAAAAATAATAATCTATAATAATAAAGAAAGAAGTTTGTGTGTGAGTGAGTGAGTGTCGACGGTGTTCTGAAGAGACCGCTGCTACAAAATTTGGGAACTACAAAATTTGGGGGAAAGGTACGCTTTATATATGAAGATTTGCACAACGAAGCCCGATTTTCGATTTTTTGATTCGATTTTTTTTAATTTAATTTTTTATGTGATTTTTAGCATTTTTTTAAAGTTTCGAGGCGATTTTTTTCATATACGTGAGAAGAATATGGTTTCTTTCTTTTAACCCAATATAGTAAATTTTGTTCCCTTTTCAAAAAAGTTTATTCGGAATTCATGCAGCGATTTTTGAATTTTTAGCGAATTTTTTATGCAATTATTGAACAGCATTTAATGCATTTCCATACCTATATGGAGGTTACTGTACAGGGACACAGTTATGTCGCCAAATGCCGCCAAGTTTGTCGCCAACTTGGCGGTATGTCGCCAAATTTGGCGACCGAAATGAGTCGCCAAAAGTGATGCCAACTTGGCGATATCTCTAATATTTCGCCAAATTCCCATAGACTTCCATTGTAAACCAATATGGATTACTTGCTTACAATAAATCAACAAATTGAGATATTTTAATGCAACAAAAACTAATATTTATAATAAAACACTTATACTACATTATATATTAAAACACACATACCCACATAAATAACGCCTGCATTCAACAGTTAAAGGTATATATAAATATTATACAGACATACAAACAATAAATACAATAAACCCAACTGGAGTGAAAAATTAGCCAGAGCAAGGAATCGAACCCGGGACCAAAAACTAATATTAACTTAAGGGATTATATTAATTCGATTTTTCCACATTAGGAAAAAGAATGCAGTTTCTTTCTTTTAACCCAATACAGTAAATTTTGCTCTCTTTTCATAAAAGTTTATTCGGAATTCGCGCAGCGATTTTGGAATTTTTAGCGAATTTTTTATGCGATTATTGAACAGCATGTAATGCATGTCCATACAGATAAGGGGGGTTACCGTAGGGGGGATCCAGTTTTGTCGCCAAAAAAGCCAAGTTTGTCGCCAACTTGGCGATATATCGCCAAATTTATAATATCTATAATAATATAGATAAATGAATGAGTGAGTAATGAATGAATGAATAACCAAAATGAGTCGCCAAATGTGACGCCAACTTTGCGATATCTCTAATATTTCGCCAAATTCCGATAGACTTCCACTGTAAAACAATAGGGTTTACTTGCTTACAGAAAACCTACAAATTGAGATATTTTAATGCAACAAAAACTAATATTAACTTAAGGGATTATATTAATTATATTCAAGGGAGTCCAAGTAAATTAATTACGAATAAAAGTAACATGATCTAATGCTTAGCATGATTTCCAAAACATAAATTTACCAAATTATATTCCAAATCAAAAATTCCAAAACATAAGAGAGCCCACAGGTCAAAGGAATTAGATTTGAAACTTTTATCCAATTATAGTAAATTTTGACTTTCGTGATTCTTGAACTTTTTGTGATTTTTAATGCGATTTTTACGTTTCTTCGCGATCTGCTGAAATTTTTTGACATTCCATTTTTGACCTAAAGTACATTCTGCCCTCATTTCAATAAAGTTTATTTGGATTTCATATAGCAATTTTCGAATTTTTCGGGAATTTTGTATGTGATTTTTAGTGTATTTTAGCGATTTGCTACTATTTTTCCACATTAGTGAAAGGAATCAACTTGCAATCTTCGAACATAATATATATATATATTTTCTCTTTTCAGAATTTGAGAAGCAATTCAAATTTTTTTCGCGATATCTTATTGTGACTTTCAGAGTTTTTTCGTAATTCCTGCTTTTTTTTTATGTACCCGGGCAACGCCGGGCAAGTTCGCTAGTAAGTAAATAAATAAAAATCATAAGAAGAGATAATAGCATGAGTCAAAACATTTATTTCAACATCAACACACGTTACACTTGCGGGGAAGAAAGGTGGCTTTTGACAAAAAAATAAAAATAAAATACTCTTGGCACAATCTGAACCGGGCTAAAAAAATGTACCGTGATTAATTCAAATATTATGGGAATATTCCGTAATCTGGTTTTCAACTAATATCGTATTTTAAAAAGCTTCGCTTAACTCCAATTAAATTTCATTGCTGTAACATTTTATTTATTTATTTTTTTTTTATATTTTTTAAGGGGGGGGGAGAGAATGCGAGAGTGCATATATTTACATTTAAATTTCAAACTTTCGTTTATGTAACGGTTGCTTGTATAAATAATTAGCACCTTGATGATCGAGCTTCACTCGAAACATATGTAAAAAACTGCTTGTGTGGTATGTGTGCTTAAAGTCATTATTACTTAGCTATTATAACTCCCGTCCGTTATAACAATGTTGCTGTTAGTATTACTCTTGTTTGACGTCAACCTTGCCTGTGTATCTGAATACGAATTATTGGCCATTTTTCTTGCACGAAGAGTGGTTATAACGTAATTGTTTCATTTTGCATAGCATATACCAATTGCAATATTGATACTTTTAAGTTAGTCACGCGCAGGTTATAAATTGACAATATTTTTTCCATACTATATTCATCTTGCATTAATTTCATTTAAAATATAAAGCTTTCATCACTTCATTTAAAATACACGTTTTTAAATAATTTCACTGTACTTTAAAAACATTACTTTGCATTGGCGTTTTTTTTTAAAGCTTTATGCAGTTTTGGCTTCAGAAAGTGAGATTTGTTACAAAAAGATACAAACCTGACAATTTATTACATACCCGATGAACGTTTATGTTTAGTTTTTACAAATAAATATAACCTTTTTTGTCACAGATGTTACATACGCACCACGTTGGCGCGATTTTTTTCTGACGCCAATTTGGCGAAAACCTCGTTTTCGAATACCAGTTACATATATATTTTTAAAAAGGGAATAACAACAAATACAAAAAGTTTAATTAATAACTATAGAACAAAACAATTTATATAATTTAAAAAAAAGAAAATAAAAGTAAATAAACAATTTATTAATAAATAAACAACAATATCTAGGTTACCATAAAGCAAAATGACGACACTTTGGCGCCAGTTAAGTACCCCGGTGCCTATATAACATTGGCGTCAGAAAAAAATCTCGCCAACGTGCTGCGCATGTGCCATCTGTCCGTAAATGTCTTGTTTACACTAAATTAATTGTTTAAATCTTTAAAAAAATTGCTTGGGTACATGAAACAATGAGTAGGTTACCAGAAAATATGCATGAAAAGTTTACTTCTCTCGCCAAAACCATTTTCTTTACCTATAAGATGCCTATTCTGGAAAAGTACAAATTTCGGTACTTGTTAGTTATCCTGTCGACCAAATTACTGTCGCCAAATTGTAAGATTAAATGCCAATAATGGTTGATCGTAAATGTCACATTCACTTGACAACACGTGTTTACGTCATCAAGTGATTTTAATATCGACGTTATATTTGTATTTTTATTAATGTTATACTAATATATTTGTTCTTTAAAATATTTAAGTTATTTAGTATTAATATAAAGTTATTTTTTAAAATAAAAACTATGTCAATTTGTATAATATGGCGGGTGGTTTAGCGATTTATATAATTTGGCGAAATTGGTCGACGGATAACTAACAAGCACCCAAATTTCCTTTAAAATACTAAAAAGACAAATATAAATAAATTAAGAATAAATGATGCCACAAATAAAAATTGTTTATTTAAACATAAAATAACTGTTTCAAATTTTCACAAGCAAAATATAAATGTTGGTTGCTCTTGGCGATTAAAAAAATGCTATTGGCTAGATTATCGTAAAATCTGAAATCCTACGTTATTATGGCTTTTTTCTTTGAAATAGAAAAAAAATCCAGATTTATTTTCCTGTTTGATTAAATTTAAATATTTTTTTTGCACTTTAATATTAGTGCGGGCATATTTTCTTTGCTCCATGTGCTATAATTCGGTTTTCTACGAAAACATCCAGCCGGTGAAAATGACATACACTACATTTCCGTGATGTATGTAGATAAATTGTGCTTTTTTATCAGTTTTTTTAATATAATTTTTAGACGAATTGGAACTTATTTTTCATAGTTCCAATGCATGGTCATAGTTCCAATGCATGATCAATTTCATAGTTCCAATGCATGCCTGCATTCAGTAGGTTACCCTCATAGGTACCTTCTGGTAAAACCAGAACCGAAATCCGACAAATATTTTTTGAGTTATGCTTGACGAAAGGTTTTACGAAAGGTTTTAATATCCATCGTAGCTGTTTTTGACTGGAAAGTAATACTGCGTTGTGTATTAGCCTTCGGGTCGCTCAGACAACAAATTAAACTAGGACTTCCCTCAGAGGGATTAGTCTGAGCGATATTACTGAGAACATTGATTTAATAATAACATGTGGAAGCAAAGAAAATGAGATGTTATCTTTAATTGTCCATATACTGCGATAAACTGAAATGATGAAAATAAACGAATCGTAGAATTACAAAATCTTATATATAAATTCGTATACACTGTTTTAAAAAATGGGAAATCTAACCATTCAAGGCAGCCATGCATGGATATAAAATTGAAAGTACGCAATATATTAAAAGTAAAATAGAAAATGAAATACTAAATTACTTATATCGGAATTTTAACGGTATAAAATGATGTCAAGAGCATAATCAGACGCTCTGCACCAATTTGAGTAACTTTAAATGACAAATATATGATGTTTAAAAAGAATGGACTATACTTTATATTAGGGATGCACAACCTGTGGCCCGCGAGACGTTAACTTGTGGCCCGCGATGGGATATTTTATGGACTGCGAATTTCGTCAATTTATAACTGGAAAAAGTCGCAAATGTCCATATTTCGCTGGGAAGAAGCGCAAATTTCGTTAATTTTTCGCAGATAAAAATGCAAATGTCGTCAGCCAGTTAAGAATCGCAAATTTCGTTGATCGGGTTCGGAAAAACTGCGATTTTCGTCAGTTTATTGCTAGAAAAAATCGCAAATTTCGTCAATTTGCCGCGGAAGAAATTACAAATTTCGTCAGAGTGAGATAAGAATCTCGAATTTCTTTGACCAGGCTCGGAAAAATCGCGAATTTCGTTGATAGAGTGTGGGAAAATCCCGAATTTAGTTAATCGGCCACAGAAAAATCGCGACTTCTTTCGTTGAGGTGTGGAAAAATGTCGAATACAAATTTCGTCAGTCAGTTAAGAATCACGAGCGGGGCATTAATCGGGAGCGGGAAAATCTCAAATTTCGTTGATCGGCTGCTGAAAAATCGCGAGTTTCGTCAGTTTATCGCAAGAAAAAAATCGCGAATTTCGTCAATTTGCCGCGAGAAAAATTAAAAATATCGTCCGAATCAGATAAGAATAGCAAATTTCTTTAATCGAGTATGGAAAAATCGCGAATTTCGTTAATAGAATGCGGGTAAAATACCGAATTTCGTTAATCGACCACAGAAAAATAGCGAATTTAATCGTTGAGGTGCGGAAAATTGCACATACAAATTTCGTCAGTCAGTTAAGAATCGCGAATGTTGTCAATCGAGTGCGGAAAAATGACGAATTTCGTTGATCGAGTGCGGAAAAATCGCGAATTTTGTTGATTCGGAGAGGAAAAATCTAAAATTTCGTTAATCGGGCCCAGAAAAATAGCGAATTTTATCGATGAGATGTGGAAAAATTGCAAATGTCGTTGATCGGCTGCGGAAAAATCGCGAGTTTCGTCAGCTTACCGCGAGAAAAAATCGCGAATTTCCCCAATTTTTCGCGGGAAAAAATTACAAATTTCACCAGTCAGTTAAGAATTACGAATTTCGTTGATATAAAGCGAAACAATCGCGAATTTCGTCGATCAGGCGCGGAAAAATCTCAAATTTAGTTGATCGGCTGCGGGAACATCACGAGTTTCGTCAATTTATCGCGAGAAAAAATCGCTTTTTTGTCAATATGTCGCAGTAAAAAAATCACGAATTTCAACTATTGATGGAAAAAATTACAAATTTGTCAATTGGTCCTAAAAGTATCGCGAAATTCCTCAAGCGGTCGGGGAAAAAATTGTGTATTTTGTCAAAAGCTCACAAATTTCGTGAATCGCTCGGGAAGGAAGATTACATATTTTGTGTATCAGTCGCAAAAAATATGAAATATAAATCCATTGGTCTCAGGAAAAAATCGCAAATTTCGTCAATCGTGCGCGGAAAAGAAAGCACGACATTCGTGAATTTATTGCTGGAAAAAATCGCAAAACAAAGAAGTCGGAAATAATTTGATTGGGAGCGGAAAAAATCGCAAATTTGGTTGATCCAGTGTGGAAAAAAATATCGCAAATTTTGAAAATTTTCGCTGAAAAAAAAACGCGAATTTCCTCAATTTATCGCAGGGATCGCAAATTGGTTGTTTGAATAGATTACAAATTTTGCCAATTGGCAATGGACAATTACCACAAAATCTGTCAATCGGTCGTTGAGAAAAAATCGCGAATTTCGTCAATCGCTCGCGCTTGATTGACAAAAAGAAAGAAAATTAATTTTGTTAATCACTCGCAAAAAAATTGCATAGTTACTAGATCATGCTTTGTTATTTCAAAAATAAGTTTCCTTTTTTTAAAAAAAAAATGAAGTTATTCTTCTATAAAATATTTATATTTTTCAATAACGTTCAATTTTTTATGAAATTTTGTGCAATTTTTTTTTATTTTACATTTATCAAAAAGAAACAGTTAGCCTTCATAAAGTGTTGTATGGTTATTTTTACAGATGTGAAGAAGCCTTGCATACAATTATTTATTTCAACTTGTTTATTTTTTTCGTATACAAAAAAATCATTATTCATCAAGAATAAAGAGTTATCCCACCCACCTCCACAATATAGAATTGTCTCTGTGTTACTGATGTGGCCCTCGACAACCGAAACATTTTTGTAAGTGGCCCTTCTCTTAAAAAGGTTGTGCACCCCTACTTTATATGGTGTGTGCTCCCCCGGAATAGTTAATATTGTACAATATATGTTTTCCACGGATGCAATGAGGTTGTCGATAACATTTAAGGAATTCTCTCCTCAAAATCTAATATAGTATCAAAGTACCGAATACGTCAACAGTGGCATGCAATGCTTCGTTTGCGTGTGTTTTAGATATGCTCGATCGGATTTGAATGATGAGTGTATGCTGGCTACTACATACGCTGTATTGTTTTGTTTTCAAGCATATTCTGCACAAGTTGAGCTGTATTTAGCATGTATTAAATAAAAGAAATCGGTAATGATTACAACATAAAGTATGACACAAGATCTGAATATATCGTCTGCATAACGTTTGAGCTGTCAAAGTGTCATTTGAAGTAATTTACAAATCCATACATATTTATTCAGGAAATCATGCAAGCTAACATACGCCAATATGAAACCGATTATAAAATTTCACCAGAATAAGATAATATATCAAAAATCTACTAATGATAAATGAGAATATGACCTTATGATAAAATTTCTAGAAAAATGAATCGGATAAAAAATTCATATCACATTTAAAAAGGCACTTTTCTCTGTTAGTGGCCTTGGCGAGAGAGAGAAAAGCCTAGAGAAAGAACACTTTAACAAGTACTTTCGGGCAACCTACTCATTGTTTCATACAGGTCTTTATTCAATATTTACACAATTTATTTAATGCTAGGTGGGTATCTATCAGTTTTGTTTAATTTAAATCGCATGTTTTGCGGAGGAAATGCAGCATTATGAAATATTTAAAGTTGCTGTACCTAATAATTCCAAATTAATGGTAATTGAGATCGCTTTCCGTTTATTTCATCTTTTTAAATTTTTTAGAAACCATTCATAGAGACAATTGTATATTTTAAAACTAACCCGAAGCAAAATTTCAAGATTTTGGGCTCAGCAGTAACACAGAAATAGAAAATTTTTGAAAGTTTTTTGTTTTTGCACTGTTTTATATAGCGACATTTTTAGAAATTGTTCTATTGCGAGAATTTATGTCATGATAAATACAGCCATGTCAATTTTCATGTTTATATTCCTAACAATTCCATGTACTTCGTTACTTAGATCATCTTTAGATCTTTTTCCGCTTTGTTTAGTCTTTCTAATTTTTAGAATTCGTTCTACAACGAGCATTTACATCTTATTAATTACTACCATGCCAAAGTTCTAGTTTCTAACCCCAACAGTATCCCACAAATTTCAGTATTCCAAATAAATCATAGTTTAGAACCTTTCCAGAAATTTTTACGTTTATCCGTCAAATTGAACCTTTTAGAGAGCGTTCATTACGAGTATTTATATCTTAAAAGTAACTACCGCACCAAATTTAAAGTTTCTAACCCAATCAATATCGCAGAAATCACAATTTTAGAACTTTTTTGCTCCTGCAGCGATGTAGGTTCTTGCACTGACATAAAATAGTCTTTTTTTCGGAGCAGAGATGGCCACCAACATTTTTTAAAGTTGGCTATGTAGTTTCAGAGATAACACCTCACAAAGAGTACAAGAATTAATAATACACTGCTCAAAACAATTAAAGGATATTGCAGTTTTAGGTGGATTTTGTATCTGGTAAACTGTTTAGCTGATTGATACATGGTCGACAGACATAGTAGGTTATATTAGAATAAATTACACATGTTTGGCAGAAAAAAATGCATTTTATTGCGCATTTGTGTACTAAAGGAAAAAAACACAATTTGTGCATATGAGAAAAAAAGAATAAGAAAAGGTGTTTTCTTCAAAGAAAATAATTTTCAGTAGGGGGTATGGTTTCCACGGGCGGCCAGCAACGTTGAACACCTTTGAGGCATGAACTCAATGAGGCTATTAATGACGAGTTGTGGTATTCTGCCCCACTCTTCCAGAAGAGCTCTTTCCAGTTCTTGGAGAGTTTGTGGGGGTTGTTGGCGGCCAGAAACTCGTCTTCCTAGAGCGTCCCAAACGTGCTCGATTGGATTCATGTCTGGAGAACACGCTGGGCATTCCATTCGAACGATTCGTTCCTCGAAAAGGAAATCCTCCACCAGGTTTGCACGATGTGGCCTGCAGTTATCGTCCATTAAAATGAAGTTATCTCCGATTGCTGCAGCGTAAGGGACTACAATAGGTCTGAGGATCTCATCCCTATATCGGCGACCAGTCAGAGCTCCATCTCGAATGATGTAGAGGTGAGTGCGCCCGTCAATGGAGATGCCACCATACACCAACACTGCCCCACCGCCAAATCTGACACTTTCGTGCACGAACGCAAGATTATTCCTACTGCCACGGTCCCTCCAGATGAAAATACGCCTATTATCCGGATGCACAGGAAAACGGGACTCGTCAGAAAACAGAATATTTCTCCATTCATTTCTCCTCCAGTTGACATGCTCGGTTGCCCACTCCCTGCGGTCGCGACGATGCCTTGATGTTAATATAACACATACCATCGGTCGGCGAGCATACAGACCTACAGCATGGAGCCGGTTTCGGACAGTCTGAGTTGAAATCGTGGTGCCTGTAGCCGAGCGAAGGTGTTGTTGGAGAAGAGTAGCGTTCATGGTTCGGTGTCTCCGAGCTGTTAACGCTAAATACCGATCTTCATTGGGCGTTGTTGCCCGTCTACGACCTTGCCCTGGTCTTCGGCCTGCACATCCACTCTCCAAAAAACGGTTCCAGATCCTGGAAATGACACTTTGTGACACTCCAATGGCTTGCGCTACTTCGGCTTGAGTTTGGCCCCCTTCTAACCTACCAACAATTCTCAAAGCTTCTGAATCTGTCAAATGACTTCGCTGAGACATTGTACTCTTCGAAACAAAGCAATCACTGAATGCCGATCATCCTTGTCTTCATTCTCTTTTATCCAGTTGAAAGTCAAATTTCATTCGCTGCCGCTGAAGCGACGTTTTTGACGTCGAACTCAAAATTTGCATACTCCACAGTTTGAAAACCAGAAAAATTTGCATTTGTGATTCTCTTCTTCTATTTTCGGCAAAAACAATTTCGTTTATATCTTTATTTTATATAAAACTTCAAATATCCTTTAATTGTTTTGAGCAGTGTATTATATACTGTATGATATTATAACGCTTTATAATATTAGCATTAGATGTACAGATACAAAAGCCATTTATCTGGTACAAACTAAAGTGCTGGCGTTGCCCAGAATTTGAAGGATGTTTGTTCTGAAAAATCAGTTTCAAAATTTAACATACAACACAAAACAAACATTAAAAAAAGCAGTCGAAATGTTATATGAATGAATCATATGAAAACGCTACATAAAAATGTATAAATGTATATAACAGACGCAAAAGAATACAGCTATAAATGAACTTATTTCAATTTATAATTGGAGCAATAATGTTAAAATAGGCCAATAATTTCTCTAATCGGGTTTTTATCATGCTTCAATACATTTTTCACACTCATATGACGTTATACTATATCCACCACGTCCTTTATATTTCCAATATTACGTAATATTTTCCTCTTTCACGTGGAAACCTTGAAATAGAAAAGTTATGAAGTTATATTCACTTTCATTTAAATTCCTCAAACCATTTATTTCATTTTCATATTTCATGTGAATATCTTGCAATAGAAAAGTTATGACGTAATATTCACCTTTTTTTTTTTTAAATTCATCAAACTATTTATTTCATTTTCATTTTTCGCGTGGAAATCTTGAGGTAGAAAATTAATTGTTGTAGTAATAATTTTATTGTGTTTTTTAACTGTTGGCAACTGCTACAACGAAAAATGTTTAAATTTGATAAGAAATTGCTGTTAAATTGGTGGTTTTTTATTAATTAAAAATTCACTATAAATTATTTCGATTCCGGATTACTTTAGTTGCCTCGGCCATGTTTTAATACACATGTCCGTATCTTTTCACAATTTTGGCTTCCAAATTGTGGATTTTTATAAAATTACAAACAGACAGATAGACAAGTTTTCTTTTTTATATATCTCTCTATTCTAAAAAAAGTAACTAACGCTGTCACCGCCGCCGCCGCCGGTTTTGAATTTTTTGTGACAGGAGGTCTTTCTTCGTTAATATTAAGAAAACTATTGCATACAAAAATATGAAAATCGGTGGTATTATAGCGAAATGTTTGATCAACACGCTAATGCATACAGCTTTCAAATCGAAGAATTATTTTAAGAGATATTTAATGCTAAAGTTGGACAAAATCGTTCCATTAAAAAAACATTTATAGGAGCAAAAGCTATACATGGGAATTTAATCATTTTTAGATCATTTTATTCAATAGAAGATCCCGGTGTGCAGATTTCATTAATTTTTTTTTTTAATTTGACTCATTTTTTGAGGTTTTATTTCTATTTTAAATTCAAATATTCAGCATCTTGACAGATATTTTTTACATATTTTAGAAAATGGTGTTAATTTCAACTGTTGCAAACTGTATAAACAGCGCAAACAATAATGTTTGCTTCAAATAAAAAAAAAATTATTTACACGTTACTATTATAAACAGAAAAAAAACCTTCAAATTAGAATTAAATAATTAGGTATAAAAAGCAGGCACTTATTGGAAATTACGCCATAAAAAATATATTTACATGTGAATTTTAAAAGAGAAAGGATATTGTAAAATAAATTCATTAACATGCGTTAGAAGTCTGAAATAGAAGAAATTACGTCACATTACACTTATTATGCAAAATGAACAAAAAATAGCATTTCAAAACAGTTTAAATTTAAAAATTGCGCGAGACAAAATATTAGAGGTTAAATATCAGATTTTTTCAAACTTTCATTATTTGTCGTTTGATGTGAGGTGTTCAGCTATAAGTATGCAAATTTTCATGTCTCCAACTTAATTAGGGGCTGAGTTAGAAAAATTGCTTTAAATACACAAGTTAGAGCCCAGAGAGTTAAATAATAGACTTTTTCAAAATTTTATTATTTGTCGTTTGATCTGAGGATTTCAGCTATAAGTATGCAAACTTTCATGTCTCCAACTTAATTAGTGGCTGAGTCAGAAAAATTGCTTAAAATACACAAGTTAGAGCCCAGAGAGTTAAATAATAGACTTTTTCAAAATTTTATTATTTGTCGTTTGATCTGAGGATTTCAGCTATAAGTATGCAAACTTTCATGTATCCAACTTAATTAGTGGCTGAGTCAGAAAAATTGCTTAAAATACACAAGTTAGAGCCCAGAGAGTTAAATAATAGACTTTTTCAAAATTTTATTATTTGTCGTTTGATCTGAGGATTTCAGCTATAAGTATGCAAAATTTCATGTCTCCAACTTAATTAGGGGCTGAGTTAGAAAAAATGCTTAAAATACACAAGTTAGACCCACAGAGGGTTAAATATTAGACTTTTTCAAAATTTTATTCTTTGTCGTTTGATGTGAGGTGTTCAGCTAAAAGTATGCAAAATTTCATGTCTCCAACTTAATTAGGGGCTGAGTTAGAAAAATTGCTTAAAATACAGAAGTTAGAGACTGGAGGGTTAAATATGACTTTTTTCAAAATTTTATGGTTTATCGTGTTATCGCAAGTGTTCAGCGATAAGTATGCAAACTTTCAAGTCTCCAACTTAGTTAGGGGATGAGTTAAAAAAATTGCTTAAAATACATAAGTTAGAGCCCAGTGGGTTAAATATCAGACCTTTTTCAAAATTTTATTATTTGTCGTTTGATGTGAGGATTTCAGCTTTAAGTATGCAAAATTTCATGTCTCCAACTTAATTAGGGGCTGAGTTAGAAAAATTGTTTAAAATACATAAGTTAGAGCCCAGGAGATTAAATATTAGACTTTTTCAAAATTTTATTATTTGTCGTTTGATGTGAGGTGTTCAGATATAAGTATGCAAAATGTCATGTCTCCAACTTAATTAGGGGCTGAGTTAGAAAAATTGCTTTAAATACACAAGTTAGAGCCCAGAGGGTTAAATATTAAACCTTTTTCAAAATTTTATTATTTGTCGTTTGATGTGAGGTGTTCAGCTATAAGTATGCAAAATTTCACGTCTCCAACTTAATTAGGAGCTGAGTTAGAAAAATTGTTTAAAATACAGAAGTTAGAGACCGGGGGGTTAAATATGACTTTTTCGAAGTTTTATGATTTATCGTGTTATCGCAAGTGTTCAGCTATAAGTATGCAAACTTTCATGTCTCCAACTTAATTAGTGGCTGAGTCAGAAAAATTGCTTAAAATACACAAGTTAGAGCCCAGAGAGTTAAATAATAGACTTTTTCAAAATTTTATTATTTGTCGTTTGATCTGAGGATTTCAGCTATAAGTATGCAAAATTTCATGTCTCCAACTTAATTAGGGGCTGAGTTAGAAAAATTGCTTAAAATACACAAGTTAGACCCCCAGAGTGTTAAATATTAGACTTTTTCAAAATTTTATTCTTTGTCGTTTGATGTGAGGTGTTCAGCTAAAAGTATGCAAAATTTCATGTCTTCAATTTAATTAGGGGCTGAGTTAGAAAAATTGCTTAAAATACAGAAGTTAGAGACTGGAGGGTTAAATATGACTTTTTTCAAAATTTTATGGTTTATCGTGTTATCGCAAGTGTTCAGCGATAAGTATGCAAACTTTCAAGTCTCCAACTTAGTTAGGGGATGAGTTAAAAAAAATTGCTTAAAATACATAAGTTAGAGCCCAGTGGGTTAAATATCAGACCTTTTTCAAAATTTTATTATTTGTCGTTTGATGTGAGGATTTCAGCTATAAGTATGCAAAATTTCATGTCTCCAACTTAATTAGGGGCTGAGTTAGAAAAATTGCTTTAAATACACAAGTTAGAGCCCAGAGGGTTAAATATTAAACATTTTTCAAAATTTTATTATTTGTCGTTTGATGTGAGGTGTTCAGCTATAAGTATGCAAAATGTCACGTCTCCAACTTAATTAGGGTCTGAGTTAGAAAAATTGTTTAAAATACAGAAGTTAGAGACCGGGGGGTTAAATATGACTTTTTCGAAATTTTATGATTTATCGTGTTATCGCAAGTGTTCAGCTATAAGTATGCAAACTTTCATGTCTCCAACTTAATTAGTGGCTGATTCAGAAAAATTGCTTAAAATACACAAGTTAGAGCCCAGAGAGTTAAATAATAGACTTTTTCAAAATTTTATTATTTGTCGTTTGATCTGAGGATTTCAGCTATAAGTATGCAAAATTTCATGTCTCCAACTTAATTAGGGGCTGAGTTAGAAAAATTGCTTAAAATACACAAGTTAGACCCCCAGAGGGTTAAATATTAGACTTTTTCAAAATTTTATTCTTTGTCGTTTGATGTGAGGTGTTCAGCTAAAAGTATGCAAATTTTCATGTCTCCAACTTAATTAGGGGCTGAGTTAGAAAAATTGCTTAAAATACAGAAGTTAGAGACTGGAGGGTTAAATATGACTTTTTTCAAAATTTTATGGTTTATCGTGTTATCGCAAGTGTTCAGCGATAAGTATGCAAACTTTCAAGTCTCCAACTTAGTTAGGGGATGAGTTAAAAAAATTGCTTAAAATACATAAGTTAGAGCCCAGTGGGTTAAATATCAGACCTTTTTCAAAATTTTATTATTTGTCGTTTGATGTGAGGATTTCAGCTATAAGTATGCAAAATTTCATGTCTCCAACTTAATTAGGGGCTGAGTTAGAAAAATTGCTTTAAATACACAAGTTAGAGCCCAGAGGGTTAAATATTAAACCTTTTTCAAAATTTTATTATTTGTCGTTTGATGTGAGGTGTTCAGCTATAAGTATGCAAAATGTCACGTCTCCAACTTAATTAGGAGCTGAGTTAGAAAAATTGTTTAAAATACAGAAGTTAGAGACCGGGGGGGTTAAATATGACTTTTTCGAAGTTTTATGATTTATCGTGTTATCGCAAGTGTTCAGCTATAAGTATGCAAACTTTCATGTCTCCAACTTAATTAGTGGCTGAGTCAGAAAAATTGCTTAAAATACACAAGTTAGAGCCCAGAGAGTTAAATAATAGACTTTTTCAAAATTTTATTATTTGTCGTTTGATCTGAGGATTTCAGCTATAAGTATGCAAAATTTCATGTCTCCAACTTAATTAGGGGCTGAGTTAGAAAAATTGCTTAAAATACACAAGTTAGACCCCCAGAGGGTTAAATATTAAACTTTTTCAAAATTTTATTCTTTGTCGTTTGATGTGAGGTGTTCAGCTATAAGTATGCAAAATTTCATGTCTCCAACTTAATTAGGGCTGAGTTAGAAAAAATGCTTAAAATACACAAGTTAGACCCACAGAGGGTTAAATATTAGACTTTTTCAAAATTTTATTCTTTGTCGTTTGATGTGAGGTGTTCAGCTAAAAGTATGCAAAATTTCATGTCTCCAACTTAATTAGGGGCTGAGTTAGAAAAATTGCTTAAAATACAGAAGTTAGAGACTGGAGGGTTAAATATGACTTTTTTCAAAATTTTATGGTTTATCATGTTATCGCAAGTGTTCAGCGATAAGTATGCAAACTTTCAAGTCTCCAACTTAGTTAGGGGATGAGTTAAAAAAATTGCTTAAAATACATAAGTTAGAGCCCAGTGGGTTAAATATCAGACCTTTTTCAAAATTTTATTATTTGTCGTTTGATGTGAGGATTTCAGCTATAAGTATGCAAAATTTCATGTCTCCAACTTAATTAGGGGCTGAGTTAGAAAAATTGTTTAAAATACATAAGTTAGAGCCCAGGGGATTAAATATTAGACATTTTCAAATTTTATTATTTGTCGTTTGATGTGAGGTGTTCAGATATAAGTATGCAAAATGTCATGTCTCCAACTTAATTAGGGGCTGAGTTAGAAAAATTGCTTTAAATACACAAGTTAGAGCCCAGAGGGTTAAATATTAAACATTTTTCAAAATTTTTATTATTTGTCATTTGATGTGAGATGTTCAGCTATAAGTATGCAAAATTTCATGTCTCCAACTTAATTAAATTAGGGGCTGAGTTAGAAAAATTGCTTAAAATACACAAGTTAGAGCCCAGAGGGTTAAATATTAGACTTTTTCAAAATTTTATTATTTGTCGTTTGATGTGTGGTGTTCTGCTATAAGTATGCAAATTTAAAAATCTCCGACATATATAGTTTCTGAGAACGGGCTCTGTGGCAGACGGACAGACAGACAGACAAAGGAGTGTGACAGGTAGTGTTTCGTTAGATGAACGAAACTCTAAAAACATGCTGCGGATGAGTGTAACAACATCCTAAAATTACATTACCATCAGCGATCTACCAATCTCGAATTTAGTTTATATTCTTTTCATATATTCTTATTCTTCTGTGTGGCCCTGTAAAATAACTATCAAAATTATATACAGTAAAACCTCTGGATAGCGGACACCCCGAGAATGCAGAATTTGTCCTCTATTTAGAGGTGACTGCTACTGAGAGTAAAACATGTACAGTTATTTAAGTGTTGGTAATCGAAAAAATGTCCGCTAAATAGAGGTATCCGCTAATCGGGCGTGTCCGTTATGGAGGTTTCACTGCATAATAATATCATCCTTTACAGGAAAATTGCATGCTGTATGATAGACAGACATCCATCCAGAGAAAGTTAACCTCCCGGAGCAATAAACACTCATGTCTTTTGTTTTAATCATCCACAACTGTATGTCATACAACAGGCCAGATTTCATACAACAGGCTAAAAACGGTCACCGTGGTACGGAGTACTGTATTATTATTTGTTTGCCTACCAAAACTGGTTGCCAAGGGTTGTTGCAAGGTTTGTGATCACGTGGTTGAAACTGATCTATTCGATATTACTGCGTGCCTATTTTTTTTTATTTGCTCCATGTGTTCAAACCAGTTGTCTACGGAAACATCAACTGGTGAAAGTGACGCACACCAAATTTCTGTGACGTATGCAGATAAATTGTGCTTTTTTATCAGTTTTTTCTATATAATTTTTAAACGGTTTGGAACTTATTTTTCATAGTAGGTGCATTGAGTAGGCGACCCTCATAGGTACCTTCTGGTGCAATCAGAAACGAAATCCGACAAATATTTTTTGAGTTATGCTTGACGAAAGGTTTTTATTAGGCTTTTTTTTTAGTTGGACATGGCGTTAATATCCATCGTAGTAGTAATGTGTCCGGACAGTAATATTTCGCTGAGTATTAGCCTTCGCTTCGCTCAGACAATTAAGTAACTATGGTAAAAATACTTCAGTTAAAAGATGAACCGATTTCAAACATAATGGTGTAAATATGATGGTGACAGCTCTTGCTCCATGATCGGCTATATTTTATGTCGTTCTCCACAAACCCAAAGGGGGTGCAGGAAAATTTCTAAAATGCTATTTTTGTGTTACGGAAGGACCTAGATTCATGAAACTTGTCATAGTATATACTTATTATATATAAATGGTCTATAAGAACATTTTTTTAAAATTTGAAATTTAAAAGGAATGAAAATGCGCAAAAAGCGTTCTAAAAACGGTCTAAATGCCGTTTTGTGAAAAATATGAGGATGAATCAAACTGATTTTAAAAGTAATTGTAGGAAACTGAGATCCACAGCCTCTGCTCTAACACAGACGCTATTTCATGTCGATGTGCAGAAGCAAAAAACGTTCTAAATTGCGATTTCTGTGATTGGTAGGAGCTAGCAACTTGAAATTAGGCATGGTACATAATTTTTAGATATAAATGAGCTATAAAAATAGTTTCGGAAAAAATTGGAAATTTAAAAGTGGTGAAAATGTGCTAAAAGCGTTCTAAATTGCGATTTCTACATAATCTCAGGAAATATCAAACCGATTTCAAAAGTAATGGTTGCAAATTGATGGTGGTAGTCGCAGCTCCAAAATAAATTACATTTTATGTTGTTGTCCTGTTTAAATGAAATGATTACGTTTTAAATGAAATGAATGCGATGTGAATATGGTATGGTAAAATTTTTTGGCCATTTACCACCTGCGTTCGGCTAACATAAAAGTATCAATATTGCCATTGGGGCACAGATGTCATATACTCACCACGTTGGCGCGATTTTTATCTTACGCCAATTTTAAGAAAACCTCGTTTTCGAATACCAGTTACATATATATATTTAAAAAGGGAATAACAATAAATAAAAAAAGTTTAATTAATAACTATAGAACAAAAATGTATAGATAATTTTTAAAAATAATATAAAAGTAAAAAAGCAATTTATTAATAAATAAACAACAAGATCCGGGTTACCCTATGAAGCAAAATAACTGCACGTTGGCGCGACTTAAGTACCCCGGTGCGTATATGACATTAGCGTCTGACAAAATCATGCCAATGTGGTGCGTATATGACATCTGTGCAGCAATGGGTTCATGTTATGCGAGATGAAACGAATATGTTATAGCCACTCTTCGTACAAGAAAAATGGCCAATAATCCGCACTCAGATGCACATGCAAGGTTGCCGTCAAACAAAAATAATACTAACAACAACATTGTTATAACTGTATGAGAGTTATAATAATGATATTAATTGGCTTTGAGCAAACATACACAGAATGGGTATTTTACATATGTTTCGAGTGAAGTTCGATCATCAAGGTACTAATTAATTATACAAGCAACAAATATATAAACAAATGTTTAAATTCAAATGTAAATATTTGCAGCTTCTCCCCCCCCCCCTCCCCAGAAAAAAAAGTTACTGTAATGAAATTAACTTGGCGTTAAGGGGCGCTTTTTAAAATACGATATTGGTTGCAATCCCGCATAATGAACATTCCCATGATATTTGAAGTAATCATGGTACTTTATTTTTAGCCAGGTTCAAATTTAGGCAACAGCCTTTTTTCTCGCCAAAAGTAACTTTTTTTTCCCCATGAGTAATTTAGAAACAATTTTTTGATGCTGAAAGAAAAGGTTTTGATTTATTAGCTCTTATTATATTTTTACTTATTTGTATTTTAAAAGAAATGAGTCAAAGTCGTGTTTTTTAAATGTATTTAATTTATGTATTTCAAATAAAAAGAATGAATTACGAAAGTTAGCGATTTATCTCCTGTATCCGGCTAAGTGATTTATTTCCATGTGTCTAATACCCTTCACGATACTCCGTTGTTATATGGGCCTTGGAGCTTTTTTATAAAGCTTGACTCAATTCGGGTTTAAGAAAGTGAGACGTTTTTGCCAAATGATATAAACGACATTGAAAATAACATTGAAGAAGTATTAAACTGGTTTATATATGTATTTTAATAAATACATCTGTTAATACGTATTAAATAAATTATTTATGTTTTTATATAATAAAAGTTAAACGGCTCCTTTATCTACGTGTATGCTAATATTATAAAGTAGTAACGCTTAGGTGTTTTTGGAATATAATCTCAGAAACTACCTAGCCGATTTAATAAACAATGGTTTGAAAATTCTGGCAAGCATCTCTTCTCCAATAAAGACTATATTTAATCTCGGTACAATAACCACAATTGTTGCAGGAGCAGAAAATTTCTAAAATTGCGAATTATGAGATATTGTTTGGGCTAGAAATTTGAAATTTTGTGCGGTGGTTACTTTTATGATGTAAATACTCGTTATGAACTCTTTCTAGAAGCTTCGAAATGTTGAAGTTAAAAATAAACGTAAAACGTTCTAGAAAGTTTCTAAATCAAGATTTATTTGGAATTGTTAAAGAATGAAATTTTGAAATTTCACCTGACTATTACTTTTAAGCCATTAATGCCGGTTAGTTTAAAAAAAAGTAAATAAAAGGCTGCACCATAAAAAAATGATTCTGAAATGTCTGTGATACTGTTGGGTCTAGAAACTCAAAATTTAGCTTGGTAGTAATTTGCAAGATCTAAGTGCTCGTAATAGAAAGAATTCAAACTGCAATGCACCCATTAGAACAAATTCTAAAAAAATCGAAATTAAGACTCAAGAAAACTGACAAAGTTCTAAATATGATCTAAATAACGAAGCACATGGATTTATTAGAAATAAAAAGATGAAAATTTGCATGAATGTTGCTTTTAAGACGTAAATACTCGCAATAGAACAATTTCTAAAAATTTCGCTAAGTAAAATGATGCAGGAACGAAAAACTTTCGATTTTTAGGTAGCTTTCATTATAAAAAGCTACCTATTGCAGCCGTTCGGAGGAAAGCAATTTCAAAAAAATTTAGTATATTTTCATCGATCATGACCCCCAGACCACGAAACCACTTTCCGTTCAAAATTGATATATATATATATATCTCCATATATATACATATCTGACATTTGTCACACTGTAATTCTCGTAATTATGAACCGATTTCGATGTAATTCGGTGTGTACATAGTACATACCAATGTCTCGACCGAGTTCGTTGGCCAGCTTCATCCGCCATTTTGTTTCAAAATGGCGGCCATTTAAATTTTTTGAAAAAATTTAAAATTTGAAATGTGGTACCAAAAAATTGAAAATTGAAAAATATTTTTTCATTATGTATTTGACCTTGATACAAAGATTACGGAGCAGTTTTTGTTTCCTTTATATCTTACAAAATGGCTGAGTTATAGCACTTTGAATTTCTAGCATGGCTGACATTTTGAAATGACCTGATTTTTGTCACGCGATAACAGGCGTATTTATGAACCGAGTTGGATGTACCTTGATGCATACATAGTACATACCAATGTCTCGACCGAGTTCGTTCGCCAGCTTCATCCGCCATCTTGTTTCAAAATGGCAGCCATTTAATTTTTTTATTTAAAATTTAAAATGAGGTACCAAGAAATTCGAAAATGAAAAAGATTTTTGTTTGTATGTATTTGACCTTAATACAAAGATACCGGAACAGTTTTTGTTTCGTCTATATCTAAAAAAATGGCTAAGTTATAGCATTTTGAATTTCTATTGTGGCTGACATTTTGAAACGACCTGATTTTTCTCACGCAATAACAGGCGTATTTATGAACCGATTTGGATGTAACTTGGTGTGTATATAGTACATACCAATGTCTAGACCGAGTTCGTTGGCTAGCTTCATTCGTCATCTTGTTTCAAAAGGGCTGCCATTTAAAAAAAAAAATAATTTAAAATGAGGTATCAAAAAATTGGAAAATGAAAAAGATTTTTCTGATGTGTTTGACCTTGATACAAAGATTCTGGAGCAATTTTTGATACGTCTGTATCTTAGAAAATGGCTGAATTATAGCAATTTGAATTTCTAGCATTGCTGACATTTTGAAACGATCTGATATTTGTCACGAACGGCTTCTAAAAAATACAAATATTAAAAAGATGAAATGAACGGAAATCGTTCTAAATTACCTTTTATTTGCTTT
The DNA here is from genome assembly GCA_963932465.1 of Maratus speciosus. Taxonomy (NCBI): domain Eukaryota; kingdom Metazoa; phylum Arthropoda; class Arachnida; order Araneae; family Salticidae; genus Maratus; species Maratus speciosus. Next base: position 588,545,007 of record OZ010789.1, on the reverse strand, counting down.
GTTAGGTATAGAAACTTTAAATACTTAATAAAAATACCCCCCCCCACCCTAAAAAAAAACCATGCATCTTAAATGCAACAAAGCGGGTAGCTACTTATCTAGCACTGAATAAGTTGTGTTAACATTGAATAAATATCGGTATGAAACAGCGAATAGTTTGCACGAAAGTACATGTCAAAATGTTACTTCTCTCGGCAAAAGTGTCGAAAGTTGTCTGTTTAAATTTGATAAGCATTTTTTTTTTCAGATTCATTAATCTAGAGACTTAATCATAAGATCATTTTCTCAATTGTCATTAGACGATTTTTTATATTGTAACTTATTTGGGTAATTCTTTTTAATCGGGTTAATATTGACGTATTTCAGCTTGCATGATTTGTTGGAAAATTTCCCCGTTGTACGGATTTGTAAATTACTCGAAATGACATTTTCACAGCTGAAAGGTTATGCAGATGAGATATTTCAGATCTCATGACATAACTTACGCTGCAGTCAATGCCGATTTGTTTGTGCGGAGGCTCAAGGGGCGTACATCGAAAGGAATAAGGGTACCAATCCTGTCAGGTAACTTGTGTATTTTTTCGGACAAAGGTTGAATATTTTTGAGACAGGCGACGTATTATCAATTAAAAATAGCATCTAATTTTCTATTCTTGTCACGAGTTATTATTCACTCTATGTTCTGAGGGAAGTCCTAGTTCCAGAAAAGAACTTCACTTCTTTATTATAGGTATTAAAATCCCTTTTGACAATGTAGTCTATGTATAATCTTTTCCTTTCTTAAACATACTTACTTTCCTTTAATTACCATTTTGTAACATTTATTTTTATCCCACATAGGATATTACAGCTTTCCTTAAGGATCTGTAGATATAAAGCAAGACATGAATATGTTTTAGGTAGCTTTCTTTACAAAAAAGCTACCTATTGCTGCCGTTCGGAGGAAAACGATTTCAAAAAATTTTGGTATATTTTCATCGATCATTACCCCCAGACCCCGAAACCACCCTCCGTTCAAAATTGATATATATACATATATATATATATATATATATATATATATATATATATATATATATATCTGACCTATGTCACACTGTAACTCCCGTAATTATGAACCGATTTCGATGTAATTCGGTGTGTACATAGTACATACCAATGTCTCGACCGAGTTTGTTGGCCAGCTTCATCTGCCGTTTTGTTTCAAAATGGCGGCTATTTAAATTTTTTTAAAAAAATTAAAACTTGAAATGTGGTACCAAAAAATTAAAAATGGAAAAATATTTTTTTCATATGTATTTGACCTTTATACAAAGATTCCGGAGCAGTTTTTGTTTCGTCTATATCTTAAAAAATGGCTGAGTTATAGCATTTTGAATTTCTAGCGTGGCTGACATTTTGAAATGTCCTGAATTTTGTCACGCGATAAAAGGCGTATTTATGAACCGATTTGGATGTAATTCGGCGTGTACATAGTACATACCAATCTCTCGACCGAGTTCGTTGGCCAGCTTCATCCGCCATTTTGTTTCAAAATGGCGGCCATTTAAAATTTTTAAAAAAATTTAAAATTTGAAATGTGGTACCAAAAAATTAAAAATGGAAACATATTTTTTTCTTATGTATTTGACCTTTATACAAAGATTTCGGAGCAGTTTTTGTTTCGTCTATATCTTAAAAAATGGCTGAGTTATAGCATTTTGAATTTCTAGCGTGGCTGACATTTTGAAACGTCCTGAATTTTGTCACGCGATAAAAGGCGTATTTATGAACCGATTTGGATGTAACTTCGTTCATACATAGTAAATACCAATGTCTCGACCGGGTTCGTTGGCCAGCTTCACCCGCCATCTTGTTTAAAAATGGCGGCCATTTAAATTTTTAAGAAAAATTTAAATTTGAAATGTGGTACCAAAAATTGAAAATTGAAAAAATATTTTCTTCTTATGTGTTTGACCTTGATAAAAAGATTCGGGAGCAGTTTTTGTTTCGTCTATATCTTAAGAAATGGCTGAGTTATAGCATTTTGAATTTCTAGCGTGGCTGACATTTTCACTGTAAAAAAAAATGGTAACTTTCCATGTAAAATCCAGGAACGTTTCGCCTTTTATCAGGTTTTCAGAATAATTTAGCTCTTTCCTGTGAAATTCTGGTTTTCTTATCTGAAACGTACCTGAACAAAAGTTGGAAACAGCAAAACGCTGCGGCCGCCATTTATTATTTTTTTTTCCTATAATCCGTTGCTCGCGCGCGAGTGTCGAAAACGAATTCCTTAAATGAATGTAAAAAAATCAATATGGAATGCAAATAAATCAATAGACGACATAATCCTTTACGTCTCTATTATCAAGATAATTCAGATGAAAATACAATACCTCTGTGACATCACTAAGAAATTATCTCTCGTACTTGTCTGTGAAATCTTTAACTAGCAGACTGTGTAAAAAAAAATACACCTATTATTTCGATCTGCATTAACCAGGGGACAATCAAATATGATTCTCACCTATTTTGATTAATTTAAAGTATGTTTTAGAGTTCTTATCTCTAATTATTCTTGTGAAAGGATTTCTTCAAATGGGCCTTAGATTTTCAGAAATTAGATGCCGAGTTTTAGCATACGTTTCAAATACCCATTAGTTTGCAGCTCTCAACGTGTCTTTCGTGGTTTGGGCGCAGAAAGCTTGCACGCCACCCGTACGGCCCGGGTTCGATGCTACCTCTTGACTTTTTTTTTTCTTTTTTAATTAATTTTATATTTTAACACTTTATTACAATTTGATTTAAATTTGACATATATTTGACTCTTTGAATTGCTGCAAATGTGAATTTTTTTTTTTATTTTCGGAAAAAATATACAATTACGTTTAGGTTTTTTTTTCATGAAAATTTATATGTATTTTATCTAACTTGTAAACTAACATAATCACTGACGAAAATCCAAAATATTTTATGTCTAGATTTTTTTTCTAATTATTATTTACATTTATATATTTTTATATTTTAAGCAAAGTTCAGAAACAATATATCACATATATATTTACTTTATTGAATTTTAACTGAAAATTTATTTTTTCGTGTAAATTATAAATAATAATTTTGATGTCAATTTCAAAATATTTTTTCATTCTAACAAATAATGATAATAAAGCGAAAATTGTCAACTGGAAATGTAAAAATTGTCTGCGGATCCCGCATGTTGTGAAATGTCAGTAATGTCATAATGAAGGGAACGAACATCCAGAGTGAATTATGTCAGCCAGGTATCGGTCCGGATAGCCTAACAGGTAAGGCATTGGCACGGCACGCCAAGTATCCAGGTTCGATCCCTGGTCTGGACATGTTTCGCTCTTGTGCTACTCCAGCCTTGAATATGTCAGTAATGTTTTGCTGTCAACAGAAATATTCCTGGTATTTCGCAGGAAACTTACTGGCATTTCTGTAGAAAGTTTTTAACATATACAGTAAAGTACCAGTCATTTTCAAGAAATGTTTCTTGGAAATAATGGGCAACTCAGCTGCCCATTTTTTCCCAGGAACGTTGCGGAATTTTTTTTACAGTGTTGAAACGTCCTGATTTTTCTCAAGTAATAACAGGCGTATTTATGAACCGACTTGGATGTACCTTGGTGTGTACATAGTACATACAAATATCTCGACCGAGTTCGTTGGCCAGCTTCATCCGCCATCCTGTTTCAAAATGGCGGCCATTTAAAAAAATTAAAAAATAAAAAAAATTAAATGAGATACCAAAAAATTGGAAATTGAAAAAGATTTTTTTTTTGTATGTGTTTGACCTTAATGCGAAGATTCCGGAACAGTTTTTCTTTCGTCTATATCTAAAAAAAATGGCTGAGTAATAGCATTTGGAATTTCTCTTGTGGCTGACATTTTAAAACGACCTGATTTTTGTCATGCGATAACAGGCGTATTTATGAACCTATTTGGATGTAACTTGGTCTGTGCATAGTACATACCAATGTCTCGACCGAGTTCGTTGGCCAGCTTCATTCGCCATCTTGTTTCAAAAGGGTTGCCATTTTAAAAAAATTAAATTTAAAATTCAAAATGAGGTATTAAAAAATTGGAAAATGAAAAAGATTTTTTTATGTGTTTGGCCTTGATACAAAGATTCCGGAGCAGTTTTTGTTTCTGAAAATTTGTTCTTTTGTTGATATCTTAAAAAATGGTTGATTTACAGCACTTTGAATTTCTAGCATGGCTAACATTTTGAAACGATCTTCTATTTGTCACGCGATAACACACGTATTCGCCTATTTCGATGTAAGAAGGCATGTGGATAGTATCCATCAACACCTCGACCAAGTTTGCTGGCCAGATTCATCAGCCATCTTGTTTCAAAATGGCGGCCATTAAATTAAAATATATATATATATTTAAAGTGAGGTGCAAAAAAATTAGAAATTGAAAAAGGTTTCTTTCTTAAGTATTTGATCTTGATATAAGGATTCAGGAACATTTTTTGTTTGTCTTTACCTTAAAAAATGGCTCAGATATAGCAGTTTCAATTTCTATTGTGGGTGATATTTTTAAAAATCTGATTTTTTGCATGCGACAGCACTCCTATATATTAACCGATTCCGATGTGAGTGTGCATGTGCACAGCAATTACTAAGGTCTCGACCAAGTTCACTGCTTAGCCTCATCCACCATGTTGTCTTAAAATGACAGGCACTTTAAGAAATTGTCGAATTTGGCAGCCAAATATAAGTTACTTTAAAGAAAAGCAGCTTGGATAAAGCTGACTAATTTCCCGAAATTCTCATTCATTATATTGATAAAAATTAGTATTGAATCTCCTATATTCGGTTTCCACTAAATTGAGCTTCGTGTGTTTGCATGATATAAGTTGGCTTTTTTTAAATAAGGATTATGAAAGCTACCTCTTCCTCCCGGCACTGGCCGGAAGGACTTTTTTTAATGATAGCAATTGGTTTTGTGTGGGATGTTTATCCAAACTACAATGTAAAAATATTGAAGAATTTCAAACGTATTCATATATGTGTTGAATTTTGAAAACCAGAAAAATTTACTTTCCTCTTAAAAAAGAAAAAAAAAAGATCAAAGTACTTTAAAATACAAAACTAAATAATTGTCAATATCGAAATATCACAATTGCCGCTTCATCGTCTGGCCGAACCATGTCTTTCAACCACTGCCCAATACCCAGTGTGTGTCAAAACTGAGACATCGGGATTCCCTTGACCAGGGACACGGAAATAAGGCACGCGGGAGATTATTTTTTTGGCACGGAATAGATTCAAGTTCTAAATCAAGGTAGAGAAGAACTGAACAAAAGGAGTTAGTTAATCTCGATGGAATTTCGATTTATCTGAATTTATTAGTTCGGTTGGTTGTCATTGTCATACAGTTTGAAGGATCCGAAATATAACTTAACCCATTAAGGACTAGCGTTTCTTTATTGTCACAGCCTATCTGACAACCCTTTTTCTGTTTGGATACCAGTAATTTAGAAAAAAAAATTCATTCTCTCTAATCACAGTAACCCTGAGATAGAATCTGACAAATATTTCTTTTCTGATAAAGTGGTACGAAATAAAATTTGTGCATTTATAGAGAAAAAAAATCGGTCTTTTATGGGTTAGGGAATCTGAATCTAGCTCAATATGTCTCACAACATTTTCAGAATAAGAGAGAATTGGTATATCACCGTAAAAAAGAAATAATATAAGGCATTACAATAGACGTTGCATGCTGAGAAATGTGCATGCAGAATTACTCTTACGTATACAAACGTATAACGTGAGCAATGGCGAACTTTTCGAACATACTGAATATTAACTTTTTTATCAATGTGAGACAGTTTGTCTTTTTCTTGTGTGTGTGATGTTATCAAAATGTATTGAAATAAGTACGTATTTATAGAATAAATTGTGCGTATTTCTTTATATTTCTGACTATTCCATTCAAACGTTTACAGAAAATGGAGTGCACCGATTTTGGACATTTTTCAGTAAACAGGCGAAGATTTTTCTTATCCATATAAACCAAATGTCCTATTCTATTAATTAATTGATGCTCTAAAACTTTCTAACTGGAAATTCTGCTCTATCTCCTTTCGTTTTCGAATCGCAGTGGCTCTCTTCCAAATTTCGCCACTAGGAGGCGCTGCTGTCATTTTCCTTAAATTGGGCGTAGTCACTTTACTAAACCGTACCCACACTTGTATAGCTGTAGCTCTCTCCGTTCACAAGTATTTTCAGGTTAAAAGGACTTTCCTTTGCACCTTGTGTACTAGAAAAGTATAAATAGCTATGCTATGAAAGTTTAAAGATATATATGGAACCTAAATAATAGCTAATATAGCTATTCTGTAAATTTGTTATTCCATATAGGTTTTTAGTTAACCTTTAAAGTCATAGTAGGTGTATTGAGAGAGCCACTTAATGGAAACTAGTCGCGAATCCCATAGAATTTATTTAATTAATTCGCATTACATTAGTCTGTTTTTAACAATTTGACGTTTATTGCTTTTATACTGCTACTGGGCATTCCATTACATAAATATTTCCTTAAAATTTGTTATCTAGGCTTTAAAAGCCGATGGAGCATAGAGCACGCCGTCACTGTCATTATGTATGTCCAAACTGTCCGTGTCTTTAAGGGTTAATATCTCGGCTAATTACCGACGATTTTTCCCGAAATTCATGATCAACAATGCTTTTATACTTCTGCTACGATAGGTACCTTAAGCTTTGCTTAACACTTTTGCTGAAGCCCGTAAATCAAAATTTGAGTGTAACGGAAAAATGCGATTTTTTCAAAAAATATGTGACCTAGGGTAATCCCTATACTTTTCCTGCAAGGTTTAAATTAATGTCTACTACCTCTATTTTTTATCAGAATTTAACTTTCAATAGATTCAGTTTTAGATGGGGGGGGGGGGGGCGGACATATTTTTGCACTACATTTTCCACCATAACTTTGAAAATATAATACCTAAAATTAAATGAAATATATTTTTGATTTCAGCGTTACGAAAGCTTTCACACGATACCCCATACGATATACAAAGAAAAGATTTTTGTTTTCAAGTAACTTAATTAGCCCCTATACATTTTTCCTAAATATATTTATGAATATTTATTAATCTGTAAATTTGTGGGTCAATAGTCTTTATTACTTCCCCCAATTTGAACTTTCCACGTTGATTAGTTTGCGAGTAAAAGGGCTGTGACAGACAGACACACATAGGAGTGATCTTATAATTGTTGCGTTTTTACTTTTTAAGTACGGAACCCTAAAAAAAGTGAGGTAAACTACTTTTCTTTTTTTTTATATTGTACTAATTGAGAGGCTCACAGTAGACCAACACCATTTTCAAGAAAAAATCAGATACTCCATTTATAAGTTATATAAAATCTGTTTCACTAATCCCACAGTGAACCAGGCGTGTTTTCACCTAATTTCCCATAATATGGCTTATGTTTGCAGGCATGTTTCACTATGGGATTTAATGAAACCAATTTTATACACCTTTAAATGGGCAATAACATTTTTTTTTTCATATTGGACTTGGTCTACTCTGGTTGTGAGCCAATCAATTTTAAATCTAAATAACATTAAAACTTATGTATCTCTTTCTTTTATATTGATTAAATTATTGTCCTATTGTTTAATAATTTGACATTTTCTATTCTTTTTCTAAAATTCTTCATCAGAATTTGCAAATATTCGAATATCGAGGAAGTGGCATTTCCCGACCATAACTTTTAATCGATAGTCTAATGTAATATGAAAACATCAAGTAAAAACATCTTGTCAGATGTCTGCAAATCAACTTGGATTCTCTAAAAAATAACTAATTACGAAGCTGATGTACATTATTTGGCATCTAAGATGGGACAATAGAAATATTGTTTAAAATAAATTGGTAGCATAATTAAAGTATAACATCAAATATTACACATAATTAATTTGTATCCTAAAAACAAATTTTTAACTAATGTCGATTACTTATTATTTGATCCATTAAATTTTTTTATTGTTGGCACAACATAATCACGTAAAATATATTTAGGGAAGGAAAATTGGCATGCGGACTTGAAACGGTTCGCCGTCCCAGTAGGCAGGCTATTACCCTATTATAGTCTGTCTGTCTGTCCGTCTGTTTGCCTATCTGTCCGTCTGTCCATTTGTCCGTCTGTCTGCCTGTCTGTCCGTGCTTTAACTTGCGTAGTTAAAATCGGATTGCAATGTAAGTTGATATAGATAATTTATGTGTACCATAGCATGTTCGGTATTGAAAATGAATTGTGGACCATTCATAGTTCATTTGCAATGACATGAAACATAATGAAATTTATATACATCATTGAGGTTCAGTAGAATGAAGATGGTTTCTATAGAATATTTTAAGTGTAGCACTTTTACAGTTGGCGTAGAGGGTCTCAAAAGTTTCCCGTTATAGTGTGGATTATGATGTAAAATCGTTTTCGGCGTATTTAAATGATGTTACTCTGTTAAAAATATAATGTAATTGATATGAATTACAGAGGTGTACTAATACCAGTGGCGTGGCGTGAAAATTTTCGGTGGTCATCGCAATTATTTAAGTTTGTGGTGAAAAATTATTAACTCTAAAATTCAATGGTTGAATGTTCAAAAAAGAAACTTTAAATCTTACCTTCACTTATACATGAACTCCATATGTTCTGCTAAAACTGGATCGTAGAGTTTTAAAAGCTTATTAAGAGTTTTAAAATATTGCTTGGTCATCGCCGCATCCAGCGATGACCGGACACCACGCCACTGACTAATACATACCTTATGTAGAAGATGGCTTGCAAAACATTAACAGTTATTTGCAGAGTCACACAAAAGTCTTCTCTTAAATAATCGTCTACGAGGAAAAAAACGTTATTTCACTTATGTTGCATTATTTGAAAAATGACGAAATTGATATACATTACTGAGGTTCCATACAAGATGCTCGCAGTAGAATATGATGTGCATTGCATATCTATAGGGAAACAAAAAAGGTTTCGGGTGTAATACTGTATCCGATGTAATGCATGTGGATGATTATAGAAATGCATTTGCAGTTATACCATACGTTTTAAACTAAATTTTTCTAAGTTACACATGTGTATAAATTCTATGGATTATATACAGAACTACACAAAATAATTCGCACGCATTACTGAAATTGAGCAAGAATTGCTTAAAGGTTTCTTTTTTTTTTTTTTTTTTTTTTTTTTTTTTAATTTGAGTAATACGTTTTGGAGTTCAACTACATTTAGTACACTAAGAGATGTTTGTAACATATAAAAAATATCGTATGCAGGATTATGCAAAGAACTGGATATACGTCTGCCCATAGAGTAATTCATGGATGCGTTATTTCGGTAGTTTTAAGCATGTTTTTACTGAATTAAAGTTAAGCTTAATATATGGCTTGTATAAAAATGTATTTGAACGTAATATAGAGTACTTTACAAAGAATTCAAGTACGTTTCTATCTATTGGGAGAAATTGCTGATGGTGAATTTCAAGCTGTGTTATACGTTTTCTTAATAAACTAATTTTTAGCATACTATGCAGAACCTGTGCTAATCAGCACAAGAGAATTTAAAACCTTTATGGTTTTGAGCGGTAACCGTTGAAATCTGGCATTCACATTTCTTATACGTTTTCAATAATATTTACATGTGTATCATCGTTACCTGATTAAACAGCAAAGATAGTTAAAATATTCTGAAAGTGTAAGCATACTTATTTTTTATTATTTTTTTTTTATTTTTTTGCTGTCCTTGATAAGTAAAGTTTTTTTATTCATAAATTTCTATTCCATTAATATATTTTAATGAACTAATGAAAAATCAAAACAATTTTACTCAATACATATACAGGGTGTCCAGCGAATAAGACACTGATTTCAAAATTAAATATCTCAAAAACAACGATCAATAGAATTATGTGGTAAACTGTTTGTTTATTAGCTAAGCTGTAAATATGTTGTACAGAAGTTAAAAAAATTAGTTGCAAAAACCGCTAAATGATGGCGCTGTAATCGCAATGCTTATAAATTGTGTTTTGAAGTCGAGAGCCCTGGCGTCTGATTCCTATATGGCTTCCTATGGAAGAACGAAAATTGGGAAAGACCGCTTTTTCTTCGAGGAGATGTGCAAAAGTGGAGGCATCTCGTCACAGAATTATTGCATCAGCTTCAATTTTAGAGAATTTCAATTAATAGAATTTTCAATAAAAAGTTTAGCAATCATTATATAAGAACTTATTAAAATATTTTATTTGGGTAATGTGCAGAAGCGGAGCCATGTGTTGACAGAATTGAGATTTGTTTCAAATTTTGTTATAAGCTACTTCGGTCTGAATACCAATATCTCTGTGGTATGTCTTTTAAACTGTGAAAAAAGTTTGAATAAAAAAATCCAAAGTCTCTGGTTTTAAAATTTAATTAAGCTAAAAGAAACCCCTTTTTTACAAATCATTGAACATTTACAATAATGATTCATAAATCATTTTTTTTAATTGTAGAGAATAGGTTGAATGAAAAAATATAAAGTTTCTATTTTTAAAAACTTAATTAAGTTAAAAAAGTAATTTTAATTTTAAAAACTGGTTTTCATTTTTTAATCATTGAGCACAGAAATATGGTGCAGCTTCTAGCGATAGGATTAGAAGTGTTCGAAAGGAATGCAGCATCCAAAATACTTTTGCTTTCACGTTGATGATATGACTTATCATCAATTCCTTTTAAAAAAGAAATAACTTAACGCATAATTTCTGGCTCTAAAACTTTGTTTACAAAGAAAAGAAATATATGTGTTGTGCTAAAACCAAAGTATTATGCCGTGATTTAAAAATAAATTAAACGTGAAAAATTACTTTGTTTTTATAATAATTCAGGTATAAACAATAATACCAAATTATTATGCCGTGATTTAAAAATATAAAAAAAATAAATAAAAAGTACAAAATTATTTTTCTAAATGTATGCATTTTGATTTAAATAATTATATGGCATTAAAGATTGAATTTAATAAAATATTTAAAAAATTCTTATAATGATTTCAAAACTTTTTATTGAAAAATCTATTAATTGAAATTTTCTAAAATTTAAGCTGATGCAACAATTCTGTGACAAGATGTCTCCACTTCTGCACATCAACCCAATGAAAAAATGGACTTTCCCAATATTCGTTTTTACGTAGGGAGCCATCTAGGAATGAGATGCTAGGGCTCTCGACTTCGAAGCAGTTTACAAGTATTGCGCCATCTGTTAGCGGTTTTTGTAAATAATTTTTGAAACTTCTGTACAACATTTTTACAGCTTAGCTAATAAACAAACCGTTTACCGCATAATTCTATTGATCTTTGTTTTTTAGATATTTAATTTTGAAATCAGGGTCAGGTCGCTGGACACCCTGTATATTTATTTAAATCTCAATAAATGTTTAGTATCAAAGATTTAATTCCGTGTTCTTGTATAAAATTCAGCAAAAACTGTTTAGATAAAACGAGGTGGAACCAGTTGAACTAAAAAATGCAGCGTAAATTTGTTAGACTAAATCTCAAACAAATATTATTTTAACCTAAAATTAGCAAAATACTAATTCTTTAAATCTCAGTTGTCCAGGGGTCGCATTCTACAGGGAAAATTTTATTGTGCCCCTAATGGGATTTTGCGCCACTTAACCCTACTATACAACGAAATTTAAATCATAGAAAAAAGAAAAATATATTATTTTAATCAAAATATGCATTAATAAAGCTACATAAACGTTATTATTCTCTCAATTCTGCAATAATGAAAGCTATCTAATTACGATCATTTTAAAGAATTTTCATAAAATATTTTTAAATTAAAATATTAATGTGGAGATATTAAAAAAATGCTACTGCGAGCACATATACGAATTAACAGCTTCCAATTAAAAAAAATATATATATATTAGTAAAAGTGGTTCAGTAGAAAGCTCAGGGCAGATGATTAAAAAACAGCCTTGTGTTTTTAATATATAGATTATATAAAATTACATAAAAAATAAATTAAGCAAATGTTATTATTTTAATAAAATTATAGTAGACTGTTTTAAAGAATAGCAGTAAAATTTCAGTAGCCTAAATAATTTTGGACAAAAACATGGGGAACCTCAAATTATTGCATAGATCCCCATTGTTTGCTTGTATAACTCGACGAATCGAATTCATCCAGGAGATAATCATCACGTTATTTAATATATGTCACTATTTTTTGTACAAAGGCTTCCAAACTGAGCATGCACATTGTATCTCACTGCTCTTCTATAAAGACACTGTAAATTTTTGTAAAACATTGCGCTTTATCAGCCTGTGATTTTGATTCCGTTATTTTTAAAAGAAGATTTTTCACCTGTGAAGAATTTCAAAGCAGCTGGGGTAAAATGACGTACTTCTACAAAACATATTTCAGTTTTAAGAATTAAAAAACACGCTGTTTTATAAAATAACGTCATTTGGATCCGTTAAGGATTCAACTTTTATGATCCAGTCTTAAAGAACTTCTATATAGAGCTTCTAGAATTCTTAAATTTTGTAGTCAGTCCTACATCTGTAGAAAATAATTCAAATGACGTCATTCTGGAAGAATAATACACACATACAACAAATAGCAATTTCGTCATTCAAGGGGTTTATAAAAAAAAAATCGGGTATTTAATGTTACATATGCTTTCACTTATTTTTTTTTTTTTATAATAATACCTCCATGTTTTATCAGAAATCATTTTTCCTAAATTCGGAAAATATTATTATACCCAGATAAATAAAACTGCATTATTTCAGCTTTCTGATACGAAATAAGTAATTATGAAAAGAAGTCACACAATTATTTAAAATACATATCCGTAAAGAGAAAGTGTTATATCGTTTGTAAAATATTTTCCGAATAAATTAAGAAACATTTAATTGATGAATGGAAGCGAAATAAAACCAAAATTCACCGGATTTATAACAGACGGTATTTTTGACATAGCATGTATTTTTATTTTAATTTTTATGAGGAAATGGCAACAGAAAATACAGTAATCTACTATTTTACTTTTACTTTTAATAGAAATGGAGTACCTCTGATGCCACAATTACAAAATCGGTACAAAAAAAACTATAAAAAAATTAATATCTCAAAAATAATTTAAGATACAGCTTTCAAACAAATTGCATTTCGAAGTAATTTTTTTTTCCTTATACGACGGTATAAAAACGGAAAAAGTGCGAAGTGTAGAAGTTTAAAAATATTCAGTAGCGAAAATTGCAAAACGAAAATTCATTTCAAATCGGAAAGTGTTGCTATTCGCAGAATGACGTATGCGTTACGCACATATATGTTTGTCCTTTATTATATAGATAGATATAATAAATTGGAAGTAAACTCTGTATTTCTTCGTAAACAAAATGTTAAAAAATATATAACTTTGACACATCTGAAACTAAATCATAACGGAAACAATAAATTTAACCCTTTGCGCTCGGCGTCTCTTACACAAATTTTGTTCGATCACCACCACTTTTTTAAAAGAAGTTTCTTTCAAATACACAATTTCAAAAATGCTCTGATTAAATAAGGTGCATTTTATTTTCCTTTATTACTGGTACCAAAAACAAATTTTGCAAAGAAAGATTATGTCTCCGCAGCGGAGCCTTCGCGTCCAAAGAATTAAGTAAATTAGTATTAAGGAATCGCTTTTGCAAGTTACTTGTCGCAATTTGATCTCCGATTATTCTTTAAGATATTTTACTTGTTAGCTTATATATGAATTATTAAGGCTTTAAAAAGACTTGCACAAGTCCTATGTATCGCACATATTTGTTTATTTCATGTATATTGTATACAAGTCCATCGTAAAACAGGCCTAACGATACACTGTTAAAAAAATAATGCCAGTTTTCCGGTAGGAATTGGAAAAATAGTGCCCTTATCGTACCGGAATAATTTCAACCCAGCACGGAATAAAATCCGTAAAATACCGTTTTACTGACTATTTCCTTATTTTTACGGATTTTATTTCGAGCTGGGTCAGAAATTATTCCGGTACGATAAGCGCAACTATTTTCTGATCCCTACCTTAAAACTGGCAGTATTTTTTTACAGTGTACCATACCGACTAGATATTATATTCTTATTAAAAAGAGTAAATTTTTTCGTAAATTACAAAATTCCAGAGAAAATAACAAACAAGCTTTACAACAGAATGCTGATTCAGAACATAAAAATTAGTCGTATTTAAGAAAAAAATCGTGATCATCTACAAAATCAATGTTCAATGAAATTGAAAAAAAAATCATTTAGATAATACTGTTTCGAAATTTTTTCGTAGATTCTAAAGTTCTGGAGAAAAAAATCAAATAAGCTTCTTAGTCGAGTACTGATTCAGAACGTTAAAATTAGTCATATTTAAGAAAAGATACGTAATCATCTATAACATCAACGTTTAATGAAAAAAAACCCATTCATTTAGATAATACTGTTTTGACAAACAATGCTACTTCGTTAAAAATGTGCATTAGAGATAAATAATAAATTTTGGTAATGCCTAATTTATGAACTTGAGTATTCCCTAAACTAAGTAAAGTATAGCTGAAACAGCAGCGAAAACCTGGCGATAAATCACGAAATAAATAATAAAAGTTTGCATGAATCATCATAAAATAAAAGAACACACAGAACCCGTTTCAGTTCAGAAATTTTAAAATTCCGTCATCAGTCAATGAAAACACATATCCGTAACGGGATAAGGTCAGAAAGAAATAGATGCGGAGAGAAAAGAGCATGCGACAGGTGGCACTAGCTGAAAGGTAAACATCAATCACAGAGGAGCAAATGCTTAATTCATTTTGGCAACACTTTCCTCTTCTACATGTGCTCCTCTGTGATTGGTGCTTAACTTTCAGCTAGCGTAATTATCGCATTCTTTATAAGTTCTCCTCTTTTACCTTCTGTTCCTAGTGGACCTTGTCCTTTTACCAACATGTGTTTATATTGGTTGATGTCAGACTGTTAGAATTTTCAGTTCGAAACGCACCCTATGAATTCTTTTGTTTTATAATGTTTCATGCAAAGTTTTATTATTTAATTATTTAATAAATTAAAGTATGTTTTTTTAACAAATTAAATATGAAAAAGTAAAGAAACACAGAAGATTTATACATATACATATATTATACATATACACACTTTCAATTGCTTGTTGAAAAAACGTAATACTTTGCGCTCTTCATTATTGATGTCACTTTTAATTTTAATGGTAATTCAACATATCTAACATATCTTATCAGAAAAAACCACTTATTTTCATGTTAAGTTTTCTGGCCGAGTCAGATACATACGTATTTATAGTTAGCTAAGTTTTCGTGACTAAATATATGAAAAGAGATTTCCCTACTAAATTTATTAAAAACGATATTATTCAAGCTAATAATTAGAATCTTTTAAAATTAGTTGAGAATAGTTTCCGAGCATAAATGATATTCGTTACATTTTCAAAAGTATTTCGATAAAGAAATGGAAAATAAATAATCATCTAACTGAAACAGACAATTCTTTTTAAATTTAATGTGTGAAAATATTTCTTATCATATTAAAGGTATCTTAATTTTAAAATTATAAATTTAATTATGAAAACACTTTATTTTTTTTTTAATGTATCTATTGGCTTATTATTTTAGTTAGTGGATTGTTGACGAGGCTTTTTCTATTAAATCAATTTTTACGCGACTGCCAAGAAGGGTTTGCTTTTGACGCGTATCTGGGTATGTCGATTTCTTTATACCCTCGAAACATCCCAACGGCTGGATGGATTTTAATGAATGAGATGACTATCGATTCGTCTTATTTGTTCGATGGTTATAGGCTAGGTTTTGTTTTCATAAATTCAAAATGGCGGCCGTAAAATAAAAAATGGCGGTAGAGAAAAAAAAATACCATAATAAGTGGCATATCATTGGATAATCCATTCAAAATGAAGGCGGTGTTTCCAAGGCTATTTTACAGTCAGAAGCTCCGTTTAAATATTACGTAACCTGAAGGTTGTGTAGGTAGGATCTCTAGATTAACTGTACCTCTAACCTTCATAGACGTCCATAGGACTCATGAAAACAGTGTTTATAGATAGGAACTAACAATTAAACACAATGTAAAAGTCGTCAATACAAGTAAATAAAAAAAGGAAAGTAGTATAAATTAAAAATTCGTCAATAAAAAATTAAATTAAAAAAATAAAAAAAAAACAACTGCGTAAAAAGCGAACTGAAAAAAGGGAAACAAGATGACGTATGAAAGTAGTACAGTCTACTGTAAATACTTTTTTTCTTACTGAAGAAGTAATTGTAATCGGAGGCGAACATGTAGGTAGAAGGACTCGCAGCATATACCTCAACATGAATCTGATGCCTCCGACTGCAATTACTTATGTAAAAAAAAAAAAAGTATTTCCATTACACACTCTACTATCTTCCTGCGTCATCTTGTTTTCCTCTTTTCAGTTCGCTTTTTACACAGTCGAGTTTTTTCATTTTTAAGGTTTCGTTCATCTGACGAAACCCTATTCGTCTCACTCCTTTGTCTGTCTCTCTGTCCGTCACAGAGCCCGTTCTCAGAAATTATACATGTTGGAGACTTGAAATTTTGAGTATTTATAGCTGAAGACCTCACATGAAACGAAAAATCCTAAAATTTTGAAAAAGTTAACCCTTTGGGCTCCCACATGCGTATTTCAAACAATTCTTTCTAAGTCAGCCCCTAATAAGGTTGGAGCCATGAAATTCCGCATACTCATAGCTGAATACCTGAGACAACTAGACAAATCATAAAATTTTGAAAAAAGTTTTATATTTAACCCCTTGGACTCCAACTTGTGTATTTTAAGCAATTTTTTCTAACAGAGCCTGTGATATTGTTTGATATCACATATATTATTCTTTAAAGGTAATTAATATGATCCCTAGATAGTTAAAATTTAATATTAACTATCAATATAAAAATCGCCTTTCTATTTCTTTTTGTATGTATAAGTTTTAAATTAATCTACTTCCCTTTTCACATTACTTTAACGTTCCCAGAAAACTCTCTCTGCTCTTTTATCTAAGTAAATAAAATAACAAAAAGAATATTATTCACAGCCATTTCATTTCGAAAGATTCATTCTTTTCGCGTTGCATCTGCCTATAAAATTTCTCTCTGTCAGATTTTTAATTCGATCCTTTACTAAGAAATAGTCAAAACTTTGGTTAAACCAGCGGTTAGATAATAACATTCAGAGGTACTTTTAAACTCATGTCGTCTTTCAATTTACCGCACTTATTCCAATGCTATTGACAGCTTTCGGATTCTTTCTTACTTTCTCACGTACTAGCGCTTGGCTAATTATCGCCTATTAGGCTTTTCATCTAAATTCAGACTGTCCCTTGTATTCCAATGTAACGATCACCCCTTGGCAAGATCTTTGTCTTACCCAATATCTATATATCGCCAAAACTTTACGAATGAAAATGTGAACTTGATCACTCTTTGCCTGTATTTGATCATGTAAAGATCAGGATTTGATCTCGTGTGTCAGCAGGGTCACTCCCGAGAGACCTATGTGTCTTTTCAATTCTTCATTAAACCTCTATTTACGCTACAAGTATGTATTTTAATCTTCTGGACCTGTGTCGTTATTTGCTACACGCAATTGTACTCCAGCATGGAAATACTCAACTTTATTTAATTAAGTCAAAAGACATTTCCATCTACTTTTTTATATCCGAAGTTCTTTTATAAAAGATGAACAACCCCCACAACGAGAACCATCTCTGTTACAGAGCCCTAATTAAGTTAGAGACATGCGATTTTGAATTATTATAGTTAAACACATGCGCCCACACAACAAATCATAAAACTTTGAAAAAGTGTTATATTTAACTTTTTTTACTTTTACAAAAACTAAAAAAAAAAAAAAAAAAAAAAAAAAAAAATTCACTTTTAAATTTTATTATCGTGTTTTTATCCTCGTATCATCAAGTATTTGGTTCTTTTACAGAATATTTTAATTTTATAAATTGATGACTGGTATCATTTCTATTATATGTGTTTAACACTTTTTATTTTTATCAAAGGTAAGTCTTTTTAAATATATATAGATTTTCGTTTCCCATTGCTTAAAAAAAAAGTTTAATAATTAAAGCAATCTAGATATATTTTATGCTTTCATATTTTATCATAATTTTTATTTTATGCTTATATTATTATTTCAAGTTTTTTTTTTTTTTTGAAAATATGATGGGTTTATATTTTGTGCAGTTTAAGTTTATTCAATTTCAAATGTTGTGTCATATAATATTCCGACAATTTTAGGTTACCCATATTTTTCTTTCTTTCCGAAAATTTGACTTTTCCCCATTTCGTTTTATATTTAAATTTCACGAATGCATTGGGTAAAAGAAAAAGAAGTGTGTGACAAATAATATTTTGGATTAATTTTGAGTTTGTTTGGTAGTGTGATTTTTTTTTTGTTGTTGTTGTAAAACATTCAGAATTGTTCTAGAGCCATTATTAATAGCAGTAAGTCGCCCATGCATGCCCATTAAAAAAAAAAAAAAAAAAAAAAAAAAAAAAAAAAAAAAAAAAAAGTGATACATTGAGGTTCTAAGAAAGTATGTACCTTTTCAGCTTCATTAATTTTGGTTGCACATAAAAACTTTTAAGAAAGAGATTTGGATTTCTTATACCTTTTTTTCAACTTTTTTTTTCACAAGTCGTTCATGTGTTGGATATTTGTTTATGTTACACAAAATTTGCTCATTTAGAATACAATTTTGCTCATTCATATACATACATTTCACTAGTTCATGAGTTGATTTACATATTTTGTTCATTCGTTTTTACACATTGTACTTTGCTAACGAGCTATTCGACAGTTTTTTTTTTTTCTCACAAGTAGTTCATTGAGTATAACACATAGTTTATTGTGGCTGGTTTAGAGTTTAACCAGAGTTCATTCACACATTACACGTAGTTCATTGATTTTATTAACCCTTATTCATTACATTTTGGTGATTAACTCATTAATTATGTAATTGACTCTCACTCGTATGTTAGTGTTTTGGGTTATTACACACATACTGTCCGTATATTTTGTTAGCAAATGCATAAAAAATGTTAGTTCATTGGGATATTATTACAGGTAGTTCATGTGGAATTATACAATTTGTTCATGTGTTTACTTACACATTGTGTATGCTTGCGTACACACTTGTTCATGTGTTTCATTTCAGATAGGTCATGAGGTTGGGGTTTCTTTTTCCCCTCCTTCACACACATACAGTAATTTTTTTTTTCTCTCGATATATACAGCATTGTGAAGGATTCTAAAAAAAAAAAATCATTTTTTTTTTTAATATTTACTTTTTATACACTTAGGTACATCTTTTTGCTTCACCATATGGCATAAGTGATAATTTAATTCACATTTAACTTTAAAGTTAAAGGTTTGTTTTTTTTAGAAATTAATTGTGTACTGCTTTATATATATTTTTTTTCATCGGACTATTCGGCGCGCAATTGTCAGATGATTAAAAATATATTGTTTTTGTGTGAAAATACTCTCATGCGGGTCTTTTTTTTTTGTTTTTTTGTTTTTTTTTTCACATGTAAAAGATTTTTTTTTAATCAGAAGGGTACACAGCAACACTATACACGATTTTACAACATTTACATTTCTTTAGATATTTTTTTGGAAATTCAGAATAAAACCTTAGACAGTTGTTTAGATAGTTTTAGTTCAAAGGTTGTGTACATATGTTTACATTTTTATCACACAAGAAGCTTTTCCTGGTTAAACTTTTTTTTTTCGCTTTTCTTTACTTAAAAACGCATTAGTTTCTTTAATATTACTTTAGACAGTCTTTTTGGAACGTGTGATACAATGTTGTTGGTTCCATGTATACACGGAGGATTTTTGTTCATAGAAAATACACCTTAGTTCATAGGATATTTTGTTCATAGTAAACCTTACACAAGTTCATTGAGTTGCCAATTCTTTGTGTGCATGAGGGACACTTTGTTCTTTTGTGACGAACTTTAGTTCATTGCATTTTTTTCTGTTTTCTTGCACACATTAGTTCATTGTTTTTTTTTTTTCTTTTCGTTCGGTTTCACATATTAGCTCATTGTTGCATTTTGTTTTCTTTCACACATAAGTTCATACCTTGTTTTTTTCGTTTGGTTTTACATATTAGTTCATCGTACTCTTTTTTTTTTTTTTTTTTTTTTTTTTTTTTGACACATTATTTCATAGCATTTTTCATCTTTTACACACACTTTAGTTCATTGTATTACTTTTACACTAGTCAGTGAAATACCCTACACATTATTTCTTTGAAATAATTTTTCACATTTGTTCATTGATATACTTAAATTGCTGTATTCATTTAAACATGCTACTAAGTTGTTGAATTTAACCTTTGTTCACTGACATACATTGCTTCGATACTCGTATACATCGTCAGTTCATTGAGATTTGCTTACATTTTTTCTCATGGATATATGTATATTTGTTTTTAAACATTGCACACTGAACTGAAAATATTCATTTTTTTTTTTCAAGTCTTGAACCTTTACACATTAACATTCTTTTTCTATCATTGTTTTTATGTATCACTATACCAGGACTACTTTAACTTTACATGATAATTGCAACATAAACATTTCTTAAACTTTATTTTAGTATACTCTTATTTTTTTTTCTCTTTCTCTTTTTTCATATTTTTTTTTTTTTTTTTTTTTTTTTTTTTTTTTTTTTTATGCTATGACATTTTCATGTCACCATCACTTTGTTCAACAACAAAGATTTATCAGTATATAGGAAGCTTCACATGCTATGCAATTTTTTATTTTAGGCTCATGATTTTTTTCTTTTCTAGTTTTATGTTACACCAGGTTTTCAATATTAAACTTTCTCACATTTTTAAAGTTACCAGTTATTAAATTATTGTTTAATTTCTTGGTTCTAAATACCATCACACAGTAATGTCATCACCATTTTGCTTACTTGCAAATTGACAGTTTGACATTTTTTTTTACAGTTGCATAATTTTGATCCTTCACTTATATTTAAGACAACTCTATACTTTCGTAGCAGTTGCTTTTCTCTTTTGTCATATGCTTTTTCTACGATCACATAATACATTTTCTTTTCTCATATAATACTTTTAAAGTGATTCTTTTTTTCGATACACACCACTTTTAAATTATACAAGCCAGACGATGCGTTTTAAAAACAAACCAGTCACTTTTAAATCACAAATGCTGTTCAGTTGCAGTAAATTGTTAGGAATTTCCTCATCTTTATCCACAGTACAGATACTCACTAACACAATGTCATCTCGACATATTAATAAGTTAAAACTTTGATAAATAAACGGGCTCACTGCATGAGGTATTTGTAGTTGCTATTAGTAGATAACGACTACTACTCACAAAAAAAATAAGAATTTTTTTAATAAATATTTTATTATATTTTGATATTAGACACTTTTGTTTTGTAATAAAATCATCTCTTTTACTCTTCTAATCATTGCACTCAGAAATTATGTTCAATTTAAAATTGTGGTCCGATGGTCACACACTTCATTTGTGCTGAAAGACACTCCTGAAAGGGTGCCCAAATTACTTTTCTGTGCCCATCTATATCGCTTATTCATATTTTTAAATATTATTTTGCTATTTTGCTATTTTGCATACTGTATGTTAATTAGTTATATGTTGTGTTTACACATATATATATATATATTGTCCACTTATTTTATGATCCGAACTGGAGCAAGATTTTGAGAAGAATTACATAACTTCATTTAAAGCTTCTCAATACTGGTCATGACAAGCATTTTCTAACAAATATTTGCAAATTTATTGATTGGGTATCTTACATTTAATGTGACGTCACAAAATACAAAACAGGTAAAAAAAAAAAAATTCCTGTTGTTGAATTAATATGTGCACAAGTACAGTAAAGAATACTGTTTATTAAAACATAGTCTGTAAGACTAGTTCACGTGAACCTTTTTGAACTTCTACTGAGCCTTTATAAAAAAAAAGGACATTATGAAGAATTTTTAAGTCAGGACATATATACTCGCATATTATATTTTTATTGCAATTTAAAATATTGTTTTGTATTGTTTCATGTAAAGTTTTTTTTTTCCTTTGGAGAAGACACAGATTTTCTTTTTCTTTTCCCTTCCCCATCTCGGGCATCCAAGGTTGGTCGGTTTTTTGGGGGTAATATGTGATATCGTTTGATATCACAGGTATTATTCTTTAAAGGTAATTAATATGATCCCTAGATAGTTAAAATTTAATATTAACTATCAATATAAAAATCGCCTTTCTATTTCTTTTTGTATATCTAAGTTTTAAATTAACTACTTCCCTTTTAACATTACTTTAACGTTCCCAGAAAACTCTCTCTGCTCTTTTATCTAAGTAAATAAAATAACAAAAAGAATATTATTCACAGCCACTCATTTCGAAAGATTCATTCTTTTCGCGTTGCATCTGCCTATAAAATTTCTCTCTGTCAGATTTTGAATTCGATGCTTTACTAAGAGATAGTCAAAACTTTGGTTAAGCCAGCGGTTAGATAATAACATCCAGAGGTACTTTTAAACTCATGTCGCCTTTTAGTTTACCGCACTCATTCCAATGCTCTTGACAGCTTTCGGATTCTTTCTTACTTTCTCACGTACTAGAGCTTGGCTAATTATCGCCTATTAGGCTTTTCATCTAAATTTAGACTGCCCCATGTATTCCAATGTAACGGTCACCCCTTGGAAAGATCTGTGTCTTACCCAATATCTATATATCGCCAAAACTTTACGAATGAAAATGTGAACTTGATCACTCTTTGCCTGTATTAGATCATGTAAAGATCAGGATTTGATCTCGTGTGTCAGCGGGGTCACTCCCGAGACATCTATGTGTCTTTTCGATTCTTCATTAAACCTCTATTTACGCTACAAGTATGTATTTTAATCTTCTGGACCTGTGTCGTTATTTGCTACACGCAATTGTACTCCACCATGGAAATACTCAACTTTATTTAATTAAGTCAAAAGACATTTCCATCTACTTTTTTATATCCGAAGTTCTTTTATAAAAGATGAACAACCCCCACAACGAGAACCATCTCTGTTACAGAGCCCCTAATTAAGTTAGAGACATGCGATTTTGAATTATTATAGTTAAACACATGCGCCCACACAACAAATCATAAAACTTTGAAAAAGTGTTATATTTAACCCTTTGGGCTCTAATTTGTGTATTTTCAGCAATCCCTTACAACAGAATTCCTAATCAAATTGGAGGCATGCAATTTTGTATTCTGATAGCTATACACCTCAGATAACACGACAAATAATAAATTCCGAAAAAGTTTTATGTTTAACCCTTTGGAGTCCAACTTGTGTATTTTAAGCAATTCATTCTAACTGAGCCCATAATTAAATTGGAGATTTGAAATTTTGCATACTTATAGCAGAACACCTGCGGCCAGGCGACAGATCATGAAATCTTGAAAAACAGTTTACATTTAACTCTTTGAGCTCCCACATATATATTTTAAGCAATTGTTTTTAAATGAGCCCCATAATTAAGTTGGAGGCATGAAATTTTGCATACTTATAGCTGAACACTTCAGATAACACGACAAATAATAAACTTCGAAAAACGATTTATATTTAACCCTTTGGACTCCAGCTTGTGTATTTTAAGCAATTCTTTCTAACTGAGAACATATTTAAATTGGAGATTTGAAATTTTGCATACTTATAGCAGAACACATGAGGCCAGGGGACAAATTATAAAATCTTGAAAAAGTCTTACATTTAACCCTTTGATCTCCCACATATATATTTTAAGCTATTCTTTCAAAATGAGACTCATAATTAAGTTGGAGACACGAAATTTTGCATACATATAGCAGAACACCTCAGAACCTATGACAATTTTTTTTTCGAAAATTTTTTTTATTTAACCCTTTGGACTCCAGCTTGTGTTTTTTAATCAATTCTTTGTAACTGAGCCCCTAATTAATTTGGAGACATGAAATTTTGCAAACTTATAGCTGAACGCGTCAAATCATAAGACAAAATATGAATTTTTGAAAAAGTCTTAAAATTAACCCTTTGGACTTCAACATCTGTATTATAAGCAATTATTTCTAACTGAGCCCTAATTAAGCTGGAGATATAAAATTTTGCATACTTATAGCTGAACACTTGTGATCACACGACAAATGATAAATTTTTCAAAAAGTCTTATATTATTGACTCCTCTGGGCTCTAACTTGTGTTTTTTAAGCATTTTTCTCTAACTTAGCTGCTAATGAAGCTACAGCGAGCTAGTTTCACTTGAAGGCTCCGGGAGGGGGGGGGTCATTTTTTCCCCAAATCCCTCATCTGATATATCATTTGACGACCCTTCGACCACTCTCTCATTTTATGCACAATAGCCTTTCATATTTTACTTCCACTTGGCCAGGAGGGTTTTCCTATTTTAAGTTTTATGGGTCCAATTTCCTGGACTAATATACCGGGTGTCCCAAAAAGGACTGACTGATTTTAAAATTCAATAACTTGCAAACGGTGACAGATATTTAAAAAATTCTTGCAGGAGGGTTATGCATAAGGTCAAAAGTTTTATTACAGTGATTTTCGATTTTAGTTCGAATTACAAACAATAGATGGCGCTGTAAGCAATAGTCGCTAAATACAGGCTCGATTTCTGGTCCTTTTTCTTGTTCCATGCTGAAAAAGGAGATGGAAATGTATTATCCGGGCCACGAAGTACCAAAAATCGAGCCTGAATTCAGCGTCTATTGATCGCAGCGCCATCTGTTGTTTGTAATTCGAACTAAAATTGAAAATCACTGTAAAAAAACTTTTGACCTTATGCATAACCCTCCTGCAAGAATTTTTTAAATATCTGTCACCGTTTGCAAGTTATTGAATTTTAAAATCAGTCAGTCCTTTTTGGGACACCCGGTAAGTGCGAATAGGTTCTAAAATGGAGTTTTGTCGGGCAGACGTTTGTTTGGAATAGGGTGCACTCTCTAGTTGCGAATTGTGGAGCTAACAGATTTTGCAAAAGGATAGTGTTTTGAAAGAAATATTAAACGAAACCCTCTGTGCAATCTGTGATCACACTTACCCACTTGTTTTTAATTTAATTTTTTATTAATATTCTAAATCTCTACTAAAGACTTTTATCGTTATAAAAACGCGACCATTTGAAAGCTGAATTTGTAATTCTGAAAAATAATATCAATTTTTTTATTATTATTCATAAATTTAGTGTGTTAAAATTCCATCATTATATAGAAACTAGTAATTAAATTCCATTCATGTAGGTATGTTAAAAAGCAAAATGCAATGTGGAGAAATGTTGATGTTTTTTGCTGCGTTTTTTGCCCATGTTTTTATATTTTACTTTTGTTCTCATAATCTAATTCATTACATTAAGTACACTATACCGAGGATACAAAACAACAATAGATTAATATGACAAATATTTGTAGAAGTTTTAGTGTCTTAAACACAGTAATGTATCAAAAAACTGCAAGCTTTAAAATCCTTTAAAAAATAATAAGAATAATAATAAAATTCTCAATTTTTGCCCACAAAATGATTTTTTTTTCTTGTCGAAATCAGGTTTGCAAAGTATTACCTATAATACTATGTGTACATAATAAATCAATGCACATCACAAAAAAAAAAAAATAAATAACTAAATAAAAAGTTTTTCAAGGGCTATCGAGTCCCCTTAAAGAAATTAAAAGATTTTGTAAATTGTTCTCTGAAAATTGATTTGTTCTATAGTATAGTCCATTACTGATTCTAAAAAAAGTATCAAAACAATGCATTTATCTAAAATAAATAATGAGAAAATAGTATAAAATAAAAAATATTTTAAAAACACGCGATAAGCTCTTTTATAAAATGATACACTATCCGTTTTACTAAAACTTTTCATTATATTGAAACAAATTGATAATTCTCAAAAACCATTTATCAACCTGTCAAACGAAAAATATTTTACGTCATTTTAAATGATACGGTATGCCGCCACTTCTTCGATTAATAAAGTAAATTTTAAGGAAAGAAAAATGATTTTACACAGTTTTCGTGAAAACGAATAAAAAAGTTTAACATGTTAGATGTAGTATTATAACTATGAAATAAAACGAAATTATAATAATACATTATATCGTATTTTATATTATTACTATATATTAAATTAAAATAAATACACTTTAAATTCAAAATTTCCTGTATTTTCATTGACAATGGACATGTATGAAAAATTGGAAACAAAATTAGTTCGCAAGGTATTTGATTTCAATAAAAAACGCAAAAGAAATTTTGGCTCCTGAATACTGACCTTATAAGATAATGCCTTAACCATACTTAAGAGGGCTGGTCACTCAGCTTCGGAATTCTCCTCCGTAATGTTAAGTCTATGGGCTTTTGATGCATTCGTATATTTAAAATATCTTCTCGGGAAATTCATATTTTTAACATCTTTTTTTTTTTTTTTTGTGTGTACTTTTCTTAAAGGATATCTCTTTTTTTCTTAGTTTTCAAAATATTTCTAAAATCTATGCTGAATTTAATATTTTATGCGTTAAAAGCGGGCGAACTGTGAGTAAGATTTTAACACTTCATATAAAATTAAGTCTATACTTTAGAAATATTTTGAGAACTAAGAAAAAAATATACGTCTTTTAAGAAGTGTACACAAAAAATATAAGTTAAAATTATTAAATTCCCGAGAACATATTTTAAATATACGAATACATCCAATGCCCATAGACTTTACATTAGTGAGGGGAAATCGAAAACTGGGTGACCAGCCCCCTTAAGTTTCAGTTTTTATCATGAGAAAAATTGTTCCGCTTAAAATTTGAAATCAGGTTCAAATGACATGAGTATCATATAAACGTGACAGAGTTTCTCTCAAAGCCAAAGAACGAACACTGTTAAAAATTTGCAGCATTCTGGCAGGTCATTTGACCGTTTTTTTTCCCTTGAAAACGGTTAAAACAACCGTAATTTAACACTATTCTCACCATATTATTGGCCATTTTATGGTCTGAATATAGTTACATTATGGTTATGAAACCGTTATTTCAAAAAACGGTCGAATAATCTGCCAGAATGCTGCAAACTTTTTAACTATGAATAATAAAATAAAAATTATATGAAAGTAAATTCCGCCGATTGATGCCAAACTATTTTACTTTTTTTTTTTTTTTTTTTCTTTTACTTCGTCTAGTTTATATTTTGCGGATTGACCGAAATGGGATTTTGACACCTCTGTAGCTCGAAAGCCCTGACCAAATTATCGTATACACATGACACTGAAATATGTTACTACAGTAAAACCAAGTAAGCTTCCAATCGTAAAACAGAATTGTAGCATTTACGAGTCGTTTAAAGGGTTCCTCAAGGGGCCTTTAGATAGGGCTAAATAGTTGTGTATTTATCCAACTTTTTATCTATTTGATGCATTTGAATTGTTGTTATGAGTAGTTCAAATCTTTAAAGTTTCGTGTAAAAATATGGAGTAGTTTTTGATTTAAATGAGTTTGAAGTAATTGATTTCTATACTTAACATAAAGCAAAAGTATATTAAATCGCATAATTCTTCTCAAAATGATCGTATATGCATTATATTAAGATATGTTTACTACAGTCGACACAAGTAAGCTTCCCATTGTAAAACAGAATTGTTGGATTTACGGTTCGTTTACAGGATCACTCAAAATAACTTTACATAGGGCTAAACAGTTGCGTAATTATCCAATTTTTTATCTATTTTATGCATTTGAATTTTTTTTATGAGTATTTCAAATCTTTAAAGTTTCGTGTAAGAATATGAAGTAATTTTTCATTTACATGAGTTTGAAGTAATTAATTTCTATACTTAATATAAAGCAAAAATATATTAAATAGCATAAATCTTGTCAAAATGGTCGTATACACATGATGTTAAGATATATTACTACGGTCGACACAAGTAAGCTTACCGTTGTAAAACAGAATTTTAGTATTTACGGTTCGCTTACAGGTCACTCAAACGATCTTTAGATAGGGCTAAATAGTTGCGGATTTCTCCGATTTTTAGTCCAGTTACTGCATATGAATTGTTTTTATGAGATATTTTCAAGAAAAATGTTTGTAACTTTATGCGTTGATGCCTGTAAAATGGGTATCAGGGAGAACTCCTTCTAAAAGGACAGCAATTAACATTTGGAACTCTATCGTTAACAATATTCCAGAAGCACTGTGCAAATCTCTCTATACTTACTAATGCTGTCAACGCCTCAGTAAATGAATTTTTGTGACCTAGGGTCTTCCTTTACTAATATTAAGGAAATTACTGCACACAAAAATGTGAAAATATGGTTGTATTATAGAGAAATGTTTAATAATCACGCCGAAGTATATATTGCACAACAGCTTAAACTTAAAAATATATTTACACTAGGCATTTATTTCATATTTTGAGATGACCTTTTTAACTATTGTTGTGAATTCTAAGACAGTGCAACTAACATTTTATTTTTAACAACAAAAGTATTTTCACGTGAATATTACAAATGGAAAGAAAACTTTGGTGAAAATTACATCAGATTTAAAACGATACATTTAAATCGTCTCATTTAGAACATTTTTGTTATAACTTTGTTTTTAAAAAATACAAGGAGGCAAAGACTCTGTTTACATTGTTCATTTTATATTAGATTATTTTTTCAAATGTTTAACTCTCCTTATTTAATCAAACATGAAAACAGTCAGCAGATGTTTAATAGCAGCTAACCCGGCCTTAAAATTCCCCAATCAAAAATAAATGAATGGAGATAAATCTGTTTACAGGAATATCGCCACTCATTTTTTAAATGATAGTTCAATGATATATCGTCTCTTCTTTAATGGATGCTACTTCGGCTTAATACACACCATATTGAGCTAGAATTTAATCCAATAGTGTAATTGCTTATAGTAGTTGTGCTTTCAACATCGCAGCCAGCTACTGGTAATTTTCATGTTACATTTCGTTAGTACAAAACTGTTGAGATAAATTTGTTGACTTAAGCTTTACTAATAATGAAAACTATTTAAAAGAATTTGATACGTACATAATTGAAATTTAAATCAAAATGTGATTTTAAAATAAAAATTGATGTGAAACCTTATTTAGCTTTAATATTTTACATTTAGGAAGCACTAATGTACATTTAGTTAAAAAAAAAAAAAAAAAAAAAAAAAAAAAAAAAACTTTGCAGAGAAAGACAAAAGTTCCTTCTTTAGAAATTATGCCTTTGTTCAATTTATAATTACAAATATGTTTTTGGAGCTACCACCATACTATATCTGTTTTACACTCTTAAATGCTCAATGCGAAAACCAAATATTCACAGCATATTTGTCGATTTGCCATTCATTTTCCTTTAAGTTATAAAATGGGAGTGATTCGGTCAAATGTTTAAGAATTTTGAAGGCTTAAAATATGAATCTTCTATTGCCAAGTATAATTATAGTTTTAGATGTAAATTTCCAACTGGGCGAAAAATGTCCGGACCAGGATTCGAACCCGGGACCTCCTGGCTGAAGCCGCCAGTGCTCTGCCATCTGAGCTATCTCGGACGATTCTGGTCGAACTTTTTCACCCAGCTAACCTTGAAGATTACAGCATCTGGTCTGAAACCTGGTTCAGCTCAACAGAATAAATCTCAGGTAATGGAACTCCAGAAATCGTTGGATACGAAATTACACTAGATTATTTTAACACAATAAACACCGTTTTAACTTACAGTCTTTAGTCTTTTTTAATATAAATCAATTTTAAGGCATGTATATCATCAAAATCATCTGTAGAAAGAAATATAAATTGCAATATATACATTTTTGTAATGAGTAATAGATTTTTAGTGCCTTCAAATTCTAAAATCGAATGATACTACTTAAAATTAGTTTTATTTTCTTTAAAATATACCTACATTAAAATCTTATTTACATCGATCAAAAAATATTAAAATTAGGTCTATCAAACTTTAAATTTGTAGCGTAGATGGGGGCACGTGTGAACATAGCAACTTTTCAATAGTTATTATAAGTTTTTTTATTTGAAAAAAATTACTAAAGATGATAGCAACTGTAGACATATGGTAAAAAAAAAAACTTTTGAAGCTCTATGACATTTTGTTTGTCCTCTGTACCTAAAGCACTGTTTTTAGGTCTCAAAAATAAAATCTTTGCTCCAAGTTCATAAGCGAATAACTTTATTTATTTATTCATTTATTTGAATTTGAAGGTTTTAACATATACTATGAATACTAATACATATTTTTGATACGATTCTTTTTCTTCTAAAATTGAGAAATTTTAATTATTTATCAATTTAACAGAGGAAGCAATGTTGGGTACTTGTGAACAGACTAGTTGGGCAGATAAGAACAGTTCATAAGTGCCCCAATAATCATTATGTGATTATGTTCCTTTCAGTTAACTTAATGAGAAATAATATCAGTTCCATTATATATAACTTTCCTGAAATTGAAGATATTTTCCTCCCACAAAGTTTATTTTGTATTGAAACATCCACAAACACATCTTTCAGCAAATACATAAAAAGCGACAAGCACGTTTAAATTCAATTGTACTTTAAATTAATTTAATGTTTTCTAAAATGCAATAAGGGTTGTGTATTATTTTACTAAACGGTTTACAATAATATTTTTTATGCATTATTAATACAAAAGTATTACCTTGAACAACTTTGTAAAGTTTCCTATTTGTTCTAAACTTGCAATGATGGCTTACTTCCATCTCTAAAACAGTTATGTATATGATGCTTTCAATGGAGATAGATATCAGTAAGTTTTTAAGAAAGTAAACTTTTAAAACTGATAACTACCGTAAAATCCCAATTGAACCCCCCCCCCCCCTCTTTCAAAAGCAAAAAAAAAAAAAGTTAGGGGTGTGGTTATAGTCGAGATTTTTTTAAATCATTAAAAAATCCTTCTTTATTTACAATTTACAAGAAAATAAGGCAAATACCGGAGTGAGAATCTTTCGTATTTCGGCAGATTTCTGATAAAATAGTATGTAAATGCCCTGTCTCTAAAATTTCTTCCAAGCAAAAACCCTTAAGAAAAATTTAAAAGTTTTAATTTCTTTTTTTAAATTTCTATTTTCTTTTTCAATTTTTATGCAATAATGCTGAACAATATTGAATTATCTAAGCCTCCCCGCTCCCCAAATCTACTTATTTTCATTTTAAGATCTTTTGCTTAAACATATCACCCAGAAACTAGAAATACATATATATAAATTTGTCATTATGGGGAATTTAACAGGTGATATAACTAATGATTACGATGACAAATGAATAATAGAGTAAAAAGTATGTCAAAGGATATTTTTCCTTGTGTTCACATGTTCCCCCACTTGTGTTCACAACTACCCCGCTGATGGGGCACATGTGAACAATTTTTTGAGTTTATAAAATTAGTAAAAAATGTAAGAAGGTGATTTTACAGCACAGGTGATTTAAAAAAAATCACCATGTGTAAAAGAATGTTTTGTTTACTATATTGAGTATTTTTTTTATAGAAATTAAACCAGTTATGAGAAAAAGCTATATTTAAGCGAACTGTTCACATGTGACCCCATCTCCCATATAGTTCATAAACTATTTGACTGAATGATATCCGTGTGGTATCTGAATGCAATATGTACCAAACAAATTCGAAATGTACTTTAAAAAATGAGAGTTATATTAAATATTTCAGCATTTATACAACTTCAGCATGAATAATGATATTATATTTTTTATATAAATCTTTAAACTCTAAGCTTATAAATAAAATAATGACGAAATGCAATATTCCACTTTGATTCAAAAACAAACTACACAATGTGAACTTTTAAACGATTTATGTTTACTTAAAAATTGACAGATAGTAATATTATAGATGTTGTTAAGTCTAAAAATATACATTTTTCTAGTACTTTCGGTCTGTAAAACCCGCAGCCATCTTCAGGAATATTTTGATTAATTGAACATATACATATGTATAAAATATACAATTAATGAAAATAATCCCTGGCGATGGCTGCGGGTTTTTCAGACAGAGAGTAATTGGAAATTCTAGTAAAATGTATATTTTAAACTTGCAGCATCTGTAGTATTATTATTTGTCACCTTTAATTAAACAGAAAACGTTTTAAAGTTAATATTGTGTAGTTTGTGACTCTAAGTTTATTTTTAAAAATATATTGTAACGAAACGTAATTTCCAATAGATGTGGCTTTTGTATTTCTCTCTGTGACAGATTTTGCCGTTTAAATGTATTGTGTAAATCATTATTATTATTTAACATAAGCAGTACATATATAAATATGTGTTACAATAATATTTATACATAAATATTCATTGTGCGATTTGTTTAATGAAGAATTATTCTAGTCATTTTCTTTAAGATCATATATAAATTTCCCCACGTGAAAAATTGCTTAACTATTCTTTAAGATGATGTCCTTTTTTATCATGTTCATGGAAATAAATCAAAATAAATCCAACTTTTCATCCTCATAATAATTATAAAAAATAGTCCTCAATATATTTTTTTTTCATTTGTCTTCATTATGAACCTTTTTTTTAATGAATTTTCTACAGATTGAACTTAATCCTAACTGTCAGAACCTATGCAATTTTTTAAAAATAATTAGTCGCTTCAGATAAAATGGAGAATTTAACGTAGATGTTAGAGGAATTTTAAATAGCTAATAATTTGAATTAAAAATGATTTTTGGCTATTAAAATTTCCAAAACTGTTATATAAAGACAAATACATATATATATCTGTACAATGTACATATACAGATGTGTACACATATATATACATACGTATGTGCATTCATTTATATACATTCATATAAACATATGTAAGTACATATTTACATAGATACATACAAACACACATGTAGTATTTATTAATATAGAAAATATTATTAGCTTTAAAGTGATTTATCGAAAAATATTGGAATAATCGAAGTTAATCGAAAAATATAAAGATTATACTAGATTATTTTAACACAATTATTCTAATTGGTAAACAATTCATATTAGATGTAAATTTCCAACTGGGCGAAAAATGTCCGGACCAGGATTCGAACCCGGGACCTCCTGGCTGAAGCTGCCAGTGCTCTGCCATCTGAGCTATCCCGGACGATTTTTCGCCCAGTTGGAAATTTACATCTAATATGAATTGTTTACCAATTAGAATAATTGTGTTAAAATAATCTAGTGTAATTTCGTATCCAGCGATTTCTGGAGTTCCATTACCTGAGATATATTCTGTTGAGCTGAACCAGGTTTCAGACCAGATGCTGTAATCTTCAAGGTTAGCTGGGTGAAAGAGTTCGACCAGAATCGTCCGGGATAGCTCAGATGGCAGAGCACTGTCGGCTTCAGCCAGGAGGTCCCGGGTTCGAATCCTGGTCCGGACATTTTTCGCCCAGTTGGAAATTTACATCTAATATGAATTGTTTACCAATTAGAATAATTGTGTTAAAATAATCTAGTGTAATTTCGTATCCAGCGATTTCTGGAGTTCCATTACCTGAGATATATTCTGTTGAGCTGAACCAGGTTTCAGACCAGATGCTGTAATCTTCAAGGTTAGCTGGGTGAAAGAGTTCGACCAGAATCGTCCGGGATAGCTCAGATGGCAGAGCACTGGCGGCTTCAGCCAGGAGGTCCCGGGTTCGAATTCTGGTCCGGACATTTTTCGCCCAGTTGGAAATTTACATCTAATATAAAGATTATGTTGGGTTTGAATTTTGTCTTATATTTTATTTTTAATTTACAATTCTTTTTATTACTTTATTCTATCTATGAAAGAAAAAAGTACTGATTTCTTGAAAAATTTCCGGCCTTCAAATTTCATCAGTTTTATACGTTTTAGAAGTTCCTTGACCAGATTTGACTGTTTATAGTAAATGTCTGCAACTGAGTCTTCATGTCTGTTTGTCTGTATGTGACACAGATTTTGTAGACGTTCAAACCCGCGAACGACTGTGTAGAATATGATAAAAAATCTCTAAATTAATGTGTAAATTTCTAAATTTATGTAAACTTGAGATAATTAGTTTTTGGATAAAATCACAAAAGAGGGGGAGTGACACAAATAAATGTTTTGTTCAAATTATGTGATGCTTATATCACTATTTTATGTGCGCAGAATCCGACGGTACATCAAATTTAGAATCTTCACTTAAGAATAGTTTGTCATTCAATTTTGGTTGCGATCATATACCAGAAGGTGCTGGAATTCGATGTTAGAAATATTTTTTGTGAAAACCAGAACATACTAGTTTATAGCTGCGTTGCTTTTCTCACTACTTTTTAAAATAATGATATAACAAAATTAAATACAAAAGAGAACTTCAAGCATCGTATGAATAGCTGAATATTTCACGAAAAAACATGCATTTTGAAAACGAGAAAAAAACTTTCTACATAAAATTATCATTTCATTGCTTTATAGGTTTGTTTGGTAAAGCGAATTACTATCTTTTTTTATTTTTTCCATCATTTTCCTTGGCAGACGATGATTGAGAAGATTCGAAACAACTCTTCTCTGATGTTTTTAATTGTGTATACATTCAAATGGTGTCGGCGTCAAAGTATATTTTCTTACTTTGTAAATAGTTTATTTTTAAAGTTTTAGTCAAAGTATATTTTTCATGATGTCCAGGTCATCCTTCTATGCGCCCCTACAAAAAACTGGTATCCCTGTTTATACGAATGGAGCTGGACTTAAAATAATACCTACATAAAGTATTCCTCTGCAAACCTGTAAAGTTAGGGTTTTCATAAACAGGTATGAGATTTTCGAATGTTTATCTCCCGTTGGCTTTTATCCTCTGAGTGGTGGTTGTTCATAATTTTAAATTGTTTCATATTTTGAGTAAATATTTGTTTTTGTTCTGAATTTTGATATTTCTATTGATATTTTATTTATTTATTGTCAATGTAAGTAATGCGTGACAATATTCCAACTGTGACTAATGCTTATGGAAATGTAAATACAGGATGTGGTAGAGTGTCGGTAAAATCTCCTAATTTCTGGCCTAATAATGCTATGTTGTCTTTTGTGCAGTTGGAAGCTAGTTTTAGATTGGCAGGAATATCCATTGAACAAACTAAATTTGATCCATTGGTTGCATCATTGGATGCCGAAACATTATAGTTTGCAACAGATATTCTTTGTACTTTGTAGCAGGATCCGTACAGCGCTCTTAAAACACGGTTATTATCTGAATGTGAAGTTTCGTAGAATCGAAAAGTAAAGATAGTGCTTGAAGATTTAGAACTGTGTGATAAGTTCCCTTCAATGTTGTTGCGTAAAAAGAGAGAATTATGTGAGAGTCATGTTGACGATGATTTCTTGAAAATATATGGCTTCGCAGGTTACCGGTGTCGGTGCAATTTTTTTTGTCGGTCCGTTTTGAGGGTTTAAATAAATTGGCGCAAATGGCAGATAAGATTTGCGAGTGCACACAGGTCAGCCTTAATTATCTGGACTCCCGCGGGCCTGAACAGGCTCACCTTAATCAACTAAAATTGCAAGTTGAGTAACTTTCAAAGTTCTTTAGTTCAGGTTATT
Organism: Maratus speciosus; assembly: GCA_963932465.1. Lineage (NCBI taxonomy): Eukaryota > Metazoa > Arthropoda > Arachnida > Araneae > Salticidae > Maratus > Maratus speciosus. The sequence goes on along the minus strand of OZ010789.1, from coordinate 588,509,254 downwards.
GTCCTCCTTCACCTAGGAAACTATACCGACGGAACTCATTTAATTCAAAGAACAGAGCACGTAATGACGGATGGCTATGTTGGTATCATTTCCGATGTAGAGAATAAGTGCGAAAATTTGTCTCTCCGTGTGCTTATCAACCAAAAATACGATCATAACTCGCAGGAGTAGCTTCGGCAACTGCACGTATGGGCTTGAATCGCAGATTTTATGTTACTGATAAAATTAAGTAGTCCAGTTTTTGGTTAGACACTGGTAGTGATGTTTCATGTTTTTCTAAGTCGTTTTCGGTTAAGAATACTAGTAAGGATGATTTCACATTGTATGCTGCTAATTGTACTAAAATTTCCACTTACGGTACTAAGCTGTTGATCTTAGATGTTGGATTGAAACGTAATTTGTAATCGCCGTTTATCATCGCTGAGGTAACTAAAACGATTATTGGTGCCGCTTTTTTTGCAACATTTTGGTTTATAGGTTGATATAAAAAACCGTTGTTTACTAGACCCGGTGACTGATATTACTGCTCGTGGTCGCTCAAGTCTGTGTGATATCCCAGTTGTTAAGAATATTCTTGGTGATTCTGAATACATAGAACTTCTTAAAAAGTACAAGGAGAATACTCAGTTGAACAATACGGTCAATCGAACTGTAAAACATTATACAGTGCATTACATCTCTACAGTTGGGCCCCCTGTTACAGCTAGAGCTCGCCGGTTACATCTAGGAACTGTGTTCATCATGTACTTTCCTGTGTGTTCCGTATTTGTTCATGTTCACATATCCTATGTTCATCAACAGTAATTCATCTTTAAATAAGTAAAGCAGTCAAGTATTTTAAGGAAATTTAACTTTCAAATATTGTATTTCAATTTTATTCGTTTTATGCTTTGTCTAACCCTTCAAAATAATATTGTCATTAAAATCTATTTTTACTCGTATTTTAATTTTCAGGGTACAAAATTATTTATTCCCAGTTCCTCCCATCTCCTAAAATTTATCTTTCATTTTAATACACAAATTATAATTATGTGACCGCATTACGCTTTGCTAGATAAAAGTAAAAAAACATATATTTTATGTTCGTCTAACAACAGACAGAAAGGATCATTCCTAAAATTCATTTCCTTTGTCAATCATAATTTACCTAGACAAACTAAGTCTATACTTTTGATCATTAGCCCTCCTTGCTGCATAAGTTCTTGTAACTCATAATATAATCATCAATATATATACATAATATATATATATACTCATTATAAGGGATAAAATTATTTTATCCCTTACTTATACACACATGTTTAAGAGATACACTCCTCTTCTAGTTAACGTATTGAACGTAAGTTCAAACAAGTTGGAAATTGCACGTCAAACGTGCCAAATGAAATGCGTTCGTACTATAACAAGTTTTATAAATATTTTTTGCACCGCATATTTTACTTAATGTACATTTTAGTGTACTTCATAAGTGCATATCAATTTCATTCTTTTCGAAATGATGTAACATCTTTAAAATGAACTTGAAGTATTTTTTTTCATTGGCTGTAATATAACGGAAAACGTTTGACAGTCCTGTAATTAAACTATGCATCCGATTTTTATGAAATTTGAAATGACTCGACAAAATTTCCAACAATTGTATATTTAAAATTTCAGACTATTCGTTTAGGTTGCTTTTCTGTGTTATATGATTACGGACGGACGCACCGCACGATGGCTAAAAGTGCTACGTATTTATATAATTACAAACGCACCTAAAAAAGGCTTTCTCTTTAGCACCGGCATTTTAGGCTAAGTCTTGACTTGTGTAACCTTTAAGAAAGTGCCTTGTATTTGAATAATTCGCTGTTTGGAACTAAAGGGATTTTTCTAAGATGGCCAATTTTAAGTTTTTGTTAATCTGGGCTTCACTTGATTGAACTTGCGAACTAAATGAAAATTTATCGAAAACATCGATTCATCGAATCAAACTTCCCAGTGATGTGTTTTACACATACTGAGCAAGTTTTATGTAAGGAAGATAGACAGTTTCTGTTAAACTAGCTAGGATAATAAATTTTATTTTTTTTAAATAAAAATAATTATATTTAGGTATACTTAACTTTAAAACGAGCATACTCAAAGGCTTAAGTATCAGAGTTTAATTATGGTAAAATGATAGATGACATCACAGTTATTTTAAATAGTTGACACGAATTTCAATTATTCCTCTACAACATACTTCGTCAGCAAGCGAAAACCTTTGAAAAATTGCAGTTTTCCTCCATCCGTTTTTGACGAATAAAATATTCTGGAAGAGAATAATGTCTAAAATGAGCCATAAACATAAAAATAATTGAGATTTTTATTTAAATTGGATGCAAGTCGTGGAAAAGATTCTACATCATAATTGTAGTCATAAAGTAGGTAAAGTTTCGCAGAAGTAGCTGACATCGAGTGCATTTATGTTTACTTAAGGTATGAGCCTACCTTCGAGGCACTTTTTTTTGAAAAATATTTTTTTTTTATCAAACACATGTGCATTTACTTAAAACAGGGAATAAAACTATGAATTCATAGAAACTTTAAAGGAATTTTTATTGTCTTTTCAAATTTAAGGAATATTTAATCAAATTTTAGTAAAGAAAGGCGTTTATGTCAAACCTTCTATAACGAAAGCTATTCAATATATTTCACTTTTTTTCAACAATATGTTAGGAAACCACTTACCTATTATATAAAGCAAAATATTTGCAAACCCTCTTAAATTTACAAACTTATGCCAAATTTTGTACTTAAAACAAGGTTTTGTTTTAAAAAATGTGTATTTTTCAATAAAAATGGATCTTAAATTAATATATACAAACTTACAAGCTATATTTTGCCTCATAACATACCTATAGATCAGCAGAAACTTGTCACAAAATTTTATTTCAATATTTTAAAAACTTTTAAAGAAATGATAACGTACGTACATAATGAAAAATGCAATTTTCCAGAAAATGCAAATTAAGATTTTGATAGAGCACACGAAAAATTATGTATAAAGTTTACAATTTTGAAATCCACCCTATTTGGAAAGGTTTATATATTTGTGTATATGTTATATGCTATATATTTGTGTATTAAAATGTATTCCATACCTTTCTGTGACTATTTAAACAGCCATGTCTGGTTTCAGAAAGTTCATTTCCGGTTTATATTTTGGGCTGTAACTTTGCTTCTTATTATCGCTGAACCAAAAGTAAAGCGTTTTTGTAATCCTAAATGTCTCAACTTTAATTTAAAATAATAAAAAAAAAAAGAAAAAGAAAAATTTCGTAAAAACAGCGATTTGAAAGTAGGGATATACCTTAAACAAGTACTAACAAATTATCCCGGCATGTTTGTGTTCTTAACCGTATAAACCATGCTAACCTTAGTGCCTTATTGATAAAATAAAAGAAATGTGATATCCTCTAAATACATCAATAACATTAACGGCGCCCTGTGTACTATACTATATTCTGTCATACACTTCATTTTCTGTCTTTGAAACTATTTATAAATAAACAATTTTGTGGTGTAAACATGTTTAAAAAGGAGACATTTATTTTTTAAACGTTCACAATTTGAAATACATTAACACAAACTGTTTAATTATGTTCAACAAAACGTGCCCATAAACTACAAAAAAGTAAAAAAAAAAAAGTTTTTGTAGGAGGAATATTCTTTCTAAAAACTAAGTCCTACGTACTGCAAACTGGAATAAATAAAAAGTTCAAAAGAAATTATTACTTTTATAACTTTCTAAAGTATCATTGTAAGTTTTCTCGAAAACTTTATTTTAAAAAATATGAAAAAGGAAATATACGAATTTACTTGAAATATATTACTGATAATTTCAGCTAGCGAACCAGTTTTTTTATTTGTTGCTTTTTTACGAATGAAAGTGGTGTTTTCATTATTATGAAATAAAAACAACCACGCACAGTCAGATTACAATTGAATATATTTTATAAATATATACTTATTTTCCCCTCCAGACAAGATAAGTTATTTCTAAACATGAAGATTCCCATTTTTTTACTGCACATTTACAAACTCGTAACCAAGCAAGTATGAAAAAAAAAATACAGTTTGTATTTAACATCGCTCATTAATAAGGATTAAATTACTATAATTTTTTGTGTGTATGTTAGACAAGTAATCTCCTTAACTTTACACTTCTCAATTTTTCGACAGAGCGATTCCACAGAAACCTCCGGACTACATCCGCTTTATGGTGTATAAGTTAATGCAACCACTTGCAACTGTACCTTGAGGCCTGCGTCACCTAGTGGAACTTTGTGTTAATTGGTAGAATTTGAGATATCGCTATAGAGGTTGTTTTTATTCAGTAAGTGCGGATGACACAAAATGACTGCTATTGTAGAACATCCCGGTTTATGGTATAGATTATCAAGAATTTTAAATATCATGTCAAAGGCTCACAACCATCGTAAACCAAGTCCATTTAAGAACTAGTCTAATATGTCAATCCTAAAACTTTCTTCTATCTCCTACATGTTAATAAGTCATGAAAGTTGAAGCATATCAGCACCTCCAATTGAGTGATTTACACCGAAATCTATGCCGCAACAACATATGTCAAGTTTTAACGGAATCTGAAGTTTGATTAAAATCTGTGCATTAGTTTTTGATATAGAACTATTGCGGATATCGTAAAAAAATCTCATAACAGTGCCAACTGCAGGGCGATTTACACCAAAAACTAGTCAGGGCCGATTTATATCAGGGACTAACTGAATCTGAAGTATGATGAAAATTCGTTTGTTAGTTCTTGAGATAGAGCTATAGGGATAATTACGAATAATATCCCACAGCAACGTAACCTGTTGGGCGATTTACAACAAAAAGTAATCACCTCCAAACTATATCAAGGACTAACGGAATCTCAAGTTTTATAAAAATCTGTACATTAGTTCTTGAGATATAGTTAATGCGGAAATCGTGAAAAATGCAACTAGTTGAGGCGATTTACACCAAAATTTTATAATTTAATTAAGTGCTTATTTTCCGTATTGAATTTTATCTCTTAGGATTTTCTTTTTTTCAATAACCTCGGTTTATTTAAAGTAGTAATATTCATTTTAGGTGGTTATAATCTTTCATTCCCAGAAAAGCAATTTACTTTCAGATAACTAGTTGGTCATTAAATAAATCACAAAAAGAGAAACGCAGCTGTCAGTAACTTTGATTCGTATATGTCCACGCTGAATTTAGTCATTCTTATTTACTGCTTATCTTTCGCTGTTACGATGTAATAATAAAACATAAATAAAAAGAAGTTTATGGCTTATGTCTCGTAAAATGATTGCAGCTAATTTTAACTTCCTTTTTGTCTAATACAGATGCCTTTTATAATTATTGCACAGTTTCGTGTAATGGTCATTTTATCATATAAAATATTATTAAGCATAAACAAAGTAATTCAATTCAGAACTTTGATGTCGTTATGATTATGCTTTGTGACAGTTATTTAACAACCATTTGATTGATGCTTTCAGGGATAACAGATTGCGTGGTATAATCCTTTTGCGCGCCAATAAACCTTTGTTCACTCTTCGTTCACGATTATAATAGTAAAATTGGCCATGGATTTGTAACGCCAGGTTATCGAAGCTGTTTGTAAAATAACCACTTCTATGCTGACCATGTACTGAGAAAGTACTACTTTTTCTGTATCTGCACTTCGGTGCATTTGTTTAAATGGGGGCCTCTCTCTCCACTATTTCTAAGAAATCCATTTCCCCTTATTGTAATTCTAATTTGCTTTCTAGAAATTTTAATAGTTAAAATAAAGTTTTTGTTCCCGTATTAGGTGGCTTTCATTACAAAAAGCTACCTAATGCAGCCGTTCGGAGGAAAGCGATTTCAAAAAATTTTGGTATATTTTCATCGATCATGACCCCAGACCCCGAAACCACCCTCCGTTCAAAATTGACATATATATATATATATGATTTTGTCACACTGTAACTCTCGTATTTATGAACCGATTTGGATGAAACTTCGTGTATACATAGTACATAACAATGTCTCGACCGAGTTCGTTGGCCAGCTTCATCCGCCATTTTGTTTCAAAATGGCGGCCATTTAAAATTTAAAAAAAAAATAAAATTTGAAATGTGGTACCAAAAAATTGAAAATGAAAAAATATTTTTTTCTTATGTATTTGACCTTTATACAAAGATTCCGAAGCAGTTTTTGTTTCGTCTATATCTTAAAAAATTGCTGAGTTGCATCATTTTGAATTTCTAGCCTGGCTGACAATTTGAAACGTCCTAAATTTTGTCACGCGATAAAAGGCGTATTTATGAACCGATTTGGATGTAACTTCGTTTATTCATAGTACATACCAATATCTCGACCGAGTTCGTTGGCCAGCTTCATCCGCCATCTTGTTTAAAAATGGCGACCATTTAAATTTTTAAGAAAAATTTAAATTTGAAATGTGGTACCAAAAAATTGAAAATTGAAAAAATATTTTTTTCTTACGTATTTGACCTTGATAAAAAAAATTCGGGAGCAGTTTTTGTTTCGTCTGTATCTTAAAAAATGGCTGAGTTACAGCATTTTGAATTTCTAGCGTGGCTGACATTTTGAAATGTCCTGATTTTTGTCACGTGATAACGGGCGTATTTATGAACCGATTTGGATGCACCTTGGTGTGTACATAGTACACACAAATATCTCGACCAAGTTCGTTGTCCAGCTTCATCCGCCATCTTGTTTCAAAATGGCCGCCATTTAAAATATTTTAAAAAAATTAAATTTAAATTGAGATACCAAACAACTGGAAAATGAAAAAGATTTTTTTGTATGTGTTTGTCCTTAATACAAAGATTCCGGAACAGTTTTTGTTTCGTCTATATCTAAAAAAATGGCTGAGTTATAGCATTTTGAATTTCTATTGTGGCTGACATTTTAAAACGACCTGATTTTTGTCACGCGAAATCAGTCGTATTTATGAACCGATTTGGATGTAACTTGGTCTGTCCATAGTACATACCAATGTCTCGACCGAGTTCGTTCGCCAGCTTCATTCTCCATCTTCTTTCAAAAGGGTTGCCATTTAAAAAAAAATTAATTTAAAATTTAAAATGAGGTATTAAAAAATTGAAAAATGAAAAAGATTTTTTTTATGTGTTTGGCCTTGATACAAAGATTCCGGAGCAGTTTTTGTTTCTGAAAATTTGTTCTTTTGTTTATATCTGAAAAAATGGTTGAATTATAGCACTTTGAATTTCTAGCATGGCTAACATTTTGAAACGATCTTGTATTTGTCACGCGATAACACACGTATTCGCCTATTTCGATGTAAGAAGCCAAGTGGATAGTATACACCAATATCTCGACCAAGTTCGCTGGCCAGCTTCATGAGCCATCTTGTTTCAAAATTGCGGCCATTAAATAAAAAAAAAATATATTTAAAGTGAGGTGCAAAAAAATTAGAAATTGAAAAAGGTTTCTTTCTTAAGTATTTGACCTTGATATAAGGATTCAGGAGCATTTTTTGTTTGTCTTTATCTTAAAAAATGGCTCAGATATAGCAATTTCAATATCTAATGTGGGTGCCATTTTGAAAAATCTGATTTTTTGCCTGCGGAAGCACTCGTATATATCAATCGATTCCGATGTGAGTGAGCATGTGCACAGCAATTACTAAGTTCTCGACCAAGTTCACTGGTTAGCCTCATCCACCATGCTGTCCAAATATAAGTTACTTTAAATAAAAGCAGCTTGGATAAAGCTGACTAATTTCGCGAAATTCTCATTCATAATGATTTAGTATTAATAAAAATTAGTATTGAATCTCATATATTCGGTTTCCACTAAATTGAGCTTCGTGTGTTTGACTAATATACGTTGGCTTTGTTAAAATAAGGAATATGAAAGCTTCCTCTTCCTCCCGGCACTGGCCGGGAGGACTTTTTTTGTGTTGGAGTTTTTCATAAGCATGTACGAACCTACTGCTGAACCACCTTCATACAAATTGGCACATCCGCCGGTTTTTTCTCCAACATTTAAAAAAAAATACATGCATATTGGAGAGAAAGAAATTTAACCTCCACCCTCGTTAAAACGACATTTTTTTGAAAAGTAATTTGCTGCACTTTAAAGGATATGTTAGCGCCTGCGTACTCCTCCTGACTCATATTTCAACACTCGCCAGTGCCGGATGCCTGCTTTCTTTTGCCGACGCTATGCACTGGGAACCGTGGCATGTTACCTGCCTGTTAACCTGTGATTCATCATCCATCACCTGCTAAGGTCTATTTGCGGACCATCATCATAGTTGCTGTTCTGTCCTGACCGATGTGTCAGTGACGCGCTGCTACATTTCTTCAAAATGCTGCTCTAGTAATTAAAGACTACTGACTGGTTTCTACGCTCACCCCTGCGATAAGTGATACACTATATCACCAACTCCATGTGCTCCTCTGTGTCGTGGTTTTATTTGGCAGTCGACGTGTTATACAAAATTAAAAAAAAAAATCTTCAATTAAAATTCAGTGCCATGTGAACTGGTATGTTTCTGCACACAATGGGATGCAAAATTATCAATCATCAATCGTTGTTTGTGAAATTCGCTTCCTTCTCTGCCCGATGATCCGATTGCACCAACTTAGTTTATACAGAACCGGCTCTCTTCTATTTGTGAAATCTCTTCAAATATCTTGTTAGGCAAGAAAATATTAAAAAAAATGTGTTTCGACCGGTGTTGGTTTGTTCTACGCAAAAAAAAAAAAAAAAAAAAAAAAAAAAGAATGTGTATCAAGGATTATAAAACCAGATATTTTTTTATTACAAATTTTTTAATATAATTCCTTTCAAAAGCATGAACAGGGAAATGCTTCTTTTTCTTTTTAAAACTTTAATACAGTATTTTACTTTTTCGCTTTCAGTTTTCTCTCTTTACATGATATGATAATATATGTTGACCTATACATATTTCTTGCTTAAAATTTACGTGTATTTGGTGATTTCAAAGTGTTATTAGTACTGATCATTAAAATAGGTCGCAACCGGAAGAAAGAAGATAGCACCTGTATATATATATATAAATTAATATTGGTTAGTGTTTTAAACTTATAAATTGTTTAAAAGGTAGGTGTTTAAGTTAATTTCCAGTACAGTTTTATTTTATGTTTGTTTTGGTACTTTAATATTTTCTTGATTGACATGGATTTTTTTTTTTTTTTTGATTTACTATATCTGGCCTTCCTTGCCGCTGTTTGACAAAGAACAGCCTTCTGAAATTTATCTAAGTTTGTCTGATGCACATTTTTATTTGTTTGGGAGTTAGGAATGACATAATAATTAACTTAGTAGTTAACTTTTTATTTTCTTATTTGATATTTCATGCTTTTAAAAAGATAAGTTATTATGGACATGTAAGGATGTCAATCCTATACTGAGTTTATGAATGCTTAAGATACAGATCTAGTAAAAAAAAAAGTTAAATTTGATTTGTATAAGATACACACTAAATGTCTTGCAATGGCACATTGCCGCACTTTCAGAGATAATATGTTGTTATTGTCTCTTTGATCAGGAAGTGCTGCCCTGTGTTGTTTTATCGTCTGTTGGACGTAAATTACGCTGGTTCGTATGCATCTGTTGACGGTATGATTTAAATAGCGCATTTGTGTTTCAGTGCAACATATTTAGTATTGTCTCTTTTAAGAGTAGTTCTCTAGTAATTATTAAATTTTTAGTGTGAGTTAAGAAGTTATTATACAACCTTTCTTAAAAATATAGATATAAAAAAAAGTCTATATATATTTGTTTTATATTGTGTATATCGTGCTTTTAAATATTTTTTTACACAATTACATCTTAGATAAACTTTTACAATTCTTGATAGTTAATAGATATTCTTATATGCAGAAAATTTTATGTTTTGTGACTATTATAAATTATGTGCAATGATTAGGAGTAATGTGAAGTGTGTGGGATTTGCATATTGGTGACAATTTAAAATAGTTATAGAGGAGCAGGTGAGCGTAACATTTTGTTTTCATTTAGATGTGGGCACTTGATTGGAAATTTACATACAGTAGGCGTGAACATAATTAAAAATAATAGATTCTTTTCTATTTCACATATATTTTTATTGGATTGGGAACTTCGACATAATATTTAGTAATCTTAGATTAATTTAGCCTGGCATACATTTTCTTTGGGAATATTACATAGCTCGAGTCATCATGTCCTGGTTACAAATAAATATTTTTTTCCCTTTTGGTTCTCGTTTGCTTTTTCAAAATAAATAAGATGTACAACACAGGTTTGTCGTATAGTTTTAAACAGTTTCTTTAAGTTTCTTAATGACAGGCATTACATTAATATATTGTTTTGAGCCTCTTGTGTATGTTTCATTGCTAGTACCTCTGTCGTGTTTTATGTGGGATACTTCAGTCATTGCGCTATTTTCCATGGGATAGCAAAATGTCTGAGGTGTGTATTTTGATCTATGGTTAAGCAAGTTGGCCACTAGCTTAATCAGGGATCGGATATGTTTCCTAACATGATTGATGGAGTTACACTAATATTAATTTTACAATTGGAGTATTGTTTACTTTATTTTTATTTTTCTTTAAATTGCTAAAATTCACCTGCAATTGTTTCCTATTGCTGATTATGGATCCCACTTTTACACTAATTGACACTTTTTCACTAACTTGCTATGTTAGATAGCATTGTTGGGTATTAATCACACACAATTTTTTTTTCTCTCATGCACATGGTTGTTGTGATGTCATGTTTAGCCTGGTACTTCACACACACACACACATTTACTCGTTCAGTTTATCTGATTTTGTTCTATTTCAATTAACACTCACCATGGTTAAAGACAGTCATGACTATTCTGTGCATGTTTTGATCTCTTTTTATCAGCATTTGTAACTAGCTTAATATTGCATTTTTTTTCACTACATTCACAACTTTGTATTTATTATTTTAGATAGATTTGTTTTAATGTAAGATATGTTTTGTTGGTGTGTTTTAAAGTTTGCAGAAATTATGTCATAATTTAACTATTGTACATGGATGACACATTCATCGTAATTTTTTTATGCAAGAGATAATTAATTGGTTGTACATTTTTTTACACATACAGTTAATATACTGTTTAATTTCATTGTTCATGCGCGGCTGGTGACTCGTTGCTGTTTTATTCATAGCATAAGGTAATTTTATTATCACTGACATGATATTCGATATCGGTAAAAGTTGTTTTTTTTATATAAATTTATTCAAATGCATAATGTGAGCGGTTATGTACATTATTTTTCTTGATAAGTCTATTCGCATATAGTCATTAAATTACATCTTTGGCATTTTTTTTCACAACAATGCAACAAAACTGATAGATACCTACCTAGCATTAAATAAATTGTGTAAATATTGAATAAAGACCTGTATGAAACAGTGAGTAGGTTGCCAGAAAGTACTTGTTAAAGTGCTCCTTCTCTAGGCTTTTCTCTCTCTCGCCAAGGCCACTAACAGAGGGAAGTGCCGTTTTAAATGTGATATGAATTTTTTATCCGATTCATTTTTCTAGACATTTTACCATAAGGTTATATTCTCAAATGCCATTAGTAGATTATTTATATATTAAATTATTCTGGTGAAATTTCATAATCGGGTTCATATTGGAGTAAGTTAGATTGCATGATTTGCTGAATAAATATGTATTTATTTGTAAATTACTTCAAATGACACTTTAACAGCTCAAAAGTTATGCAGACGATATATTCAGATCTTGTGTCATACTTTGTGCTGTAATCATTGCCGATTTCTTTTATTTAATACATGCCAAATACAGCTCACCTTGCGCAGAATATGTTTGAAAACAAAACAATACAGCGTATGTAGTGGGCAGCATACACTCATCATTTAAATCCGATCAAGCATATCATCTAAAACACACTCTAACGAAGCACTGCATGCCACTGTTGATGTATTCGGTACTTTGATACTATATCAGACTTTGAAGAGAGAGTTCCTTATCTGTTATCGACAACCTCATTGCATCCGTGGAAAACAGATATTGTACAATATTAACTATTCCGGGGGAGCACACACCATATAAAATATAGTCTATTCTTTTTAAACATCATATATTTGTCATTTAAACTTACTCAAATTGGTGTGGAGCGTCTGATCATGCTCTTGACATCATTTTATACAGTTAAAATTCCGATATAAGTAATTTAGTGTTTCATTTCCTATTTCACTTTTAATATATTGCATACTTTCAATTTTATATCCATGCATGGCTGTCTTGAATGATTTGATTTCCCATTTTTTAAGCAGTGTATACGAATTTATATATAAGATTTTGTAATTCTACGATTCGTTTGTTTTCATCATTTCCATTTATCGCAGTATATGGACAATTAAAGATAACAACTCATTTTCTTTGCTTCCACATGTTATTATTAAATCTATGTTCTCAGCAATATCGCTCAGACTAATCCCACTGAGGGAAGTCCTAGTATAGATGGACTTCAATTTTATAAAGGGATTCACATATCCTTAAAGTTACATTTTAATTTTTTCTGGTGTGTTTTTGTTCTGTTTTTTATTTGCTTGCATATTATGATCTCTTGTAAGATCAATTTTTTTGAGAAGTGATAAATACAGTTTATGTGAATATTTCTCCTTATCAATATATGGCAAAATAGCTGGTACCAGTACGACAAACACAATGCCACTAATGAATAAAAACAATTATAGGATCCCATGTCATCAACAAATGTGGCACACTTATTTTGTAAAATATATTACTAGAAAAGATTATTTTGAATAATATGAGCGCTCAGTCATATAAAAAATATATATATATACAATTCTTTGGAATTGTTTTTTTATTTAATGGAAGCAAATGTGTCTACTTACTGTTGTATAAAATATTTTACGGGAACTATATTTTAAGAGTTTGAGGTACAAGTTAAGATAGTTTCCTCTTCATATATCATTTTAAATAGTTATTCTATTATAGTGTTAGGGTGCATAATATGTAAGTGCAAAGGTGGACAAAGGGTATGCATAGGTATAAAGCTGCAACGTACACGTTACAGCTTTCTTCGCGTTGTCCGGTGAGATATGTGACAGAGATCCTATCACATATCACGATCTCTCCTAAATTAATTTAAGTCATTTATTTTTTGTCTTTTAAAACGTGTTGTTATTACCCCTCTTTAAGTTAAAATTTTATAATTTAATTAAGTGCTTATTTTCCGTATCGAATTTTATCTCTTAGGTTTTTCTTTCTTTCAATAACCTCGGTTTATTTAAAGTAGTAATATTCATTTTAGGTGGTTGTAATCTTTCATTCCCAGAAAAGCAATTTACTTTCAGATAACTAGTGGGTCATTAAATAAATCACAAAAAGAGAAACGCAGTTGTCAGTAACTTTGATTCGTATATGCCCACGCTGAATTTATTCACTGTTATTTACTGCTTATCTTTCGCTGTTACGATGTAATAGTAAAACATAAATAAAATGAAGTTTATGGCTTATGTCTCGGAAAATGATTGCAGTTAATTTTAACTTCCTTTTTGTCTAATACCTTTTATAATTATTGCACATTTTCATGTAATGGTCATTTTATCATATAAAACATTATTAAGAATAAAGAAAGTGATTCAATTCAGAACTTTGACGCCGTTTTGATTATGCTTTGTGACAGTTATTTAACAACCATTTGATTGATGCTTTGAGGGATATCAGATTGCGTGGTATAATCATTTTACGCGCCAATAAACCTTTGTTCACTCTACGTTCACGATTATAATAGTAAAATTGGCGATGGATTTGTAACGCCATATTATCGAAGCTGTTTGTAAAATAACCACTTCTATGCTGACCATGTACTGAGAAAGTACTAATTTTTCTGTATCTGCACTTCGGTGCATTTGGTTAAATGGGGGTCTCTCTCTCCATTATTTCTAAGAAATCCATTTCCCCTTATTGTAATTCTAATTTGCTTTCTAGTAATTTTAATAGTTAAAATAAAGTTTTTGTTCCCGTATTTTTGTGTTGGAGTTTTTCAAAAGCATGTACGAACCTAAAACTGCTGAACCATCTTCATAGCTGCCATCAAGCATCATCTACAATGGTATGTAGAAACATTTCCTGAATCTTTTGAAATTTTAAATTCGTCATTATACATAGACGATTTTATTACAAGTCAACCAAATCTTAATTATGCGTTTAAAATTTTAAAGAGGTGTATGAAATATTTCAAAAAGCTAGTATGACGTTTAGAAAATGGAAAACCAACTCGCATGAATTACGTGAGAAATGGAAAGATTATGGTTTACATGTTGATGAATTGTCTGATAATTTAAATCTACCGAATCAGAATTTGATACCTACCAAGGTTTTAGGGGTTGCTTGGGACCCAAATACTGACATGTTTTCATTTACGACTTAAAATCTAGAAAAATTCCTTTCGAATAAACTTAGTAGTAAACGTTATTTATTGCAAACTGTTGGTCGCATTTTTGACCCAATTGGATTTAAAAGCACTTATACTATTAGAATTAAATGTTTAATTCAAGAAGTTTGGTGTTTAGGACTTGATTGGGATGAAAACCTACCCAAACATCTAGACAATTTATGGAATGAATGGTTTGGAGAAATAAAAGAACTAAATTGTATTAGCATTCCCAGATATTATTCGGCTAATATTGCCCTTGATGAAGTAGATTATTTTGAGTTACATAGTTTTTCAGATGCTTCAAAGAAGGAATATGATACGGTAATGTACATTATAGCATTGATAAAGAATAACAACATTGTTACAAGTTTTGTGGCAGCAAAAAGTCGAGTCGCCCCTTTAAAAACTGTCTCAATATCCCGTGTTGAACTTTTAGGAGCCCTTTTGTCTGCTAGACTTTGTAATAAAATTGCTAAAGAATTAGCTTTACCTGCAACTTGCTACTTTTGGACAGACTCTACTATTACTTTCTTTTGGATTAGAGGTGAGCTAGAAAGATTTAAAATGTTTGTCAGAAACCGGATAAAGGAAATTCGAAATCTTAGTCATCCATTAAATTGGTTTCTCTATCCTAGAAAAGATAATCCTGCCGATCTAGTTACTAGAGGTTTGAAAGTTTCCGAGTTGAAAAATAACCATATTTGGTGGGAAGGCCCCCAATGTTTAAAGGAAGACAGATCTCTTTGGCCAAAATTGGATAACACATTCGATAAATTAGATATTTCTGAAGTTAAAGATCAATTAGAACTAAAATAAAACACTGTTGTAAAACCAACTTTTGTAAATGAAAATCAGTTAAACATTGACTTGATTAATCGATATTCTTCTTTTATGAAGTTAATAAGAATTGCTGCATGGTGTTCAAGATTTCTGAAAAACTGTACATTGAAATCAGGAATTAGAACATATGATTATTTAGATACTTCTGAGTTACAGAATGCGACCAAGAAGCTGATAAAGATTGTTCAAAATTCCGCATTTCAAACTGAAATTCGATGTTTAAAGGAAAAATCTCCTCTACCAAATAACAATAAGATTTTGAACTTAGATGTAATTCTAGATGCAGATGGACTGTTAAGAGTCGGTGGAAGACTGAAATTTTCTAATTTATCAGAATCGCAGAAACATCAAATACTTTTACAGAAGTCTCACTATTTCACTGAACTCTTAATTGATTATTACCATAAAAAATTCCTACATTTAGGTACTCTGACAACTCTATCTTTATTAAGACAATTTTATTGGATACCATCTGGTCAATGTCAAGTAAAGAAAATTACGAATTCAATGGAATTTCATACCCCCTGCATCCCCACATTTCGGCAGATTATGGGAATCAAATATAAAAACCATGAAGTGAATCCTCTTGAAGATAACTAAATCCTCTATCTTAAATTTTGAAGAGCTGTCAACACTTGTGACGCAAATTGAGGAAGTTATAAATTCACGTCCGTTGACCCCATTGTCTGCAGATGTTAATGATCTACAACCACTGGCACCTGGTCACTTCCTCATTGGAGGTCCTCTTTTGAATGTTCCTGAAAATAATGCAATTTTAGACTCTTTACCATTTTCTTCTAGGTGGACACTAGTTCAAAGATTAAAAATGTAATTCTGGCATTGCTGCAGCCGAGAATACTTAAATGAGCTGCAAGTCCGCAGTAAATGGAAAAGTCCTCTCAAAACCTTAAAGTTGGACAGCTTGTGTTAGTGAAGGATGGAAATGACAAGTTTAAAGATTGGAAACTAGCTCGAATTGTGAAAACTTATAAAGGTAATGATGGACATGTCTGTGTAATTGATTTCAAGACCTCTGCAGGTATGTTACGCCGAAATGTCACCAGAGCAGTACTTTGCCATTTTATGATGATGTTGGACAACCATCCAACGCCGGCCGGGATGTTCCGGCTAATTCTCTTAACAGCTAGTTAGCTAGCGCATGCTCTATTAGAGCTGTCTGCTTTTGAACTGAAACGAACTAATCCTTTGTTGATCTTAGAATGTTTTAGATGCAACGTGTCGAATGTCACTTTGTAGAATTTTATGTTCCGTTTTCGTCATTAAATGCATGTTTTGTGCCGTAAAGAATGCTGATTATTTGTAGAATTAGATAACACTGAACCATTGTTGATGCAAGATTTGATTTGAAATGGATGTTTAGATTAAATAGAAAAGAAATAGAATAGGATCAATACATTTTTCTGTTTGATGGGGTACAATTGACCCCATCTTTGTACTGTGACGGTTAAAATAAAGGATGGCAGCTATGCTTTTGCGTGTACCCGAATAATTTATTCAAATAGTGAAATCAACCATTCTGCCCCTCACTATTTTCGATAATGACAACCTAAGAAATTCAGATTATTAAATAAATAGAAAATCTTTACGCAATTAATAATCAACTTTAATGCTTTAATGTCCTAATCTTAAAGCATTAATCATTTCAAATCAAATAAATTAGAAATTACATTTCCTAAAAAATAATTATTTGGCCCAATAGGCTAATAGACTGTACTACGTTTGAATAAAATGTAGTTCTGTTTTTATTATATCACTTTTTAATGATAGTATGTAATTTTGTACAAAGTTTCCATCTCAAACATTGATTGCAGTTAAGTCTATAATTATTGTAATCAGTGCATCAATCACTCGCGTAATAGCATCAGTTGAGGGATAAATGCCAAAATAATGAATGATTTATTGCATACCACATATCTAATCAACCGTAACAAACCTGAAATATACTTATAAGGAAAATAAACGAAGAATTCTCACTGAGTATCGTACAAAATATTTATTATATAACGAATACAAATTTTAATGAAAAGTAATTTTATGTCATTGCTTTACATATATATATATATATATATATATATATACACAATATTATTTAAATATATAAAACTTCAAAATAAAAAACAGTTAAATACTTATTTTTATAACAGTTTCAAAATTGTCGACATATTTTAATTTTGTCTTTTTGTGACAATTCTATAGTTTTTGATTGTGAAACATGGATGTTTTACAAATTGGCACAAAAAGTAATTATTGAAATAATATAAGCTTCGTTTAATGCGAGCTAATGTAACTGATATGCAATTGATGATTTGCACAATACATTAGAGTGTAAAAAAAAAATAGAATAAAAGCGCATACAAGCAAATATATAAAAATTCTATGAAAATTCCAGCAATACTTCATTTACAAAATTGTTATAATCCAAGATCACTCAAATATCAGTTTTATTTATTTTTTCAATATGTCATAACAAAACAGAATTCAACATCTTCGATAAGAATAAATAAAAACAAGTATAAAAATATAAATATATATAAACAAGTGGGTAAATGTGATCACAGATCGCACGGAGGCATTAGTTTAATACTCCTTTCAAAACACTTTATCCTTTTTCAAAATCAATTAGTTCCACATTTTGCAACCAGGGGGCGCATTCTATTCTAAACATATCTCGATTCCAACGAAACTCCATTTTACAACCTATTCTGAGATATATTAATCGAGGGGATCGGCCCATAGTATCCAATATACGTAGTCGCCGACTGGCGGTAAAAAGTGGAACTAAAATATGTAGGCTATGATGCATAATATGAAAGAGTGGTCAAAAGGATATGCAATGATATATCACATGAGGGATATCGGCAAAAGTTAGAAAAGTGCCCTCCGGGTGAAACGAGGGAGGGTAGAAAAATTGCTTAAAATACACAAGTTAGAACCCGGAGGGGTATTTAATATAAGAGTTTTTGAAAATTGTATGATTTTTCGTGTGATGAAAAGTGTTCTACTATAAGTATGCACAATTTCAAGTCTCCAACTTAATTAGGGGCTGAGTTAGAAAAATTGCTTAAAATACACAAGTTAAATACACAAGATATCACAGTGGTAAATATAAAGCTTTTTGAAATTTTTATGATTTGTCACGTGATCGCAAATGCTTAAAAATTGCTTAAAATACACAAGTTAGAGTCCAGAGGGGTAAATAATGTAAGATTTTTTTTGAAGTTTCTATAATTTGTCATGTGATTGCAAGTGTTCAGCTGTAAGTATCCAAATTTTAAGTCGCCAACTTAAATAGGAGCCGAGTTAAAAAAATTGCTTAAAATACACAAGTTACAGCCCGGAGGTGTAAATAATATAAGACTTTTTTTTTTATTTTATGATTGTTCGTGTGATCGCAAGTATTCAGCTATAAGTATGAAAATTTTCATGTCTCCAACATAATTAGCGGCTGAGTTGGAAAAATTGCTTAAAATGCACAAGTTAGAGACCGCATGGGTGAATATAAGACTTTTTGAAATTTTTATGATTTGTCGTGTTACCGCAAATTTTCAGCTAAAAGTATGCAAAATTTCAAGTCTCCAACTTAATTTGGGTCTGGTTTAGAAAAATTGCTTAAAATACACAAGTTAGAGTCCAGAGGGGTAAATAATGTAAGATTTTTTTGAAGTTTCTATAATTTGTCATGTGATTGCAAGTGTTCAGCTATAAGTATGCAAAATTTTAAGTCTCCAACTTAAGTAGGGGCTGAGTTAGAAAAATTGTTTAACATACACAAGTTAGCGACCTCATGGGTAAGTATAAGACTTTTTGAAATTTTTATTAAGTGTGATTTTCGTGGGATAACAAGTGTTCAGCTATAAGTACGCAAAATTCCAAGTCTCCAACATAATTAGTGGCTGAGTTAGGATAATTGCTTAAAATACGCAAGTTAAAGACAAGACTGGTATATATAAGAGTTTTTGAAATTTTTATGATTTGTCGTGCGATCGCAAGTGGTCAACTATAAGTATGCAAAATTTTAAGTCTCCAACTTAATTAGGGGCTCAGTTAGAAGAAAATGCTTAAAGTACACAAGTTAGAGCGCAAGGGAGTAAATATACGATTTTTTCAAAATTTTATGTTCTGTCATTTGATGTAAGGTGTTCAGCTTTAAGTATGCAAAATTTCAAGTCTGCAACATATACAGTTTCCGAGAACGGGCTCTCTGACAAACAGACAGACAGACAGAGGAGTTAGACGAGGATTTTGTCAGACAAACGAAACCCTTAAAGAACACGTTTACAAGCATTCGTTGTGTATTTTTTAATCTCACCGAATTTCATGATTATAATTTCTGTTGTTCCAAAACATGTATGTTAAATTAAGTAAACTTGGGGTGGAATTCGATTATGGAAAATTCCCCGATTATATTCAAACTTTTTACGCGGTGCAAACTAGTAAAATAAAAAATAAAAACGCATCATTCGATTTCTTTTTTAGATATGACATAAAGACAGAAAAAATGCTTTTAAAATTACTGCCAATCTTACGTAAATGCAGGAAACAGCTATGTGTACGTATTACTGAGTCACGTGGAAATGCTTTTATATTATTATTATTTTTTTTTTTTTTGGTTGCACAAGTTATTTTTAAGAGCAGAAAAGAAAACAAAGATTATTTAAATATCTATTCAGGATATCTAAATAGTTTTCTCGATGCATAATCAAACTTTAAAAAATATAATTCAGGTAGCAAAATAGAAAATAATGTCCGTAGGGAAATCGCAATTGAACGAAATTTCTACAACATAAATTTCGAATCTTATTTTTCCATAAATGATCAACGTTTCAAAAAAAAAAAAAAAAAGTAAAAACCGTTTTTTTTTTTTTTTTTTTTTTTAATATTCTGAAATATTTTTCAAAGCTGTCAAAGCATTTTACTACGAAATAATAGGCTGCATTCTGCTTATTTAAACATCAGAAAAAGAATTTCCCTACACTTAAAACATATTATTATGCATATTTACCATATAAATTTACAACTTGAAAAATAAGTATATTTTCTCTCACATAGAAATTATCAAAAAAAAAAAAAAAAAAAAATAGTATATTGAATTTTTTTATTGTCACTTCTGATAAAAACAGGCATTTATTTCCAATAGGCAGTTTATACGGTAAATAATACATGTTAAAAGTTTTAGACGTGATTATAATTTTAAATAACAGCATTTCGAAAACGAATTCTACTAAAAACGAAAATCAAAATTCTGAAAGTATGTTAAAAAATTCGAAAGTATGTTGATAAATAATGAATGAGATTTTGTCTTGCTTGAAAAAGAAAATACTTTTAAAACTGCCTTATTAAACGTACTTGTGCCCCATTTTGTATTCGTATAATTTTGTATAAATCATTTCTTCTTGTCTTGGTTTTTAATTTATAGTAACTGCTATTTCAGTTAATGGTATAAAATTTCTAATAATGCTTATTATAAAAAAAAAATCGTATTATATCTACTGTACGAATTCGTGTGCAAGAAAATTGTAATACATAACTTTTCAGATGTTACATTCTACTGGATTTACAGCAGTACTTAAATGATGTACCCTTTTACAAAATTTGTCCTTTAGAGGTACTGAACAATTTCTTGAAATATATATTATGATTATAAGTAATATTGGGTTACTCCAATCTTGTATAATGTGAGAGGATATGTGTTGGTTTTTGTTTTCCAAACATCAAAATTTCGAAATAAAACTCCTTCTTTTATAATAAGCTCATGTGTGGTGTTATCATATAACCACCTTCGAAAATTACTGTATATTTTATTATTTTTATTACATAAAAATCATGTAGAACATTTTTTATTCCTTGTGAATCTATAGCTTGTAGGATAAACTTTTAAATATTCTGTAAAAAAAAAAAAAAAAAAAAAAAAAAAAAAAAAAAAAAATCTTTAAGAAATATTTCAACCTCTACACGACCAAATAGTTTCTGAATAAATTTCAGGTAACCATAATTTAGAATTAAGCATAATGTTTTTTTCAACTTTCTCATAACGTATCTCATCTTTATAATATTTGTATAAATGTAATAATCCCGAAACATATTATTCTAAGCTGCACCGAAATAGTCGACGTGAAACAGCTTTTATATAACACATACATAAATTACATTCACAATATTTTGTATTGATTACATTAAAAAGGGGTACATTACACGTATGCATTAATTTCTTGAATAAAAATGTAAAATGAGAATTTTTCGTATGGAAATTTTTCGAAACAGAGAACCCATCTTAATGGAATTTAATCAAAAAACCAAGTAGACATTGAAAGTTTTTACTTAACTGAATATGCTGAAATGCCTCATACTCACAACAGCCGTCAAGAAGCAACCTTTCTGATTTACCCCGGTTAATGGCAACCTAAGAAGTTTTTGATCCGTTACAACTGTATTTAATGCGATACATTGGAAGTTGTGGATGGTAATTGATTGTTCCAAGTTCGCAGGCAATTACATTTGTTAGCAGTTGTGTCTACTTTCACAATTTTCGTCACATGTCCTATTGATATCAAAATGTCTCACAAAAATAATTATCAAATTCTACCACGACGCAAAGGTATAATCGGCAAAGGCATCGGCTATAAGGTTCCTTATTGATCCTTATAGCCAATATAATTCTCCAAGCTGTATCCGCGGGACCGTAGACTGAACCTGCTTCCGTCCACAAATTTAAGCGTAGCATTACCTTACAGGGCTAAATTAGTTCTCTAAGTAATTATCTACGTTATGTGCTGCATACATTATATAAAGTTCTAATACAGCAGCGGATAAAAAAATTTAAGTGTAATTTAAAATCTGTGGGTGATTATTGTTTCAAATTCCTTTAAGCGTTACCATGCATTTTCAAACTAAAAGATAATGCACTAGATTAATTTTAACACAATTATTCTAATTGGTAAAAAAATCATATTAGATGTAAATTTCGAACTGGGCGAAAAATGTCAGGACCAGGACTCGAACCCGGGACCTCCTGGTTGAAGCCGCCAGTGCTCTGCCATCTGAGCTATCCCGGACGATTCTGGTCGAACTTTTTCACCCAGCTAACCTTGAAGATTACAGCATCTGGTCTGAAACCTGGTTCAGCTCAACAGAATAAATCTCAGGTAATGGAGCTACAGAAATCGCTGGATACGAAATTACACTAGATTAATTTTAACACAATTATTCTAATTGGTAAACAAATCATATTAGATGTAAATTTCCAACTGGGCGAAAAATGTCCGGACCAGGACTCGAACCCGGGACCTCCTGGCTGAAGGATCCTGTCTGACCTTAGAAATTTACATCTACTATGATTTGTTTACCAATTAGAATAATTGTGTTAAAATTAATCTATTGTAATTTCGTATCCAGCGATTTCTGGAGTTCCATTACCTGAGATTTATTCTGTTGAGCTGAACCAGGTTTCAGGCCAGATGCTGTATTCTTCAAGGTTAGCTGGGTGAAAAAGTTCGACCAGAATCGTCCGGGATAGCTCAGATGGCAGAACACTGGCAGCTTCAGCCAGGAGGTCCCGGGTTCGTGTCCTGGTCCGGACATTTTTCACCCAGTTGGAAATTTACATCTAATATAAAAGATAATGGTAAAATTGTTCTCGATCTTTGGCGATTTATTCGACTGATAATTTTTGGCACGAGGCCAATACGAAAGTATAAGTATTTTACATATCAAAATGATTGTTAGTATTATTAGTCATAAATATAAAACAAAATATATATTAAATGTAAAATATCTATTAGGGTTTACAATAAAAAAAAATATATATATATATATGGTCTTCACATATGTACTATAACCGAGAAAGTGCGAGTTGCAATTCCTTGTGATTTTAAAAGATCAAGCAAAATTAAATCCTATAGAAGAGAATTATAACAAAATAAATTTTTTTCATTCTGCAAAATTTTGCTTCTTTTCCATAATATATTTCTAAAATAAACACATACCCTTTTGAGATTTCTGAAATATTTCTCTTTTTCATTTGTTCGGAAAAAAGTTATGTAACATTTTGAACGACGGAGAAGATACTATATCCGACTTGGTTTTCCATTTTTCAACCTATCATTATATTTTAATATAAAAAGAAATTACGAATGCAGAAGAGATATTAATAATATTATACACGTATTGTTTACACACACATAAATATATTCCGGATATTAATTCAAACCAGGGAAGCGCGAGTTGGAATTCCTTGTGATTTTAAAAGATCAAACAAAATTAAATCTTATAGAAGAGAATTATAACAAAATTCATTTTTTTCATTCTGCGAAATTTTGCTGCTTTTCCAACCTATTTTTTGAAAATAAACACATACCCTTTGAGATTTCGGTGAAATATTTTTCTTTTTCATTTCTTCGGAAACAGTTACGTGACATTTTAAACTTTGGAGAACATACTATATCTTATTTGGTTTTTTCATTTTTGAACCTATCATTATATTTTAATATAAAAAAGATACAAATTCAGAAGAGATAATAATAATATTATGTACGTATTGTGTTTACACACACATAAATATAATCCAGAAATTAGTCGCAACCGGCAAAACGCGGTTTGGAATTCCTTGTGATTTTAAAAGATCAAGCAAAATTAAAACTTATGGAAGAGAATTATAACAAAATTCAATTTTTTCATTCTGCGAAATTTTACTTTTTTCTAAACTATTTTTTTTAATAAACACATACCCTTTTGAGATTTCGATGAAATATTTTTCTTTTACATTTATTTAGAAAAACGATACGTGACATTTTACACCACGGAGGAAAAACTATATCCTATTTGGTATTCCCTTTTTAAACCTATCATTATATTTTAATATAGAAAGAAGTTACAAATACAGAAGATATATTAATAATATTATATATGTATTTTCTAAACAGACATAAATATATTTTGGAAATTAATTGCAAGCGACAATATCTTTTATTAGGTCAAAATCGTATCATCTTCCAATGAAAGTTACATTGATATTTCTTGATCACTAAACTATCTCTCTATTACTTTTATAAAGGAAATTGTTTGTTTTTTTTATATTTGTTTTAAAACTTTGAAATAGAAAAGAAAAAAGAAGGGCAAAAAACATGCAGGAAGCAGAATTCTGCTTTTTTAGAATTTAGTGTCACCCCTGATATGAAAAAAAAAAAAAAAAAAATATATATATATATATATATATATATTATTGCGAAATAGAAAACGTCAAACTTCGACGAAACAAAAATGTTTACGGACGAACAGATCCACTAATTTAGAATAAACTTACAAAATTAGTTACAATAAAAAATGCATCTTATATTAGTTTCTCGAACTCTCAAACAAAAATTATTTTAACCTAAAGGTCACAGCTCTTCTATAAATACACAATGTGGAATTGCAAATTATTCACTTCTACTAAAAATATCTCTAATTTAAGACATTTTTTATGCTATTTTTTAATATAAATATAGATACTGCAAAAAAAAAAAAAAAATCAGTTTTAAGACTTAAAATACACCCTTTAATTTTATGTAAAATAATGTAATTTGCATTCACTGAAGAACTCCACATTTACGAATCAGTTTTAAACAACGTTTATAGAAAAGGATGCTAATAGCGCCATTATCGTGGAATAATACACAAATCCACCAAATAGCAATGTCGTAAACTTGACAAAAAAAAATCAGCTTTCTAATGATTCATATGGATACCATTGGTTGTAACATTGATATAGATAATTAACCTCTTCAGTTCCGAAGCTAAAATAAAAATACAAATGCTTATCCGTTGGTTTTTTTCAAACAAAATGACATTGTAAATGACAGAAAAAGTATATTTTCTGAAATTGATCCTTTAGGTGCTTAGTAATTTAGGTTTAAAAATATGGATCTAAAACTACAAACCCCCTTAAAAACATCTATTTAATAACCATTAACCTAAATTAACGCAATCACATATTTAAGACCTTTAATTAAGTAAATAATATGCAAATCCTCAAAGATGTTTATTGAAAAAGATTTAAGTTAAATACTTATGAAAATGTCTCACTTTCTTGGTCAAACTGTCTTTTGGGCATTTTTAGGCATTTTGAAGACTCAAATGAAAATAACATTTATTTTATATGGGAATCAGCTTAGATGCTGTCATTTATTCGTTTGCTTTGAATGCAAAAAAAACATTAAGCTATTATGAAGTGACGTAAAAAAAAAAAAAAAAAAAAAAAAAAAAAAAAAAAAAAAAAAAAAAAATCGGACACTTTAGTTTTTATGAGGAAAAGAACATGGGGACCCAGGGACCGAAGAGGTTAAAATTAAATGTAGTTTATAATAGTTCCATGTTTTATAGAAAATCATTCACTTATGTTTTCCAAAATAGCGCGTATCTTAATTACATTTTTTTTTCAGTTTTTATGACAACACAAATACTTAGTAAACTACTATTTTGCAATTTCCCCCTTCCCTTTATACAGAAATAGCGTTGGAATAGACATGGCGTTAAAAACTACAAACAAATTAATATCTCAAATTTAAATGGAGATGCAGTTTTCAAACAAACTGCTGTTAAAAGTATTTTTTTTTTTATATTTACTAAAATGTAAAAATTTAAAATATGCGATGCTCAGAAGTACAAAAAAATCCCTGCCGGCTCGGGCCTACAGGCGGAGGTAGATTTCGAAGTTAAGTACTAAATTCACCAACAAAACTTAAATCAAGATTAAAGATAAACCCAGTTCCTTCGCTAAGAATGAGCTCTAGGGAGCTAAACATTTTGTGAAAATTCTAATATACACACACGCATGTATATGGAACAGGTTTAAAAATGGCTAAATCAAATTCAGAGAACCTCAAAGTGTTAAAATATGTTAATATTTCCATACTCGGGTTTTTATCATGTTTTAATACGTTTCTTCAAACTCAATGACGTTACATATTCACCTGCTGTGGTCCATTACATTTTCAATATGGCGCAATATTTTGTTGTTTTTTTAATTCGTCAAACTATTTATTTCATTTTGAATTTTCATGCAGAAATCTTGCTCTAGAAAACTTATGACGTAATATTCAATTTGTTTTCAATTCGTCAAACTGTTTATCTAATTTAAATTTTTACGTGAAAACATTGCATTAGAAAAACAATTGTTGTGGTGAGAATTTTATTGCTTTTTTTAATTGTTGGCAACAGCTATAACGAAAAATATTTATTTTTTCTTGCCATTGTTGTGTAAAAGCTGTTTTTTTCAGAATCATGTTAAGACGGTATTCAAAATTTTAAACCTTCCCCATTCCCATTCCCTTGGACCGATTTTGCTCATTTTCAATCCCCGCCGAGAAATTGGCCATCTTAAAGTTGTTGGCGAGTTTGAAGACGTTCCGTGCATAATTGCGACTTTTATCGTGCGGACAAAATTTAGTACATACATACATACATACATACATATATATATATATATATATATATATATATATAAACTTTTTAGGTGGGGGTGGTTTTGGGTTCCTGGGGTCATGTAATGAAAAGTTATGAAGGAATTTTTCAAAAGTCGCACCATGGTAACGACTGCAATAGGTAGTATTTCTTACGAAATCTACCTAAAAAAAATGCAGTAAAGATTATCAATATTTAACTGTACTATGATATATCTGCGCCGTTTTGCGGCTGGATTAAGTAACGTAACATTATTTTTAGTGATGACACTTTAATTATTGCCTGAAAGAAACAGAATATCGTGGGTTAATAATGCATAATACATAGCTTGCGAAATGATGCAATTTACAAAAAGTCAGTTTAAAAGTCTGAAAACCCACTTTTCCATCAGTTATGTATAAAGATGAGTGATGTCAAGAAATTCTATCTTTCGTATCTGTAACTAAACAATAAATGTTATACACGCCATGACCTACAGAAATATTTAGCGTGAGTTTGAAGTACGTAACATTAGTATAAGGTTCTACAAACAATTATCCACCATTTATCATAATTTAACAGTATCTTCTTGTGTTTTTCTATAAAGTAAGATAAATAATAAACACTTCAATTATAAATTTCATTAAATTATATTGATATTGAATATATTTAAGAGGGAACGCCAGATAGGCGCCAGACAGACAAATAAAACGAAGTCAGAAGTACTTTTCAACTATATTAGGAATGATTATAAAAATCGTTACACTTTCCTTATTTTAAAAGAAATACTCACTCATTTATTAATATTATTTTTTTTTACTTATTGTAAAATATTTAGATGTGTTTTACTATTTCCAACAAACTGAAGTTGACAATGTTTATCAATTCGGGTTGTCTTACCTTCTGGCTGGCTGTCAGCTCATCGTGTTCTAACTCGAGTAAATATGCATAAATAACCTTGATCTTGTAACTGTTATTGGGGTTTACCATAAGATATTCCATATTAAAAATGATGAATGTATCATATATAATTCGTGTACAGGAGAACTCAAATGAATGCCGCTACATTTGATGTCTATAGTAAAAAATGGTCTGCAGGGTATTTTAAAGACCTTACACTATTTAAACATAAAATGAAATTGATTCCATATAAAGAGGTAAAATATAGTAAACTGTCCGTCGAATTTTGGGTAGAAGCTTTAATCATTCGACTATAAGAACCTACAAACAATTTTATTGCATTATGAAATACGGAAAAATTGTTTGTAGTGTATTTTTAAGATTATAAACATATTGAAACAGACGTGCTTTGCTGAGATGCAAAGGAGGTGCTTATTACAGAACAATATAGGGCGTAGGATTTACTTATTCGACTACAAGGGCACAAAAAATCGTTACAGTAACTATCTATGAACGACAATCCGTGTGCGTTTCATATGCAATTTTTTGCTTAACCAAATTCTTTTGCATTACGTGGAGTGTATACACAAAAGAATTCATAATAATTACTGCATAAAGTCATGAATTGCTTACAAACTTTTTTTCAAAATGTGATATGCATTTTCCATCTTATCAGAATTCAATTTTTTAAGTCAATTTTATAGACTATAAAAAAACTCATATACAGGCGTTTGAACAAAATTCGATAAATTCTTAATATACGGTGTGTAAAAAACTTTAAATTATATTTAAGTATTCATTAACAGTTTCAATTTACCTTCTGTGGCTGTAATTGCTGAAAGTAAATTTTAAAATACGTTATGCGTTTTCTAGTTGATTTAAATTATAGCAAGTTATATGGCATAAATATACATTTATACATTGATTATATTTCAGTGCTAAAAAATAAATTGAATACTTTATCTTCTTTTACCTTATAAAACGAAGAAATTTTGTTACCGTATTTTGGAAGTAATCGAACGTGTTTCATTATCTTCGCGCGAGCATGATTTTTATTTCCAGAGTCTTTTTAGTATTTCACTAAAAAGAACAATGTTACATAGTTATTTAATAACATTAACTTGGGATCAAACAATAAGTATCTTAGTATGCTTCTGAAGTTAATGCTTGTGCCATTTTCATATGATATTATGCCATGTCAGCCTTATTAATTGTAGGATATGTATATTTTTCCAGAATTTGTTTTCAGATATATTATTATCATTTTTCGTAATTAAATGATTCAGTAAGTAATAACTCAATGGAAAGATTTTAATGTAATTAAAAAAATATATATTACAGCGTGGTGGCGTGATTACACCATTTTTTTAAATTTTATCATTAATTGTATTTCATTCATGAATATGCAACGAAAGTTATTTGTTTGTACAGAGCAGAAGTTTTAACATTACTATTATTCTTTTATTTTGTATATATTTATTTTATGTATATAGATGTTCCAGCTGAAGTTTTAGGTTTGTAAGATTTATGAGAGATCAGAGGTCAGACTACAGGTGTGGTCGCACCCATGAGAATTGTCACGTGATTGCCGGGAAGCGACCCACTGGCGTTATCAACAAATTAGGGGCTTAGGGCAAAGAAAGGCCCCTCTGTCCACTAAGATTTAGCTGGGGCGTGCCAATATTTTCATGAGTGGCCAGGGCCTAGATTATGCGCCATATGCTAATTCGTGCCGACCACTCACAGGCTCCATGCAAATTTTAGACAGAAGTATGGAGAGAGGGGATAGAAAAAAGAAAAAAAGAAGGATTTCGTGTGAGACTATTCTAGCTGACATATCAGAAAAGTTAGGGCATAAATGTCCCTTAGAAAAAAAAATGTAAAAAGGATAATACGAGTATTTTCTCAGTCCTGCTGTACTCTATTATGTAAATACAAAATCTTAATATCGTGTCATCAGATGAATAACTGGAGACACCTCCATGTAGTCTCGAGGACCCCTGCATCTCATTCGAATGTTCCTATGTACGACTTTTCAAGTATTATGTGTACCATATCTGCATTTATGTTTTGATGTACATAAGTAGTCCCACAGGAGAAACTAGCTCACCATTTTCTTATTTTATAAGTAGGTCATTAATCATATCTGGCATATGTTAGGATGAGTTATATCCATTTTTAGTAGTTTTTTTTAATTGTTTTTTTCCTTTAAGTAATTTCTTATATAATGTGTTTTCAATCCTGTAAATAAAGTTTTGTTAAGTTAAATCTCTCTTTTTTTATTATTAGTTTAGCCTGAGTCTTTTTGCATGATTTATTTCAGGCATTTTGTTCTTCGAAGAAAGGGTAAACTAATTAGTCAGAATTATCCTGGTTGGTTTGTAGAAACCGGGGTGTGCAGTTACTACCATCAAACCAAGAGGACGTAGGATAGATAAGCGTCGAAAAGTACACAGCACAAGCCAATAGAGCCAATAGTTTTTTTTTTAAGTGATAGACTCACATGTAGCCGTAGGTTATCCCTTGTCTATCTAGGCTAACGATCAGATAGACTTTTGGATACAGAAGCCCCGGAAATTTCTAGTAAAAGTTTTAGGGATGGGGATTACCCAAGTCCTCGTTTAGCCTATGAGTGGTAGTTTATTATTGTATGACATAGGTAACCGACTCTAGAAGTATATGTCTTAAACTTACCAGCACAGCGGATTTAGTCTGGTGTAGTAACCATGACGTTAAAATATAGCACATTATTTTATGCAAAAGTAATCTAATTAATTAAGGGGCCTCAAGATTCTTAAAGCTTTAAAATTTTCGAAATTTTAATTTTTTTAGATGTTAAAATCCTGTGTTTTCAGAACATTTTGATACAATCGTTTCCTTGAAATTCCCATTAGAACAGGAGTTATGGCTTTTAGAATTATACCCTCTCAATAGCTGAAGCGGCGTTTATTTAGGTTCATGCTAATTATTGCAATCTTAAGTATAAGTAGGCACCAATTTTTCATTCTAGTTTCAAAATTTATTTTGTAATCCTGCGCGTAAACAGTTATACCGATTTTTTGCTCGTGAAATACCTGACAATTTGACCCCTGCAAATGCAAATTCTGCATCTTGTAAATTTTTTAAATACATGAAATGAAAGAATATATTTATATTTCATCCAAATTAAAATTGTGTTTTAAAATCAAATACATTTTAAGATATTAAATGTTGAAAATGGTCCTTTTTTTTTCAATTTTAAGAATCCTGAGACCCTTTAATTGAATTAACAAAAATTTGCAAATAATATCCATTAATGTCATTACGCTCTTCATTTCGTACGCAAATTAATTATATAAATAAATTACATGTTTCTCCAGCAACTTTATCCCCAGACGTACTATATCAAATTTATTTACATCCCATAATATAGGTGAAAATGACACAGAATCTTGACTCACCCATTCGTATTAATGCTTTAACACGTAATATCTTAGAAACCAGTTAGGAATTTGAATAAAGATAATTATCTGCGATTTAATGATAGAAAAATAATGAAAATTATATAATTACTTTCACTATTTTTCTTTTTAAAAATATGAGTAATAGAAAGGAACTAAAAAATATAGTATTTTATCTGTGTAAATTACAAAACACTTATTTGCAGAATTCCGTTACTTTTTATCGTAGTATCGTACTTTAATTTAAAATTTAAATTTAAATTTACCAAATTAGAATAGTGAATATAAGAGTTATTTAACACAAATTTTCCAAGAATCATGTAAATGTCAATTCTTAACCGCAGTTATTAAATAATATATTACTCAAAATCTACCAATAATACCTCACGTAAAGAGTTCGGATTAGCTCTGAGAATTTCAAAAATTTGTTTTAATTAATGAAGTTATATAGAGAAACGAAACAGAGAACAATACATGGTAAACACGGACGTTTCATTTCATTATAATTTAATTCGATAAATATGACGATGAAAATGCTTTTATCAGAGGACATTTTGCGACGCTATCTGAAATGTTTCAAGTTCTAACACAAGGGAAAATACATATTTTATGCATTTCAGAAACGCTATCTCTTGACCCTAAAAATTGTATATAACGCTTTGAATTTAATAAAATTTATTTAAAGTTGAACATTTTAAATTACAACAGATTTTAGAATGTTAATCTAATATTCGGTATATAAAAGGCTTAAATAATTTTATTGTAATGAGATAAAATGATCTGTTTAATTAATATTAAATCTTATTAATATTAAAATTATTTATGAATGTTTTAGTCATACTATTCGAGCATGAAAACAATTCCAAATGAAGTTGTATGATTTCGTGTTTCCACAAAAGTCACCTGTTAAGAAATATAGATTATTTTTAATGTGAATTTATGCTGTGTGATTTCAATAAATTTAATAAAATACTGTTTATGAAGGGTATTTTGACAAAATTTGCAATTTTAATTTTGAAAAATTGCATTTCATTCCTTAGCAAGCTTTTGCAAATAAATACATACGACATTGGCATTTCGAATGAAATATTTTTCTTTTGAATTCCTTCAAAGGAATGTGACTTTATAAAGTACGGAAAGCAAAATTATACCAATTTTGTGTTTCTAAAAGAAATTACAAAAACTAGTCGGATGTACCAATCCCATAGCTTTCTTCTCCCTGATACATGTTAATAATTCAAAATTTGCTAGCACAACGCCAAACTTAAGTGACGCTCTATGCCCATCATAAAGATTCTAAAGATATGAAATTACCTGCATTAATTTTTGAGATATGACAATCGTAAAATCGCGGAAATCCTACAAAATGCAGCATAGTAGCGCCACTTGTTGGATGGTGTACACTAATACCTAATCAACAACATCTTATGTCAACTTCTAACTAAATTTGAAGTTTGATAAATATCCGTGCATTAGTTTTTTAGATAGAGCTATTGCAAAAATCGTTACGAATTCAGCATAGCATTGCCAACTATTAGTCGAGGAACACCAAAACCTTATCAGCAATAACTTGTGTCAAAGTGTAACTGATTCTGAAGTTAGATGAAAAATCGTGCGTTAGTTCTTGAAATAGAGCAATTGCGGAAATCGTGAAAAATGCAGCATAGCAGAGCCACCTGTTGGGCGATTTACACCAGAACATAATAAGCATCAATATTTAGTAATGTATACTTGAATCTGAGGATTGATGAAAATTCGTGCAGTATTTCTGGAGATAGAGCTATTGTGGGAATCGTGAAATATGTAGCATATCAGAGCTGTACGGTGATTTAGGCAAAAATGTAATCAGCAACAATTTTAAAAAGGGACTAACTAAATCTGAAGTGTGATCAAAATTCGGCATTAGTTCTTGTGATAGAGTTATTGCGAAAATCGTGAAAAATGTAGTATTGCAGCGCCTCGTATTGGACAATTTACACCAAAAACTAATCAGCACTAATTGATATCAAAGACTAACTGAATATAATATTTAATTAAATTCTGTGCATTAGTTTTTGAGACAGAGCGTCCACAAAATTTGTGTTTCATACAGGCAGTCAGACTCACAGACAGACACTTTGCAAAGCATATTTTTGGGGGATCTCTGACCCTTAAAACGTGTAAATTGGTCAAGAACCGGAAGTCGAAAATGTTCACGAATCCAATACTTTCTTCTTGTAAATATAGAAGAAAATAAAAATAGAAGATGTACCAATTTTTGTATCAACATATTGCATATCTGAATCATACCCAAAAGTCAATGTTACTTACATAGCTTACTTTAAAGAGGATTTTATTTTCTGATGCATCTTCCAAGACAGAGTTAACATAAATTGATTATAGAATTCTCAACAGACGGCGATGCTAAGTTATGTTTTAATACCAAAATTATCTTTATCATTTGAGAAGTTTCGCATTAGTTACTGCTAAAATGAACTTCGTAAATTGTATAAAATAAGAAAAGCTGGAGACGTTCAAAAGTAGACTTTCTTTAAAGATAAGTTCGTATATTTTACAATTTTGCATTAGTAAATAGACAATATTTAAGAGAACTATGTAATTTTCTATTTATTGCAGATCGAAAAATGTACCCTCTACATAGTATATTTTTACATTTTTATGTTATTATTATTCATTACTTTTTTCTGTTATACTGTATACAGTGTATTCTAATATCAGAATAAAAAATTTTACTATAGGAAATATTGAATAAGAAAGAAATTACTTTATTTACGGCTTGTTTACATATATTATGTAATTTTCCTTCGTGAATATTATACTGAATTAATTTTAAGTCAAACACAATTTAAAAAAAAAAATGGAAATTTATCATTAAAGGTAATTTTAATTAAGGGGAAAATCCTATCTTCAGATGAACAGTAGATTCATATTACTAAACAACGTAAATATATGTGATTTCTCTTTGTGAAACAGATTTATTTTAGTTGTATTTGTAAATTAACTGTGAAATGAGTAAAAAAAAAAAAAAATTGCGACCGTCGACATTTTGTTGAGTTTCCAAAAAAAATACTGAAGCGCATAATAAAAAAAAAATTATAAACGGTAAAATTTTAAGCTTTTGTTTATTTCTGTTTCCTGATGAATTTGAAAAAAAAAAAAAATACACACATACCAATAAAAGAAAATTTTAATCAAAAAATGCAAAATAAAAATTAATATATATATTCAGTATCTGGCAGTATTAATACTTCCTATAATATAAATTATACCGGAAAAATAGAATAAAAAATGCTAAATTTATCCCTAAATTTAAAATACAGTATTTAATGTTAATTGCTTGAATGTAGAATTGAATGTAGAAAAAAAAAAAAAAAAAAAAAAAAAAAAAATCCTGATCTAATATTTTGCATAGAAATGATAGTCTATTTTAGCTATAATTACGACAAAATTTTTCCGATGAGATATTTATTCAGGGTCCAAAGTCCTCAGAATCCATTTGACATTTCGCGGGAAAATATGTGAACCACAGAAATGACTACGGAGAATTATACGTGGTCATTTCTGTGTATTAAATGCACAATACATATTTCAACGTTCAGTTGTATATCTTCATATTTTGGAATTAATATATTAATACATAAAATTTTAATTTGCCATTTAATTTTTTTTTTTTTTTTTTTTTTTTTTTTTTCTCAGAGATGTAATTTTGAAAACTTTTTTCTAGTATGATTTTAGAAAAAAAGAAGATTATTATTTAGAAATTTGCAATTATTATTATCGCAAATGTATGTTTGACTCGCATCTTATAAAAATATATCATGTTATCAGAAGAAATTTTCAGAGTCTTTAATAGAACATTTAACCAAATGTGATAAAACTATGAAAGCATAGTTACTAAAATGCCGACACAAATCCAAAGACTCGGGTGAAATCGAAATGCACCATTTTATTACCGTTCCAGAGACATACAATTCGGTATCTATTACTTCACCGTAACTTTACAGCGACATCATAAAGTGGCAGTGAACTGAGAGTCACAATATTAGGAACAAAAGTTTCTTAGCTTAACCCTTTATCTACTAACAGTACTTTTAAGGGCCATTAAAATAACTTGTTATAAAAATCATTTAATTCATCGATTAGTTGTAATAAAGTTCAGAATGTGAAATAGATACATTACTTTATATTGTTCCAAAAGCATTATTGGTTACACAAAACAAAAATATTTTTAAAAGGGTGATTTCTTTTGACTTTGCCTTTTCTCAGCTTTCATGGCGTTGGTATGGGGGGGGGGGGGCATTTTACAATTCGGAAATATTTCTGCATTTCTATGATAAGAATGTTATATTTGTACATTTCTTAATTCTACAAAATACAAAGAAAAATTTTGAAAATAAACGATTTGAGTGGGTTTATAAATATTGCACAAAATCCCTCTAAATTTAAATTTAATTAATCCTTCTAAATCCTTCAAGCCTTCTAAAATCCTACTAAAATTTATTAAATGATTATGTAAACCTACTAATATAGTTTAAATAATTCATAAAAAATGCTTTAGAAGATAAATTTTTTTTTTATGAATTCATAATTCAGTACAAAAAGGGTTAATCACCGTTGTGACTTTGATATTTGTAACCCTTTGGGACATCATAATGATTAGCTGTGATTTTGGAAACATTCTCTTTTAAATTTCTGCCAGCTATCTGTTCTCACTCCAAATTAAAATAATCGATTCATCTTCAGACGATAATTTTATGTTCCAGTCTAGTATCCCATGTATCTAGTCAATAAAATGGTAATGTATTCAAACTAATGGTTTTGATTATTTGATTATTTAGAAGCGTGGACATAAAATATATGAAATTTTGCGAAACAACAGCGTCATCTCAAAGCATTATATACACGGAAAAAAAATGTGATTTTTAAAGGGTGTCCTTTCATTTTAAGATTCGCGTGTACTTCAACATCATTGATATTTAACATTTATGAACATAAAACAAATGAACGTATTTATAATAAATTATATGAAGCAGGAAGATGAGGATGCATCGAAATTTTACACTGTAGAAAATAATCAGTATGAAATTACTTTAAAAAATTCACAGTGATGTCATATAAACGACGTTAGGCAAAGCACCCATTGCATTCTTACAGCAACAGAAAAAAGTATGGAATACATGGATATCAGCTCTGTAGAGCACGATATTGCAAAAATTTAATGGACTGATATCCCTATTATAATTAAGGATATTCTTAGTATAATGCAGGTGTGGAAAACAGCACAAATGTAAATAAATCTGAAAAAATACAAACATTTTGCTGGATATCGGATTTTCTATTCAAGTTTCATTTTTTTTTTTCGATTTTTCTTACAACGATTGCGTAAACGCACAAGAAACTGTTGAATATGAATTTGGTTTTATTCTTGAACGAAAACAGGGCAAAAAGTGTCGCGTTTTTGTCATTTTGTCTGTACTGTGTGAAAAAAATTTCGTATGTTTAAGGCATTTGTTTATTCTACGCAACTGGGATGACAAGCCCGGTTATTACAGTACGGCTAAGAGATACAAAAGAAATAAATTAAATATTGGTTTAGTTAAGCTATATTTGTGGCGTATACATTGCTGCTGTTCACTTGAAAAATATCCATGAAATAACTTAAATACTGAATTTTCTATAGCACTAATAGGGGCGTTAGTAGTATATATCATAACTTTAAATTCAGACGGTCTAAAATATAAGATTAATTTTATGAAAGACTGCTAGGGGGAAAATCTCTTCTCACAGATTAACACGTCAATACACAGGCAGACATCAAACAGGCTCAATATCACGAAAAAACTCTCAGTTTTTGAGGCAGAGCCCATTCCAATATATATGGATTCCAACTTCTACCGCTCTATATATAGCTCCTACACAGCAAGAGTTACCTAATTAACATAGCAATACATAAATGATCATGACAATGACATTCTCGGAAATTCATGCATACTTTTCAAGATGTAAAGACAAAACATAAGACTGTAGCTCTCATTTACGCACACATGTTAGAGTACAAAAATTGAATTTTATTTTTATAGCTTACATTGAATTGAAATAATATACTAGAGAAAGCTCTTTTTTTTTATTTGAAATTTATTAAGAAAAATCTGTTTTTTTTTTTTTTTTTTTTTTTTTTTTTACATTATTATTATTATTTCAACTCTTTAATTTTCTTAATAAAAGAAAAATAAATAAGAAAGAAACATAACTTTCGTGTCTTATTTAATTTCGTTTAATGGTATTATTAGTTTTATGAAAAGAATGTTATTTGCATTTTCAAATTTATTCAAATTGACTTATCATTTTAAAGGGGGAACAAGCACTCTTCTTCAGGGAGTATTATTTTCTTTGAAATTTCAAACTCACTTTCACTCTTTTCACTCTTCTTTATTTTAATTTTGTTCAAAAAGAAAATTAATATCGCAGTGTCTTAAATTTCAAATCCTAAGATCATACTACTTGAAAGTATTTCAATATATTAAATTATACTGCTGCTAAAGTAAAATAAGGTATAGCAAGCCAAAAAAATACTTCTGTGTAATAATACCATTCTAAATTTATAATATTAATTATTTTATTAAACTATTTAACCTTTTATAACAGAAAAGGACTAAATTTTTACATTTTTATAGATAAATTGTTTTATACAGTAAACATTAGTATATATTACAATATTTATTCCGTTATAAAGATGTTTAAAAATATTCTGATGCAAAAAGTAAATTCTTCACTTTTTAATTATATGAATTAAAATTATATGAGTTAAATTACGCTGCTAATAAAATTCATAGTTTTTACTTATTAAAACTTAGAAATGAGAGTTTCTTGAATAAATTTGGGCAGGAAAGTCACATTATTATGTCCTTTGTCTGCATATTTAAAATGCAGTTTTATTGAGATTTATATCGCTACCTAATTCAGATTTCGTACGGATATTAAATAAAGAAAAGGTTCATATGGACGCGAATGTGTAAATAAATAAGGTCTACTCAATATATTTTATAAAAATATACAGTAGCATTTTGCTACGTTTCATGGGAAATATGTTCTTTTTTTTTTTTTTTTTTTTCAAAATCATAAAGAATTAAAATATTCAACCTTATTAACCTCTTCGTTACTGAATATTAATGCACTATTATTGATTATTACTGAATTATTTCTTATCCCTTTTGACTTCAGATCGAGATTTTTAATTTATTTGCATTAGTTCGAACCTTAGACTTCAAAACATATCATTCTGATATCGAAATTGTAATTATGTTTGAGTATCATTAATAAAACGGGGAAAAAATGAGGTCCACATATGTGCACCCAGGGAACGAAGAGGTTAAAGAGAACAACATACCATTCGATCAGAAATTAATACATTTTCGCGAAAGAATTCATAAATTGGCTATAGAATATTTTTATCGAAATACACAGTAACATTTTACTACAATTCATGAAAAATCTGTTTCTTTACGCATTCATCAATCATCCGTTATTTATTTATTGTTATAGGTAATGAGGTTTAGTGATTTACTATATCAAAATAAAATGTACATAAGCTTTGCCTCTCATAAACCCACTAAGAAGATAATAAATGATATGAAGTTACACTTATTGCTCGGAATAAATGGGAGTTAATCTAC
This sequence comes from Maratus speciosus, assembly GCA_963932465.1. Classification (NCBI taxonomy): domain Eukaryota; kingdom Metazoa; phylum Arthropoda; class Arachnida; order Araneae; family Salticidae; genus Maratus; species Maratus speciosus. The sequence goes on along the minus strand of OZ010789.1, from coordinate 588,470,485 downwards.
ATATTTCTGTTCTTGATCTGTAATGCTACAGATTATGGTGTCAGTGTTTAAATTTACGAAATCCATTTAAATGGTAATATCGTTTAGTATATATCAGTATAATTAAATTCAAAACAAGTGAATACCGCATCACCCTATATTATGCAATAAGAAATTTTCAATAAAAATCGTAACGTATCTGAATATAAATAAAAAGCAGTACATAAAGTACCATTCTTTTATGAAATAATTGTGTACATTATAATATCCCCAAGTTACAGAATATGGGGTGAAAACCATGATATATATTATTTCTGATATCAACATCCGTTTTTCTCTTAACATACTAAAGGCACAGCGGTGAATGAGGTATTTTTCGAAAGGTTCTGCAAGCGACTTTTGATGTAGTGTATTGATATTTCGCTAAAAGCGCTATTTGATAAAACGAAATTCAAGTTAATGAAAAAATTTATCAACAAATAATCTCAATGATTGCGGTGAGAAAGCTACTGTTTTTTTTTTTTTTTTTTTTTTTTTTTTTTTTTTTTTTTTTTTTTTTTTATTGATAACTCAAATAGACTTTTTACATTCAATATATTTTTTGAATGCCAATTACAATACTAAAAACAATATTTATACGAAAAACAGTAATAGTGAATTCAAATAAAGTTTTGAAATGTATTAAAAGTGATATTTTCCTATTGGTCTCGCGTCGGTATTAAACAGCCAAAGATCGCTTTGGCTTTGTACAAAGTATAACGATTTCAGATGATAATTATCAAACAGCGTGGTCCTTATTAGAGGAAAGATATTCCAATAAAAGACAACAAGTGTTTACTCACATTAAAAAATTAATGTCCATTAATTCAATACAAAGTGAAACACCTAGTTCTATTCTTAATTTAGCAGATACCGCCAGTGAATGTATCAGATCTCTAGAAATTCTCGATCAAAAAATTGAAGGGTTTGCGGATACAATAATAATTTATATATTGTGGCAGAAATTAGATGGGTCCACAAAATTATGGTTTGAACGTGAACAAAAAAAAAGACGAGCTACCAAAATTAAAAGAATTAATCGAGTTTTTAAAAAGACAAGCGAGAACATTGCAAGTTTCCAAACCTCTTATAAATAATGTAACTCCTAAACGCAATGCTCAACAACGAATCACTAGTATGGTATCTACATCTAATGGTAAAAACTCAAAAACATTTAAATGTGTTAAGTGTCAGAGTAATGAATTCCACGGTTTGCACAAATGTCCAGAATTCTTAAATCTTTCAGTGGCTTCTAGATATGAATTCGTAAAGAAAAATAATATTTGTTTTAACTGTTTAAAATTCCACTCGGTTAGAAATTGTAAATCTACTTATTCTTGTCAGAAATGTATGAAAAAAACATTCGAGTTTACTGCATTTCGAGAATGAAAATGAAAAGCAAATTCAAAACAGCGATAGAAAAAAATGAATTTATCTCAAAACCCGAGGTCAGTGATTGCAATACCCAAAACCAGAATCAAATCGTAGCGCATTCAAATCTAGACCCGAATGCTGCAACATTTCACATTTCTAACGAAAGAGTATTTTCAGGTACATCTGTTTGTGAGATGAATTAGTTAAGTTCTGGCATCTTATCAACTGTCATTGTTTATATTAAAAATAAATTTGGTGAAATTAAGCCGTTAAGAGGTTTGATTGATGCTGGATCAATGAGTAATTTCATTACGATTCAGTGTGCTGATTATTTAGGAATTAAGAAAGAAAAAATAAAAGTTGCGGTTTCAGGATTAAATGGCATCTCCGTGAATATTAACTCCAAGGTAAAAGCATTAATTTCGAACAATTCAAATTTTAAGGCGCAAATAGAACTTCTTTGTGTACCAAAAATATCGGATACTATTCCAGTAAATCGGATTAACGTTCCAACCGAACATTACCTTAATGACATTAAATTAGCGGATCCAGAATTTTACAAACCTGGAAAAATTCATGTTCTTTTGGGAGCTCAAATATTTTATGATCTTTTAGAAGTCGGTCGAATTGAAGTCCCCAATTCTAATTTAAAATTCCAAAACTCAGTATTTGGATTCATTGCCTGTGGAAGCGTATTAAATGCTGACAATCAAATCACGCAAAATACTCATTGTGGGCTTGTTTGTAACTATGAAGATTTGACAAAAGAAGTTCAAAAATTCTTTCAGTTAGAAACATTAGGGATAAAAGACGATCCCACATGTACTGACGAAGATATAGCATTAGAAATATTCGAAAAATCTGTATCTTATAAAAATAAACGTTACGAAGTTACCTTACCATGGAAAAAAGATTGGCGAGAAATGAACGACAATTTCAAAATAGCCAATAATAGACTAAACTGTCTTAAAGTGAAAATGAAGCGAAAATTAAAGCTTCGTGCTCAATATTGTGAGACTTTGAAAGATTATGAAAATAAATGAATCATAGAAAAAATAACGGAAACGCACAGGCCAGTGGAGAAACCACTTTTTATCTTCCACATCAACCTGTCTTTAGACAAAGCCTGACAACGAAAATGAGAGTAGTCTTCGATGCCAGCTCACACGATGTTGGCGAATTATCGTTAAATGATTGTCTTTGGCCAGGTCCAAATCTTAATCTAAACTTATTCGATCTACTTATCAATTTTAGATTAAACAAAATAGCATTGATACGTGATATAGAAAAGGCCTTTCTGCAGATATCCCTAGCGGAGAAAGACAGAGATGCAGTGAGGTTTTTATGGATTGGAGATAGTGGTATAGAAATATATCGCTTCAACCGAGTTCTTTTTGGTGTGAATGCTTCCCCCGTTTCTTCTTGCTGCTACTCTAAGAAAACATATCAAGAATTTTCAAGTTAGATATCCTACAACAACAAAATTATTAGATAGGTGCCTCTACGTTGATGATTTCATCGCTGGTGCTGACAACTTGCAAGATGCGTTAGAAATCTCTCGAAATGCTGTTTATATTATGAGTGAGGCAAGTATGAAACTCAGAAAATGGTCAACTAATGATAACGATTTGGTGGGGCAATGGAAACAAGAAGGGTTTGATACTCAGCCTCTACATAACCCAATTGAATTAGGATTTGACTCAACAAAGGTTCTAGGAATGTGTTGGCATACGAGTGAAGATTGCTTTATCGTAGATGTAAAAGGCTTACTAGAAATTTTATCAAAAAATGAAAACACCAAGCGCTTCATCCTGCGTGCTATTGGAAAAATATTCGACCCTCTTGGCTTGCTCACTCCTTATACTATTCGCATGAAATGCCTATTTCAAGATCTGTGGTAGAGGAAAATTGCTTGGGATGAAGATCTACCAATAGATGTTAAAGAAAAGTGGCTTCAATGGTGTTCTGAGATCCCACTCCTCTCCGACCTAAAAATTCCAAGAATTGTGCTAAATTCAACGAAAGAAGAAAATTCAGATGTGGTAGAGATTCACTGTTTCTGCGATGATAGTAAGAAAGCCTTCGGCACTGTCATATACCTCAGAATTGTAAAAGAAAATGCTATTGAAGTTAACCTTGTGACTTCAAAAAGTAGAGTTACACCTCTTAAAAAAATCACTTTATCAAGATTAGAGCTATTGGGAGCTTTACTTGCTGCCCGACTAGGTAATGCAGTCAAGAAAATAGTAGATCATAAGAAGCCATCAGATGTGTTCTTCTGGACAGACTCGAAAATCACTTTGTACTGGATTAGAGGTTCTAGTAAAAGATGGAAATCATTCATAGCGAATCGTGTCAACGAGATTCAATCTTTGACTGACTCCAATTCGTGGTTTCATTGTCCGGGAAAGTCTAATCCAGCCGACCTCCTTACCAGAGGCGTCAGTGTTGATATGCTCTTAGAAAAGGATTTGTTGTTTAAAGGTCCCCCCTTTTTGAGAGAAACTGTTCTCCCAACTAATGACTGCAACATCCAAAATTCGCCAGATGACTATTCTGATGAACTAAATAAAACAGTTAAATGTGAAAATGATAACTCTTTAGTTACTCTAGCTATTTATGATCAAAATTATTTATTAGATTATATTATTAGTGTTAGTAAACATTTTATAACTATCATTCGTATTTTATGTTATGTGCTTAGATTTATTCATAACCTTCGAAAGATTAATAGAGTGAAAGATCATCTTACTTCTAAAGAATTGAATGCTGCAGAATTATCACTGATAAAGATGGTTCAACAAAGTGAGTATCAGGAAGAAATAAAATGTCTTCAGAAAGGTAATTCAGTACCAAATAAAAGTAAACTAAATTCTTTAAATTGTTTCTTAGATGAAAGTAATATTTTAAGAGTTGGGGGTAGATTGGGTAACTCATATTTGACAACAAATGAAAAACATCCTATGGTTCTGCCAAGTAAGCATCCCCTTACTTTAATTATTGTAAGATTATTTTCATTTAAAGTATTTACATGTAGGATCGCAAACATTGTTGTACCATATTCGTCGTAAATTTTGGATAACTAATGGAAGAAACATCTGTCGCAAAATAACATATGAATGTGTCACTTGTTTTAAAAACAAGCCTGTATTAGCGAGTCAAGTTATGGGTGACTTGCCCAAAGAGCGTGTTACACCTTCATTTCCATTTTCCATTATTGGAACTGATTATTGCGGCCCTTTTTACATTAAATTCAAATATCAAAGGAAAGGTACATATTATAAAGTGTATGTATGTATATTCGTTTGTCTCTGCATCAAAGCTATTCATCTAGATTTCGTTTCAGATCTCACTTCTGCAGCCTTCATTGCTTGTTTTAAGCGGTTTGTTAGCAGAAGGGGAAAGTGTTCAAAAATATTTTCTGATAATGCAAAAAACTTTGTAGGGGAAAACTTAGAATTGAAAAGGCTTCACAATTTGGTTAGACACCCAGATGAAGCATTAGCTGATTATTTTGCAAGGGAAAATATCGAATGGAATTTTATTCCCCCGAAAGCGCCGAACTTCGGTGGTCTTTGGGAGGCAGGGGTTAAATCATTCAAATTCCATCTAAAACGTGTAATTGGTAACGCGCACCTCACTTTAGAGGAATTTCTGACAGTAATTCTAGAAATTGAAAGTGTTTTGAACTCAAGACCTCTGTCCCCATTATCATCAGATTTCGACAATTTCGAGACTCTGTCACCGGGTCATTTTCTTATAGGTAGGCCCTTAACGTCTATTATTGAACCCCAGCTCACTGAAATTTCGGAAAACAAACTTAGCAACTGGCAAAAAATAACAAAATATAGCCAGCAAATATGGAAATTATGGAAGCGAGACTATCTGAACACCTTGCAGCAACGTAATAAATGGTAAATAAATAAAAACAATATAAATGTTGGTTCTCTCGTATTGATCAAAGATGAAAATATGCTCAGCACAAAATGGGCAACAGGTAGGATTTCCGAGATATTTCTCGGTAAGGACAAAAAAGTTCGAGTAGTGAACATTCGTCTACCTAACGGTACAATAATAAAGAGAGATGTGAGAAATATTTGTCCCCTTCCAATTAATGGAAACTAATTTATTTAATGTATATATTTGGTTTATTTTGAATATATTTTGTTGTTAATTTCTATAGTATGTTTTATTGTATTCAAATGTAAAGTAATTCTGCCATTTTTCCTTTGTTATTAATTATATCTTTGCATTGTTATATGTAGTATTATGTAATTTTATATTATATATTAGAGTAGTTTTGAAACCTGCAGGTTTCAACGGTCGGGAGTATGTTACTGATCGTAATTAAAATCTCCCGTACGAGGGCGCTGTGTCAGCGCCGTAATTTTATTTATTATTCCAATCGTCTGCGTGTTGACGATAGATTGTAATTTAGTTACTAGTGAGTGGAAACACTGATTTTTTGTTGTTATTTGAGATAATGGAATGTTTGACTTGGAAACGGCCAGAGAGACTGTTTCACTCTTAACAATTATTGTTTTAAAATAAAGAAATATACAGTTCACTGCGAAGAGTTCCTTAAAAATGGTGTCATTGAGTAACTTATTGTTTTATTTCTAACACTATTCAAATACACTATAGTAGGGTATAAAAATTTTTCAAGGGCAAGAACACCAAATTATTGTGTATTGTTTGAAATAAGATGCAAAGAATAAAAACTTTTTTATGGGATGGACCAAAGTAGAATTCAAAATAGCACGATACTCACAAAAAATATTCTGACAACACTCAAATCAACATAAGAATTTTGCATTTCTAATTAAAACATAATCAATCGGAGATTAATAAGTATAACCTTAATAAATGTTGGGTATCACAAATACATTTAAAGAAAAATAGTCTACGAGCTGATATCTAAAGCGAAATAAAATAATGAAAATCAGGTAAAATAGTAAAAATTTCAAAGATTCCTTGACGTTTCAAAACATAATTGTGTTGCAATTAGTTCATTTAAAAAACTTTCCATTATAAATGCTATATTAGATTTTAAGGTATTACTTAAGGAGTAGTTTGTAGGAGATGAAAAATATTAATGGATTCCTGAAAATTTTTCCCCTAGTAGCATCGACAGATCGTATTTTTCTCGGCCTTTCATCAATTCCTCGAAATGTGCTCGAGTAATAACACAGGTATATCCTTGCGAGCAGTACCTGAGAACCGGTTTTCGATGGGCACAATTTCCTCGTTTAAAAGGTATCATTATGAGCATAATTACCGAGGAAAATGTGCTAATCGCATAGTCATGTGCAACAGATAACGGCCCGATATCAAATCACGGTGAAATTTGCTAGAAAACACAGTTTTTCTGGAAGCGTGAATCTGATTGGTTGAAACACGAGAGCTACGAAGATCCCGGATGAAGACGATGTTGTTGACGGCCGTTCGCGAGGAAGAAGGAAGCGGTCGCCATTGCTACACCGCATTTTCCTTGGAATAAATACATTTTTTCCGGAAATATGTAAGTACCTATTTCATTCTTTCTGATGTTATTACCTTTTTCATTTGACAATGCTTCTGATTTACACACGTTTTCCCGTGCTCTTGATTGTAATGCACCTTTTTTAATAGTCTGTGTAATTGTTTATATTTAATCTTATATGACAACAAAGCGCAATTTAAAACTGAAAAAAAAATTGATTTCATTTCTGATTTTTGGATTTCGGAGCTTGGCAAGTCTGTATGTAGTAGGGTGTCAACGATTTAAATCAGTTGATTTAAATCAGCGATTTAAATCATGATTTTAATCAAGTGATTTTTTTAAAAAAAATCATTGATTAAAATAAAAAAAAATCTAAATGTTTAAAATGTCGTAAAAAGTATTCAAATCTAAGATGAACATAATTTGGAAAGTTTCTACAGGTATTGTGACTTATGAATACACAAAACAAAGCTTTAAATAATTGTTTCTAAGCATAATTCCTGAGTATTGTGAAAATTTAAGTACAGTAAGTTTGTAAAAAGCATGGTTTTTATCTAACAAACATAAAAAGCATTTAATTTAAAAATGATATTTCAATCTAATATAATTTACAATGCCATAATTTCCTTTTAATAATCAAGTTATTCATTCTGTTATACTATGCAATAAACATAGCAATAGAGTGTCAATGATTTTAATCAATTGATTTGAATCAGATGATAAAATCACATATTTTCTGATTTTTTTAAATAGTGTGAAAAAGCATTATAATCAGTAATGAAAATGATCACTAAACCACTTGTAAAAAATGTAATATTTGTTATTGTTAATTATAAAAATATTAAACTGTGTAAAAAGAAGTATTGTACATTTAAAAAAAAAAAACATCTAACTAAATGTTAAATAACTTCAAAACATTATAATATTTAGTAGCTATTCAAATATTTTAATGTTATGGGGAAAAAATCCGATTTAAGTTTCAAAAATACAATTTTTGTAATCTATTTTTAAATTATGTGTGAATTTGCTGTATACATTGCTACAATTTTTGATCGATTTGATATACATACGCTTTAGAACCTGTGTAAAATTACTGGCTGCTTTATGTATTTATCAAACTATTATTTATCACCTTTTTTCAATCACTTTTTCAAAAATGTAGATTGTGTTCTTAAAATGTTAATTGTTTAATAATTACAAAATTTAATCTGTATCATCAATTTAAAATTAAATGCAATTTATCAATAACTTTAAAAAAATGTAAGCAGTATTTAATATTGGTTTACATAATTATTACAAAATATTAATGCACATAATGTTGTATGTTACTAAAGAAATTTTTAATTTGCAGTTTTTTGTAAATTCTATAATTGCATAATTAAAATTTTATTAATTAAAGCAAAAAAACATAGATTATGTTAGTAACTGAAGGGTTGTTCATTTTTGAAATGCCTAATTCTTGGTAAATGTTTAATATTTTAACACAGGGGAAAAAAAAATCTGATTTAAATTTAAAAAATCTGATTTCTTAAAAAAAATCATGATTTTTTTACACCCTAGTATGTAGTAGTATTTTGTTTCTGAAACCAAGCAGTCTGGCAGCCAAAATCCAAAATGCTTTAGTATCATTCAGTCAAGATTTAAGGATACTAAACAAAAAACATCTTTTAACGCTTTCGTTTATTAACACACAAAACAACCCCTACTGCTGGGATATTTAAAAAGAAAAAAAAAACAGGCAGAGGGGTGATATTAAAATACAAAAAAGTTCATAAAATACTCTTATTTTTATCGCTTATGATAAAAAATAAATTTTTGCAGGGTTCGCAAATATCAAAATAGTCAAATACTTATTGCTGATTATAAATATTTTGAGATTTAATATAAATTGGAAACTAAAATATATTGCACCTAAAAAGAACACAATCTTTTTCTTTCTATTTACACCAAAATTGACAGTCAACTAATTGAAAACAGAAACAATTTGCTTTTCACAAAAAACAAACATTCACTATCAAGGGAATTTTTATACACAAAACAAAATATATATTTTACTGAAGAATTTGAATGCAAATGTTAGCATGCCTGTATTTTTATTGCCTAACCTTTTTAAACTAAATTAAATGAAAACTAGAAAATATTCTTTCTAATGAAACTATAAGTAACTCATTGTCTTCTAAATTAGGCAGTTTATAAATTAATATTGCTCCACACAAATATTGGTTCTACATTTATAAATCAACATTCAGAATCCTTGGTGTTCTGCTGGTCCGCGACCACTGAAAATTCAACCTGACCACTAAGGGGCAGTCCATAAATGATGTCACACTTTTTGGCCCCTCCCCCCCACCCTTTGTCACACTTCACCTTACCTCTTGCCCTCCCCTCTTGTCGCATGTCATGCTATATTACATAACATTTACTTGCAGTTCAGAAACAAAGCACTGCTTTATAGATCATATTTAAAATTTTAACTTTATAATTAAACTTTCATATTAACTTTAACTATTTGTTTTAACAACATTTGTGAGCATAGCTATAAAATATGATTTGTGTATTTATTTTGTATGAAATAATATTAAGGTTTACGACAAAAAACATAAATTAATATGCAATAGTCATAAAATATTAATATGAAAGAGCATTTGAAAACAGTAGTATTTTGGAATTTGAAATGGAATTTAATATATTTGGCTTTAAATCTTATCCTTTAGTGTTGACTCTAGAAAAAAAAGGGCCGCCGGGCGGTAATTTTTCAAAAAGGGAACACTATTCTAAAAAAAGGGAACACTATCTAAAAAAGGGTACATTTCTTCAAAAAGGAAACATTGTTCTAAAAAAAAGGCACATTTTTTTTTTTTTTCAAAAAAGGGACACTTAAACCTTGTTCACAAAAATATTTTGAACTGGTTTGTTTAGAGAGCCTAGAATTTGTGATATTTTTTCGGGATCAATTGGATTTCCACGGGGCACATAGGAAATGTTGAAAAGGGCAGCTGGGCGTATAGGGAGGGTTTAAAAGAGCCGCCGGGCGCAGAAAAGAAATAAAAAGGGCCGCCTAGCGCTGCGCCCTGCTAAAAAGCGGCTTAGAGTCAATACTATCCTTACTTTATGAGTATAAAATACTTTCAAGGATCGATGCAGGTTTTTATTCTTGGGGCCTATTTTGTGAAAAGTAAGTTATTTTTGTGAATTTTATAATATTTTTGTGAAAAATAGCATTTTTTAACGAAAGTGGAAATCCAGTTACTCATTCGAACCAAGAATTTATAAACAAGAACTTCTTTAAATCCCCTTGCTAAATTTTTTGTTTTTCGTGATCTGGTTTTATTTACAAATTACACATTTTAAAACAGTTTTTATAAAAAAGAATGTTATGAAAGGGGCCTGTTTATTAAAAGGAATTTTGTGAAGGGGCCTATTTTATTAAATAGATTTTTGTGAAAGGGCCCTAAATAGGCCCCAAATTTTGCATGGATCGACCCCTGATTTTAATTTCAAAATAACTTCAAAATTTAATCTGCTGATTTTTAATGCTTTTATTTTAACCAAAATGTGTGATGTTACATTTCTTCTGACCCCCTCCCATCCCCTTGTCACAATTTCACGAACCCTACTCCAAGCATGACATTAGTTGTGGGCAGCCCCTAATTTGAAAAATTTAGTTGTCCGCATAACCAGTAACTTTTCTGCCCTCCCGGTCGCAAATCACAATTTTATTTTATTTTTAACAAATTAAAATTTCACATTTTATTAATGCTGAAAATTTTGGATAACTGAAAAGTGAGTTTGGTTTATATTCTGGGGAGGGGAGAGGGCTCAAAGGGTTAAAGGTGCTTAATAGAATTTTATGTTGTGGACCAGTAAATTCTAATGTGTGAGTCCTTGAGACCAGTGACTTTTTATTAATCAGTTCTAACACAGCAAATTTAGCTCGAAACATAAAGATTGGGGGATATATATATAATAGTAGAAATAAGCAAAAAAAAAAAAATGCAATTTTGTACCAATCATTCTGACAGCCATAGTTTGGTTATCTTCACTGCAGTCTTTATTGGTTGTTGCCATACTTTCTTAGCAATCTTCTATAATTAGAATGCACAGACAAGATATTTGACTGTGGTCCAAAAATGATAAACATGTAACAAATGTGACCATATTACACTTATGAACTTTATGGTCTTAAATCACATAGTTTGGCGACTTTTTTTTTCTTTTTGTTTTTTTTTAAATATAATATATAAGTGAACTATTAAATGCAGTCAACTCTGTGAAATCCGCTGATGTATAATCCGCCAATGTCTATTATCCGGACTACATGTTGGAATGTAAACAATGAAAATTCCATTAACAGTTAAACTCTTAGATAAAGTTAAATTTGGTATTTTTTTTCATAAGTTATCATTTCTCCAATGAATAAATATTTAAATATAAATTGGACATAAATGTTTAAATTTCCCAGGGCAACAAAATTTTATCTCAGAGCAAAAAGTAATGATTGTTCATAGACTATAGAAAAAAATTATTGACAACAAAGCAAAACTGAAATTACCATTATGTTGTGTCAACGTTTAAAAAAATTAATACAATTAGTAAAATAATAATGCATTATGTTTTTCTTTTACATTGTAATTATAGTTTGTGTGCAGTTGTTTCTAATTTATTGCCAGACTCTAAAAAGTAAAATGTAAACAAATGGATGATCTATAATCTGCAAAAATGTGTAATCCGCAAAACCCTCTGTCCCTAAGTGTGAAAATTTCACAGAGTCGACTGTATATAATTTTATTTTTATTTTATGAAAATCAAAAGGGTTTTGTCGTAAAGATGAAAATAAGCACTCGCCACCCAGCGATTAAACTTGAAAGACTGGCGACTAAAAATATGGAAGGAACCGGTCAAATGCAGGATTTTGTAAAAAAAAAAAAAAAAAAAAAAAAAAAAAAAAAACCCTCAAATTTCGTCAAAAAATCACGAAAAATGCCGCTAATTTTGTCAAGAGATCGCGAAAGAAGCGTAAATTTCGTCAAAGGATGGCTAAAAACTCGAATTTCATCGAAGGATCGCGAGAACTCAAATTTCTTCGAAGGATCACGAAAACTCAATTTCTTTGAAGGATCGTGAAAACTCAATTTCTTCGTAGGATCACGAAAATTCCAATTTCTTGGAAGGATTGCGAAAACTCAATTTCTTCGAAGATTCGCGAAAACTCCAATTTCTTCGAAGCATTGTGAAAACTCTCATTTCTTCGAAGCATCATGAAAACTCTCATTTCTTCGAAGGATCGTGAAAACTCGCATTTCTTCGAAGGATCGTGAAAACTCGCATTTCTTCGAAGGATCGTGAAAACTCGCATTTCTTCGAAGGATCGTGAAAACTCGCATTTCTTCGAAGGATCGTGAAAACTCGCATTTCTTCGGAGGATCGTGAAAACTCTCATTTCTTCGAAGGATCGTGAAAACTCCAATTTCTTCGAAGGATCGTGAAAACTCCAATTTCTTCGAAGGATCGTGAAAACTGCAATTTCTTCGAAGAATCGCGAAAACTCTCATTTCTTCGAAGGATCATGAAAACTCCATTTATTCGAAGGATCGTGAAAACTCCAATTTCTTCGAAGGATCGTGAAAACTCCAATTTCTTCGAAGGATCGTGAAAACTCCAATTTCTTCGAAGGATCGTGAATTTCCAATTTCTTCGAACGATCGAGAAAACTCAATTTCTTCGTAGGATCGCAAAAACTCCAATTTCTTGGAAGGATCGCGAAAACTCAATTTCTTCGAAGGTTCGCGAAAACTCCAATTTTTTCGAAGGATCGCGAAAACTCCAATTTCTTCGAATGATCGCGAAAACTTCAATTACTTCGAAGGATCGCGAAAACTCCAATTTCTTCGAAGGATCGCGAAAACTCCAATTTCTTCGAAGGATCACGAAAACTCAAATTTCGTCGAATGGCTGCTGAAAAATCGTGAATTTCATCGAAGGATCTGGGGGGGGGGATGCAAATTTCATCATAGGGCGCGGAAAAGTTCAACTTTTGTGAATGGTTCGCAGAAAAGACTAGAACGGGCTCTGTGACAGACTGACAGAGGAGCGAGACGAATAGGGTTTCATCAGATGAACGAAACCCTAAAAATTGAATTTCAAGCCCTGTCTTCAGCGGTTATAAAATTTTTGCGACGATTGATAAATCCTGCCATTTCGTTTTACGATTGATTGACAAAATTTACTCTGTTTTTCCTCTGTTGAATTGAAAAATTGCATGTTTTTTTTCTGAGATGAGTAGACAATTTGATATTTTATCCCATTAATCGATCACAATTAAAAGATTTCGCAGTTTTTTTCTTGTGTGGAGTTGACATATTTCTTGATTTCCCCCCCCCCCCCCTCTTTACAATCAATTAAACAAATTTTGCATTTCCCTTGCCTATTCGATGAATTTAGCTGGTTTTTTTTTCTCCTTCGGCCAATTAGTGAAATTGATTTTTTTTTGCAGCTGATTGATGTATTTTTCGATTAAATTACATAAAAGGGTGAATCAAAAAAAGCAGTAAGGACCCCTGTGTGCATAAAGTAGTTAGTAGTAGGGCCGCCGGGCTTTATGCCCTGACAAATAAGCCCATAGTCAATACTATTTTTACATTACCAAAATTCCTTTTTAGGTGCATTCGTAATTATATAAATATGTAGATATAGTTGTCATTCAGTCAGTACGTCTGTCTGTCTGTCACTCTGCATATAACTGAGGAAAAACTACCCAACCGAATGTTCTGAAATTTTAAATATATAATTATTGCAATATTTTGTTGAGTCATTTCAAATTTTATGAAAATCAGATCTATAGTTTAATGACAGGGATAGTCTAAAGTTTTCCATTACATTACGGCCAATGGGGAAAAAAAAATTCAAGTGCATTTTAATGATGTTACAGCCTTTCGAACAGAATGAAATGGATATGCACTTATTGAACCGTACTAAAATATACATTCAGTGAGTACAATATGCGGTGCAAAAAATATTTATAAAACTAGCTATAGTACGAACGCACTTCATTAGCTACGTTTGACGTGCAATTTCCAACTTGTTTTTGTGTATCAGTACTTTAATGAAATCCAATATTTTTTTTACATTTCAATTTTTTTTTTTTAATCCTTAGGATATACCTAGAATTCCTGAGAGTCCACTCTGAGAACGCAAACCCCTTGCAACGTGACTTTTTAGAGAAATCTGTTTAACGGTAATTATAATTATGTTTATGCTAAAGAAACTACTTTTTGCAGTAGATGCTGCTTAATGTGATTATGTGTAATATCAGCCTGTTAGTGTTTACAAAATCATCATGTCTCGACCTAATGCATCATGCTAAAAGCATCGCTTTGTGTGAAAAATATTTTGAATTACATTAAGAATTATATAAAAAAATTCAGTTGTAGTTGGTTCAATATATTCTTAATGCAGCAAACCAGTCCCATGAGATACAAATGTACTTTTTAAATTAACTTAATTTTTTATTTATATATTTTGCTAAATCATACTTAATTAATGCAAAATTATACCCAGGTTTCACTGATAAATGTATATGTATTATGTAGAAGTTTAAAGTGTTCTGCAAAAAAACTCAATAAAGTCCCCCCCCCTTTTTTTAAGAAAACTCCGAGTTTTAGACCAGTGTGCTGGGTTTTTTAAAACCCTGTATATTGTTATCAAAAACTTGTGGTCCCGAAGTAATCACATTAAGCAGCATCTATACTATACAGTGAAACCCCGATCTATCGTTCCAGCATCCATCGTTTTCCCACATTGATCGTTTTACTTCTATGGTCCCTGCACAAATTATACTTAAATAATGTTAACGAAACCCGCATTCATCGTTCGTCAAGAAATCTTTTTCCCGCATTCATCGTTGTAAAATTTTTCTCCCCACCGAAATGAAATTGAAGGTCAAGCGGAACCATATGACATACAAACTGGAATTACTTCTTTTATCCTAAAATAACTCATTTGAGCTGTTTCGGGAGGGGGGGGGGCAGAGATTATCAAGAGGTCGTACATCTTCTTGATGCCGGAATAATCAATTGTTTTAAGTAGGGATTGACCGAAGCAGCAATTTTGCCGAATACCGAATACCGAAGCTTCGGTCAAAGTGTACACCGAATATTCGGTATTCGGCAACCGAATACTTAAAAATTTTTAATATACATTTTTTCATATATTAGCTTTTTTAATAAACTTTAATTAAAATTAAATTCTTAGTAATTTAATTCAGTTACATTTTTATTCTTAAATCTAATTTCACCAAAAAAATTTAATGACTACTTTCCACTCACAAATTCATTAACCCATCACTTATATTTTATTATTTTATCACTAGTCAATACCCAAAATAACCTATGAAAGTATTAAACTATACAGGCTATTATTAAGGGTAAGGATTGTTAGAAAAACTAAAGTTCATTCAAATAAAAAGAAACAATATTGTCATTAAGCTGATTTACTGATTGTCTAATTATAAACGTATTTAATAGGAATGTTCCCAAATACAAAAGGTATATCAATTTATACATTTAACTATTTTCTGTCAAATTATTGATACATATTTATATTTTGATTAATAGTTTAACATTGTGGTGATGAAGATAACAAATTTGAGCAATTTTAATGGTTATTAAAGCTATAGGATAGTCATAGAGGCATACTTATTTGATACATTTTCTTTAATATACACCTTAGATATACAGACATGAAATCTGACGTACCTATTTGAGGTGTATGTTAAAGAAAATACACATTAAATAAATTTAAATTAAGAAAACTAAAGTAAAAATAATTAAAATTAAATTATAAGAGAAAGATGCCCACCATCCTTACTTTTTTTTTCTCATCGTAGATAGTTGTTTTGATTTCACCCCTATGTAGGCTATTTTAGGAAAGAAAAAGTTTTTTTTATATTAAAAATGTCCTTTCACTTGTTTTTTGTAGTACAACTGAACTCTGAACTCATGCACATAATATTGAAACTCATCGTTTAGCCTATTCTACTTCTAATTAAAAGAGAATTCTTCTACTTCTAAGAAAATACTTACCCGCAATTATTCTGCCGAATACTTATAAGTATTCGGCCGAAGCCGAATATTCGGTTTACATGCCGAATCACCGAATACCGAATCGACTATACGGTATTCGGTCAATCCCTAGTTTTAAGCAGTTTTACAGGAGAAAGCTAGTGAAATATCTTTGTTTCATGGAATAAGCAAAAGAACGTACTCCAAAAATAGAGCTTCTGCAGGCTATTCATTTTGTACTTTCAGCTTGGCATGGAGTAACTTCTTCATTCCATCCAGAAGTGTTTCGTGAAATGCAGTTTTTTTTTGCGAAAAACTCATGAAGAATGCTCAACAGAAGGGAAGGAAAATAATGAATATGCTGACGATAATGCAAATGAAGAGTGGTTGCGTGTAAAAGAGGATGTCTCTGTTAAATATTTCTATTGATCGAGATGTTGCGACATGTGGTGTCCTAAGCAAAGAAGAAATGTGTGATGATGCAAAAAATGAAAATAATGGCGAAGAAGCAGAGGATAATGTTCATGCCGATGAAGCTAAGCCTACACCAGCGCAAAATCTGTCTGATTTAATTACGGCATTTGAAACTATACGAACTTTTTTATATGTACATGAAATTACAGAAAATGACCAGAAATATGTTGTACATCCTGAAAATGTGTTGTTTAATTTAAAAAATGAACGAAAAACTGAATATAAAATTACTCATTTTTAGAATAAATATCCATTTTCTACAACTTTGATTTATTTATTTTACAGTTTGGTCTGTAACAAATTAGTATTTATTAATATACTGTATACATTGCATGTATTAGTAAGTAATGCTTAAACTTTTTTTTTTTTTTTTTTCGTGTTTTGACGTTAAACCACATTCATCGTTTTCCTGCATTTATCGTTTTTTCCACACACACCTTGAAAAACGATGGATCGAGGTTCTACTGTATTTAAATATTAATAAATTTGTATGTGTTCAAACTGTTCAAAGCAAAAAAGACAGTATTTATATGAAACATTTAATTATAGACTTTTTTCCATAATTGTATTAAAATATGTATTACTTTCCTTTCTCTTCAGTTTGTAGAATTTTTTTGTTGTTGGATTCGTATTGATTTTAAGCAGAAAATTCGTGTTTTGGTTGGTATAAACTGATCCATGTTAAACGTTAATGTTTTTGAGTTACCAGACGTAACTTGACGTCTCTTGCTACTTCAAAGAGTATGTTAAGTTATACACTAACGTAACAAATACTTCTTTATTATAGGGGCTATGACATAACTCAGTCATGACCGAGTTAAGATTAAGAAAGTGTGATTTCTTGGCAAATATTATAAACTGTCGTGAAAGTGAAATTGCGACCAATAAAAAATGTCTAACTATATATGGCTTATTTATTATTATTATATATATATATATATATATATATATATATATATATATATATATTGTATTAATTGTTATGTTTTATTTACGCATAAATTAAACTAATAGTTTTTTAATGTGTATATTAAATGGTATCAACATAAAATAAATAATTGTTTGTGCGTTTGATACATTGATAACTATTTTATAAAGATATTTCAATCTGTGAATGTTTTTAAAATGTAAATAAAGGTTGCCACAAAGTGATTTTGAAAATGTTGATAAATTGCCAAATAATTTTTGCAGTTGTAATTATTTATGAGTACAAAAACAACGAAGATAATGTGTCAAATGATTTCTGCCAAAATATACCAACTGACTGTGAATCTGCAGTAGCAAAATATTTTAAGCACTAAAAAGTATAAAATATAAATAAATAAAAAATGTATTTAAAAATATTACTTTTTTATCATTTCAAATTTTCAAATAGTTTAATAATATAATTATGATTACACATTGAGTAAGCAGTTTAGAAGAAGTGTAGTTATAATTGTTTATGAGTACAAAAACAATGAAGATAATGTGTCAAATCATTTCTTCGAAAATATGCCAACTGACTGTGAATCTGCAACAACAAAATATTTAAACACTAAAAAGTAGAAAAGCTAAAAAAAATAATGTATTTATAAATTTATATGCCTACTCTTTTTATCATTTAAAATTTTCAAATGGTTTAATAAATATAATTATGATTACACATCAAGAAAACCGTGTAGAAGTCTATTTTTAAGGACCATTTCATGTTTTTTATCCAAGTGTCAATCAAAAGGATGAATTTTCAATAATCGGGCCCATGCCAAATTAACGTGTTGTAATGAAAAATTTTTTTAACTACATAAACTTGCAGTTTTGAAAGGTGTGATTTTTAAAGATAAACGTTGAATGTTTATAAATTGTTTTTTAAATTGTTGTTATTTTTTTTCACCCCTCCCTTTTTTCCCCTCTTCTCCCTCATGTCTGTGGAAACATAAATAATTTCGAAATTGGAAACTCCTCCCCCCCCCCCCCCCCAATTGTGAAAATTTGGCTTTTTTTTTTTCTCCTCAGGTTTCCAAGAATAAAAATTATACAAAATTGTATATATATTTTTTTTTGCTTGGTTTTATGCACCTTGGGCCTGAAATAAAACAGATGTTGTAAAATTATCTGTGTGACTGAAAATAAAGCCAAAATGGTAAATTTTCTCTTCAATCTGCGTGCAGTCTGTCTCAAATCGAAAGGTCTGCGTGACATAAAATAACGATGGTGGTGTAAACTTTTTACAAATTTTACAGCAGTTCATTGAATTTTTTTTTTTTTTTTTTTTTTTTTTTTTTTTTGGGGGGGGGGGGGGCGAGATTGTTTTCAGAAAAAAAGTGTCATATTTTTTCTGAAAACTTTTATCTCTTAACTTCAGTGTAGCTCAAAGAATATATTATAATTACATATGTAAAAGGCTGATGGCCCCGCAAAATATTCTGCTATTTCCAAAAAGAAAAACATGATTGAGTGATCCATTTAAACTGTATTTTACATGTCATGCTAAAAATGTTGTATATGCAACTGACAATATTGCCATCAGTTTTAATAGTTGTTGTCCCGGTAGCAGAATGTTCGAAACAGGAGACGAGCTTCGCACATTTTCTTTTCTCTTTTGCAGATTCTTCTTCGTCAGACCTTTATTTTGCTTCATAGTATTATGTTTAGCTCTTTCTTTATTACTTAATACAAAAAGTTAATATTGTTATTAATAAAATATTTTAAAATGTCTAAAAACGTTACATGTAAGTGATTGTTTGATTAATTAACGCTTCAATTGTAAAAATATTTTACCTGCAGATTATTTTTTGTCCCTGAAGTATCTGTCACAGGCACATGGAGAATTTTCTGCTACTGGGGTTGTTGTATAATAAAAAATATCTGTTATACTACAAACTATGAATAATAACTGGTTAAATTCAGTTTTTGTGGTACTTTATTCTTTCTATGGGGGGGGGGGGGAGGATGAAATTGACCTACTTTTTCGGCTCAATGAATGGTATCCTGCCTTTAAAGAAAATTATAGAGGATTCCATGAAATCATAAAACCACCTTTTCTTCATAGCGAAAAGCTGGTTTTTGTTGTTTGAAATAAGATTTTGGGTGAAATCTGTAGGGTATACTTGATAAGTACCAGGTTTCAATCTGAAGAAAATCTCCAAAATTGGCTCTTTGTAAAATGGTTATTTAAACACTGAAACTGTTTATAGAAACAAAGTGTAATTTTGTATATGAAGTCTTAATTTTTTTTTCTTTGCAAATTTGCCGGTTCCTATTTGGAAAGTTTTATGTTTGTTAATTTTAACTTGTATATAGAAAAATTAACTGAAATAACAGTAGACATTAAAGGTCTGCACAGACTAAAATTTTCAGGTTTGGCCTTAACAAATTCTATCTTGGCTTAAAATTTTTACAATTTTGCTGTTATTTCAAATTGTGCAGACCCAAAAAATCCAAGATTTTAAAAAAAAAATGCTAAGCTGGGGCCAAAATCCTAATTTCACCTTCGGTTTCTTTTTTGAATAAGTATTCAATCCTTTTCAAAAATATTTTTTCTTTCTTAAAAATTTCAAAATGGACTTTTTTGAATGACCCCATATATCTCTCATTGTAATAAAATACAAGTGTACTAAATAAAGCTTACTGAAATAAACCACAGTTTTATATGTATATACACAACACATGATTATGCACAAAAATTTACTATTTTTTTCCCTTTTTGTCTAGCTTTGTGAACTGCATTTTACATCTGATGACATTCATGATATCCCCTCTCTACACTGCAGAAAATGAAATATTGTCAGCAGTTTTGTTAGCTACATTTAAGAAAAGATGGCATTCCGTCCTGATAATTTGGCTAGAACACTTCTAAAACAAGATACTTCATGTAATTACCCAGATGACAGACTTCAAATGGAAAATACAGATCAACCTTCCCTTGCGATTTTTTTTCCGAAGTTATTTTAAATGCATTAGTTTTTATTTGTTCCTGTTGGAACATTAATTATAAACAGTGTAATTGACGCACTTATATATTTAAACTTACGTTGAATTTCTTTTGATGTGTATGTTATATTATGTGTTATTTAAAAATAAATAAATCTTAAATTTATATCAGAGTTAATTAAAGTTTGCTTTTGAAATTATTAGCTATATTCGAGGACATGAGTTTCAAAATTCGCCTTATCCAGAAAATCAAATTTTCAGAAATCGTGAAAAACCTCTGATCACGTCCATTGGTCTTCATTCTAAACCAAGATTTTACAATGCCAGAAATACACAGTAAAGCTAGTGTTTTGCAGATTGTATTGTTTTCTCAATTCATGTCCACCAGTACCAGTAGAATAGAATGACAGAGAAAACTCGATTTTTTAACTTTTAGATAAGACAAGTTTTGAAACTGACGTCCTCATTTAATTCTTATGCATGAATATTCAATAAATATTTTATTACTTCTACTTTTTTATGGGATGTGAATGTACACAACCACGTTTGAATCATTCTGTGACAATAAATTGCTTCAGAAACTTATTTAACTTAGAAGATTTGTGTTTAGATTTCTATGAAGAGTTACGGGAAGAAGCAACAATTTTTTTTTTTTCTGCCATTGTTTAACCTTAATAAAACTTTCAAATAGTACATTTATATGAAATGAGCAAGTTAATTGAACAGAATTTAAGTACTTTTTGTGTACTCTAATTTCAGATGTACATAGTTTGCAGCCGATCCAATAAATTTTACATCAAGAAAGTTTCCTTAAATATGTTGCATAATATGTAGAAAATAGAAATAAGATAAATCTTATTTATTAACATTTCTGGATCTAAACATGTTTGTTTGATCAGCAGAGTATGCACTAGAAATTGGGGTATTTTAGTAATGTAGTAATTAAAAAATGCAGATAGTATATGTAGGTTCTTAAAACAACACTTCAAGTTTAGAAACAATAAGATAAAATAGCTAACATTAATGTGATGTTTTATGTAGGCATAGAGATATAAAACTGAAAAAAAAAATGAATTAAGATAATGTATTTTTTCAGTCATCTGCCCTAATATCTAAACAGCATAGCTGCCACCTTGTACGGATTTTTCATACCACTAAAATGTAACAGAATTTTTTAGTTAATTTAATCACCGCAATTCAAGCAATTTTAACGTTTAAATAAGTAAAAAAATTCTATAAAATTTTAGTGGTAAGAAAAATACGTACAAGTTGGCAGCTATGAAACAGAAACTAACAGGAGATGGATGTTGCTATTAAACAACAAAAAGTACATTCAAACCTCATTAACATGTACAGAATTAACCTGGTATACTTTTAATATGAATTGTTCCTACAATGCCTGTCAAAATTAATACAACGATTTTGTTACTAATAATATAAACTATTGATGATAACATGAGGGAAAAACTTTTAATTTGCCTTGAAATTTATGTTAACGAGGTTTGACTGTATAACTACTACAGTAGTATTTTAAATTTTGTTTCAGTCATGAAATTTATGGATTAATAAACAAAAACAGTTAAACATTTTAAATAATATCACGAGCATTAAAGCCTTTCCTTATTCCACGTTGTGTGGATTTGTTCGCATTCAACTATTGTGACCTATGCATCTGGATGCGTAAGTTTAGGTGTTGAAAATTTTTTTCCTACACTTCCAGAGAATGTTGATCCTGTGCTAATGAAGCCCAATTCCATAATGAATATAAATTTATGTAAATTTTTTGAATGAAAAAAATCATCGCAGCAGTGTTTTGGGAAAAAAATTATCAGAAAGGCTCAAAAAGTTATTTTCAAATAAATTGGACAATTAGATTGATCAATAATTATTAAAATATTAATTAATATAGTTTTTCTATCTATTTTTCTTAAATCATATTAAAGATACAAATATTTCAGAGGGGGAAAGACCTACTTTACAGAAGTTTTCACAGACAATACAGTCTTGAAGTATCAGCGTGACATAAGATTTTTCCTTAAACATCTAGGTAGTACTAATAGAAAAGAAATTAACCGTAGACGTGAAAGTTGTGAATATTAACCCCTTGAGAGGCGATGGGATATATTTTATCTCACCTAAGTTTAATCAAGATTTGCACCGGAAACTTTTAAATAAATTTTATTTTTGTAACTTTGATGGAAAAAACTTGTAAAATTGCTTTTCCTTATTTTGAAACAAAAATTTTCAAAGATCCGGTGTGAATTTAACATTACAGGAACACAATCACTTGCTCAAGGGGTTAAATGAAATGGATTTGAATTAAAAATGGGACTTGCAAAGCTGAACCTAATTCATACATTTGTTTTAGAAATATAATCTGTTATTACGGTGTGCTTCTTCAAGAGTTTTATTTTTTATACTTTACAGATATGAATTATGAAATATTTAAGAAAAAAAAATATCATAAGCATACTTATTACCACCTTCCCACGTAATGAAAGAAGAAAAAAACTTTAAACCAGAAATTTTATTTAATGAAATAAAGTATATTTCAAATCACTACCACATAGAGGCAAGACACATTTAATTAAATAAATTTTCTGGTTCAAAGTATTTATTTTTGGGAAAAACGGCTTACTGGCAAATATGGGTATGTGTTTGGGACAGTTTGTGTGATAAAAAATGGTCTTTATTTAAACGAGGAGGGTGTGAGGGCCTTTTTCTTTTGTATGCCTCTTGTCAAGGATCTCCGAACAGTCCTAAATTGTACCTAATTAGACACCTGAATCCCACCTTAACCCTCCCCCCCCTCCAAAAAATGCTTATTTAAAAATATGCACTCTTGTGAGTTATGAGTGTTTATACAATAGTATAACTTACTGAATTATTCATATGTACCTTGGTAGAAAAAAAGGCCCAATGCATTTTTCATCTCTTAAAGTCGAATAAAATGAAAGAAATAACCTTTCACATTTTAAAATGAAAAATTTAAAGGGCAAAAACTTATCAAAGCAGAACAATAATTTAGAATTAACAAAATTCTTTTAAAATATTTCTATCAAACAAAATGATAAACAATAACAGTGGTAATTGTTAGTCCAATATTAATACTTAAAAAATGCATTTGATTTTTTTTTTTAATAAATCAGTTTGAGTTCAGCAAGCAAACTTTATTTAAAATGAAAGGCTCTAGGAAGAGGATAAATAATAGAATTTAATAGGATTATTTAAATGAAGGAGTAGTATTTGTTCAGAAATAAACTAAGAAAATATGGAACTTTAATTCAGCCCCCCCCCCCTCAAAAAATAAAACAAAATTTGGATATTTTTGTTTAAATATTTTGTTTCAAATGATTGTAGTAAAGCTAATAGAAATTAAAAGTGAGCATATTTAAATTTCTAACTCCTAAAATTTTAATGTATGTATATTTCGCAAAATCTGAAAATAAATATTCTGAAATCGCTTTCATTTATACACCCAACCAACCAATCTATAATTCATCGCTTTCTCATCAAAATTTGCTTGATAACCCATCTAAAAGTCATCGCACGTTCATCGTCATTAAATCGTACTCCTCGGGGATTCATCATATTTTTTTCTAAAATTCATCAGGTTGCGATCATCCATGGTCTAAGGCCAATGAGACATTTCTGAGTAATTGCCGATGAAAATCATCCCTGTCCGATGAGAATACATAATCGGCCACTTATCGTGTAATCGGATTTCGATGACAGGCCATTCAAGGGCGAGACACAATTTGCTACTAGGGTCCGTATCACTCCATTTTCATACCAAACATAATTCGTTTTATCAATATGTGAAACGAGTACTTTAGTTTTTATACCAAAACTAGTGGATGTAATACGAGCTTTCCGGGTTACAGAACATAGATAAAAACCACTTTGTTTATTAAAAAAATAAAGTTTTAAACTAATAAAATTTTTACATGCATTTTTTTAGATTGTTCACTAATAATACCAAAAAACATTTTTACATAAAAATATGAGATATGTAGTCAAATAAAAATTTTTAATTAATTAAAACCGATAATGTCGTATTAGCTGATTACCAGGAGATGGTAGCAGAAGATATCTCCAAAGATTTCACTACTTAACGCAGGCCATTTTCACTATGATAATTTTGGCGGTTTTTCAAGCATTTCAACTCGTGTCTTAATTATGTGTTTTATTTATAATTTTTTTTTTATCTATTAATGAAGTTTAAATTCAGTTAAGTAATACTAGATGGAAACAAATTGTGAATTACTATCATTAATTTATGTGTAAACCGGTAAATTGTTCTTTATGTGGGAGAGCTATGTTTAAAAAAAAAAGAAATACGGCTCAAGATTTTTTAAAAAACGATAACAAATCAGTAAATTGCAACAGCAATTTCGATCAAAATGCATTTGAAAGAAACTTTTCTTCTCCATTCATTTGTGTAAAAATTTAAATTGTCCAATGTTTCGACGTTCAAAAAGTGAAATTTAATGTTCATGTTTTACCACCGTAAAGAAGATAAGAGCCGAAGAAATCTTCAAAGACTTACGATGGTCATTTTCACTGTAATAATTTCAGTGGTTTTTCAAGTAAATCTACATGTGTGTTAATTTCGTGTTTAATTTGTCTTTTTTAACATTTTCCAACAACGTTGAAAAGTGTTTATGACTTCGGTTTGTCTGTCCGTCTGTCCATCTGTCCGTCTGTCCACGCTCTAACTCTCGTAAATATGCTCGGATCGTTCTGAAATTTTTGGATGTTAGTGACCTCTACCATAGCACGTTCCCTGTTTCAAATGAAGTTTGTAGCATGTTTAGTTCATTTACAAAGACAGTCAAAAGTTTTCCGTTACATTACGGCCAATGGGAAAAAATCGTTTCAAATGATTTTTAATGGTGTTACACTCTTTCAAAAATAGTAAAATTGATATTCATTTATGAAGTCCACTAAAATATGCATTCTGTTGAACATGCGATGCAAAGAATAGTTATTGTTCATTTACAGGGCCACACAAAAGAATTCTATTCATGATGATATAGGGGGGATTGTTAGCGGTGTATTTGAAAAGATTTCAGATACTATATTGTATCCGAATTACTGTATATTAGTAATGATTGCTCGAAATATATTTTTCATTATGATATGCGCTTTTTTAGGGTTTCGTTCATCTGACGATACACTATTCATCTCGCTCCTCTGTCTGTCCGTCTCTCACACAGCCCGTTCTCAGAAACTATACATGTTGGAGACTTGAAATTTTGCATACTTATAGCGAAACACCACACATCATACGACAAATCATAAATTTTTAAAAAAGTCGTAAATTTAGCCCTTTGGGCTCCCACATGTGTATTCTAAACAATTATTTCTAAGTGAGGTCTAATTAGGTTGGAGGCGTGAAATTCTGCATACTTATAGCTGAACACCTCACATGAAATGACAAACCATAAAAGTTTGAAAAAGCCGTACATTTAACCCTTTGAGCGCCCACATGTATGTTTTAAACAATTCTTTCTAAGTGAGTCCCTATTTAGACTGGAGGCCTGTAATTTGGCATACTGATAGCTGAACACCACATATCATACGGCAAATGATAAAATTTTGAAAAATCGTATTTTTAATCCTTTGGGCTCCCACATGCGTATTTTAAGCAATTCTTTCTAACTGAACCCCTTATTGAATTGGAGACTTGAAATTTTG
The DNA here is from genome assembly GCA_963932465.1 of Maratus speciosus. NCBI lineage: Eukaryota > Metazoa > Arthropoda > Arachnida > Araneae > Salticidae > Maratus > Maratus speciosus. The sequence goes on along the minus strand of OZ010789.1, from coordinate 588,444,469 downwards.
CATTCTTATAGCAGAACACCTGAGGCCAGAAGACAAATCATAAAATCTTGAAAAAGTCTTACGTTTAACCCTTTGAGCTACCACATATGTATTTTAAGCAAGACTTTCTAAGAGAGCCCCTAATTAAGTTGGAAACAGGAATTTTTGTATACGTATAGCTGAATACCTCAGACCACACAGCAAATCATAACATTTTCAAAAAGTCTTATATTATTTACTCCTCCGGGCTCTAACTTGTGTATTTTAAGCATTTTTTCTAACCTCCGCCCTTTTCACCCGGGGGGCACTTTTCCAACTTTTGCTGACACCCCTTTGACCATTCTTTCCTATTATGCACCATAGCCTTACATATTTTAGTTCCACTTTTTACCGCCAGGGGCGCCTACTTATTTCGGGTGCTATCGGCCCAATCCCCTCGACTAATATGTCTGTGGATAATCTATAAAAATGTGTTTCGTTCGGATAGAGGTTTGTTTAGAATAAAGTGCGCCCCTGGTTGCGAAATGTGGAACTAACAGATTTTTCAAAAGGATAAAGAGTTTTGAAAGGAATATTAAACGAAACCCTCTTTGCTATCTGTGATTACACTTATCTACTTGTTCACGATATTTATGTGTACTATAAAGTGCGTATAAATGCTATAGTTCCTATACAGAGCTATAGAAATGAATTCGTAAATGTTACTGAGTATGAGCATAAATTGCTTAAAGGTGGGTTTTAAAAGAGTTATGCATTTTTACGCTGAACTGGATTTAGTGTACTAAGAAATATTTGTAGAATATAGATAAAATGATATACAGGGACACGCAAAGTGTTAGATACATGGCTGTCTATGGGTGATAATTTCTGGAAATGTAATTTCAGTATTTTTAAGCGTGTTTATTTTGAATTAAATTTTAGCTAAATAGTAGCATCTAATAAAGGTACTAGGTAAACTACAGGGTTGTACAAAAGTATTCAAGTATGTTTCCATCTATTAATATAAACTGCTGAATGATGAATTTCAACCTGTTATGCATTTTCTTGCTAAACTAAATTTTCCCCTTATATATTATATATATCAACATCCAGATCAAATACAGGGCTGTTAAAAAGAATTGGAATACATACTTGGCTATGGGCGGTAACTACTGAAATCAGATTTTTAAATGTTTACTTAGTTACCTTATTTACTTTATTTCCCTAAGTAACGAAGTTTCGTTAAAGCTTTAAGGGTGTTGGAAAGTGTTTCATAATCTATGCTGTACACATGATTTTCTTACTTGTTTATTTACCTATTAATGAAGTTTAAATAATATTAGCTGGAAATAAATTGTGAACTATTTAAGTTTTTTAAGTAAAACCGGTTAATCTTTCGCCAGACTGTAGAGCTGTATTAAAAAAAAAATTACGTTTAAATATTATTTTAAAACCCATAAAAATTCATCACATTGGGAAACAATTTTCAACCAAAAGCCATAACATTTCGCTTTTTCACCCACGGACCTGGAATTCTGTAATACATAGGTACATTTAAGAAAATGTTTGGTAGTTATATATCTGAGAAGAATCGTTTTTTCAGTATGCAGGATGAAGAACATTCATTATCATAATTCATTTTAAAAAAATTGGTTTATTTATAAGATGATTAAATGCAAGCTCCTTAGCTTTTATGTTAAAAAACAACAACAACAACAACAAAAAAACATTGTAATGTTATGCTTGTTATGTATATACACATATAATATTCTGCATTATAAAATAGATAAACATGTGGCTAACACATAAATAATAAAAAGTATTTATATGGTAAGGTTTAGAAATGTAATTTATACATTTTCTGTTCGATATAGCTATAGGATAACAAAATGATATTTTCTTTTTAGAAAATGACTTCATGATTTAGAAATAAAATTTGTATATTCATCATATTAGGAGATACAAAGAAACAAACAAAAATATTATAGTTTTGCAACGACTTTGGACATAGACGTCAATAAACATCAAAATACTTTTTTATTTTTTAAATAAAAAATAAAAACAGATAAAAACTATTCGGATGTGGCAATCTCATAACTTTCCTCAATCTCATACGTGCTAATATTTCCTAATAATGAAGTATATCATTGCTATCGGTTAGGTGATTTATACCAAAATTTAATCAGCAACAACTTATGTCAAGTTGTAGCTGAATCTACGATTTGATCAATCCGTGATCAATCCGTGCATTAGTTTTTGAGGTAGAACTATTGCGGAAACCGTAAAAAAATCTACATAGCAGCACCACCTGTTAGTCGATTTACTCAAAAAACTAATCAGGACCAATTTATATCAGGGATTAACTGAATCTGAATTTTGATGAAAATTCATTGTTACTCCTTGAGATATATGTACTGCAGAAATCGCGATAAATGCAGGCCAGCAGCGCCACCTTTTGGGCAATTTACCTCAAAAACTAAACAACACTAATTTATATCAGGGACTATTTGAATCTGAAGTTTAGTGAAAATTCGTACATTAGTTCTAGAGAAGGAGTAATTGCGATAATCATGAATAATGCCACATAACAGCGCACCCTGTTTGGCTATTTTATACTAAAATGTAGTCAGCAACAAATTATAACAAGGTCTATGGAATCTGAAGTTTTATAAAAATCGGTGCATTAGTTCTTGAGATATAGCTATTGCGGAAATCGTAAAACATGCAGTATAGCAGCGCCATCTGTTGGGCGATTTACACCAAAACGTAATCAGCACCATTTTATATTAGGGAGTAACTGAATCTAAAGTTTTATGAAATTCCGTTCATTAGTTCCTAAGATAGAGTACCCCCAAAATTTGTGTCACATACAGGCATACATACAGACGGACAGACAGATAGACAGACTCAAAGACAGGAATTTTGTAAAAACACGTTTTTCATGCTCTCTGTTCCCAAAAGCGTGTAAATTCGTTGAAAACCGGAATTCGAAAATGTTCATGAATCCAATACTTTCTTCTTGTAAAGATAGAAGAAAGTAAAAATGTATTACAGAGTTCAATATTATATACATATGCACTCTTATTTAATTTTCAAAATATTTTTTTTAAACTTCTGTAAATGTTTGAAAGTATAAATAAAATGTTAATAGAGGATAATTTCTTAAATAAAAAGTTGTATAATGACTCAACTTTTATTGAAGCTATCATTCAGTTTCAAATTTCAGATTAGAAATAATGCCTCTTATCATAAGCAAATCGTTCAAGTAGAAAATTAAGTTTTTTCACATTAAAAGTAGCTTTTTCCTTTTCATTTACTGTTAAATAAAATAACTAAATATGTACATTTTTTTCTATATTAATAAAAGTTTATCTTAATTAGAAAATCTTATTTTAAATGAAGCTGTGTTTTGAGTGTGAAGTTTCGATAACATTAATTATTATGAAAAGTTTCATTTCTCTTTTGTTTTTTTATAACAATGTAACAATCACGATTTTCTAACAACGTATAAAAAAAAAAAAAAAAAAAAAAAAAAAAAAAAAAAAAAACTTTTTAAAAAAATTATTTTCCTTCCCTCATAGCATGCATGGTCACAGTGACGTCATTGTGACGTCACTGTAAGTCACTGTGGTCACGTCACATCTGTGACCAAAATGCCACCACTCAGTGATGTCACATTGTGACTGAGATGTGAACTTCTTAGAAAACTTTAAAAAATTACAAAAATTATTAAAAACATGTTATTTACTGTAAAATATATTTTTCTGCCGGATTAACAAATTTTTTAAACCGTGGTCCAAGTTGCATCTGTGCCTCTAACAAAAACTTTTTATTTTCATATAACATAAAATGTAATTAATTCATCAGCAACACAAAACGATTTCCTAATTATGAGAATTTCATATTATTAAAAAAATGTTTTAGGTAAGCAGACCTCGACTTATCTTTTATAAAGATTTTTGTAAATGATCATCTGTTATACTAGAAGTTTCTCAAAGAGTAGTCGAAACATTTCTGTCGTTTCAAACTAAAAACTTTCTATTACAGTTAAGGCTGCAGCTTTTAATGAGCACGCAGAAAGCGTCTTCAAAGTTCAGTCATATATGCATTTCTTGCTTTATAATTTGCATTCAAGTCATTTTTTTTCCTCTTAGTGTTTCACTATTTTAAGTATTTTTTTTTTTTTTTTTTTTTTTTTTTTTATTCTACTTCTTTCAAACGTTTAAAATAGAATTGACATTTTCCGAATATAAAATTAATGTACAAAATTTAGGCAAAGCCCACGACATAATTAATTATTCATGTTTTATTTTTTGTTTTCAAAATATATCTTTAAAAATTATTTTACAAGTTTTATTCTACAGAAAATTAATATTAAGAGAATGACAGATTGACAAAGAAAAACTCATCTCTTCTCGATAATCTTGTTGTATTTTTTAAGAAGATATTTTGTATATATTACCTGTGATACAAATTTTACTTTTAAAAAAAAGGAGGGAGTCATCATTATTACCATTAAATTAATTTGTATACATTTTGAAAATTTAAGCAATGTTTTATCTAGTAAACTCTAATTATGGATAATATTATTATTATAATTTACGTAAATGAAACTTTACAATTCAATAAAACTGATAAAAATAAAAGATGAAATACAATAAAACATTTTCAAACAGGAAATTGAATTAGAGACAATTTGACAAAATTATTACGCATTTAATTTCCTTCCGAAACTGTGGTATAGAAAAACAAATAAAACCAAAAAACATCTGCTTCGAACTTCGAAACTTAAAAATCGTCTGCATCTGCACTATTTCAGTTGTTACCACTCGACCGCAGAATAACGGATAAAAGTAACAGTGAAACTTTTTAGAATAAACGCGGGACACTGGACAGTTCTGTGGACACTGTGGACACTGGACAGCATAGATGTGTTGACACGGATTTAAAAACTGAAACAAGAACGTTCTCAGGATCCAAGTTAGTTCAGCTAACAAAATATAAACCCGAGAAAATTACGGTAGCTTTGACTTGTTGAAGATGATTCAAGTCATTGCTATCGTACTTATAATCGGATTTAATTGATTCCCCAAAATCAAAGTATCACGTACAACGTCAATGAAATTAGGTATGTAAAAATATTATTTTCCCTGTTTGCTTTTATTTTTATTTTATTACAACAATTTTAGTTAGTTTCTCATTAACATGCTGTAGAACATAAATATTTTATTACATTTATTTTTTATTTTACTGAAATATCTAAAATATTATTTTCCTTGTTTGCTTTTTTTTTTTTTTATTACAATGATTTCAGTTATCTTCTAATAAACATGTTATAGAACACAAATATTTCATTACATTTATTTTTTATTTTGTTAAAATATCTAACTTCCTTTTCAACAGCTTTGATCAGATTATTAAAATTAGTGATTTAAATTGCATTTTAATCTGGTTTATTTTCTTATTTAAATATTGGGTTAAAACCACATGGTGGCATAAATATAAAAGTATATGGACAAGTATTATCATCAATCATTAACATAATTAATAGACATTTAAAGATAATTAAATTATTTAAAATTTTTGGATGTTATTAACGTTTACCATAGCAAGACCCCTATTTGTAATGAAGTTTGTAGCATGTTATTTCATTTACAGGGACAGTCAATTGTATTCCATTACATTACGGCTTGTGGGAAAAAAAATCGTTTCAAATGATTTTTAATGATTTTACACGCTTTCAAACAGAATAAAACTGATATGCATTTATGAAGCGCACTAAAATGTGCATTCCATAGAATATGCGATGCAAAGAATAGTTATTGTTCATTTACAGGGCTAAAAAAGGAATTCCAATACATAATGATATAGGGGTGGAGGGAATTGTTTGCGGCGTACTTTATTTATGTTAATCTATTTGATATGTAATGAAATTGATATACGTCGTTGAGGTTTACATACTATGAATTATTTCATGTATAATACGAAGTGTATATAGCATTTACAGGGACACACAAAATATTTCAGATACTATATTGTATCCGAAGTACTGTTCATTAGCGATGATTGCTGGAAATACATTTTTAATTATGATATACACTTTTATGATTCACTACATTTATGCATAGTATATGGTGTATATATATATGCTATAATTCATATACAGGAATATACAAAAGTATTCGAAAGGGTTACTGGGTATTGCTTAAAGGAGGTTTTTAAATAAGTTATGCATTTTAACGCTGCACTGTATTTAATTTACTAAGAAATGTTTGTAGTATATAGATAAAATGATATAAAGGGTCACGCAAAGAATTGGATACGTTGCCATCTATGAATTATAATTTCTGGAAATGTAATTTCAGCAGTTTTAAGAGTGTTTTAGCTTGAATAAAATTTTAACTAAATAGTGGCGTGTAATAAAGGTTCTAGGTAAACTACAGGGTTGTACAAAATTATTTAAGTATGTTTCCATATATTAGTATAAATTGCTGAAAGAGAATTTCAACCTGTTATGCGTTTCCTTGATAAACTTTTCCATTATATAGTATATAGGGTAGATGCTCCAGTTGTGGCCACTGTACCAGTTGTGGCCACATTGGATAAGTTTGTCCAATATTTAAGCTGTGAATTGATGCAGACAAATAATATGCATTTTTACACCTTAAGCAAACACCCTTTTATCATTTACAATCTCATTTGTTTATTTTTTGATAAAATGTGACTTACAAAAAAAATAAATGTGTGAAACTGTAGTGTGTGCTCACATGTATTAAGATTTTGCTTAGCTGTCAAGTTTTCCAAATCTTTCAATATTAGGCACTTATTGGGTTCTGTTTGTCCTGAAACAAATTACTATTAGGTTTTATGAGGTAAGCTTCCTCTCTAATGCAATTTCAAATTTAAATTAATTATTTTAACAGTTTAATGGGGGGTGGCCAAAACTGGTGCTTTAAATCTGCTATTGTACCAGTTGTGGCCATGGTAGTTGGAAGTGGCAAAAAAGGTACAACATATGTTCCACTTTTGGCCACATGATTCTTTATAGTGAGAATTTTAGCCATTAAATAAATTTTAAGATCATCAGGATAAAACAAAATCAATTTGGTTTTGTTTTATATAGTAATGGCTTCAATAATTAAAAAAAAAAAAAAGGCTAATAGCAGTTCTATCAAAGAGATTTTGTTTTCTCTGTCCAATAGATAATTTACTTTAGAAAGGACACTGTGCTAGTAACCAAAAAATGATCCTACTATTGCTAAAGAAAATATAGTATACTGTGTTTAGTATTGATAAAGCCAAAGGGGAGGGACTATATGTCCGATATGATAAATAAATTAAAACATAAATTTTGAAAAATTTTACAAATTATAAATTAAAAAGTTCAATAAAATTACAGCATGATTTCTTGTATTTTTCCTAAAGAAATGAAGAAGTTCCATAATTTTTGCCAGATTTCGAGCAAACGGATTTAGAAATACTAAATATTGCGAAAATCTTAACTAGAGATATCTAAATACAAACAAGAATGTATTTCCCATTATTTAAAAAGAACAGCATTCATTTTACCAAGTTTAAAAAACACAGAATTCTGTTCTCTTAAGAAATGGCCAAGAGGGAACACTGTTCTAGGATAAGAAGTAAAATTAAGGCCATTCAAAATGCATAATGCCAGCACTACAAGCTAGCAAAGTTTTGGAGCACCAGAAATATAACTCTTTGGTGACGATTCACGTGTTTTAATCAATCCACAATCCATCGGATAATTATAAAACTGATTTAAATAGTTAATCTTGATGTCCTACAGGCACTGTTGTACCTTTTATGAATCAAATTAAATATATTTTTTTGTTTTTTTAATTGAAATTTTCAGTTAAAATCAACATAAGTACATTTTACTTGATGTTTTTATCAATTTATAAAAAAAATTGCAAAATTCTTTTAATATATTAACAAATATATGTGTGGTAAAATAGACGTTGCATAAAAATGCTTTATTTTTACTTATTATCAATTAAAATGTTTGTTAAACTACATGATATTGGAGTGGCCACAACTGGTGCATAGAGATGGTCAAAACTGGTGCTGGGGTGGCCACAACTGGTACAAATTGATATAAATTATTTAATGAGTTATTACTCACAATCTAAAATATTCTGTAGAAAATCATTATAATTCACAGAAAGACAATTAAATTTGCTAAATAATGATGTTATTATGATTTAATATGCTTCAATCGGTTAATAACTGTAAAATTTCTATTTCAAATTTTCTCTAAAGGTGGCCACAACTGGAGCATCTACCCTATATATCAATCTACAGATCAAATACAGGACTGTTTAAAAGAATTAGAAAACATATTTGGCTGTGGATGGTAGGGTGTCAACGATTTTAATCGGTTCATTTAAATCAGCGATTAAATCATGATTTTAATCAACCGATTTAAAAAAAAAATCATTGATTAAAATCAAAAATTTTCTAAATGTTTAAAATGTCAAAAAAAGTATTAAAATCTAACATGAACATAATTTGAAAGTTTCTACAGGTATTTTGACTTATTAATAAACAAAAAAAGAGCTTTAAATAATTGTTTCTAAGCTTAATTCATTAGTATTGTAAAAAAATTAAAAGCATTGTTTTTAAGTTTTTATCCAAATTAAAACAGTTTCATTTAAAAATGATATTTAAATCTAACATAATTTGCAATGTCATAATTTCCTTTAGGTAATCAATTTATGCATTATTTTATATAAAATACACATAGCAAGTATAATTACATTTCTACAAGTAAAATAATAAATAGTAATTAATAGCAATCTCAAGTTAAAGAAGAATGAAAGAATGACATCTGCTCAGCAGCTAAATTGTAAATGAATGCATAAGAGAAAAAGAAATAATTGGTATAAAAATGCTAAGCACAGCAAGAGCTTCTTTGGTATAGGTTGAATAAATGTTTATTATTATTATTATTATTATTTTATTTTTTTTTATTTTTTTTTTTTGTAACTCATATATATTAAAAAATTGAACCATTGAAAGCTAATAGAGGTAATAATGCTGTTACTTAAATATTTTGAGGATTTCAGATATTAGTGGCTAACTTATATTTATTCTATATGAATGGGTTTAACTCATTTTCATTTTTTTTCTTTTTGGTTAGCATACACGTACATGTGTGTAAGTATAGATTTTGGTGGTTTACAGAAATTTTCCTAAATACAAATGCAAAATGAGCTGCAAATAATATTTGTTAGTTTTGTTATTTGTGCTACTAACTAATGAATTTTACTTATTTGCAGTTTTTATTAATTCTGTAATTACTTATACTGCTTCTTCTAGGCCATTTTGTTTAATGGTGTCGCACCATGCCCCTTTTGAAATTGGCAAAATGCACCCTGCCTTAAAAAAAGAAAGAAAAAGTTGAAATTTACCTGTAGTTGTAGCCAGAGATTTCTTGTAAAAAACTTCCCCATTCAACAGTATTCTAAATTCATGTGGAAAAAATCTTGCAAAAATATAGAACTTTATTTCTTTAGAAAAAGCAGGATATTATTAAAATATGTTATTTAATTGTATTTTTCAATTTGTTATTCATAAAATTATTAAAAATTAAGGACACTTTACTTATAATGCTAAAAAATATTCATTTTTTTTTCTTACATCATTACTAAACACATTACTAATATATTTCCTCATGAAATAGTGCCCGTTTTTTGAACTAGCATCGTGTCCCCATTTCTTTCTAAAATGAATTATTATCATTTTAATAATTAAGGCTTAAAAATGTATAATATGTTCCTAATTAGAGAGTTGATTGTTTAATAATTAATTTGAAGTAATGTTAGCTATTTAGTATAAAATGCAGTTAATAATTTTCATAAATGTTAAGTATCTCTAGTATTTATAAAGTTTTACATAATTATTACAATATTAATGTATATAACATTATTGTATAATACTACCTAATGAAACTACTAATTTGCAGTTTTTATTTCTGTAATTACAAATTAACAATTATAATTTTATCAATTAAAGTGTAAAAACATAGATTATGTTAGCAATTAGTGGTGTAATTGTTTTGGAAACCTAAAACTCATGATAGCTATTCAGTATTTGAACGCTGGGGAAAAAATCATACAAATCTGATTTAAATAAAAAAAAATCTGATTTAAATAAAAAAAAACGATTTTTTTTATTTATTTTTTTTAAATTATGATTTTTTTACACCTTAGTGGATGGTAACTGCGTAAATCAGTTTTTAAATGTTTTACGCGTTTTCATGTTTACTTAGTTATCTTATTTACGTTATTTCCCCCGATGTCTTGATAAAACATTTAGGAAGAGTTGGAAAGTGTTTTATAATCTATGCCTAACGCATGATATATCTTACTTGTTGTTTCTATTTCCCAGATCAGTCTTTTCATATAAAACATACCAAATCTAATTGCTCATATTCACAAAATACAATATATACGGGAATAAAAAATTTAAATAAATAGGGCTTATCATGTAGTTCTATAAGTAACAGTTGTATTAATGTCCGTTAGACTCCATGTTCGTATTTAAAAAAGCAATGACAAATCATAACACATTAAAAAGCTTACACATTCTTAATATTAAGCTTGAATTCAAGATCAAGCTAACTTAATAAAAAAAGATGTCAGTTAATAAGCATTGTTTTTTAAATGGAAAATTAAAAATATTTTAGAAGAATAGGACTCCAAAATAGCGATATCTTGCTAAAAAGTACGGTAAAAAGATAAAATTTTATATTTCAAACAAAACTTTACTTTAAAATTATCGTAGTTTTTATGACAAGAATCATCACAGTGTTAATACTTGGACATTTTTCCAGAGAGAAACATTCGCCTTGCATACAATATTTCAAATGAAAATCAGATTTCAAATAAATTGCTTAAAAGGCGCAAAGGCCAACATAGTGAATAATATCCACGCCGGGTCTCGATCCCGGGTCATCAGTATAGCGCACTGACATTCTACCGACTAAACCACATGGAACGATACCCAGCCTGGAAATTTTCTCCTTATTACATGTTGGCAAGGCTACAAACGCCGCACAAGATGAAATATTTACCGTGAGCCACCGTCATGGAGCAAACACGAAACTTAATTAAACCAGCATCGATTAAATCTATATTAATACTTGGAAATTTTTCCAGAGAGAAACATTCGCCTTGCATACAGTATTTCAAATGAAAATCAAATTTCAAATTAAAATTGCCTTTTAAGCTATTAATTTGAAATTTGATTTTCATTTGAAATATTGTATGACAGGCGAATGGTTCTCTCTGAAAACATTTCCAAGTATTAATATAGTTTCAATCGATGCTGGATTTAAGTTTCGTGCTTGCGCCATGTCGGTGGCTGACGATAAATATTGCATCTTGTGCTGCGTTTGTAGCCTTGCCAACATGTAACAGTGAGAAATTTTCCAGGCTGGGTATCGTTCCATGTGGTTTAGTCGGTAGAACGTAAGTGCGCTATACTGATGGCCCGGGTTCGAGTTCCAGCATGGAATCTTTTTCGCTAGTTCGCCTTTGCGCCTTTTAAGCAATTAATTTGAAATTTGATTTTCATTTGAAATCATCACAGAGTTTATGACAAGTTCGTCACAAATGACACATATTTCACAAATTGGTCACAGTGTGACTTCAAAACATTGTCACTTTCGTCACAGGTTCGTCACAAAGTTAATGCCAAAATAGTCACAAATGACACACTTTTCACAAATTAGTCACACCGTGACTTCACAGAGTGGTCACAATGTGACGTCACAAACGACCTCTAAAACGGCCATAACGACCTCACATTCTAGTCACTGTGACGTCACATCCACGTCACGTGACGTCACATCGACGGTCACAAAATCACAGTGTGACTTCACAACGACGTCGCCGTGACGTCACCATGCCTTACGGGTTGTAATTGTATGGTATTTTACATTGGAAATAACATTTCAGCGTGGTAATAACTGTATAACTGTGCGTATTATAATATCCGGTTAAAATATATGTATGATATGTCGAATGCTGAGAAAGTGTGGCACTTATACAAATAATATGAAATCTCTTGAAACTGAAATGACATACTTTTTTTTTTTAATTACATAAGTTTGTTATGTTAAACATCAAAGAAAAAAAATGTAAATCTGGGATGATTTTGTAAGCTATATATTCCTCGACCTCGAAAAATACGTAATCTTTATACATCAGAATCCTTTGTTGTAACTATGCTTACAAAGGGTATTATCTCACACAATACGTACATGGGAGAGGGCGCACATGTGAAAAGTTCACAGAAATATAGATTTTTCTCATAATTGGGTTAATTTCTATGTACACTGAAAAAAAAAAAAAAAAAAAAAAAAAAATCCGACCAGTTTTCCTGTAGGAATCGAAAAATAGTTGCCCTTATCGTACCGGAAAATTTTCCGACCCAGCTCGGAATAAAACCCGTAAAAAATGGAAACAGTCAATAAAACGGTATTTTACGGATTTTATTCCACTTTTTCGTATTTTATTCCAAGCTGGGTCAGAAATTTTTCCTGTTCGATAAGGGCAAATATTTTTCTGATTCTTACAAGAAAGCTGGTCGTATTTTTTTACAGTGTACAAAAACTACTGAACGTACACTGTAAAAAAAAAATACTGCCAGTCTTCCGGTAGGAATCGGAAAAAATAGTTCCCCTTATCGTACCGAAATAATTTTTGACCCAGCTCGGAATAAAATCCGTAAAAATAAGGAAATAGTCAGTAAAACGGTATTTTACGGATTTTATGGATTTTATTCCGAGCTGAGTTGGATATTATTCCGGTACGATAAGGGCAACTACTTTTCCAATTCCTTCCGGAAAACTGGCATTATTTTTTTAGAGTGCAGTAAAAAAAACTTTTTCTTACTCATGGCAACTTTTTTTAAAAGCACATTTATTATTTGCTTTTTTAATGTTTTAAAAATTCAAAAAAAATTATTCACATGTTCCCACACCGAACCAGAGGCGCACGGTCGGTGGGGGGAGAGCATGTGATATGTAGCCATCGAGTAAACATTTGATTTTTTTTACTCACTGTTCTGGCCGAAACCCACTGCCCTGCCATTAATACATATCTTATATGCTTTTTTTTTTAATGCTCGGCTGCTTTTGAAATATAAACCACTGCCGATGAGGCCGCAGTCTGTTTTTTCCTAGTTTTCTGTGTATTTTCTTGTTGAAATTTTAACTTTTTAAAATAATCATGTTCTATTAGGGAGTGCTCTATTTCAGGCTAAATATATTCTTTTGCTAGTTTATATATATATATATATATATATATATATATATATATATATATATATATATACATGTATGTATGTATTTACATCATGAAATTTCGATGTAGAGTTACCACCAAGAGTCAAATGTATCGAAAATATTTAAAAGTTGCTCGAAATACGAATTGTATCCATTCAAAATAAACTATGGAAAAACTTTAGTTGCATGAATTTTTGCCTTTCTAACCAAGCGTTTAGCCAACAGAGTGAAAGATTGTCCAAACTGGGGTTTCCAACCGGTTTCATTCGTATACGAACCAACGTTCTACCAACCGAATCATCCGAACGATTGCACCCCTGACGTTTGTGTGTTATCAAGGCTGCATCCACAGCACAAGATAGAATATCTCCATGACCTACAAACATGTGATAAACATGAAATGAAAATGAAAATCCGCATCGCGGAATGATATACATACAAAATGTTTGTAGTATGAACTACACCTGAAATATTGAATATTTTAATTGAATGGATTCTTGCATTGTTCACTAAGCGTGCCAACAGAGTGAATGTGTGTTCAAGCCAAGACTCGAACCGGGGTCATTGGTATAAACGAAAAATATCCTACCAACTGAACTACTATTATGATATGTTTCATACGTATCGTCCGTGTGGTTCAGCTTGAAGAACTTTGTTACGTAGTACCAATGACCCGGGATCGACCCGGATACCGTATTTGACACTCTTCCACTCTGTTGGATAAACGGTTAGTTAGCGATGAAAACATCCAAGTAAATAAAATATTCACTATTTCAAGCGTAATTCATGGTACAATATTATGTATACGTGAAAATACTTTGCATAAAATTCAATCAAATTTATTGGATTTTGTGTTCAATTGGATAGATATTTAACAGTTAAAAGTAAAATCGATTTTGGAACATAATATTTATTTTTCTAATATATGACACTTTCAATAAAAACACGATTTTTGTTCTAAATATTATATGAATGCAACAATATTTTAATAACTATATGAACATATTATATTGTTATTAATTATAAAATAATTTATAATCTATTTATTAAATTTAATGTATTATTTTTTAATTTTTTTATTAATTATAAAATTAATTAATTATTTATTTAATATGAAAATATTATATTTTTGTTCGATTAACTTAAAAAATAAAAATTAACCATACAATTAAATATATAAATAAAGTTGTTGGTTTTTTATCATTCTTTCGTTTATTGTCGTTGTTCATTTATTTATATTGTATGTTTCTTATTTCTATACATATAGATGGATATTAGAATTTAACAGAAATATTTCTTTTAATTCTTGTGAAAGAATTTCATTAAACGTTTCGTTTTAGGATGTTTAGTTTATCTAAAAATACTACTGAAATCCACATAAACTTATCCTTGTAGCACAAAAACCTATGATTTCTGAAATATTTAGAAAAAAAAAATATATACGAATTTTTTAATCTGCTCATAACATAAAAAATTAAGTTATGATTCTTATATTAAAAAATGAATAAGGGGTACTTATAAATTGGATAAAAGCATCAATGGTCTTTCTCTGCATTTTACTCTGAGAAGTACTTCAATTTCAATATGATACTTACTCTCTTTTGCCAAATTTTATGTTTTTTTTTTTTTTTTTTTTTTTTTTTTTTTTTTTTTTTAATTTTAGTTTGATTAAAAGAAAAATGAATACATAAAAGTTTAAAAAATAACAGAAAAAATGGAAAATTTAATTTAATCAAAAACCTAAAACAACAAATTACCAAAATAAATAATAATTAGAAGAGTAATGCTGCAAAATGTTTTTTTGTTTGACAATTATAATGTAGCTAAAAAATACGTAGAAACAAAATTTCGAGAGATTGTGACAGCTTAACATACAACTAGCAAAATAGCTTGAATTCAAATAAATATTAATGTGAATTAGGTTTTTAATTAATAAAAAAAGTAAAAATGCTTAAGAATTAAACAAAATCGTAAGACGAAACGCAATATTTCACTTTTGCTCAAACATAAAATAACTCTAGTCTGCATGATATCAGATGATTAAAAACCAATGACTGCCCTTAATGCATTTTTTTTTATAATGATTACAAAACTGTTCTTAGTTTTCTTGTATCCTGTATAGTTTATTTGCAATCAACCCGAGTTGATTGCGAAGATTCGTCGCTGAGAAGAAGCATTATGTGGTAGTCACACATAACGTAAATTTGCCTTCATCACACACAAAAAATTAAAAGCTGGAATTTTCGTTGGTCCTCAAATCAAAAAAACTGATGAAGGACAAGGATTTTGAAAAAAACGATGAATGAGACAGAAAAAGACGCATGGGCCCCTTTTAAATGTGTTGTCGAAACTTTCTAGGGAATAAGAAAGATCCAAATTACAGGAATATTGTTGAAACGATGCTGGAAATTTTCAAGAAGTTCGATTGCAATATGAGTGAAAAATGCATTTCTGTATTCCCATATCGACTACTTTCCGAAAATCTGGGACATTACGTTGAAGAGCACAAGGGAAGATGATGGCAGACTACTGTTGGATGTTGAAGAGGGACATAAACGATGAAGGAGGATCTGCAAGAAATTCAAAAAGAAAAAAGTTTGTTTAATTGAAAACTTTGCTTTTCGTTTTATTAAAGGATTTATAATTTTTTTTAAATATTTATAAGAAGGATATTTATAAATTTCATATTAAGGATATTTAAAAATTTCATGAGCTTATAAGGACATTTTTTACAGTATTTTAAAGTGTTTAATGAAAGATTTTGTATAAAATTGTGATAAATTTTTTATTGCATTAATTAAAATATTGGAAACACAACTTCTCATTTTTTTGTAATGGAGGTTATTTGCTGAATCAGCATCAAAAACTGATTCTGAAAAACTTGTTCATAAGAAATCATCTGAGAAAAAGTTTAAAAATGCAGGCTAGTGTAATCAGTATAAACTTTAAAAAGCTCTCCGGTTTACTTAAAAGGCGACTAAAAATATTTAAAAGATGTTACAAGTTAAAAATCCATTTTATTTAAAACAGCATAGTGTTTTCGGACTTTCCCAAGCCCTTCATCAGAGAATATTTTAATAACTAATTGTCGTTTATTTAAAAAAATACGTCACTTCGTTTTGAAATGAGTGGACCAATAATTATTAGAATTGAAGGAAGAAGTAGCAGTCTTTTCGATTCAGTTTCAGTAGGGAAGGTATTTATTAACAACAGTTCCATTTATTTTATTACACCATTTTGTTCTCATACGTCACTTTTATTTTAATTGCGTTGTCGTATTGCGTAGAAGAATATTTAACTGCCGTACTAGGAACTTTACTACGTCACTTTGCTCAAGATTTCAGGATTTTTTTTTTCAGGATTTTATATAACAATATAATATGGATATTGTACGATAGGGCGTTGTTACATACTTGGTTGTTTTTTCACAGGATTTCTATGTTTTTTCTGATACAATGACGAATTCAGAAACGATGTAGCGTATTTGAATAATAAACGGCAATTACTTATTAAAATATTCTCTGATGAAAGGCTTGGGACAACCCGAAAGTACTAAAAAGTTTTAAATAAAACGTATTTATAATTTGTAACATCTCATCTATTATTTTAGTTGCCTTTTAAATGAACCAGTGAGCTTTTTAAACTTCATATTGTATAGTTTATGCTTAAGAATTATTTCAGATATTTACAGTCAATAAAAAAAGTTTACTAACACTCGATGTTTAAGACAACATATAAGACCACTTTCTGTTTGTGCATGAAATGCAAATCCCTCTCTTAAACGCTTAGGTACTGTAAGGCTTACATTTCATTCTACTAGAAACAAAGGTACCTTTGTTTTCTTCCAGAAACTCCTAGGCAAGCACACGGTTCTTCGCTGTATGATGCGGTGGTTTCGAGACGTTATTACCCTTGCTCGATCTGATTGGACCCTTGTATTCAATATCCCTGCTAAAACTAAATATAAGCTAGACTACTGTGCATAGTCCCGTAGTAAAGCATGACATATACATTATAGCGACCCTATACATATATAATCCTAATGAAACGATTGAATTGAAACGATTTTATGAAATTTCTGATTAAACAACTGATTATGTTTCACGGCGATTTCTCCTGAAATATGGAATACTTTGCGATGAAATTAACACCAAAAATCCCAATTGATCCACAGATCTCAAAACTGGTATTAGAATTTTTAAATTCGAATTAGTTTTCGAAATATTTTCTTTTCTAATTTTAAATATATTTTTGTAATGATGGCAACTCAAATTACAATCAAAACAGATATTCTTTTTCAAATTTCAGAAAAGGTTATAATTTTAAATTAATTTGGCAACCAGTTTGGCCTCCCTTAAATCTCCTTAGAAAAATGCTTTTTTTTTAATTTCGTTATCATTTTATTTAATACAAAACATTCCTTTAAAACCGAAACATTTAAAATTAATAGCTTTCACTTGTTTCATTTTTTTTTTTTTTTTTTTTTTTTTTTTTTTTTTTTTTTTTGAGCGAAATGAAAAGAAAAATAAATAATGTAACTGGTATTCGAAAAAAAGGTTTTCGCCAAATTGTCGTAAAAAATATCAAACACGGTGCTTATATGACATCTGTGTTAACTATTAAGTAATGCAAGAAATCATGACATTTAATTTCAAATTCAAAGCAAATGACCAATATCGCCAAATTCTATAAATCGCCAAACCACTAGCCAAATTATACAAGTTAGAACAAATAAATTAGTCTAAAAATACAAATACAAATAAAGCGTCGAAATAAAAATCTCTTGATGGCGTAAACGCATGTAACTTCCTTACAGTCAAGTGAATGTGACATTTACGATCAGCCATTATTGGCATTTAATCTTATGGTCTGGCGATTGATTTTTGGTCAATGGGATAATTACGTAGTACCGCTTTAATTTACCACTCGAAAAATAAAAAAAATTCTAACTTGCGAGTTTTAAAAAATGGTACGTTTCCGTTATACGGACATCATTGTCGCCAAATATAATAGTTGGTGCAAAATGAAAATCACGTGAATTGAATCATTTGAAAAATAATAAAAAAACACTGTCGATAATAAAGTGAGCCTTTTAAAAATATAACATTTGGAAACTACAGACTTTTACGAACTATTTTACTAAATCACAAATATATACTTAAAATAAGAGAACAAATAACTGTTATACAATAAAGTATAGCAAATAATAGCAAATCACAATGTTTCGCATGGTTTACAATAAAAATCCGGTGCTATTTATTTATCCCGTCGACCAATTTCGCCAAATTAACAAATTCACATAATTTTTATTTTAAATAACGAAAGGACAAATAAATTAGTATAACATTAATAAAAGTACAAATAAATCGTCGAAATAAAAATCACTTGATGACGTAAACACGTGTAACTTGCTACAGTTAAGTGAATGTGACATTTACGATCAACCATTATTGGCATTTAATCTTATAGTTTGCCGATAGATTTTTGGCTGACGGGATAACTAAGTAGTACCAAAAATCCTTTTCACGATCAGAGTTGAAATAATTGGTGCATTAGCATACATTTTGGCATGGTGTCCGTATAACGTAAAAGTACCAAAAAAAGCTATTAGCGAGATTTGAACCCGGCTAACATAAAAGTACCAAGAATTCTTTGCGATCATGGCAACTTTAATGTAGTTTTATTCGAAAAAATAACTTTGATTCTTTAATCAAAATGGAAACATTTTTTATGAAAGGCAAAGGAACTGTTTCACATGACTAAGGCTATTATTATAGAAATTGTTTTCAATTCTAAAAACAGCGCAAAGAATAATATTTCCTAACGATTACAAATTTATTTACACATGGCTATTAAAAACAGAAAAAAAAAAAAACTTTAAAATTACTATTAAATGAGTAAGTATTAAAAGCAGGAAAATATTGAAAATTATGTCTTGAAAATTGTATATACACGTGAATATTAAAAGAGAAAGGAAACTTTAAAATAATAAATACATTAATATGCGTTTAACCCTTTCAGGGGCGAGGTACTTCTATTCGTAAAATGTTGAAATCAGTGAATGGCACCGGAATTTACAAACAAATTTCGAAATACGAAAATGCTTTTGTTCACTTACTTAATAAAAGAAAAATTTTCATTCCAATATTCTGGTGCCAATGTGTCATTTAAGAATTAAAATTAAGTGGACCAAAAATGAACCACCGCCCTTGAAGGGGTTAAAGCAGTAAAATGAAGTAATTGTAGTAAATTGTATTATATCAATCGTTTTATAACGCTGTTAAAAAATACCGATCGGCAAAGACTCTGTTTACTTAATTCATTTTATTTTAGCTTCTTTTCAAATGTTTAACTGATCTTCTTTAATCAAACACGAAAACAACCATTGGATGTCTTAACAGCAATTGATTCGGCCTTAAATTTTCGTAATCAAAGGTAACTGAATGGAAACCCGTTTACAGGGAAATCGCTATAGGTTTTTTCAATATAATTCAATCTTCTCTAATCTTTTAAAAACCGATCAAATTAGCGTGATTTTAGATTCTGCGGTGTCTGAACGGGGGTTGGTGAGCGTAGCTTGCAGGGGGCAGAGCCCCCTAGTATATTATATATACTGCTAGGTAACGATGAGATACATCTAGTGTAACATTTAGTGTAACTACGACTCGAGATGCAATAGAACGAACAGCTTTCCGTTTCCCTATGATCGTCTTCTGGTGACTTTTTGTTTCTTAGTATGTATATAAGTACTGGGTAAAATCTCATACCGGTACAGGAAGTGAAATATTTAGGTGAAATTTGTCGCTAACTCCACTGACTACTACACAGTAAAAATAATAATAATAATAATAAATAAAATAAATAAATTCTGTAATCCTACAGATATAAAGTTACAGAAATATATATGCTTCCTATCTAAATTTTATCTGTACACTGTACAAAAAAAGATGTAAATCTAGTAAACTAGTTTTGATAAAGCTACAGAAATCTGGAGCTTTACAAAAGAATACGCTAAAATACAGTAATCTTACTAAACTTTTATCATTAACCTGGATTGCAGTTACATAACATGTTCTAGGAATCCCAGTTTCCCCAAAAATACTTAGTAACCTTACAGATTTCTGGATTTACAGTGCAAAAGTGTAACTGTTAGATGAATTTTTGTTTTTGCTGTTTCATAAAAAGTTCTAGGAATTTCAATTTCCTAGAAATATTTTAGTAAATTTACAGATTTTTTCTTACAGTGTAGGAGTTCTTGTAAGAAAATAAAATCAGCTTTGCTTGCGGTGGGATTAAATGTAAATCTGTTGATTTGAATAACGCTTTTAAGCAAGGAATTTGAATAGTCATCGCGAATAGCCATTATTCTTCAATGTTGCTGAAAACATCCTGTGGTCTAAAAATATTTGAAAATTTTGGTCTTGAATTTTGAAATTGTATTGAAAATTCACTTAGCAATTAAAATCATTTACGGGTCAATAACACAAAATACAGAAATTGCAGTCCGCACAATAAAATTTCTATTTAATGTTATATAATCCAATTTTCTTTTTTACATTCTAATAAAAAATATTCTTAGAAGTATTTTCAAGAAATATTATATTCATAACACAAAAACACATATTAATAACACAAAAACAAAGCAATTAAAAGACTTAAGCGGTCTGATTGTCATTTTCCTGGCATGTCACACTGTGATGTGTGCAAAGTAAAAGGCTTTCTGCTATCGTGTACAAATATCTTTATCTAGTTTTTTTTAATTACTAATCAATAATTAAACCTTATATAACACATATATGTGGAAAGTAATAAGTTCTGTATTTTACAAATAATTTTCCATAATTAAAAATTTATTAAACTGTCACTGAAAATGAATGTCATCGTCCTGGCCTGCTCATTTTAGTTCTTTATGAGATATAAAGATGGCTCTTCAGCGTAATTCTTCTTGTTCTTGAAATAGTGCAAGTCTGAAGTAGTGAAATCATTGCTACCAGCAAGATCTTTAAGACATTTCTTTGAAAATAATGTGTTTAAAGGCTTTCTAAAAATTGAGTAAACTTTTATTATGTCATTTTCCTGGCTTCTATAAATTACAAATAAAACTCACCATTACACTGAATTTTAGGTACTATAGAGGAAACATATTCCTTTAAACAAAATTAAAAAGTTAGATCAAAAAAAAAAAAAAACAGGAATGGAAAAAAAACAAGAAAAAAAAACAGAAACAATATTTTAAAATGAAATTGTCATTATCCGGCATACATACGCCAAGAAAATGACACATAATTATAATAACATAAAAATGACCTTAAGCTCTTCAAAATTTAACAATTTTGCATTTAAATTCCTTTATTGAGCTGTTCAACCAACATTTAAAAAAATCAGAAACTTTGAAACGATTTAAATTTTCAAAATTTTTGTTTTCAAAATCTCACATTTTGTGATATTTCCTCTTACTTTTTACTTTCTTCTATCATTACAATAAGTGTATATTGGATTCGTGAAAATTTTGACGGCCGGTTTTCGATGGATTTATGCGTTTTAGAAGGACCTGGATAGGATTTGTAGGAATATTCAATATTTATTTATGAATTTGCAAGTATATATATATATATTTTTTAATATCAATTTAAATATGAGCTTTATATTTAAATGAAGTTTGATTTAAATTTTTGTCTTATTACACAAGTTTTGAAGATTGGAACATAGTGATATTTTTTACTTTTTTTTTCGTGTTCAGAGGTATCCTACCCCTTTAACTACATTTTAAATTATACTTTTGAGCCTACTTGTTACAATTATTTTAAAATGTATTCAAATTGCCGCATTGTATTTTACGAATTAAAGCTGTTTTCACCATAAAGTTTTTTTCTCAAAGAAATTTAAGACTCGCTTCAATTTTTTTTTTTTTTTTTTTTTTTTTTTTTGTGAAAGAAAAATACTTAGTATAACCTGAAATTTCAAAAGTTAAGGACACATAACTTCAAAAGCACTCTAAAGATATTTAAATTGCACTGAGTCCCAAATAAATTGCATTTCACAGCAATATATATAAACCACAAATAGAATTTTATTAAATGAGACCCTTCTTAACTGTAAATCTTTAATTATTTATTTTAAGTATAGAATATTATTATAAAATGTATAAGCCACACATACTAAAGTTGAAACAGTACCGAAAAACGGGCGACATATCTCTGTTAAAGTAATAAAACTTTGTATAAATCACACAAACAGTGAACAAAAAAAAATCAAAAACATATACAGAGATACGTTTCGAGATGGCAAATAGAATAGCCTGTCATCAACCACTGTAAAAACGTTTTCGTCAGGGCACAAGATCACAAATGAACAGAAAGGTGAAAGAGGAGAGATTACAAAAAATGCGACAGGTGGCGCTAGTTTAAAGGTAAATGCCAATCACGCAGCACAGGCAGAATTGGGAAGTGTTGCCACAGTGATAGAAAAAATTATCAAAAAAGAACAGAGGAAACGAAGTAATCAAAATTAAAATAAAATAAAGAAATAAATTAAAAAATAAATAACTAAAAATTAAATACATAAATAAATAAATAAATAAAAATTAAATAAATAAATAAATAAATAAATAAATAATAGTAATAATAATAATAATAATAAACAGAAAGGGAAACGAATAAATAAAAGTTGTTGTTTTTTACCATAAAAAAGAAGAGTGAAAACAATTACAAAATTAATTTCCAAGCTGAAGAGAGAAAAGTAGTTGATGAGACATGTTGTAGAGATGCCATTAAAAATCATAGCCATAATCCTGTTAAGATGTCGCTGTAAAAAGTTATGTATATATTGTTTTTGCAATTTTAAATGTTAATCATACAGCTTGTATGCGTAAACATTAAAAATATATATCTCGAATTAATGCCACGTTTTAAATTATTAAAAGTACACAAGGATGATTTAAGCCATACATTGGAGGTCTCCAGATTTGGATTTATTACTTCAAATGAAATAAAGTTATGCTGTTCAAGTTTTGAGTTATGTAAAAGAAAATATAGTTAAACATTTCTTCAACATATGTCTTTGCTGGCTTATGAAGCCTATTTTTTGCATATATTTCTCCTGTTGGCCTATTACAAAAGACAAATTTAACAGTTAGCATGATCCTTATTTATTAATTTTTAATTATTGGTTAAGCATAATGTATTTTAAAAATGATAAAATGATGTAATTTTTTTTCTGTTTTATTATACATCCAGACGAAGCACACACACATACACATACACAAAATAAATAGAATAAATAAAAAATAAAAATAAATCTATCATCTGATGAAGATCTATGAAGAAAGTACACACATTTTTAGATACAGAGTTTCATTTCTTTATAACGAACTTTACCGAATATACTTTATTGGCGAATGCGTATGGCAGAAATATTCAGGACGTGACTATAGTATGCAACTTTCAGTATTACTCGAATTATCGTCATTGTAACATCTGCAGAAACTAAATCTGTAGGATTATAAAAATATAGTATTTTTCTCAAGCTGAGTTGTCAGAGCTGTGTTCTAAAAAGCTTTAAGATTAAAAACAAAAGAATAAATAGAAAACAATTTAGAGTAATTGAAAAAATTATACAAAACGCGTTCAGAAAAAAAAGGGTTTCAAACGTTGGACATGATTTTATTTTTTTTTATACGGATACACACACAAGAAAACACGTGTCTTATGGAAAACATATTTAGCCTTATTTGCTGAAGTTTTATACAGCTTTCAGCATATCACAACGAAAAAATGATTGAAAACTTCAAAAACCAATATGTACACACCAGATTGCGGAAATGGTCTGGCAAGAGAAAAATAGAATGCATTAAAATTAGCAATCTCAAATATGAGTACACTGTAAAATAAATCCCACAAGTTTTCCTGTAGGAATCGGAAAAATAGTTGCCCTTATCGTACCGGAAAATTTTCCGACCCAACTCGGAATAAAATCCGTAAAAAAAAAGAAAATATTCAATAAAACGGCATTTTACGGATTTTATTCCGATTTTCCGGATTTGATTCCGAGATAGTCGAAAAAATTTCCGGTACGATATGGGCAACTGTTTTTCCGATTCCTGCAGGAAACCTGGTCGTTATATATATATATATATATATATATATATATATATATATGTCGGTATATATATATATATATATATGGCTGAATCCATATCAACTCAGGCAGGGGGGTTACCTTCATAGTCTCAGAAGCTTTTGAATTGAACATATGTTAAAATTTAAGAAAAAGTAAGATACTTGTATATTTTCATTTTGCACAAAAAAATTCCTGCCCCGAGATACAGGCCGCCAAAGATGACATCCCCGGCATCCTTTCTCATTCGCGATTTTCGATAAAAAATTTAAAGTGCTCTATCTCTAGAACGGTGCAAGATATTTTGTTGTGGTTTATTTTATTTTAAAGATAATATTCTTCTGTTTAAAATGATATACCCAATTTTGAAAAATGTATTCAACTTTTCTTGTGGCAACCTTTTGAAGAAAAAAAATATTTTTTCAAAAAAAAATTTTTTTCGAAAATGCCAATTCTAAAAATTTTGATTTTTTTGCTGTTGATCAATACCATTGGGAACTATCTTCACTGTAAAGGAGAACTTCCACTTTTGAGTTTAACAAATTTTAGAAACATTTAAAAAATTCAGAGAATTTTACAGGAACTGTATGTATACAGTTAAAGTAAAAGTCACTGAATTTTTGCTTATTTGTATCATATTTGTAAGGATAAGCCTACTATATATCCTAAACAAGTTAGAAATTGCAATATCAAATATGGCAAATGAGGTGCGTGCGTACTATAACTAGTTTTATAAATATTCAGATCTTGGTGCAATAAGTTACACTCTTGGGCAAAAAGGGCATGAATACAAAATTTATTATGATTCTACATATTAAATTCAGTAATACGGAAGTAATATGAATTCATCTTAAAAGGACTTAATCGCCATGGCAACCTAGAATCATTGCCTATCATGGTATATCATTGAATCAGTTATGTATTATAGGATTTTTAAATAGAATGAAGAAAACTTTTATTAATGTCTTTTATGTTTTAATTTGATTTTCATAGCATTTGAAGTGATACATACTTTATTTTCAATACCGAACATAGTAAAACAATCTCAATAACATATATCAATTACACAGCAATACAAATTATATTAATACAAGTTAGAGTTCAGACAGATGGGCAGACAAATCGAATCCATAAAGACTTTCAACTATGTTGGAAATTGTTAAAAAAAACATAAATATGTCGGAATTTGACTTTTAGAAATTTATGTCAGTAGACGGAAGCATACTTGAATACTTTCATACAACCCTGTATTTTACCTACTATCTTTTTATGCATGCCACTATTTAGCTAATATTTAATTAAGATTAAAACATGCTTAAAACCAGTGAAATCACACTTCCAGAGATTATCATCCATAGACGGCCATGTATCTAATTCTTTGTATGGACCTGTATATCATTTTATCTATATTCTCCAAACATATCTTAGTATACTAAATGTAGTTCAGTGAAAAAATGCATAACTCATTTAAAAATCACCTTTAATCTACTTTCATTCATACTCAGTAAACCCTTAAGATTTCTTTTGTGTAGCCCTGTATATGATCTACAGCATTTATGCACACAACGTAATATGGAAAAATTTAGTTAAACTTAAAAACTCAAACACAACTAACAATGCACTTCCAGCAATACCCTTATGATTTCTTTTGTGTAGCCCTGTATATGATCTACAGCCTTTATACACACAACGTAATATGGAAATATTTAATTAAACTTAAAAACTCATATCGCAACTAAAAGTGCACCTCTAGCAATCTTCGCTAATGTGCAGTATTTCCAATAAGGTAAAGTATCCGAAATCTTTTGTGTGTCCCTGTAAACACTATGCACTTTCTATGACACATGAAGTAATTTTTTGTAAACCTCTGCAATAAAGTATGTATCACTTCAAATGCTATGAAAATCAAATTAAAACATAAAAGACATTAATAAAAGTTTTCTTCATTCTATTTAAAAATCCTATAATACATAATTGATTC
The DNA here is from genome assembly GCA_963932465.1 of Maratus speciosus. Classification (NCBI taxonomy): domain Eukaryota; kingdom Metazoa; phylum Arthropoda; class Arachnida; order Araneae; family Salticidae; genus Maratus; species Maratus speciosus. The sequence continues at coordinate 588,418,103 of OZ010789.1, read as the reverse complement.
AATGATATACCATGATAGGCAATGATTCTAGGTTGCCATGGCGATTAAGTCCTTTTAAGATGGATTCATATTACTTCCGTATTACTGAATTTAATATATGGTATTATAGTAAATTTTGTATTCATGCCTTTTTGCCCAAGAGTGTAACACTTATTGCACCAAGATCTGAATATTTATAAAACTAGTTAATACTATGCACGCACCTCATTTGCCACATTTGATATTGCAATTTCTAACTTGTTTAGGATACATAGTAGGCCTATCCTTACAAATATGATACAAATAAGCAAAAATTCAATGACTTTTACTGGAACTGTATATATACAGTTCCTGTAAAATTCTCTGAATTTTTTAAATGTTTCTAAAATTTGTTAAACTCAAAAGTGGAAGTTCTCATTTACAGTGAAGATAGTTCCCAATGGTATTGATCAACAGCAAAAAATCAAAATTTTTAGAAGTGGCATTTTCAAAAAAAAAAAATTTTTTTTGAAAAAAAAATTTTTTTTCAAAAGGTTGCCACAGGAAAAGGTGAATACATTTTTCAAAATTGGGTATATCATTTTAAACAGAAGAATATTATCTTTAAAATAAAAAAAACCACAACAAAATATCTTGCACCGTTCTAGAGATAGAGCACTTTAAAATGTTTACCGAAAATGGTGAATTGGAAATGGTGCCCGGGATGCCATTTTTGGCGGCCTGTATCTCGGGCCAGGAATTTTTTCGGGCAAAACCAAAATATACAAGTATCTTATTTTTTATTGAATTTTAACATATGTTCAATTCAAAAACTTCTGAGACTATGAAGGTAAGATTTTTTCTTTGGCTGCCTGAATTGACATGGATCATACCATATATATATATAATATTTATATATAATATTTATATATAAATATATAATACATATTTAATGTTCATAATATAAAAATACATTTTCATAAAATTTAAAAAACATATTTTTCCGTCATCTTGAAAATTTTGGCACGATGCTAAAACAGCAATTATGGATTACTTCGTCAATGACGCCAGGCAGAACAGGATACGCAAATCTTCCCATTATAGCACTTGACACAGCATAAATACAGGTAAATGTATGCGCAAAATACTTTCGATTTGTTTTTACTAATTCGATAAATATCTATTAGCAAAAACATGTGAAACATGTAATATGCTAACATGTGAAACATGCTAACATGTGAAATTAAAACATACAATTATAGTGTACACTGTAAAAAAAAATACGACCAGTTTTCCTGTAGGAATCGGAAAAATAGTTACACTTTTCGTACCGGAAAAATTTCCGACCCATCTCGAAATCAAATCCGGAAAATCGGAATAAAATCCGTAAAATACCATTTTATTGACTATTTCCTTTTTTTACGGATTTTATACCGAACTGGGTCGGAAAATTTTCCGGTACGATAAGGATAACTATTTTTCCGATTCCTACAGGAAAACTGGTCGTATTTTTTTTTTTTTTTTTTTTTTTTTTTTTTTTTAGAGTGTAGATTGGTTGGAGATGCCGTAGTTTTTTGATTTAATTGTTTTAAAAGTCACCTGTTGTTTATATCTGTTATTCGTTGATTTCTTGTTAAAGTTTAGACTCTTATGTATGATTAAAAAAAATTTCATTTTACAGATGTAATAGAAAGCATCGAAAATTTTGTTTTTGTAAACAGTTGTATTTCAGCATCTTACCCCTAGGTATCAGTAAGATGGCCAACTATCTAGGGGTGAAACGCCTTCTGGAGTTCAATGTAAACAATATTTTTTGTGAAGCAGTATAAAACATATTTGGTCGAATAAAAGCAACTTTAATATTTTAGACATACTACAGTTGTCAACTTACTTAATATTAGGAAATTACAAAAATATGAATGTAACAAACTTTGGCAATATAATAAAAGGACAAACTATTATTTATTTATTATGTAATTATTTATGTTACGTTAATATATTTGTTTGTATAATATTTATTTGGTATATTATGTTCTACTTAACATTTGAAAGAATTATGTCTATTAAGGGGGTCCGGGACACATTTTCAAAAAATTTTATTTATTGAGTTAAAATTTTGAATTTTTTTGTGATGGTTAACCATATCATTTGTAAACAAAATCTAAATGATAAAACTTCTCATAGCTTTAAAAAAAAATTAAATTTTAAATTTATGAAAAAACTTGTACAACTTAAAATCGTTATAACTCGAAATATTATTTGTAGAATTTAAATTGTTTTTCATTTAAATAAACATAAATATATGTACTTTAATTTAGAGCCAGCATTTAAAAAAATATTAATTAAAAAAAAAATTAAAAATATTTAAAGTAAAAACTTAATAAAAATTGATGTAACTTTTTTTTAAAAATTCATATTTTCAAAAGTAATTTTTTTTTTTTCAAATTTGCTGGCTCAAAGTTAAAGTAAAGCAATTGAAAAATATATGTTCCAAGTTTCAAACATTTATCTTTAACGGTTCTAGACTTATAATAACTTAAATATGAGAAATGGTGAAAAAAGCCATCATGAAGAAAAACGCATTTTCACAAGAAATCGTTTTCATGACAATCATTGGTTGAAAGCTAGATTTTGAAAACACACCAAAACAAAAAAAATTAATATTTCATGTTCTAATAAAGATAGAAACATGATTTAAACGTCATTTTAAGCAAAAAAGAACAGAAAATGTTTTTATGCAATAATTATTTTTTTTTTGAAAATATGAAGATTTTTGTGTCCTGGACCCCCTTAAGTATGCCTATTTTTAAACATTACAACAAGTTTAACTACGGTAAAAAAACTGTGATAAAGTGCTTTACTGTCGAGCTTTTTTGTTAATGTTTTTCATATATCCTTTTTTTTTTTTTTTTTTTTTAGCAGTAACTCATGTCTGCCACGAGCTGTACATTTGCTTAGGAACTTTGAGCAGCTTTAATATAACCAACAGTTTCACTGAATGCACTTGATCACATCACAATTTCCCGAGGTTTTATTGCACTCTGTTAGACACACTGAAAAATCATTCACTTAAAAAAAATCCTCGTCTTCTGAATCTTGGGAGGGAATTTAATTATCATCTATATCATTGTGAGTTGAAGATTCTGTCTTTCTACCCTTTGACTTCTAATCTAATTCATTTTTAGAAAGGCTTGAGATACCTGGAAATTCGCAGTTGTTATCGACACACCGATTTATTTTGGCTTTTATAGGCCATTAAAATTATTTTTATTTGAATATTAAAATGAAAAACAAAAAACTTTGGTGAAAATTGCGTCATATTTAAAACGATACATTTAAAATGTCTAATTTAAAATAAATTTCTTATAGCGTCTTTATAAAATTGTTTACTTAGCCATTTTATACAAGCTAATTTTAAGTTGTTCGGTTGATCTTATTTAATCAATCACGAATGTAGCAGTTAGCTGTCTGGACAGCATTTAATTCTGTCTTAAAATCCCTCAGCCAAAGGGAAATGAATGGAAACCTGACTACAGGAGATCGACACTAGTCGTTTAATTACGGTTTAATATTCCGTAATATTTTCAAAGCAGATCAAATTAGTATGTTTTTAGAGTCTGCGGTTCCGAATGGAGGTTTGGATAGCACAGCTCGTAGGGGGCAGGCCTCCCCTAGTCATCTAAACCTACACTATATATTGCCGAAATTTATATTTATTAAAATTATTTACAACTGTATTTAACATAAAATTTTTTACAATGATTAAAATTAATAATTATTAAACAATTATTTATAAGGCCAATAAAGTTTTTTATAAGGCAGAATATATATTGTTGCCGCTAGAAGTGCCATATATGAGGATTTTTTGGAAACTGGTGAATTGGGTTCGAGACGCCTATCCGAGTAATAGTGTAAATATTGGCTCTCGATAAGTTTATTGTGTTGTGATTTAAAATTTAAATTAGTGATACAGTCCGCAAGTTTTATTTTATTGTGAGTTGTGTGCAATGATTATTAGAGATTGAGCTATTGGCGGGAACATGCTCTTTAGGCCGTCGAGCCGGAGTAAAAACCACGCATTTAATTACGTATTTAAGTGAAGTTTCGATTCTACGAGTTACAAGTGTATCGATATGAATTAAATATTTTTTTACGAGATTTGTGGCGTTTGTTTATTGGTATAAATCTAATAAGTTATAATATTGCTTTAATACTCTGGTGCTAAAAAGTGCTTTATTGCGAGATTAAATAATGTGGTTGTTATGATGCAAGAAAAAAAATAATTATGTTCTTTCAATAAAGTGTTTCGTAATCATACGTGTTAATTTAACGCAGAGAATAAACGAAGTTGCAAATGCTTATTTTGAGAAGACAAAATAAATAAATAAAACAAAATAGTATTCTGCCGTGGTTCAGCAATTTCGAAAAAGGGATTCGCCTTTATTTTGGAGGTATGTGAGATTTATTTATTTACTTATTGTGAACAATAATTATTAAAATGTTCAAAAGGTGCGAAAAAGGAAGACTATCCGAGGATAGCTTTTGAGTTAGAGATTGATATTTCTGGTATAAAATTAACTAATTATGATTTAATGAATTTAATAAAGGAAAATGATAAATATAAAGCAGATTCAAAATTGGTAGAAGAAATGACCAATAATATTATACATGAGAGAAAAAATGAGGAAGCAAAGGTACTAGAACTTGAAAAATTAAAAATTGAACGTACAAAATTAGAACTTGAGTTGGCTAAGGCCCGAGTAGAAACCAAAAGTGAAAAATTAAATGATTTCGAGGAGGAAGTAAGCATAGAATCTTTAGATTCTGTCAATAAAAGTATATGAACACTTACAATCAAAATTTCGTCTACACCGGAAGGTTGGATTTATTTCTTCTCGTCTTTAGAAAGGAATTTTATTCCAAAAAATGTCCCAGAAAAGTATAAATCGGAAATTCTTCTAAATCTTTTAGGAGAAAGGGTAACTAATGTTATTACGTATATTAAGTATGGGGAATTAGAAGATCATTCAAAGATGAAAGCTATAGTACTTAGATAATTTGAGCCAACTCCCCAAACTTGTTTAGAACATTTTAGAAAAGCACAACGTGAACCCAATGAAAAATATGTAGAATTTGCATCCCGATTAACAACGTGTTGGGATTATTATTTAAAATTGAGAAATGTGACAGACTTTGAAGCTTTAAAAAAGTTAGTGATTTCTGATAAAATTTGTCAGATGCTTGATAAGGATGTTACGTGTTTTATAAATGTTAGACAAGGAGATTCTTGGTTTCACCCAATTGAGTTATCTCGGGAGATATATTTATGTTACCCATCAAAAGGAAAACCTGTTGATAATTCTAGGTCGAATAATAAAAATAATTGTTCCAGGACAGTTTCAAAAGTTTTTCTAACTGATGTAAAAAATTCTAAATGTATTTTGTCATGTAATGAAAATCATCCTTTGCATAAATGTCCTGTTTATAATAATATGTCAGTGAGTGATAAAGTTGAGCTGGTAAAGGCAAAACATCTGTTTTTTACCTGTCTTATGAAACATAAAGTAGTCAATTGTAAATCTAAATTCTTGTGTATTTTTTGTAGGAAAAGGCACAATGTAACTTTGCATTTTCTTCGCGAACAAAAAATAAATAAAGTTGAAAATCAAGAGGTAATTTTACAGGAAATGAGTCATATAAAAAAAGGAGGTAATAAATGTAAGTTGGATGTTTCTGCTGCAGTATTTCAGCCTTTCCCAGCTAGTAATCAAAACAATTTATTTTCAACGACATGTAATTTGGCTAATGAGTTAAAAGCTGTGTTACATAAGACATTTGTCTGTTTAATAAAAGATGAAATAGGTAATTTTCATGAAGTACGTGGTTTATTAGACGTTGGCGCAAACTCTATGACTAAAAGGTTTGTAGATAACTTAATTTGAAAAGAGAAACTACTAACATTTCTATTTCAGGCATAAGTAATTTATCGCTGAATGTTAGATCTAGGGATAGCAGAGCTGTTTCAAATAGAGATAATGATTTTCATTTAAAATTAGATCTTTCAGTTGTCCCGAAATTTATTTTATCTACGCCGTCTAGGCCGCTTGAGACTTTTAACCCATTGTTAAATAACATCAAATTCGACGATGAAAAATTTAATGTCCCATGTCCGATTGATTTGCTTTTAGGTGCAGAGAATTTCTATGAATTTTTAAGACCAGGTCAAATTTATCCGCAAACATTAAATTCTAAAATTGTGTTACAGAACAGTGTTTTCTGTATACTGTCAATGGAAGCTTTCTGGCTGGGGGTGAAGGTAATATACATTGTGGATTATTGTCGGAGCACAGCTCCGTCCTCCCTGCAAAAGTTATACTTATTGATAACACGATAGTGTCAAAAATATTTGTCGTATCGACACAAAAAAATAAATGGACGTTGGTAGTGCCAAAATCTCGGTGCGTATTGAAAATCATAAATATTCGTCAACCCTAACGGTATGAAATGTCTGCTCAAAATTTTTCCATAGAGAAAACATTGCGGGTTTAAATCTATATATTTGAAAGATACGGCTTTTTTTTTAGACATCTACCTTGAGCTTTTTTCTGAAAGAATTTTAATATTTCGTTTTTTAAATGATAGCTGTTTCTTTGTAGATTTGCGGCACTAGCTATTTTTTTTTAAATATTCTCATTTTTATATTTAAATTTAAAAATAAAAAAAAATCTATGATTTTTTTTACAAAATGGTAGCAATTGGATTACTTCCATTGCTGTAAAGAAAAGAAAATTAATAAAGTATGTTTATCTTTATTGATTCCAATTTCTAATAAAATTCAAAATTAATTTTGTAAAAAAATGGAACCGAAAAAGACGTCACGCTTTAAAAACACACCAAACTTTTCCTCAAAGTTATTACAAGTCTATACTTTTTAACTCCACTGAGATTGAGACGCTATGTGAAATGCTTCAATGAGGCAAAGTGACATCATATTTTAATGAAAACCATCATTTTCTCTGATAAAACGAAATACTTTACTACGAACGCCTCTAAAAAATAAATTTCTGGAATTTTACTCGCCGATACGAGATTAGAATCACAAGTCAAGTGTGCGAATGTTCACATGCAAAGTCGTAGTTAACAAACTTGATTTCAAGTTTGGAAATGTATTAATAACTTATTGCGTCCTGCGAAATTTTTGAAATAGTGAATGTAAATTTGAGAGATGCGTATGCAAATTTTGAGACGATGAAAATGACGTTAAGTTTAGATTTCACGCGAAAAATAATTTTATGATTGGCTCATGGTGAAATCATTTTTGCTGATTTTCAATCGGAAATTTCAAACATAAGAGCCTCAATGGGTAATTTCATTATAATTGTCGGAGCACGGCTCCGGCTTCCCTGTAAGAATTACACTTATTGCTAAAACTATAGCGCCCAAAATATTTGTCGTATCGACACGGATCGCTTCTCGGTGTCGCAAAAGGTGTCGCTGGCGAGCTCCCATGGCCGGGTACTAAGTTAAACGTCCCAGGTAAGCCAGAGACCTAAATTATGCTTTTTCTGTTCCGTGAAGGTTTACTGACCATTTTAAACTAAACTGCATCGAAATCGGTCCGGTGGTTTCGGAGATATGGGTCTTTAAAATTTTAGTCCTCTCTGTTAATCTCTAACCCATACTTCGGAATCCGCCATTACTGCTGGACTGATACCTTTTCAATGCTTATAATAAATAAAATAGATTTTTCCCAAAGTTCTGGGAATTTGTTACATATTCTACAAACTTTTATGAACATTTGCACAGTAACAGAACATTCGTATGTTACCTATTAGCGAAGTTATGGATTTATAGATTATTTTGGTAATTGCTCTCGGTGCGTCAGTATGTTGTAGGTCATCTTCAATTTTTTTTTTTTTTTTTAATGTTTAATAATAGCTAAAAAATTGTTGCTGTGGTATTTCTTTGCTAACTTAAAAGCCTCCAGGACCCATCTCAGTAAGTGTTATTGACTTTTATCATGATTAAATGTCTCCTCCCCTCAATTAAAAACCTCATGTTTTGGCATGTCCGCCATGTTTAAAGCTTTCCTATGGGACAGATCGTAATATTTAACTTTTTTCATTGCCTCATAATTTAACTTATAAAGCTTATTTGTTTCTTAAAACTGATCATTTCGTGTACTATAATGTCTAAACATTACTCCGCCACCAATTTTAAATTCCTGGCAATAAATTAAGGTACTTAAATGATTTTTTGAAGGACGTAATAAAATGTTTCAACAATTCAGGTCGCCCATAGAAATAGCATGGGTGACATCATTTTCTAATAGAATTATAAAAAATACTTTTAATGCTTTTAGCAATTATTAATTGTATTGGAAAGATGTAGGAGGCTTAAAAGTTCATTTCGCCATAATTTTTACAAAAATATATTGTATGTAAGTGCTATTTTTACTACTCAAAACTTGTACATATTTTCTGTTTTTCGCTCCAAGTTGGCGGATAGGGGATTCCCCAATTCCCCATTTTAATCATTAAATCTCCATAGGAATAAATGTGAATTGTATATTTTTTGAAAATTTATTTAAATAACTCATACTGTTTATTACTTAAAGTGGTGTGCATGTATGTAAAGTAGAAAGTTTGAAGTTTCCTCCGCCATAATTTTTATTGAGTTTTATTATGTTATTAAGTGATTTAAGAGCATTTTAAAATATGTTATTTTATGTATCTATTTTTACTCAAGATGGCGGCTGGTTTCGTTTGCGTTACTCATTGCCGCCCAAGTTAGGCAAGGGTTGAGTTGTTTTGGCCTGGGGATGAGTCCTTTGCAGAACTATCCCTTTACATTCTTTGGAAAAAGCTTTTACATAGATATAAAACATGTAGCCAATTAATATAATGATGCCGACATGTTAAAACTTTGAATATTTAAATCTTTGCTAATCAATGATACATTGTATGATATGCCACAATCTTAAATTTAGTACAAGAGGTGCTCAGTTACATTTAAGAAAAGTATTGGGAGTACAAAGTACTCACAATAATGATAAAAGTTAAAGATTGAAAGTAGTAATGAAGATAATTATTACAAAGAGAGCCAATTTGCTGTATTTCCACAAGGCTAAGAATTGGAATCATCATAGGGTGTTGCCACAAACTAATTAGCACAACAAGTGACGTTTAATAAATAAAATAGATATGGTACAATCTGTACACGGAAGTATTTATAAAGTTAGCATTGAATTATGGGTAGCTCTGGGTGTCTGTTAAGTTTCCGACACTATTTCACTAACTGAAATACAGAGAATCATGGGTAATTTTCATAAATATTGCTTTCAATTGCTTCAATAAATCACTACTTATTCATGACAGTACATTACACACTTAACACTTTGGGGTTTGCAGTGTTTCAAGAGTTCTGAAGTTCCTAACCCCTTGCAGGCCCATTTTTACTGAAGTTAGTTATTTAACCCCCTCAGCGCTTCCCTTGTTGTGAAAGTCACTTCGATAGTCTTTTCCATCCTTTATTTCGTAATTGTTCCAAACCGGAACTTACAAAGTGTAATTTTCAAAATTCGTCTTTTTTAAGCGAAATATTATTCGGAGTGTGCCACATGTACGTATGTCAGATCCTTTTTGGGACGGAGCATCGATTGGCTATCTCCATTTTTCCCTAGCTGTCACCTGGGGGGATTTTTAATTTTTTTTTTTTAATTTTGTCACAGGGGGGTCATGTGACATACCTAAAGTTAGGTCTTGACCTAAGCTCCACATTCCTTTCTTTCTTTTTTTTAGTTCTTTTTTTAGCCTCCAGGGGGTGTTTTTAGGCGTTTTTTAGAAAGTGCTTGAAAACCCCCAAGTTTGGTGTCCGCTGAAAGGTCATGACATAAGCTCTTCATCTATGATCTCATCCCCTAGTTTAACTCATATTTTAGGCAGTAGTAGGCTCTTTAGGGCAATTGTTCCAAACCGGAACTTACAAGGAGTAATTTTCAAAATTCGTCTTTTTTAAGCGAAATATTGCTCGGAGGGGGCCACATGTACGTATGTCAGATGTTTTTTGGGACGGGGCATCGATTGGCTATCTCCATTTTTTCCTAGCTGCGTCACCTGGGGGGAACCGAGGGGAGGGGTGGGGGGTTAAAATTTTGTTACAGGGGGGGTCATGTGACATATCTCTAGTTAGGTCTTGACCTAAGCTCCACAACCCTGACTTTCGTTTCCTTTTTTTAGTTCTTTTGTAGCCTCCAGGGGGCGTTTTTAAGCGTTTTTTGGAAGGTGCTTGAAAACCCCCAAGTTTGGTGTCCACTGAAAGGTCATGACATAAGCTCTCCATCTATGATCTCATCCCCTAATTTAACTCATATTTTAGGCAGTAGTAGGCTCTTTAGGGCAATTGTTCCAAACCGGAACTTACAAAGAGTAATTTTCAAAATTCGTCCTTTTTAAGCGAAATATTGCTCGGAGGGGGGCCACATGTACGTATGTCAGATGTTTTTTGGGACGGGGCATCGATTGGCTATCTCCATTTTTCCCTCGCTGTCACCTGGGGGGAACCGGGGGGAGGGGGGTTTAAAATTTTGTTACAGGGGGGGGGGGTCATGTGACATATCTCTAGTTAGGTCTTGACCTAAGCTCCACAACCCTGACTTTCGTTTCCGTATTTTAGTTCTTTTTTTAGCCTCCAGGGGGCGTTTTTAGGCGTTTTTTGGAAGGTGCTTGAAAGCCCCCAAGTTTGGTGTTCACAGAAAGGTCATGACATAAGCTCTTCATCTATGATCTCATCCCCTTTTTCAACTCACAATTTAGGCAGTAGTAGGCTCTTTAAGGCGCATTTCCAGTCATTTCTCAAAATTTTATAGAGAGTCGTACAGGAAGCCAGTATTTTAAACTTCATAGATTAAATTCACAATTGCATATACTACATGCCATTCTGGTATTGTAAGGGGACTTTAAAAGGGTTAACTTTTCAACTTCTTTTAAATAAGCTCTGAAACATGGCAGGTGACATATCAAATTAAAATTCTCGTTAAACACTCATGATCCCTGAAGTTATTTACTCCCCCAACTTCCCCCACCATTACTTTTTTATCATACCAAGTTCAGCATGAACTTCTTTCAATCACAGGCAAGCCTTAAAAAGTTCATTTAGTTCTTAATATTCCCTGTCTGGTTTGACTTCAGCGAAAAACCTCAAAACTGCAGGACTGGTCTACAGTTAATATTAGACATTTTGTGCAACTACATATGGCAAAATGCATAATTATCAAATGTGAAAAACATTTACAGGACATACCACATATCATTGGTAAGGTTTGGTGGAGAGAAACAGGAAACTTGAATAAACTTGTCAACAATGTGTACATAAATGTAAATAAAGATTAAATGAAAAGAACTTGAAAGCAACCAAGAGAAAAATGGTTGTAAATGGCACATCGAGAGCAATGAGGTAGATGAGCATTGAAACTCGTTTTATTTATTTATTTATTTATTTATTTATTTGGTCAGTTTTCTTCAAAATTATGTCCCCTAGTTTAAGGCTTATCTTCCAAAGCCTCTCTCTCTCTATATATATATATATATTTTTTTTCCCTTAAGATTACTAAAAACCCCCCGCTGTCCGATCATTAATTTTTTATCTTAGTCATTTACAGTGATCTAGGTCACTGATTTTTACTTTAAACTCTTCTATTTCCCCTTTCCTTCAAAAAGCATGGTTGGGTCCTGGTGATGCCTGGGCCATAATTGAAAAAGTGAATTAATTATACTAAGTGAAAACGCTGTGCAAACAGTATAATCAGGACCGAAAAAGTCACAATAGAAGACATACACTGATAGAGAAAATCAGAAGTATTTTAATCTACTGATATTATAAAAATATTCATTCACAATGAAACAGGGCGATCCGCGAAATGAAAAAGAGTTGCAGTCGCAAAGGAAAGATTCCTCTGTCATAACAGAGTCAGATGAAGACGGGGTGAAGTCTAACGACAAAGAAACACAGCTACCACAGCGAGCAAACAAAAATTACCAGCCGGGAGATGAACTGCTCCCATTTGACGCCGAAACAGCATCAGGAATGACGATACTGGTTTTAATAGATCAGATGGTTAGACATCAAAAGAAACGCGACAAAGGAAGTAATGAAAATGCATAAAAATACCGAAAGTTTTTGGAAGAGAAAGCGGTGGAAATAGAGAAAGAAAGCGCAAGACAACACGACAAGGCTGAGAAGGAAGAACACCAAAAACGAGACACGTTGTCGAAAATTGCAGACCAGGTACTAGAACTCATGCACCAACTACAAACGCAGTTAGCGTCAAACAAAGAAGTAAAGATAAAGAATACCATGTCATCAGTAATCAAAAACTTTAAGCAGCTCAAACAACAGACAGAAGAAAAAGATCACTTAATAACGAAACTCAGCGAAAGAATTAAATTCCAAGAAGAGTTAATCAAACAGACAAAACAAGATAAAATCGAAAGAGAAGATCAATTGATCAATGATATGAACAAAATCATACAACATAACATGAACAAATGGAAAAAAGACTCGTCGAACATGTTACCACTCTTCAGGCAGAAAACCGAAAGGTCTCAATTAATCATAGAGAGGGAGAAACAGCAATAGAAAACAGGGGCGGACAGGCATAGTTTGGCCCACCCCGCTAGACTTATGCATTGGCCCACCTATGGACAACCCCATTGTTAAAATGTTTATACTGGCTATCGACACGACCCTTTGCTCTAAGGCTCTAACTCTATGAAGATAACTCAACTCGAATTCGTGACGTTAATTTACTTAATTTTTAATTTTTTTTTTTAATATGTAAACTTTAAACAATGAAAAGGTACACACGAAAAAATAAAAAAGTCTGAAATTTTTTATGGGCATTCTGTTCAGATATTTTATTCTTAGTATTAAAAGAAATTGTTTGGTCCAATGACGGGTCAAATACGCTGTCAGCATCGGTCAATGATATCGTTAGAATAGGCTACAGGTATCGTACTTGTCCTGAAATTCTTGAAAAATGGAAAAAAGTCCTGAAAAGTCCTAAAATACGGTAACCTGTCCTGAAATTTCGCGAGTTTTGTACTATAGCACTAACAGTCATGGTTTTTCCGCGAATGTATATAATGGATATATATACTGGATATATATGAATGTATATACTTTTTTTTCGCGGAATACCGCGAATCGTTAATTTTTGCAAAATTTCACAAAATCAGTATTTTGGAATTAATAGGTGTATAGGAGAGAAAAAAATATGAGCCAGAAAATATTGAAACATTTTGACATCTGATGATGAAAAACTCATAAATTTCGAGAGGTGGTCGCCGAAAAATAAAATCGGGAATTTGTCACTCGGACAGGAAGGAAAATTGCGAATTTCGTTAATCGGTCGTTGAAAATAATTGCGATAGTCTTCAGTCAATCTCTAGAAAAATCAGGAATGTCGTCAGTCATTCGCTGAAATTTGCAGGGATGCAACTTTTTCGCTTTTAGACGATTTTTTTTTATTTTTTGCTTTTTTAAAAATCGATCAGCTATTTCCGTGGAATCGTAAAAAAAAATCGGGTTGATGTGAGCCGCGAAAAAGACCGAGAATTTCGTCAAACGATCCGTGAATAAAATTCCGACCAATCATTCGAGCAAAAAATTCGTAACTTTCGTCAAACAATCGCGGAAAAACTCCCGAATTTCGTCAAGAGGTCGCATAAAAAAGTCATGAATTTTATCAATCCGTCACGAAGAAAAATATCACGAATTTCGTCAAACAATTGTAGAAATTAGTCGCGAATTTCGTCAAAATTCCCGGAATAAAATCGCGAATTTCACTGAACGATTTCGGAAAATTATCGCGTTTTCCTTAGGAGGTCGCGTAAAAAAATCGCAAATTTCGTAAAACAAGTGCAGAAATTAATCGCGAATTTCGTCAAAACGATTTCGTGAAAAAAATCACGAATTTCAGCAAACAATCGTGGAAAAAAATAACGAATTTCGGCAAGCGATTGTGGAAAGAAAATCTCAAACTTCACCAGAAGGTCACAAAAAATTGCGAATTTCGACAAAAGATTGCGAAAAAATATCGCGAATTTTGTCAAACAGCCGCCGAAAAAAATGCGAATTTCTGCAAAAGATCGCGGAAAAAAGCGAATTTTCGGCAAGCGATCGCAGAAAAGATTCGTAAGTTTCATAGTCTGTCGCGAGAAAAAAATCGCTAATTTTGCCAAAAAAATTGTAGAAGTTAACCCCGAATTTCGTCAGTCAATCCTGGGAAAAAAGTAGTATGTGGGCTACGTGTGTCCTGAAATATCGTAAAAAGTATGTCCTGAAATATCACCTAGGACCAGTATTACACCTAAATTGATGAGGGCTACTTGTGATGGGGCTCCCAATGGGAATAAGGCATCGCTAACTCTAACCTGAGAACTTTGACAACACCTAGAAACATTCATGCCTCACCCAGAATTTGGACCCAGGACCCTTTGCATGGAAGTCTAACATGCTATCCACTATGCAGTCAAAAAAAAAACCCCTTAGACTTGTCTGTACACTACGTTGTAAATTTTATGCTGGAGAGTGTTAGTATAGACCGGAAAGAGTTAGTACTATTAACATTGACACACATACATTGATTAATTTGTTATTTGAAATATCATTATATTCATCTGTACATTTTATTTTGTAATTTGAAATTATCAATATATATATATACTTTGTACACTGATTAACGTTTGTTTAAAATATCAATATAGTACCTGAATATTAAGCAGTTGGTTTTATACCCTCACTATTAACTAATTAGAATGTCAGATATCTGGACAATTCTTTTGAATTTGAGGCAACACCACCTATCATCTTATTATAATTGTAATCAAAAGATTGTTTTACGTTGAATAGGATAAAATCAACTAACAGTTCTTGGCCTCGAGATGAACACAAGCGGTTCTTTATAATTTAATGTGTTGGGAACACTCATTCACAAGATACTTGAATGCATGATAAAGTCAATATGTTGTTGTAATTACAAGGTTGGATAAATACGACCACAGGCATTCAACTCGCACAATCATTCTAATGTACAATCTAAGTATTTTTTACTTTTCTTATTAATTTTACAGCGATTTTCATCATCTTTAACGAGTTCTTCTGAATCGCTCGTTTCTTTGCTGTAAGCGGCTGAGAGCTCCCTACGCCGAGATTGTTGTTACATTAGCGACTGATTATGATCAGCATAGTGCCGGGAAAATTGCAGCAACTCTTTGCTGACATAGTCTTTCTTGATTTTCGAAAAGCCAGACAGAGTAAAGCTTCTTCAGCAAGTTCATTTAACAATTTAACCTCACTAAATCGGCGAGGATCGAACAAGGCTATGTCTTTCATGAACAAATCATTTCCAGTAAATCTTGTCTTCAGCTGCTGAGTCGCTGTCTCTAAGAGAACATCATAAACGTTTACCTTAAATACTTCTGATGGCGACCCGTCAATACTTCTTGCCTCATCGTGAAAATATTCACCACATCGACGTTTCGCTATAGATATTCTCTTTTCCGGCAGAAAGCTCTCAATTTCAATGGAGTACTTCTTTTCTATTAGTTGCTTCAGATGATGTTCTGCAAATTCAGAAGCATTTTCCAGAACCATATCAAAATTATTTCTTTTGTGTAGCAGGTTCTGAGCTATAACATTCTGTTGCATCTGTCAGGACCAAACTTAGCACATGTGCATATCAATACACTTGCTGTATATTTGGATTGTCGTTTTTCAGTTGTGCCTGCAAGCGTTTATATCTCCCACGAATATTTGCTGCACCATAAAAAGAAGTGTCAAGTATTTGTGAAGAAGGGAGTTTAAACTTTTAAGTTCTTTTAGTTGGAGATAGAGGGTTTCCCCTGTTGTTTTGGAGGCATCAACAAATTTTAACTTCACTTTACCATGCTACACATAACGAACACAAAGTGCCAACTGCTCAATTGCTGATATATCTTGTGTGAAATCTGCTTCAATACTGAATGAACCTGACTCTTTTACTTCATAGCCAATGTTTATTTGGATCTGAATGGCGAGATGAGCAATTAACTTGTTTATAAATGACTTGGGCAGGAATATAAACAACGATCATCTTCCATGCCGTTTAGGATTTTCTGTACTTCTTTCTGCTGTATTCTAGCCTTCTTCATACTTTCTGAAGATCTTTTTTCTTGGCTTCTCTTGATAGCCTTTGCTACATGACGATGCAAAATTTTATCATATTTACATAAAAGCATTACCAATTCTAAAACATTGACGTCGACGTGGTTAGCATGTCTCAAGTCTGCAGCTGCTTCCTCTCGTTTTTCTCTATAAGCTAATCCTTGCTTCCCAAAATCCTTGATCTGTAGATCATCCCTAGATATATAAGCGAATCCTTGCCTACCTTTTGTTATTAAGCAAATTAGGGCTGTATCGAGTGCTCCGTATTTACTCGGTACTCGGCATACTCGGTACTCGGCCAGTACCGAGTAGTTGTTAGAATTTCCCTTTTTAGGCATTATTGAAGATAAAGGAATTTATATCTGATTGATCTATACATAATAATGCCTACAAAATATAGAAAAGTTAAGAAAAACCAATACAGCTCAAAGTTAAGTTAAAACTAAGAAAAGACTATGATTTTGGATACAGAAACAGTTTGTAAAAACGGAATACAAGAAATGGAATAAAATATTTTAATATATATCATAAATTATGGTGAAAAGACTGCAACTTGGTCTACATTTTCTGGAGATAGGATATTTTTCTATTATTGTAAATTTGGCCTGCATCAGAAAAAATGCATTCGCTGTAAGCACTGCTTGAAAGTGCAAATAAGAATTTCCATGCAAGCTTGCACATAATAGGAGAATTTTTACTATATTCTTTCTTCTATGAAAATAGACTCTCT
This sequence comes from Maratus speciosus, assembly GCA_963932465.1. Lineage (NCBI taxonomy): Eukaryota > Metazoa > Arthropoda > Arachnida > Araneae > Salticidae > Maratus > Maratus speciosus. The sequence continues at coordinate 588,401,212 of OZ010789.1, read as the reverse complement.
ATTTTACACAATAAACTCTCCTGCTAAGAAAGCCTATCTCTTTTTCTATATTATATCTTCACATTTTATTTCCAATCTAATATTAGTTTCATAATTATTCTCCTGTTCATTTGTAATCTCAACAAAACGTTGCCAAAAAATAGACGGACATTTTTCTGATGTCTCTTTCTCCTCTTTTGGATCATCTACATCAACATGACTTATAGCAGTGTTTTTTTGCTGCATTTTTCTTTTTTTAGGTGGATTAATTTAAGATTGATCTTCATGTGTCAGTTCTACAGCTTTATTTTTTAAAGCATTTTTTAATTCCATTTTGTATTTTTCAGTGAAAAATAGCAATTTAAATCGAGGATCAAATAGTAGTTGCTATATAAAATAACGAAAATGTTCTTGGATTTCAATTGCAATAGCATACTGCTGATTCTCATTTGTCTTGTTTTCATTAATTCACTTTTTAATGACCCTTTCATTGTACCACAACCAACTGATTGGAGCTTTCTTTTTCCAAAAAATGTAGCAATGTTTTAATTGATGATAATACTTCTAATATGATATATTCATTTGACGCCATCAATGTTGTGATTACTTTGAATGACAATAACAATTTCATTACATTTTACAGTAATTGCTTGCTACTGAACTGTTTTGAAATTTTATCTCATTTTCGGCAACATAAAGGCAAAGAGGCCGCTTTAATTCATGCAATCTTTTCTAACATATTATATTTTGAGTTCCATATGCTTAATTACAGTTAATTACTCTTATGATTAGTTTTTTTTTTAATTCATAGACAAATGCAACTGAACCTTTTCAAATTTTGAGGTTGCAGCTACGGAATGATTAAAATGTTTCAGAATATTTTTATTTTTAGCTATAGCCAACATGTCAGAAATAGCATTTGGAACCCATTTTATTATAAGCTGCACATTGTGAATGATGCAAGATACGCTTTTAACATCAGCATTTTGCATTATTCAATGAATTGTTACAGCAACCAATAACCATTTTTGATAGACAAATTTCAGATATCAAAATGTGTAAGATAAATTGAAGAATCAGTTTTAATTTCATATTGGTTAATTGTGCATTTTATGTAATTTTTTTTCATATTTTTTGAAATAAAGTTACTCTTACTGTTTTAATTTCTTTTAATTTTCAGAAATTGTGTTTAAAAAGTGCATCGTTAAATCTCAAATTTAATTAGTTGAATATTTTTTAAAAAAGTCCCTTAAAAAATATATGATTATATGCTCAAGAAGTATGTTTATATATATATAAACACACAGATATGTTACTCTTAAGCTCACTTCATGTGCGTATTTGTAATTCTTTCTTATACACAACTACTCGGGACTCGGCTACTCGGCCAAAGTACTACTCAGTGCACCCCTAACGCAAATGTCCGCAGGCAGACCCATGCCACCAAACAATTTCTTACTTTTCACTGACCAGATGTGATCTTTACTTTACCCATATCTCTTGACTTCTATACAAAATGAGTAATTTGCACAGATCTTCCAAAGATTGCTGCTGGAAGAGGGAAAGTAGAAACTAGGACTTACACGATCAATTGAGTTTTATATCTTTTTTTAAATTTTATTGAAAAGAAAAAAACTCCAAAAATGTATTATTATTTTGGCCCACTACATCCGTTTGGCCCACCCCGCGATCGCGGGGTAGCGGGGTGGGCCAGTCCGTCCCTGATAGAAAATGACCGACCAACATATGCAGAAATGACAAATTTTCCACCGCTCCCACAAGAAAGACCGACACTAATATTAACACCAAAAGACAAGGAAACAAAAATGCCAATAATAAAGAAAGTTCTCAATTCTATGAATATGGCTGAATTACCACCAGTAGACTGCCAAACAACTAAACAAAATAAAATAATAATAACATGTAGAAACAAATTTGACCTAGAACAGGTGAAAGATAAAATCTGCACTACAGAAGATATGGCGGAAAAACTGGATATTAAAGAACCAAACCCGAAAACAGCCCGAGTGATAGTCTTTGGAGCACCAGAAGCCCCAGTAGTCACACAGAAAAGCGTCGAAAGAGAAGCAGACAGTTCACTGAACAACTTAGAAGAGCAACAAGAGCTATATGAAAAACAAGTACTCTATCCGGCTGCTTTGGAAAGAGCTCTGAGGAGGAAGGTGCAATATAAGCTGATAAGAGTATTGAAAGGAAGAGAGGGCGAGGAAACCTCGCACTTGGTGTTGCAGCTACTGGAGAGAGATGCACTGCAACTAATAGCAGGAAAATTGTGCATAGGATTTAACCGGTGCACGGTAAGACGGTATGTCTTCATTCAAAGTTGTTATCACAGTCAGGAAATAGGACATACAGCAAGAGTGTGCCAGAATGCATACCTGCGCTAAATGTGGCAAAGGCCACAACATCAGGGATTGTGCCTCAGAAAAAGAAGAGTATGTTAACTGCAAAAAGTGCTCGACTACTACAAGGGGGACCATAGGAAAGCTGGACTATATGATAAACATCCATCTTACGATCCATCCTGCAGCGTGTATCAGCGAAAGAAACAAGCAGCGCTAGCGTCATTGTCTTATAGAGGTAAAAATTCAAAATAATTCAACAAAATTTACAGAATAACAGATCACAAACCGCTGCTTTTATGAAATTCCTCTCAGACTCGGACTATTATTCCCTGGTTTGTCTTCAAGATGCATACCTTTATGAAAAAAGACCTCTATCACTTCCTCGAACAACACCATGCTATAGTTCAAGCTCTAAAAAAGCCCATATTAATCTTGGACCAAAACTTAAAACATAGTCTCTCTTCTAAACACTATAACTCAGTTTTTATAAATTTAGACCTTAAGCCTTTAACCTTAAGCATTGGCAGCCTGTATAGCCCCCCGAGTGCTGACTTTGATGAGGATATTGAGAACTGGCTGGGTTCTAAAAATCAGAGCCCATTGCAGTTGGTTCTCGGTGATTTCAACGCTCACAGTCAGCTTTGGGGCTATAGGAGTGAAGACACCAGGGGAAAAGTTCTTATCGATAGAGTCATAGCGTATCAACGAGTTATTCTAACCTCTTCATCCAGTCCACCAACGTATGAGTCGGGGAAGAACCTGGGGAGGCCAGATCTGTCCATCTGCACGCAGGCTATGTTTTCACACATAATACACTGGGAAGTAATTCCTTCCCTTTTTGGAGACCACTACCCAATAGAAACAGAGCTAAATTTCACAATACCCAAACTACCAAGAAGAAGATTCAAAACAAAGGGAATCCCTTTGACACAATTTTCCGAACAACTAACTCGAAAATCCTCACAGATTAACTTTAATGACATAGAAACTATAGACCAGTTTAACGAAGAATACGAAACTTTTAAACAAGAAATATTATTACAAGCCAATAAATCCTTTATAAAGAAAGCCCCCTTCAAGAAATTTAAAATTTCCTGGTGGTCTCCACAATTGAGGGCCCAAAGAAATTAAGTAGCAGCTCTTTTAAAAAGAGCAAAAAATTCAAACTACGAGTCAAATATAAACCAGCAATACAAAAGGGAAAGGGCAATTTATCAAAAACAGTTTTTATCGGAGAAGGAAAAAGCTTGGACAAACTTGTGTCGCAGAGAGACGGATCCTTTTGGTTTAACGAAAAAGTTGGCCTTCCAGCGATTCCAGGACTCACATATCAGTTACCAATTTGATTCTTTGTCACCCACTTCCAGGTCATCAACCCTTTTAAAACTAAGGAGAGACATTTTTGGCGATGAAACTCCAAAGCAACTACCACAGCGTCTAAACTCGCACGACCAGGCAAAATTCACGAAAAGAGAGTTGCGAAATGCTGTTTTCTCATTAACTGTTTCTCATTCTCTGTTAACAAGGCGCCAGGACCTGATCAAATTGATCACAGGATGGTCAGGTGCATCTTTTCAAAAATTCCTAATATTCTGTTGGATATGTACAACAGTCTTTTAAAGTTAAACTATTTTCCTGATGACTGGAAATTGGGAGAGCTCGTGTATTTTAGAAATGAGGGAAAACCCTTGAATGAGAGCTCTTCATATAGCCCCATCACTGTATTACCAATATTCGGAAAAATCTTAGAGGAATTAATTCTAAGACGAATACATCACGCATTAGACAAAACGAATTTCCTATCGGGTAAGCAACACGGCTACACGCAAAATAAATCTACGGAAACGGCTTTGTAGCAAGTGATTTCATTAGTAGAACAACGCAAACAAAATAAACAATACACATCACTGGTGTCACTGGATTTCAGAGGAGCATTTGACAACCTCCCTTGGGACCAGGTGATCCTAGCATTGCAAAGACTAGGTATTTCTAAACAACTCATTAATCTTGTCGTTTCCTTCCTTTCGGGTAGGCGAGCTCAGGTGGACTGGATGGCACCATTTTTCTGTACTACTTTAGTAAGGGTTGCCCGCAGGGATCGTGTCTGGGTCCTTTTCTTTGGTTGGTTCTGTTGGAGACTCTGTTGGGGACCTTTGATGTACAGGACTGTGAACTGGTGGCATACGCAGATCACGTGATATTACTGATCTGGGCACAGTCGAGACAGCAACTTGAACAAAAAGGTCAGAAAGCTTTAAGATTTATTCAGAATTGGGAAGAAACCAACAAAATAGAAATTTCACATGAAAAATCCTCATCATTAACTTTTGGCAAACCCAAACACCTTAAGCGGGGCCCCACATTTAAACTTCAAGGTAAAACAATAAAATCAGAAACAACACTAAAATACCTGGGTGTAATATTAGATAAACAATTATCATTTCTCCCACATGTGGCACAAAAGAGAGTAGAAATCGGAAAAATAACTCAAAATCTTTATAAATTTTCATCAATCTCAGGTCGACTCCCTCCGGAATTTTTTAAGATTTGGTACTCGGCGATCTTACAAAGGAAACTGGCCTACGCGCGTGCTGTCTGGTTTCCGCGTATGGCGCAATATCACGGTCGTCGACATTTTCTCTCGGCACAAAGGAAAGCTTTGTTGCTTATAACGAGAGCATATCGCAATACGTCAACAAACGCCCTGCAGGTTCTCACAGGTCTCCCCCCACTGGATTTGCAGTTGGAGGCGGAGGCGGAGTATTCGGGGGCGATTCGTCTCGGCAAGTCAACAGAAAAGGCTTTTGCTCCACTATACTATCCAAAATGCTCAAAATACAAAACATCACCACTAACAAGTGAAATACAAATTTGTGAAATGAACGACTATGTAGGCAAAATTACAATATACACGGACGGTTCCAAAACGTCCGAAGGCACAGCCTCGGCATTTTGTGTGTACGAAAAAAACGAGCAAATCTATACTTGGAGAGCGAAACTGTCCCAGGATAACTCCGTCTTCCAGTCAGAACTCTTCGCGATCTCTTCAGCATTAGAGTGGATAGAGTCGGACAAACATTCTCAATACTAATCAGACTCAACTCAATCATAACAGATAGCCTATCAAGTTTAAAAGCATTAAACAATTTTGACAATGCAAACTATTTAATACTAAAAATTCTTCAACAATTACAAACAACAGTAAAAGACATATACTTCAATTGGACAAAAGGACATTCAGGTGTTGAGGGCAATGAGGCAGCTGACCAACTGGCAAAATCGGCAGTAACGGATGAAACACTAATACATACATTTTTACCATATTCAGCTTCCTCACTAAAATCACAGACAAAGCAGAATATGTTAAAAAAATGGCAAAAACGCTGGACGGATTCAGACACAGGCCGATATACGAAGGAATTCTTGCCATTGGTTGATCACAAGTATTTCGTAAACAACACATACTGACACATATTTTTAACAAATCACTGCCCCTTTCAGGAACACTTATACAAAATTAACAAAAGAGACTCCCCAATATGCATTTGTGGCTTGCCGTCAACATCGTTACACTATGTATTATACTGTACATTAACATCGCATTATCATCTCAAAAAACACACACGTATGAATTTAGCAAGTTGGTGGCGGGATGTAAAAGAGAAACCACAAATACTCAACAAGATCATACAATGCATGAGGTTTATAGAAACAAACGAGTACATCTTTTCAAATCCAGAGCCATTCTAGTCCGACTCCATCACTAGGGTGTAGCATGGAGGGAGAAACGGGTTATTAGCGGGTGCCAGAAACTTCTATAACTTTTGAATTTTTATCTTGTGCATCTATCCAAACTCTTGTATGCGCAAATTGTAAATAGTAGGTGTGTTGTAATGTGTTTCTAATTATGATGTTCAATATAATGTGTTTAATGTACTGTGAAATCCCTGTAAATCCATGAAAAATGTAAATAATTATGCAATCACATTCAAATGATCCTCATGTAATCACTACACACAGTCATGTAAATAGTAGGTGTTTGATATTGTGTTGTAATGTGTTTCTAATTGTTATGTTAAATATTGTGTGTTAAATGTACTGTGACGTATATATATCCAAGAAAATTGTAAACAATTATGCAATCACATTAGGTGAAATGATCCTCATATAATCACTACATACAGTCATATATCTCGATGTGAAATCTTCGGTTCGCCCAGAAAAATTGGGTAACCAATTGTGATTGTAATTGTAAATCTCACAGTAACCGAAATAAATCTCAGCAGCTTGATCAGGGACCCAACGCTCCCTCTCAGACTCTGGTTGAGAGTCGGGAGGAGTGGATGTGGTCTACCCCTCGGGATTGCACTAACACTCTAAAGCGAAAGCTGAGTTCCCGAGGTGGTCATCGCTGTCATCGCTTTCGTATCGACACAAAAAATTAAATGGACGTTGGCAGTGCCAAAATCTCGGTGCGTGTTGAAAATCATAAATATTCGTCAACCCTAAAGGCATGAAATGTATGCTCAAAAAATTCCCATACAGATAACATTGCGGATTTAAATCTATATATTTGAAAGATAAGGCTTTTGTTTTTTTTAGACATCTACCTTGAGCTTTTTTCTGAACCAATTTTAATAATTCTTTTTTTTAATGATAGCTGTTTCTTTGTAGATTTGCAGCACTAGCTATTTTTTTAATATTCCCTTTTTTATATTTAAATTTAAAATTAAAAAATTGTCTATGATTTTTTTTTTAAATGGTAGCAGTTGGATTACTTCCATTGTTGTTAAGAAAAGAAAATTAATAAAGTATGATTATCTTTATTGATGCCAATTCTAATAAAATTCAAAATTAACTTTGTAATAAAAAGGGAACAGAAAATAACGTCACGTTTAAAAAAAAAACACAAATTTTTTTCTCAAAAATTTATTACAATTCAATAATTTTTCACTCCACTGAGTTTGAGACTCTAAGTGAAATGCTTCAATGAGCCAATGTGATATCATATTTAAACGAAAACCATCATTTTCTCTGATAAAACGAAATATTTTACTACGAAAGCCTCTAAAAGATATAAATTTCTGGAATTTTATTCGCGAATACGGAGATTAGAATCACAAGTCAAGAGTGCATATTTTCACATACAAAGTCGTAGTTAACAAACTTGATTTCAAGTTTGGAAACATGTGTATTAATAACATATTGCTTACTGTGATATTTCTGAAATGGTGAATGTAAATTTGAGAGATGCCTATGTAAATTTTAAGGCGAGGAAAATGACGTTAAGTTTAGATTTCACGCGAAAAATAATTCTATGATTGGCTCATGGTGAACAAAATTTTGATGATTTTCAATCGGAAATTTCAAACATAAGAGCCTCAATGGGTAATTTCATCATAATTACTTATCTTGATTAGGTATACTAATACATTTTAATTTTTTTTATACGTTGAACAGTCGAAGTTTATGGAATTAGTATTTTGGTAACTTTAAATTAAAAATAATATTTGTTGAGTAAGTATTAACTAATGTATGAGCTCCTTTTTAAACAATTTCTTTCGTCAAAATACGGTGGTTTTCATCTCGTTATTAAACAAAACATTAGCTCCATTGTTGTAAATTATGCATTTTAACCACATCCGAATCGTTATGGCGCCGTCAATATTTATGACTTGAGGTATAGATTGACTCTCGGAAGTTTTACTTTCTACGTACGTAACGACCACTTTTTCTTTTTTTTCAGTGCAAACCTTTTATTCTCCATAACCTACCAAATAGATGCAATTCATTTTGAATTTTAAATTAGGAGAAATGAAAAGAAATCGAATATGGGGAATACGATTTTGGGCCTTAGCCGCATGGTACGGATTGCGTATTAGCCACATAGCTACCAATGATAATGATAAAAATATAACAGGGTTTTGTACGGATCAGGGTAGTTTCCAGGAGAGTTTCCAGTATTTTTTTATAGAAAAAGAAATCTAGGCTAAACTGGTGAAATTTCGCCTTCTCCTAAGGATAGATTTTCTGTAAGCAAATAATGGTGCAGAAGAATTTCCTGGTCGCAAAATTCCAGGAGTCGTACAAACTCTGATATAATACCATGTATGTATAACTTATATGTATTTATTCTTATGTATGTATGTTTATATTCAGACGTATGCATGTTTGCATTGGGAAATTTCCGCAATCGGGTTTGTAGACAATTCCATAATTTAGAGAGCGTTGTTTAATGCGCAAATTTAACCATTTGGTGGCGGTTCCAATTACAGAAGGTTACTCATAATTTTTTATTCACTGTAAGTGAATGTGCTGCAACTGTAATGCACGTGGACATTCTCCGTAACCTTCCAAATCGGTGCAATTCATTTTGAATTTTAAATTAAGAGAAATGAAAAGAAATCGAATACGGAGAATACGGAGAATACGATTTCGTTTATTAGCCGCATGGTAACGATTTCCGTATTAGCCACAAGGCTACGAATGATAAAAAAAAATCCAGAAAAATATAATGTCATGTATGTATTACTTATATGTATGTATTCTTATGTATTGTTGTATTAAAACGTATATATGTTTGTATTGGGAAATTTCCGTAATCGGGTTTGTAGACGATTTCATAATTTAGTGAGCGTTGTTTGATGCGCAAATTTAACTATTTGGTAGCGGTCCCAATTTCAAAAGTTTATAATTTTTTTCTTTTTAATTCACCGTAAGTGAATGTGCTGCAACTGAAATACAGTTGAACATTTTCCGTAACCCGCCAAATCAATGCTATTCACTTTGAATTTTAAATTAAGAGAAATAAAAAGAAATCAAATACGAAGAATACGATTTTGGATGTTAGTTGCATTATAACATATTCAGAATTAACAGCATGGCAACGAATGTTAATAAAAGAAGTCGAGAAAAATATAATGTTATGTATGTATTACTTATATGTATGTATTCATATGTATGTTTTTATTCAGAGGTGTGTATGTTTGTATTAGGAAATTTCCGTAATTGGGTTGGTAGAAAATTTCATAATTTAGTGAGCGCTGTTTTATTCGCAAATATAACTATTTGGTAGTGGTCCCAATTACAGAAGGTTACTCATTCACTGTAAAAAAAATTCCGCAACGTTCCTGGGAAAAAATGGGCAGCTGAGTTGCCCATTATTTCCAAGAAACATTTCTTGAAAATGACTGGTACTTTACTGTATATGTTAAAAACTTTCTACAGAAATGCCAGTAAGTTTCCTGCGAAATACCAGGAATATTTCTGTTGACAGCAAAACATTACTGACATATTCAAGGCTGGAGTAGCACAAGAGCGAAAAATGTCCAGACCAGGGATCGAACCTGGATACTTGGCGTGCCGTGCCAATGCCTTACCTGTTAGGCTAACCGGACCGATACCTGGCTGACATAATTCACTCTGGATGTTCGTTCCCTTCATTATGACATTACTGACATTTCACAGCATGCGGGATCCGCAGACGATTTTTACATTTCCAGTTGACAATTTTCGCTTTATTATCATTATTTGTTAGAATGAAAAAATATTTTGAAATTGACATCAAAATTATTATTTATAATTTACACGAAAAAATAAATTTTCAGTTAAAATTCAATAAAGTAAATATATATGTGATATATTGTTTCTGAACTTTGCTTAAAATATAAAAATATATAAATGTAAATAATAATTAGAAAAAAAATCTAGACATAAAATATTTTGGATTTTCGTCAGTGATTATGTTAGTTTACAAGTTAGATAAAATACATATAAATTTTCATGAAAAAAAAAACCTAAACGTAATTGTATATTTTTTCCGAAAAAAAAAAAAAAAAAAAAAATTCAAATTTGCAGCAATTCAAAGTGTCAAATATATGACAAATTTAAATCAAATTGTAATAAAGTGTTCAAATATAAAATTAATTAAAAAAGAAAAAAAAGTCAAGAGGTAGCATCGAACCCGGGCCGTACGGGTGGCGTGCAAGCTTTCTGCGTCCACACCACGAAAGACACGTTGAGAGCTGCAAACTAATGGGTATTTGAAACGTATGCTAAAACTCGGCATCTAATTTCTGAAAATCTAAGGCCCATTTGAAGAAATCCTTTCACAAGAATAATTAGAGATAAGAACTCTAAAACATACTTTAAATTAATCAAAATAGGTGAGAATCATATTTGATTGTCCCCTGGTTAATGCAGATCCAAATAATAGGTGTATTTTTTTTTTACACAGTCTGCTCGTTAAAGATTTCACAGACAAGTACGAGAGATAATCTCTTAGTGATGTCACAGATGTATTGTATTTTCATCTGAATTATCTTGACAATAGAGACGTAAAGGATTATGTCGTCTATTGATTTATTTGCATTCCATATTGATTTTTTTACATTCATTTAAGGAATTCGTTTTCGACACTCGCGCGCGAGCAACGGATTATAGGAAAAAAAAAAAATAATAAATGGCGGCCGCAGCGTTTTGCTGTTTCCAACTTTTGTTCAGGAACGTTTCAGATAAGAAAACCAGAATTTCACAGGAAAGAGCTAAATTATTCTGAAAACCTGATAATAGGCGAAACGTTCCTGGATTTTACATGGAAAGTTACCATTTTTTTTTACAGTGTTCTTTTAATTCACCGTAAGTGAATTTGTTGCAACTGAAATGCGAGTGAACATTCTGAAGTGAATGAAATAAGCATTTTTGGACTAGATGTACACTTGAAAACAGAAATACGTAGATAACAAAATAAAAAAGTCCTAAAAGCGTAAAGAAAATGTAGCTAACTTATTTGTTGATTTTAAGATTTTAGCTAATTTTACGGTAAAACACTAAGTTAAATGCGAACAACTCGATTAGAGAAGAATCATCAGTGCTGAATTTCAGTGGAAATTTCGCCATATTTGGAAGCTACAACCAAATTTGGTCATTTATATCAAACATATTTTTGGTCACCAAATTTGGCGAAATTTCGCAAAATGTCTCCAAGCTTGGCAAAAATTTTGACGTTAATGTATATAACTATATAGTTTTATGCTTATAATCGGAAAACGGATACAACTATGAACGATAATTCGTGAGAAATAAACTTCACTAAAAGTCATAAATCATTCCGTGATTTTTTTTTAACCTGTTGCCTAGATGTAGTGTACATTTTAAAAAATGTACATAATTTTATATCTGTAACATTATACACAAAAGTTTCGAAAATGCCGGTTAAAAGAAAGCAATAGAGATGAAAAAAGTTATATTCTGCGTAATTCTAGTGGAAAAGTCACAAAAATAACCCAGCTGCCTACGAGTAATTGCGCGAATAACGATATAACAATGACTCAGATGAACAAAGTATCAAGTTTGATAGAGGATTATAGCAGATTACCAATGCGTGCGTGTTACATACGTGTTACAAACCTTTCCGTTATATCATATTAAATAAGTCTGGGGTATTCCAGACATGCAAGTCTTTGAAGGGGCTTTGAAGATTTCTGCCGTTAGCTCGATGGATCCAGTTCCAATTTTTGATTGTCTCAAAGATCGGAGCAACATTAAACAAATCAAGATTGCTCAACACATCCCCAGTGGTTATTCTTTCTCTTTACTCTAGACTCTCTTATTCAGTGAATTCTCTTTACTTTTATCATTTCTGAATTATTTCAAAGAACAACAAATCACGCTGCATGAAAGTTTTTATAATTCTGAGATCAGATTTACAGATGAGCAGCAGAAAATACATTAGTTATGCACATAATAGCTTTCGTCATTGCAAACAGAAGTTACAATTTTCCCTAAGTTAACTTTTATTATTGGAAAAGCAAGAGCTGGAAAAAGTAGGATAATCAAAGAAATTAGTAAAACAATCATAGAGCAGTTAGGATCAGAAGCTGTCATTCTTTTGGCACTAGCAGGTACTGCTGCGCTTAATGTCGAAGGAAAGTTAATTCACTCAGTGATTAAAAAACCACCGTGATTTAAATAGTTCGCTGATTTAAAAAGTCAGGCAGAAAGAAATCTACAGCTCAGCATGGATACAGTGTTATTTATCATTATTGACGAATTTCCAATTGTCGTCTTATGACTGAAGTTGAACAAAGATGTCGCAAAGGTACTTTTTTTAAATCCTTGGAGGTATTAGGTAGTTACATCGCGTAAAAGACATCCCTCTATATAAGAGACTTTCTATAAAAGACATTTTGGCTCTTCGCAGACAAAAAATGCTTAGAGCTTTTGAAAATTGCTTCTCATTAACAAACTCATTGAGACAAAATGACGATCAGCAAAAACAGTTTCGAAAGACACTATATTCACTTTTCGTCGGTCAAGTTTCAGACTACTCTCATCCCTTATGCAACGGTGGATAGCTACACTGCTTCCGGCTCAAATTGAATGATTTCAAGATGCTATATGTCTTTTTTCAAAAAACAAGCAAGCGAAAGAACATAATCAAGAAGTACTTCTTAAATCAAAGTGGTCAATGACAAAAATGTTAGCAGACCACAATAATTAAAAGTAAGATGTAGTGAAGATGATCACGTGTTTGGTCTTCAGGCTGAACTTTTTCAGCAGTTAGATGCAGAGTTATGTTACATACCAATATCTGGATGGAGTGGGGATTGATAACCTGTGTACTGAGTACAGTAAAAGGTACTGTCTATGACCCAAACATTCAACCCCCAGGCTTGCCACAGGCTATAATGGTTCATTTTGTTGATTATCATGCCACAAATTAGCATTTGAGCATTACCTGAGGCAACTAATGACTGAATTAACACTAGAAAATAAGGATTCAACAGGTGTTATTTCAAATTTAATTTTGTACTATTAAACAGTAATCAGGAAAATTAAACTTATTTTTTAATATTAAAATGTTGTGTGTTATGTTTATACGACTCCATGCTCCGAAATTTCGGCCTGACGGATACTAGTTACTTATCTCAGTAATGTATACTAATACATTTTAATTTTTTTATACGTTGAACAGTCGAAGTTTATGGAATGAGTATTTTGGTAACTTTAAAAATAATACTTGTTGAGTAAGTATTAACTAATGTATGAGTTCCTTTTAAAACAATTTCTTTCGTCAAAATACGACGGGTTTCATCTCGTTATTAAACAAAACATTAGCTCCATTGTTGTAAATTATGCATTTTAACCTCATCCGAATCGTTATATCGTCGTCAATATTTGTGACCTGAGATATAGATTGACTTTCAGAAGTTTACTTTGTACGTCCCTAACGACCACTTTTTCTTTTTTCAGTGCAAACCTTTTATTCTCCATAACCTACCAAATCGATGCAATTCATTTTGAATTTTAAATTAAGAGAAATGAAAAGAAATTGAATACGGGGAATGCGATTTTGGGTCTTAGCCGCATGGTAACGGATTTCGTATTAACCGCATGGCTACGAGTGATAAATTAAAGAAATCGAGAAAAATATAACAGGGTTTTGTACGGATCAGAGTATTTTCCAGGAGAGTTTCCAGTATTTTATTTTATAGAAAAATAAATCTAGATTAAACTGGTGAAATTTCGCATTCTTATAAGGAGAGATTTTCTGTAAGAAAATGGCGGTGCAGAAGAATTTCCTAGTCGCAAAATTCCAGGAGTCATACGAACCCTGATATAATGTCATGTATGTATTATATGTATGTATTCTTATGTATGTGTGTTCATATTCAGACGTGTGCATGTTTGTATTGGGAAATTTCCGCAATCGGGTTTGTAGAAAATTTCATAATTTCGCGAGCGTTGTTTGATGCGCAAATTTAACCATTTGGTGGCGGTCCCAATTACAGAAGATTACTCATTTTCTTTTATTCACTGTAAGTGAATGTGCTGCAACTGAAAGGCACATGGACATTCTCCGTAACCTTCCAAATCGATGAAATTTATTTTGAATTTTAAATTAAGAGAAAGGAAAAGAAATTGAATACGGAGAATACCTTTTCGTTTATTAGCCGCATTGTAACGATTTCAGATTTAGCCGCATGGCTACGAATGATAATCAAAGAAATCGAGAATAATATACTGTCCTGTATGTATTACTTGTATGTATGTATTCTTACGTATGTATGATTGTATTAAAACGTTTATATCTTTGTATTGGGAAAGTTCCGTAATTGGGTTTTTAGGCGATTTCATAATTTGGTGAGCGTTATTTGATGCGCAAATTTAACTATTTGGTAGCAGTCCTAATTTCAGAAGGTTATTCATTTTTCTTTTTAATCCACCGTAAGTTAATGTGCTGCAACTGAAATGCAAGTGAACATTTTCCGTAACCTACTAAATCGATGCAAGTCACTTTGAATTTTAAATTAAGAGAAATAAAAAGAAATCGAATACGGGGAATAAGATTTTGGATGTTAGTTGCCAGATAACAGATTCAGTATTAACCGCATGACAACGAATGATAATAAAAAAAGTCGAGAAAAATATAATGTTATGTATGTATTACTTATATGTATGTATTCTTATGTATGTTTTTATTCAGAGGTGTGTATGTTTGTATTAGGAAATTTCCGTAATCGGGTTGGTAGAAAATTTCATAATTTAGTGAGCTCTGTTTTATTCGCAAATATAACCATTTGGTAGTGGTCCCAATTACAGAAGTTTACTCATTTTTTTTTTATTTCGCAGTACGTGAATTTGTTGCAACTGAAATGCGGGTGAACGTTCTGAAGTGAATGAGATAAGCATTTTTGGCCTAGATGTACACTTGAAAACAGAAATATGTAGATAACAAAATAAAAAAGTCCTAAAAGCGTAAAGAAAAGGTGGCTTACTTATTTCTTGATTTTAAGATTTTAGCTAATTTTACGGTAAAACAGTGAGCAAAAATGCGAAGAACCCGATTAGAGTAGAATCATCAGGTCTGAACTTCAATGGAAATTTCGCCAAATTTGGAAACTACAGTCAAATTCGCTGCATTTATATCAACATAATTTTAGGCGCGAAATTTCGCAGAATGTCTCCAAGCTTGGCGAAAATTTTGACGTTAATGTATATGACTATATAGTTTTTTGCTTATAATCGGAAAATGGATGCAGCAATGAACGATAATACGTAAGAAATCAACTTCACAAAAAGGCATTAATCATTCTATGATTTTTTTAACCCGTTGCCTAGATGTAGTGTACATTTTAAGAAATATACATATTTTTATATCTGTAGCATTATGGACGAAAGTTTCGAAAACGCCGGTTAAAAGAAAGCAATTGAGATGAAAAAAGTTATTCAGCGTAATTCTATGCGCAAAAGTCACATAAAAATAATCCAGCTGCCTACGAGTAATTGTGCGAATAACGATATAACAATAACTCAGATGAAAAAAAGTATCAAGTTAGATACAGGAGTATAGCAGATTACCCATGTGTGCGTGTTATATACGTGTTACAAACCTTTCCCTTATACCAAATTAAATAAGTCTGGGCTATGCCAGACATGCAAGTCTTTGAAGAGGCTTTGAAGTTTTCAGCCGTTAGCTCGATGGTCCCAATTCAATTTTTGATTGTCTCAAAGATCGGAGCTACATTAAACAAATCGAAATCGTTCAACACATCCCCGGTGGTAATTCATTCTCTTTACCATAGACTCACTTATTCAATGAATTCTCTTTACTTTTGACATTTCTGAATTATTTTAAAGAACAACAAATCACGCTGCATGAAAATTTTGATAATTCTGACATCAGATTTACAGATGAGCAGCAGAAAGTACTTTAGTTATGCACAGAACAGATTTCATCATTGCAAACAAAAGTCACAACTTTCCCTAAGTCAACTTTTATTATTGGAAAAGCAAGAGCTGGAAAAAGTAGGATAATCAAAGAAATTAGTAAAACAATCAGAGAGCAGTTAGGATCAGAAGCTGTCATTCTTTTTGCAGTAACAGGTACTGCTGCGATTAATGTCGAAGGAAAGTTAATTCACTCAGTGATTAAAAAAACATCGTGTTTTAAATAGTTCGCTGATTTAAAAATTCAGGCAGAAAGAAATCTACAGCTCAGCATGGATACAGTATTATTTATCATTATTGACGAAATTTCAATTGTCGTCTTGTGGCTGAACTTGAACAAAGATGTCGCAAAGGTACTTTGTTTAAATCCTTGGAAGTATTAGGTAGTTACATCGCGTAAAAGACATTCATCTATATAAGAGACATTCTATAAAAGACATTTTGGCTCTTCGCAGACAAAAAATGCTTAGAGCTTTTGAAAATTGCTTCACATTATCAAACTTATTGAGACAAAATGACGATCAGCAAAGACAGTTTCGAAAGAGTCTATATTCTTTGCGTTAGTCAAGTTTCAGACTACTCTCATCCCTTATGCAACGGGGGAAATCTACCTTGCTTCTGGCTTAACTTGAATGATTTCCAGATGCCATGTATTTTTTCCAAAAACAAGCAAGCGAAAGAATATAATCAAGAAGTACTTCTTAAGTCAAAGTGGCCAATGACAAGAATGTTAGCAGACCACAATAATTAAAAGTAAGATGTAGTGAAGATGATCACGTGTTTGGACTTCAGGCTGAACTTTTTTAGCAGTTGGATGCAGAGTTATGTTACATGCCAATATCTGGATGGAGTGGGGATTGATAACCTGTGTACTGAGTACAGTAAAAGGTACTGTCTATGACCCAAAATTTCAACCCTCAGACTTGCCACGTGCTATAATGGTTCATTTTGTTGATTTTCATGCCACAAATTAGCATTTGAGCATTACCTGAGGCAACTGATGACTGAATTAAATACTAGAAAATGACGATTCAACGGGTGTTATTTCAAATTTAATTTTGTACTATTAAACAGTAATCATGAAATTTAAACTTTTTAAAAATTTTTTAAATGTTATGTTTAAAGTTTATACGACTCCATGTTCCGACATTTCGGCCTGACGGATACTGGTTGTGGATCACATATTAATTACAGATAATTTGGAATTAGAAAAAGTAATTAGAGAATTTTGGGAAATAGAAAACATAGAGAGAGAGACTGAGATTTCTAAAACTAAGGAAGCAGAAATTTGTGAAGAGCATTTTCCGAAAAAATATTCTAGAACTAAAAATGGACAATGCATGGTGAAAATGTCGCTAAATGAAGATCGGTCTTGTCTTGGCGAATCAAAACAATAGGCAATGAATATTTTAAATTCATTATGGAAGTACTTAGTTAAAGAATCTAAATTTAATGATCTTTATAAAGCATTTATGGAAGAATATCTATGTATGGGTCACATGGAAGAAGTGATAGAATCTGAAGAGCCAGAAGCCACTTATTATATTCCACATCATTGCTTGTTCCATACAGAATAAAGTAGCACACCATTACGAGTCGTGTATAATAAGGTGGGCCGAAAAAATTTTGTTTTGTTTTGTTTTTTAATTCGCTATACCGCGGAAAACTTGGCTTTAGGATAGCTTAGTAAAATGAAAAAACAAATTAAATATTTTATTACGTTTGGCGGTAGAGCATCGCACTTGAATATTTGAAATTTATTGAAAAAGCAGTAGTTTTATCACGATTTTTTAAAGCTATAAATGAAAAAGGTAAAAAACTGCTATGCTGAAGAGGCTTTAACAGAAAGATCAAAAAACAAATTTTAATAAAAAAAGAAACAAAATTACTTCATTTAGGGTAACGCGGAGCAATTTAAATATCCTTCATTTGACGCATTCAAGCTGTATTCTGAGTCCTTCTATTCTGGCAGCAGTCCAGCGCGACGCGCCCTGCTGCGAATTGGAGCCAGTCAATACTACACTCTACTGACGCTTCACAATGCAATGTGCGATACGCATGCATGTGCTTTATGACACAGCGGTTTCTGTGAGTTGTTCAGTAGAATTTTCCCGGCAATGATTAGCAGTGTGTTCTTCGTGTGCGTTTCAATCGCGCTTCTTAAAGACTGATTTAATTAATGACCGCTTAATAATTGATTCGATTTATTGTTTATTTTAACCACTGCATAATGGCTGTTTCCAAGGGAATTACTCGTAGTGCCTTTAACTGCCCGTTATTTGGCCACTCAAAAGAGTTACCTGTGAATAAACGTCCAACTTATGAAGACGTTATCAAGTGTTTCTTCCATGAAAATTACAACTTAGCCTTGAAATCAAACAACAGGTCACTTAATTTTTCTCACGTTTCGATTATTGTGACACCACAAGTTAAATATGTGTTTGATAAAACTTCAATATTGACAGTGACGCCTTACAAAATTGTTCAGTTAATAAAAGCATATCATGACATCTATCGTAATCTTATGGAGTCCTTTAAGCGTGATAAGTGAAAGTAAATGTTGAAAAAGAGAGTTGATGATTTCAAAAACAATCTTTGTTACTGTTTGATGTCTCTGCGTGTAAGTGAAAATAATATTAGACTGCAATTGTAAAATGGTCCCTGAGGTTTATGAGTGTCCTGTCTCTATTATTTGTAACTGTGAAAAAGCAAAACAGATACCCATCATTGAACTAAAATTCTTGTACATCCAAACAATTCATGGTATTGGTAAAATTGGAAGTGTGGACGTAAAGGAATAAAAAAAAATATTGATTGGATGAGATGGCACTGTTACTAATACATGGTGGAAAATCGGTGTTATTCACATTGAAGAAGTTAAAAGACCACAACAGTGAGGAGGGTTGGTGGTGTATGCCTCTTATATTTTAATGAATTGCCCTTCCGGCATTTGTTTCAAACTTTAGATGGTGAAACGACCTGCCCAAAATCATTAGTCCGATTGGCACGCAGCTCAAGAAATGTCAGAAACTCCCAGTGGTAAATTTTGACAGTGTTGAGTGTGAATTTCCAGAACTGACCGGCAAATTTTAAGCAAAAATCAGCAGTACCTCGTGGATATTAGTTGTACTATAAAAGCAGGCAGCTCTCCTGAAAATTTATCTGTTCTGAGCCTGGTACACTTTCCACTCAAGTTAGTTAACGACGGCGAACATAATTCTCTAGTTGTATTTAAGTATTGAAAATCCAACAGACGAACACAAGATTATAGTTTCTTTTCTTCTAAAGTCTTATGTACCTGTATGGTTAAGTATTAAAAAAAAGTAAACACATTTGGGTTGGAACATATAGTGAAAGTTATAAAATCTTCAAAATTCCTCTCTGAAAACTTGCTGAAGGCCATTGACCCAATAATTGAGAGAAACGCATTTTTTGCCAATCCGGAAAACTTGATTTTGAGTATGATAGTAGATAAAAGGGATCATATACGAGAGTTAGGTTTCAAAAGAATTAAAATGGGTAGAAACTTAGCTTCTAAAGGAAAGTCAATCAGGTGTTTTCAAACATCCGAAATCATTTTTTCTAGCTATAGACTAAATCGAAATGATTCACTGGAACTCTACTACACTTTCACCACTACCTTTTCTGGAATGAGCCACCGACGAAGAGATTTGGTCTAAGGTCGAACGGCCCAGTGGAACTTTGACCAATTCCCATGTCACACCCAAACAGTAGACGATGCGTGAAGCTGGTAAATGAGGCGTCACAAGAAGTCTTCGGGCCCAGAGATTGTTTTTTAAGAACGACACTTTTCTCGAGATCTCCAATGCCTAGTCTTTCAAGCAAATCTTATTTCAAACTGCCAAAAGACAGTATAGAAAAGTAAAGGACTATATTTTATTACAAAGTGAAATTACACTCAGGTACAATCAGATAAAGGTAATCAGATCAGGTAATAGTACAATCAGAAAAATAGTTTTTATTTCAATGAAAATTTGTCATTTAAGAGGACAAGGGAAATTAAAATCCTTAAAAATAATTTTTTTTATTTTTTTGTAAATTTCACCTAATTATAATTCAAGGGTACATTATATGCATTATAGCATGCATTTATCACAAACAAAATTTTAAAAAAAGATATTTTTGAGAAAAAAATGGAAGTTTATGCGTTGTCTTAGAAATCTTCGAAATCCCCCAGCGCATTCCATATCAATGAAAATCCCCAATATTTTTTATAGAAGTTTCGTTTATATATATAAATAAAATATAGCATCGAATTTTATAGATTTGAATTTAAAGGTTAAAAAAATAAAAATTTTGATTTTTTTTCGAAAAAATCTCAAAATATTTGATTTTTTTTTCTTTTTACCTTTAAATTCAAATATATAAAATTTGATTCTCTATTTTATTCATATATATAAATCAAACTTTTATAAAAAATATTGGCGATTTTCATTGATATGGAACGCGCAGGGGGCATTTCGAAAATTTCTAAGACGACGCGTAAAATTCCATTTTTTTCATAACAATAAAATTAAAAAAAAAAAATTATGATAAATGCATGACATAATGCATATAATGTACCCTTGAATAATATTTAAGATGAAATTTACAAAAAATAAAATAAAAAAATTGAAAAATGTTAAAATTTTTCGAAAAAATTTCAAAATTTTTAATTTAATTTTTTTTAACCTTTAAATTCAAATACATAAAATTCTATGCTCTATTTTATTTATATATATAAATCAAATTTTCATAAAAAATATTGGGGATTTTCATTGATATGGAACGCAAAGGGGGCATTTCGAAGTTTTCTAAGACAATTAAAAAAAATAAAATTCCATTTTTTTCTCAAAAATAATTTTTTTTTGTGATAAATGCATGCCATAATGCATATAATGTACCCTTGAATAATATTTAAGAGAAAATTTACAAAAAAAAAATGAAAAATTTGGAAATTTTTTCGAAAAAATTTCAAAAAATTTCATTTTTTTTTAACTTTTAAATTCAATTATATAAAATTCGATGATCTATTTTATTTATATGGTAAACCAAACTTTTATAAAAAACATTGGGGATTTTCATCGAAAGGGAATGCGCAGGGGGCATTTCGAAGATTTCTAAAACAACGCGTAAAATTCCATTTTTTTCTCAAAAATATTTTTTTTTTTGTGATAAATGCATGCTATAATGCATACAATGTATCCTTGAATAATATTTAAGGTGAAATTAAAAAAAAAATAATAAAAATTATTTTAAGGTCCCTTGTCGCCCTAAAAAAAAAAAAAAAAAAAAAAAAAAAAAAAAAAAAAAGCCTTTTTTTTAAAACGTAATACGCTGCCAATGTGTTGCGAAATGTATTTATTTTTTCATTTATTTATCATTCCTATACGCTTTTCTACTAAAATATGTCTATAGCTGCTTGTTATATAAGCTTTTTGATTTATGTCCATTTATTACGCAAATGATCAAAATCGTGTTTTTTCTAAAATTTTATGCCCGATGCGCTACCGCCAAACGTAAAAATTTATTTATTTTGTTATTGCATTTTACTAAGCTATCCTAGACGCAAGTTTTCCGCGGTATAGCGAATCAAAAAGAAAAAAAAAGTTTTTTTCGGCCCACCCTAGTGTATAATGCTAGTTCCTTAACTTCTACAGAAAAACCATTAAACAGTTTGTAGTTTAACGGAGGAATAATCCAAGGTGAGTTATTTTCTATAATATTGCGATTTCGAAAGCACCAGTTTGTTTTTGTTGCAGATATTTAAAAATAAATTTATCGCATGGTATTAATACATCCGAATCAAAGAGATTTATTACGAATAGTATTTAAACATGAGGTGAATGAGTCAGTAAAATTGTACAAGTTATATACTGTGACTTATGGCACACCTAGTGCTCCTTTTTTAGCTACAAGAACCTTAATGTAATTAGCTAGAGACGAAGGAAATGAATTTTCTTTGGCTGCGAATGTGTTGTTTCAGGAGGTTTATATGGATGGCATCCTAACAGGGGCAAATGATTTAGACACAGCTAAGGACATTCAGCAACAACTGATATCTTTGTTAAATAGAGGAGGCATGGATCTCCATAAATGGGCAGTAAATAATTTTGCTCTTTTATGTAATAATTCAGAATCTGAATATTCTTTCTCTGATGAGACAAAAACTTTGGGAATATTGTGGAAGCCTCAACCAGACTGTTTTGGGTTTAACTTAATTATCGAGCAAAGCGAATTATATACTAAACGATCAGTCTTGTGACAAATTGCTAGACCCTTTGGATTTGATAGGTCCAATAATTACAAGGTCAAAGGTGTTTCTGCAAAAATTGTGGTTGCTGAAAATAGACTGGTGTGATTATCTCCAAATGAAAGAAAATAAGGCGTGGAATGACTTTCTTATTTCCTTAAAGAGTGTAAATCTGATCTGTATCCCTAGATGTATTCTTATTGCTCAGTCTATTTGTGTAGAACTAGATGGATTTTCCGATGCATCTCAAATTGCTTATGGAGCGGTCATTTACGTGAAATCTACTACTTGTGGTAATTCTGCTGTTAAGCTACTCACTAGTAAGTCCAGAGTAGCTCCTCTAAAACATGTCACTATCCCGCGTCTTGAACTTTCTGCTGCAGTCCTGCTATATAAGTTAATGAAGAAGGTGTTAAGTGCCTTAAAACTAGAAGTTTCGAAAACTTATTTTTGGACAGATAGCATTATTGTACTTGCATGGCTAAAAAAGGAATCCAATGATCTTAAGACATTTGTAGCCAACAGGATATCGATTATACAAAGTTTAACTTCGGCTGAACAGTGGAATTACGTACCTTCCAAAGAAAATCCTGCAGACCTTATTTTTAGAGGTATAGATCCCATCAAGATTCAACAGTGTGAGCTGTGGTGGTTCGGTCCAGCATTCCTACAACAGCCTGAGGTGGTTGAGTGCAGGTACTCTTCTCCATACAACCATATTAATCTTTTATGCACAAATTTTTATATATATAAGTGAAATGTTAATAGATATAGTGCAAAAAGTCCAAAGGTTCATATCACAAGTTTTTGTAAGGGAAAAAAAGTCGGATGTGCCAGTCTTTTTTTGCAAATGATAAACTACTTCAGTTTAACCACTTCACCGTTTGCCCCAAGATAAATCGAGGGTAAAAGCACTGTTTCCCTATACCTGTCACCGGTGAAGTGATTAAAAATGTAAAATAAACAATCAAAATAATCTCCGTAGTATAAATAAACAATTAAATTTAAAAAATCAAAAACCTGATTGCGTAAAAAGCAAACTAATTAATTATTTCTCATCAATGTGAAACTTTTTTTTAAATCCCTACTATTAGCTCACACACTCGCTGTATATATCTTGTTCAAATTTTCAATCGTTAGTAAAATACTTTATTATTCATCCAATCAAGCTCAAATATTTTTTTAAAACTTGAAGTAGATGACACTTGATTTTAATCCAGTTTTTTTCAAGTATTAAATCATTAATTAAATTAAATTAATTAATTTTCAATAATCGAGAGAGCCCTCTTCTTGATCAAGGTATTTTAAGACCGAGAAAGCCCTCTTCTTGATCAAGGCATTTTAAGCGCCACTCAAGAGGAAAGAAGAATGGGAGAAAAAAAATCTCTTATTGACCTAAGTAGGAATTGACTTAAAATATTAGGTTTATATTACTCACCTATTTTTTTATTTACTTGTATTGATGACTCTTAAGTTGTGTTTAATTGTTAGTTCTTACTTATAAACTCTGTTTTGATGGTGTCTATAGATGTCTATGATGGTTAGAGTTGCAGAAAAGCTAGAGATCCTACATACACAACTTCCAGGTTGCATAATATTTTAGCGGAACTTCTGACTGTAAAATGGTCAATGAAACATCTTCTTCATTTTGAAAGACCTATCCAAATATATGCCACTCAATAGGTTGCATAATTTATTTTCGTCTCTATCGCCATTTCTTGGCGCAGCATGTCCCTGAAGGGACTTTGCGCCATAAAACCCTAATTAACCAACCATCTACCGCCATTTCGTATTTTACGGTCGTCATTTTGAATCCTTCTATATATAAAAAAAAGTTTTGATTTGGAAATGGACCAATGAACATCTGCGTAGATATTCCGGGTTGATCCGCATCCAATTTGAATGCTTAAGCATGGCCTTTCATCGTTAATATTAAGAAAATAGTTGCATACAAAAATATGAAAATCGGTGGTATTATAGAAAAATGTTTGATAAACACGCTGATGCAGACAGTTTTCAAATCGAAGAATTATTTTAAGAGATATTTAAGGCTAAAGTTGGACAAAGTCGTTCCATTAAAAAAGTTTTATTCGAGCAAAAACTATGCATGAGAATTTAATCATTTTTAGATCATTTTATACGTTATAAGATCCCAATGCGCAGATTGCATTTATTTTTCTCATTTGACGAATTTTTTGAGGTTTTATTTCTATTTTTAATTCAAATTTTCAGCATTTCGAGATATGTTTTTTACAAATTTTAGAAAATGTCATTAATTTAAACTGTTGCCAATTGTATAAACAGCGAAACAAATTATCATATCAAATATTTCTTCAAATTAAAAATTTATTTACACGTGACTATTACAAACAGAAAAAAAACTTTAAAATTAGAATTACATGATTACATGTTAAAAGCAGGAAAATTATGTCATAAGAACCATATTTACACTTGAATTTTACGTCATATTTAAAATGCCCAAAAAGTATGGTAAAACAATTTAAATTGAAAAATATATTTGCGCGAGATATTTTGAGATAATCTTTTCAACTATTATCGTGAATTCGAAGACAGCGCAAATAATATTTCCTTCTAACAACAAAAGTATTTTTACGTGAATATTAATAAGAGAAATAAAAGTTTGGTGTAAATTACGTCAGATTTGAAACGATACATTTAAAATGAATTATTTAAAAGAACTATCTTATAGCGCTGCTAAAAAATACCGGGAGACAATGACACTGTTTACTTAATTCATTTTACATTAGCTTATTTTCAAATAACTAATGTGTTTAATTAAATACGAAAACAACCATTGTATCTCTTAACAGCAACAGATTTGGTCTTAAAAATTCCCAATCCAAGAAAAACGAATGGAAACCCGATTACAGAGAGATCGCTACTGTTTTTTTTTAATTTTAATTCAATATTTTTAAAGCCGATCAAATGCGTGCAATTAGCGTGCTTTTTGGATTTTGCCGTGCCTGAACGGGGGTTGGCGAGCGTAGCTCGTAGGGGGCAGAGTCCCCTAGTTTATAAAAACAAAACCTAGTCTATAACGATCGGGCCATTAAGACGAATTGATATATACCTCCTTCATTAAAATCCATCCAGCTGTTGTGATGTTTCGGGGGTATAAAGAAATCCACATAATCAGATACGAGTGAAACACATACTTTTCAGTCGGGTAAAAAGTGACTAACACTGCTATTTCCGAATCTGGTATTTTTATAGAAGTAAGGATGATAAACACTTTTTGAAATCGATGAATTTTATAAATGGCTATTTAATGTTGAAATCTGTCAAATTAGTTAATTTAAATACGTTTAATAGGTTAAAAGACTATGTATTTGAACTTAACAATCTTTTGCACATACTTAAACAGGTTGAGGTGTGCAATGTCTAATTAATTTTTAAATTTCTCTATGTATTTATTTTTTTTTAATTTCTTATTCAAAATTCTACTATTTGAATAGAGATTGTTTGTTTTGCCCGTTGTTTTGTTTTGCCTTTTATTGAAAGTTTGATTGCAATTGAATGTGTATTATTAAGAATATATATATCTACAAACGAAAATAGAAACCGTTTCTATATAGTTCAATAGAGATTAATTCTAAGCGATCCCTTTTACTTGCTATACATAGATTCTAAATCTTATATATTTCCTCAAGAGATTTTAACTTGTTACACCCATCATCAATTATTGATTCTACAAATCTTTTCCCACAAGATTTATCTTTGTCAGTTGTCGCTTAGTTTCTGAAGAAATAAATGTCCATTGTTAGATAAAACCAGATTACCATTTCACGAAGGTAACTAGTGAATTAATCTTATTTACAAAATGGACATTAAATTAATGTTAAACATATACGAATGTGACTTACAATAAATTGTTTTTTAATGTGAATAAAATTTTAAGAAACTAGGTAAAGATAAATGCGGATATAATTAAAGAGTACAAACATGTCGCTAAAGAATGCAGATATCATACTCAGGAAGGACAAAGGCATGAATAATAAATTTTGCTGTATTTCAAATTTATTAAATTCTAAACATCGCACGAAATCTGTCCCTGAAATTGTTGATTTGTTACAGTTTTTATATAATTTCAAGCATGAATATTTCTAAAAATCTATCTCTATCACGCGCAGCTCGGTAACTCAATATTGACTCGTTTACACAAAAATATAGATATAGATAAGATTTGAACTGAGTGACAATATATCCAGTCCAGGATTTGAACCATAGATCTTGTCTTAAGCTGGCCCCGCTCCTTCAAATGAACTATCGTGACGAATCTCATGGTCACAATTCACTCATGTAACATTTAGACGATGTCGCCTGTTATGCAATCTAAAATAGCACAACGAAATAAATCGCAAGTCCTGGATCCTAAGTAAATGTTGGGTATCACTCATGTAACATTTAGACGATGTCGCCTGTTATGCAATCTAAAATAGCACAACGAAATAAATCGCAAGTCCTGGATCCTAAGTAAATGTTGGGTACTTGGATTTCCATTACAAACGATTTACGAAGTATGTAAGACCCGCGGTACGAAGTGGCTTGACAGAGTATTAATCAATGTTCTCAACCTCTATCAATACGAAATATTTTTATTTATGATATGCCCAAAATATATCCCAGAAAACACATCCGGGTGGTCTCGAATTGGCCCCTTGAGAGGTGAATATGACCAGGAGTCAGACAGAGTACGCAGTCCCGTTTATTGCGATGAGGGAGATATACACGAATCTCAGCCTCTGCGACGTCTGCCGGCGGATAATGGAGTTTTGTGTGTCAATGCCGACAACGAGTGCATCCACCCACCCACAACGCCTCTCGTGGAAAGCTGATATAGATGCACCGGAGCTCGATCTCAGGGCCGACCAAGGTCAGATTGTGACTCTGATAAAAGAGAATCAAATGCAAAAGGAACATATCCAATTTATGTGGGGAAACGACTGGGGTAAAAAAGGGCACTCTAGAGTAAGACCCAGTGATTTATTAGTGTCGGCACTGTGCTCGTGAACGCAATTCAGGACGGCAATTACAGTGCCATTCGAGGCTAATGAGTGATGCCTCCTCCTCTATGTACTCTGTAGCTGAAGTAGTTGTGAGTCGACCTCTAGGTCCGACCAGAAAAGGAGAAGCCGTACACTGTAAATAAAATCTGTAGTTCTACAGATGTAAAGTTACATGCTTACTAAACTTTCATCTGTAACTGTACAAAAAAGCTGCAAATCTACAAAACTAGCTTTTGTAAAGCTACAGAAATCTGCAACTTTACAAATGAATCTGCAAAAATTACAGTAATCTTACTAAAATTTTGTCGGTAACCCTGGTTGTATTTACATGAAAAGTTCTAGGCATCCCACTTTCCTAAAAAATTCTTAGTAACCTTACAGATTTTTTTATTTTCGACGCAAAAGTGTGTCTGTTACATGAAGTTTTGCTGTTGCCGATACATAAAAAGTTCTAGGAATCCCAGTTTCCTAGAAAAACTTTAGTAACTTTACAGATTTTTTTTTTACAGTGTATGTTTACCAAGTGGTAGTCAATGCACTATATCAGTATGAGAGTAGAAAACGCATCACCAACTAATTTTGATAAAACGGGTTGCCCGTCCTCCTTCATATTCGGTTGTGGAGAACAGGGCTGGAGAATCGTTAGTGAGCGTGACGGCGGTGCTAGAACGAAGGTCCGACTTCCTGATCGTAAAGCAGTCCAATGTGTCTTTGAATATTTTTATCTTTATGTGGCCTACGCTTGGATTATCAGACTTTCTAAATACACATATTTCAAGCTACTAATTTCCATAGCAGGAGCCCCCAATTGGGTTTCGGAGGGAGAATTCTTCGACCCTCCGGGGTAGCTACGTGACTACTTGCAATTTCATGGTAGAGGGCGCATTGCACGGGGAGGGCGATTCGGTAATCGAAAATTCGTGTCCCCGAGGTAGAAAATTCTGAGGTCAGTGTCGGAGTGGTCCAGCCATGCGACTTCGATATGCGAGAGCTGATGTTCATCTGGAGTTCCGAATGCTAGATCCGTCTTAGCCAAATGTCCCTAGCAAAGGACTGTCTATGTTCTCATGGACAACAACTCTCAAGGGTTCGCGAGTGGCGACGACATTATTCTGTCTAATGCGACGATAAATGTCTTCTCTTTGCCCACAGCAGGTGTCGGGATCCTGCGACTAACTTTCTACAAAGTATGGGCTCTTCAGAACCTATGTCGACGGAGGAAGGCTGGTACACTGTAAAAAAAAATCTGTAGTTCTACAGATGTAAAGTTACATGCTTACTAAACTTTCACCTGTAACTGTACGAAAAAAGCTGCAAATCTACAAAACTAGTTTTTGTAAAGCTACAAAAATCTGTAACTTTACAAATGAATCTGCTAAAATTTCAGTAATCTTACTAAACTTTTATTTGTAACCCTGGCTGCAGTTACATGAAAAGTTCTCGGAATCCCAGTTTCCAAAAAAATTCTTAGTAACCTTACAGATTTTTTGATTTTCAGCGCAAAAGTGTGTCTGTTACATGAAATTTTGTTGTTGCCGTTACATGAAAAGTTCTAGGAATCCCAGTTTCCTAGAAAAACTTTAGTAACTTCACAGATTTTTTTTTACAGTGTATGTGGCCAGACTAATTGTGCACACGAAATACGTGTAACCAATGTTTAATAATATATGGCATAGTAAATCCCTCCAGTACCCGGGCAGAAAAACATCGCTACCCGTAAGGCATGGTGACGTCACGTCGACGTCGTTGTGAAATCACGCTGTGACACTGTGACCGTCGATGTGACGTCACGTGACGTCGATGTGAAGTCATTGTGACTAGAATGTGAGATCGTTATGGCCGTTTTAGAGCTCTTTTGTGAAGTCACATTGTGACGACTTTGTGAAGTCACGGTGTGACAAATTTGTGAAGAGTGTGTCATTTGTGACTATTTTGGCATTAACTTTGTGACGAATTTGAGACGAATGTGACAATGCTTTAAAGTCACATTGAGATCAATTTGTGAAATATGTGTCATTTGTGACGAAATTGTCTTTAACACTGTGATGATTCTGTGACGACAGCGACACTGCTTTGAAGTCACATTGTGACAATTTTGTGAAAATTGTGTGATTTGTGACGATTTTGTCATTAACGTTGTGATGAATATGTGACTAGTGGCAATGTTGTGAAGTCACACTATGACATACTTGTACAGTTGTAAACACGTATGCATGTAACACATAGTCATAATTATGCATGATGTAAAATCATTTACATCTATAACGTTAATATACTTCGGCGATACATCGCAATTAAAACTTGGGGACCGCTATAACAAGGGTATACCAAAACAATTTTATTGAATCAAAATGCAACGGCTTCTATGCGCAGACTTAATGCGCAGACTTCTATTTTTGTTGCACCTTTCTTTCCTATTGCAATAAATGGGAATATTGAAGACAACTGAATGATCGATCTATCACATTTTTTTTTCAAAATTAGCTATTTGTTAAAAGCATTAAAATTACCAAAGAAACAATTTGTTTAAATTTTCAAATCTTTATCAAAATAAAATTTGTGTTAAAAATATAATATGTTATAATATATACAGTACTTTTTATATTCTTTAAACTATAGAAAATACTGAATGAAATAAATTTATTTCATTTAATACGCATTACAAACTCGAAGTCACTGGTGAAGTTGAATTTTTTCGATTACACAACATTTATAATAATAAAAAAAAAAAAATGAAAGATAAAAAGAAATGCCGATATTAAGTAATTAAATTTTATATGTTTTATGATATTGATTACCATAATATATATATATATACTAGAAAGGTAGCCCGTCAAAAATCACGGAAATTTAGATATAAAGATATATACAACTCATGTGCAAGAATATGAGTTTTCTCATTTGTTCCGCAGTGATAAATGAAAATAACACATTTTAAGAACGAAACACATTTATGAAAAACTGTGTACAGTAGAAGACCACTAATCTGCACAATTCCAAGTTTTCTGCAGATTTTTGCGGTCATGTCTATTCAGTCTTTGTTTACATTTTTTTTTAAATTCATATATTGGACAATTTAGATTATTAAGCCTTAAAAATAAATAAATTACACACTTGAAGTAAGGTAAAAACTATTAAATTATCGTATACGATTTCATAAAATGGTATTATATGGTATTATATGTGGGTGCTTCACGATCTTGGTTACGACTTTGGCAAAATTGGCTGCAACTTGTCATAATTCTAATAGTGTGGGCCTCTATAACAAAAAAGTAACCAGTTTTTAGTAAAATTTCTGATATAAAGTAGATTTCAAAAACTTGTGTAAAATTGCAGGCCGTTCTCATGTTATGCCAGTCCTGGGAATAATATTTCTAACACTGAAGAGTTTCCATGTATATGTGGAATTTAGAAAAGCTTCTCCAAAAGAAAGGTCCTGAAATGACATTGTAATTCCTCTAACTTCAAAGTTTAATCGGGCCCTGGTGTTGTTTACTGAAATCTAATAAATACAGTTATTTTGAATATTACAACAGAATTAAACAGCTAAACTTATTTAACTTAAACTCGCTGTTACTTCCCGATGTTATTTTTTAGTATTAAGAAAGAAAATTATTTAATTTTTTCAAATCATGCACATTTATATTTTTTTTCGTCTTTAATAACTAAATAATGAAAAAATATGCTTTTGTTCTGATCTCATAAATACGACAATAAAATAATGTAACTAAGAGACATAGCAAAATTAAATCTTTGTGATTTCAAACCATAAACAAATGATACCGCCACCATTTTACATACTATGACGTCATTAGAATATTGTCCATTGATTGTTGGAGAACTTACTTTGTGAATGATTACCTCAATGATTTAATATTTTTTACGGTTCACGATGAATGAATCACTTGTGTTTGTTTAGGTTTATGGAATGAGATATTAAGCCGTGAACCCAATTTCAATTAAAGTTATATAAAGATATATGTATTTTTAATCGAAATTAAAAACAATGCTTTAATCTCGAAATAAAATGTTTTAGTTTGTATAATTGGTTATTTCTGTTAATTATTTATTTAGGTACTTTTCCATTATAGCGCATTTTTTTTAAAAAAAGCTTGGCGTAATTCGGGCATCAGAAAGTGAGATATGTTGCCAAAATATATAGCTATGAAAACAAATCTAATGAACTTTTATTTTTGTTTATATATGCACTTGTATACATAAAAAAATTGTTTCTAAATATATATAATATTTTTTTATATACAAATTACGGCACAGATTTCAGATATGAACTGGGATAACTATGTTGCTAAAATAGTGTTCTTTTGCCGGCTATTGTTTTTTATTTATTAATAAATTGTTTAGGCACAGATGTCATATTCGCCCCATATTGGCGCGATTTTTTTCCGACGCCGATTTGGCGAAAACATCAACAGCATAAGCAACAACATCCGGGTTACCATATCAAGCAAAATAACGACACTTTGGCGCCGGTTAAGTATACATTGCGTATATGACATTGGCGTCAGAAAAAAATCGCGCCAATATGGGACGAATATGACATCTGTCCCATTGTTTATTTACTTTTATTTTCTGTTTTTAAATTATATAAACTGTTTTGTTCTATAGTTATTATTAAAACTTTTATTTATTTATAGTTATTTCCTTTTCAAAATGATAGCAAATAATTTAAAAATATATAAGTAACTGGTATTCGAAAGCGAGATTTCTGTCGAATTGGCGTCAGAGAAAAATCACGCCAACCCCGATGCGTATATGACATCTGTGCAAAAAATACTTCTGTTTCTTTATAAAAATGGATAAATACTTTTTACATTAAATAAATTGCATACATATGCAAAAAATTGCTTGTGAGTATGAATCAGTAAATAGGTTGTCTGAAAATACGTTGGCAAACTTCTTTCTCGCCAAGAAACTTTTCTCCGAAGTATTGTACGTACATAAGTAATGATTGCTAGAAATGCATTTTTAATTATGATATGCGCTTTTATGTTTCACTACATTTATGCATACTATACCGTGTGTATAAATGCTACAGTTCATATGCAGGGCTACACAAAAGAATTCGTAAGGGTTCCTGAGTATGAGAATAAATTGCTTAAAGGTGGTTTTTAAAGGAGTTATGCAGTTTTACGCTGAACTGCATTTAGATTACTAAGAAATGTTTGTAGAATATAGATCAAATGATATACAGGGTCACACAAAGAATTGGATACATAACCGTCTATGGATGATAATATCTGGAAATATGATTTCAGTAGCTTTAAGAGTAGCTTAAATTAAATTTTAGCTAAATAGTGGCATGTAATAACGGTACTATTGCTATGGACGGTAACTGCTGAAATCATTTAAAAAAAAAAATTATGCGTTTTCTAAAATGTTTACTTAGTTATCTTATTTACCTTATTTCCCTAAATAACGAAGTTTTGTTAAAGCATTCAGGATGTGTTGGAAAGTGTTTCATATTCTATGCTTAATGCATGATTTTTCTTTCTTCTTTAGTCTTATTTTGCATTTATTTTATTCTTAATTTTTATTCTTATACTGCTTTATAGAAACTTTGGCACAGTTGTCATATATACCCCATATTGGAGCGATTTTTTCCGACGCCAATTTGGCGAAAACATCAACGGCATAAACAACAACATCCGGGTTACCATATCAAGCAAAATAACGACACTTTGATGACAGTTAAGTACCCGTTGTGTATATGACATCTGTGCCGAAACTTTAATATTTAATGCTTAAACTCTTCGCTCCACTCACCTTGCATATAGTATAAACTATAACACAGATAGCGCAAAATAATAGACAGTTTGATACTTTTCCACTGTAGGGGCTTTGGCATTTAAAAAAAAAAGTTTGGTGTAATTTGGGCATCAGAAAGTGAGATTTGGGTACTTTTCCGTTATGCGGATACCATTGTCGCCAAGCGTAATAGTTGGCGCAAAATGAAAGTCGCGTGAATTAAGGCATTTGAAAAATAAAAGAAAAAATATTGTCGTACTAAAGTGAGCATTTAAAAAATATAACATTTGAAAATTCCAGACTTTTACGAACTATTTCATTAAATCCCAAACATATACTTAAAATAATTGAACAAATAACTGTTATAAAATAAAGCAATAAAATAAAACTCATATTAAACTGCTGGCATAAAATTACAAATATCTTTTAGCATTTTGAAATAATTGGCGCATTAGCATACGTGGTACTTTTCCTTTATACGGACAGCATGCTAAAATGTATGCTAATGCGCCAATTATTTCAACCTTGATCGTAGATTTTTATTGTAAACCATGCGAAACATTGTGATTTGTTATTTATGAAACGTGAATCACGTGAATGATTATTGTTTAACTTTAACCTTGGAAAGCTTTTTAATCTGCTATTAATCGAATTAAAAATGCTTTTTTTATATAAAGTTCTAGTTTACTTTTACTGCTGATGCTGAGATGGATTTTATCATTTGGCAATTACCAGATGATGAGAAAGTTGTGATAAAACTGTTTCAGGAATTTGGAATTCTGCATAATAAAAGATTGTGTTCAAAAAATCATGAAATTAAATTATGGAAGAGTTCTGGAAATCCGAAATTGAGTTGTAGCTTACAATCATGCGAAGAAAGCGTAGAAATACGACAAAAAACTTGGTTTAAAGGATCGCGGGTGACTTTTCTTAATGCTTTGAGGTTTATATATTTATCGTGCAAAGAGTTGACATCGATTGAGTTTTGTGAGCTGCAACTTGATATGAACCACAACACAACAGTGGAATGGAATAGTTATTCGAGAGAAGTTTGTGCAAATGCTTTATGTTCTCGACCAAATAGAAAAATCGGTGGACCTAATAAAATTATATAGAAGTAGACGAATGTCATGTATTATTTATACAGATTGTTGGAAAGGATATAAAACAGATGAACTGCTAAGTGCTGGTTATGATCATTTCACAGTAAATCACAAATACAATTTTGTCGACCCTAATACTGGATGTCATACTCCAAATGTTGAAACATTATGGGGCATCGCAAAATGGCGCAACAAAAGACATCGGGAAGCTGTTCGTCATCATTTAGAGTCGTATCTCATAGATTTTATGTGGCTACGCCTTCATTCAAAAAATGAAATGTTTACTGCAATGCTGAAAGATATTTATAATTTTATGGCAGCAGTTTAATATGATTTATTATTTTATTACTTTATAGTATAACAGTTATTTGTTCATTTATTTTAAGTATATATTTGTGATTTAATAAAATAGTTCGCAAAAGTCTGTAATTTTCAAATGTTATATTTTTAAAATACCCACTTTACTATAGAGAATGTTTTTTCTTTTATTTTTCAAATGTTTCAATTCACCTTATTTTCATTTTGCGCCAACTATTGCGCTTGTCGACAATGCTGTCCGTATAATGGAAAAGTACCGCATACATTTTGGCATGGTGTCCGTATAACGGAAAAATATTGAGAATTGTTGTCAAATCATATAAACAGCTATGAAAACAAACTTGATGAGTGTTTTTTTTATATGTTTATTTTATATGTATATTATTCATGTTTTTATGTACAAATTACATCTGTTTCTGTATAAAATTAGAGAAACGGCTTTTTTAATCGTATAAATAAATCATATAAATATCGAAAAAGAAAATGCATGTGTATATAAAATGAAACAGTGGATAGGTTCCGGGAAAATGTTGCCAAATTTCTTTTTTCGCCAAGGCCCTTATGCTGGAAAAGTACCTAAAGCACATTAAAATCGCGCAGTTAGGAGCTCATACAGTACAGCGTCGTCTATTGGCGGTTATTTTATTAGTAGCATCGGGAGGAAGATGTAAAGATGTACTTTAAATTCTCACTCATAGATTTTGAAAAAATATCTTAAAAGAGCGGAGTTTAAATTAAATTTTGGTGACCTCCTTTATGAAAGATTAATAGTTATAAATGGGAATTTCACCAAATCAGCCAGCTATTGCCAAGTTGGCCAACATTTGGTGCTACTGTGGTAACCCTGCATTAGTATTTTTCAACAATTACTCATTTCAAGGAGGTGGTCCTACCGGAATCGTGAGGGACACACAGAGACTTGGATTTTATATAAATAGATGATTGTAATTCAAACAAGTTGGGGCTGAGAAAATAGGATACTTCTTTGTTATAGGGGCCCCTATAAATTTGATTATGCAAAAATTGCAGTAACGACATTGCTAAGATCATTGGGAAGTTTATGCATGCGTTATATACATATATATATATATATATATATATATATATATACACTCGAAACACTCATCATGTGCCATATAGTCATTATATACGTATTGTTTACGTCTTTTATGCCACATACATGCATTACAAAATTTCCGAAGTACATTTTAGCAATAACCATTTGAAACTACTCAAATGAAAAATACAGCTTTGGTATAGAAAATTCACTGAGTATCACCAGTATCATTATGTTGAGAATTCTAAGAACAATTTCGGCAAAAATCGTTATGTTGGAAGATAGCAGCAATAAATAAAATCGTATTTTTATGCTCACTGTAAAAGTAAGTAAAACCTTTAGTTATGCATAGAATGGTGATACAAAGGGTTAATTTATTTTACATCAGGGTTTGCTTGAAGTAAAATCCATATATAAAACAACTTTTTGATTATTAAAAAATAACTTTAATAACAGATTGCCAAAATTACATTTTTATTTATGAAATTATATATTATAAAAAAGTAACTCTTACTATCTATGATTTTTTAAAACAATAATACCTTATTGTTTATAAAACACAGCACCGCAGCTACTCTATTTTGCATCTAATGTGAAAGTTTTTATGTTTTGCCAAAGATCTATCTCGCTGGATATATGTTGCCATGACATCTATAACCCTGATATTATCATAAATAGTACAAAGAGATTATAATCTACAACGGAATTTTTAGAATAAAGTCTGGTGAAAGTTTTATAAATACAGTAGAACGCCGATTATCGGAACTCTAAATAACCGAACTTCCAATTATCCGAACAGCATATTTCTCTCAAAGAATTCTTTTTAACCTAATTTCCAATTATCCAAATATTTCTCTCTCTAAAAAAGAAAAAAAAACACCTAACTTCCAATTTATTTTTTGCTTAAATTATAATCTCTGAAGTTTAGAAAATGATAAAAAGAGAAAAAAAAATTAAATAATAAAAAAGTAAACAAAAAACAATTAAAAAAAAAATTAAGCACTCCAGTACTAACTGGTGCTGTCAGTCCTAAAACTAGATAAAGTGTGAAGGTTTTAGAATAGTCAGGAACATCCCTTAAACTGTCTGCCCATTTATCCGAACTTTTGCTTATCCGAACTAGGGTCGATCCCGACTTGTTCGGACAATCGGCGCTCTACTGTATATATTGTATTAGAAATACAAATAATCATATTTATTTTTATATGACACAATAAAACAAAATAATGAACACAGTATCAAATGGTTAACTACTTTTTAATGTAAATAAAGTATAAAAATTGAGACCATAAACACAAAATAGAGCCACACATAGGTTCATTATTATTATTAATATTTTATTTACAAGATTATGGTAATTATAAATAAGAAATCCATTTTAATCACGCTGTTTATAAAGAGTGTATAATATCGATACTTTGAAATTTATCTCGATAAAATCATTCAGGAAATAAAATGAGAAAATTATCCAGAAAAAAAGTAAATAATAGAAGATGGTTATTACATTTTAGATTCATACCGTTCAAGTATTTGCGTTATTTTTAAAGTAAAATCATATTTAAACACTTACTGATTGCGTAACTTCTATATTTTCATTTGCCAACAGACTTCTAGTTCACTTTGAAAACATTTCAGTAAGAATATTTAACAACTGAAAAGCTTTCACCCGCTATAACTATTTCTTTATAGATTTTAAAACATTTCTCAGGTTGAATAATACATTTAATAATCATTTTTTTTCTTAACATTACATATCTACGATCTCTTTTAATAATATACGTTTCCGTTGTATCTTATTTTTTATAAATTCCTCTTCTGAGCAGATGCATTTTTTAAAAATAAAAACATGCAATGCAAATTGTTTAAGACCATCACTTAATACAAAATTAAAAAAATTATGTTTGCCAATAATTTTATTCCATAAAAAGCATTTTTTTAAAATAATTTAATTATCTTTAAATGTTTATTAATTATATTAATGATTGATTATAATACTTGTCCATATAATTTCATATTTATGACACCATGTGGTTTTAACCAAATACTTAAATATGAAAATAAACCAGATTAACATGCAATTTAAATCACTAATTTTAATAATTTGATCAAAGCTGTTGAAAAGGAGGTCAGATATTTTATCAAAATAAAAAATAAATGTAATGAAATATTTGTGTTCTATAACATGTTTATTAGAAGAAAACTAAAATCATTGTAATTAAAAAAAAAAAAAAAGCAAACAGGGAAAATAGTATTTTAGATATTTCAACAAAATAAAAAATAAATGTAATGAAATATTTATGTTCTACAGCATGTTTATGAGAAGCTAACTAAAATTGTTGTGATTAAAAAAAAGCAAACAGGGAAAATAATATTTTTACATACCTAATTTCATTGACGTTGTACGTGATACTTTGATTTTGGGGAACCAATTAAATCCGATAATAAGTACGATAGCAATGACTTGAATCATCTTCAACAAGTCAAAGCTACCGTAATTTTCTCGGGTTTATATTTTGTTAGCTGAACTAACTTGGATCCTGAGAACGTTCTTGTTTTAGTTTTTAAATCCGTGTCAACACGTCTATGCTGTCCAGTGTCCACATAACTTTCCGCGTTTATTCTAAAAAGCTTTACTGTTACTTTTATCCGTTATTCTGCAGCCGAGTCGTAACAACTGAAATAGTGCAGATGCAGACGATTTTGAAGTTTCGAAGTTCGAAGCAGATGTTTTTTGGTTTTATTTGTTTTTCTATACCACAGTTTCGGAAGGAAATTAAATGCGTAATAATTTTGTCAAATTGTCTCTAATTCAATTTCCTGTTTGAAAATGTTTTATTGTATTTCACCTTTTATTTTTATCAGTTTTATTGAATTGTAAAGTTTCATCTACGTAAATTATAATAATAATATTATCCATAATTAGAGTTTACTACATAAAACATTGCTTATTTTTTTCAAAATTTGTACAAATTAATTTAATGGTAATAATGATGACCCCCTCCTTTTTCTAAAAGTAAAATTTCTATCACAGGTAATATATACAAAATATCTTCTTAAAAAATACAAGAAGATTATCGAGAAGAGATGAGTTTTTCTTTGTCAATCTGTCATTCTCTTAATACTAATTTTCTGTAAATTAAAACATCTTGTAAAATATTTTTTTAAGATATATTTTGAAAACAAAAAATAAAATATGAAAAATTAATTATGTCATGGACTTTACATAAATTTTGTACATTAATTTTATATTTGGAAAATGTCAATTTTATTTTAAACGTCTGAAAGAAGTAGAATTAAAAAAAAAAAAAAAAAAAAGTTACTTAAAATAGTGAAACACTAAGAAGAAAAAAAATGACTTGAATGCAAATTATAAA
Source organism: Maratus speciosus (assembly GCA_963932465.1). NCBI lineage: Eukaryota > Metazoa > Arthropoda > Arachnida > Araneae > Salticidae > Maratus > Maratus speciosus. The sequence goes on along the minus strand of OZ010789.1, from coordinate 588,362,238 downwards.
GCAAGAAATGCATATATGACTAAACTTTGAAGACGCTTTCTGCGTGCTCATTAAAAGCTGCAGACTTAACTGTAATAGAAAGTTTTTAGTTTGAAACCACAGAAATGTTTCGACTACTCTTTGAGAAACTTCTAGTATAACAGATGATCATTTACAAAAATCTTTATAAAAGATAAGTCGAGGTCTGTTTACCTAAAACATTTTTTTAATAATATGGAATTCGCATAATTAGGAAATCTTTTTGTGTCGCTGATGAATTAATTACATTTTATGTTATATGAAAATAAAAGTTTTGGTTAGAGGCACAGAGGCAACTTGGACCACGGTACAAAAAAATTTTAAATCCGGCAGAAAAATATTTTTTTGCAGTAAATAACATGTTTTTAATAATTTTTGTAATGATTTAAAGTTTTCTAAGAAGTTCACATCTCAGTCACAATGTGATATTACTGAGTGGTGGCATTTTGGTCACAGATGTGACGTGACCACAGTGACTTACAGTGACGTCACAATGACGTCACTGTGACCATGCATGCTATGAGGGTAGTTAACTTCTGTTCACTTTCGAAGAAATATATGTAAAATTTTCTTATCATCAAGCACAGAGACTTAGGACACCACACTGTAAAAAAATCTGTAAAGTTACTAAAGTTTTTTCTAGGAAACTGGGATTCCTATAACTTTTTATGTAAGGGCAACAACAAAAATTCCTGTAACAGACGCTGTTACAGGAATTTTTGTTGTTGACCTTACATAAAAAGTTCTAGGAATCCCAGTTTCCTAGAAAAACTTTAGTAACTTTACGGATTTTTTTTTTTTTTTTTTTTTTTTTTTTTTTTTTTTTTTTTTTTTTTTTTTTTACAGTGCAGCAAAGAACTGCATTTAAAAAATCTAATAGCTAAAGAGACGAGATGAAATAAAAATTTCTATACTAATTATATGATTTTATAACTGCTTTTTATAGGGGAGACCGGGGCAAGTTTTCCAACTTTTTATAATTTTATTTTTGTATTTTTTATTTTTAACTGTTTTGATATCTGCAGGATATCATTGTATTCCCTAGACCTTTCTGTATAAACTGGCATAATTATTTTTCTAGAAACTAAATATACTTTTTCAAAAAAAATGGTTAAGTCCAATCATGTTGCCTTGGAAAATGTACCCCGTATGCGGGGCAAGTTTTCCAGCCTACTAAAACTGGTCAGGGGCAAGTTTTCCAACTATACTTTAAATGGTAAAACACAGGTAATAAATCTTGCTTGTTAATTAATAACTATTTTTTTTTGTGAGCTAAATACACAGTAACATAAAAGTTTTAATCCATTTTACATTTCAAGACGAAGGTCCAAAGAGCTCCCGGGCCGGGATTGGATTTTGTCTTTTCTCGTTCCTTTTATCTGCTTCCTTTAGCAGTTTCCCTTTTTTTAGATGAATCATTTTTTCCATTTTCAGTTGATTTTTAACAGGGGAATCAGTCATTTCAATACTTCTTATTTTTCTTTCCACGCCGTGTTTGCCTCCTTAGTGCAACCTTCACAAAACTCCTAACTTCTTCTGGTGTAGGCAAAGTTTGTTTGGATGTAGAAGGAACGCCTTTTCATAAGCAATAGGGAAATTTTGAGTAGAACTTGAGAAATAGCTTCTTTGGAAGTGCTAGCATGCGTTTGTGTAGAAGAATTAGGTGCTTTCGGTATTTTTCTTTTGGGGGGGGGGGGGAGTGGGGGGGAGCAATCGATTTTTGAGGAAAGATTGAAATCTTTTCAGGATTGTTGGTGCTTTCAAGATTTGGTGAGGCAGGAGCTGGCCTGTCAGAAAAGTAGGATGGCATAAAAGCAGAGTCTGTAAATATTTCAGGATTTAGTGGGAAATTTCTCTAACGTTTAAAACCCGCCATAATATTAACTGTGGATTAACGCCAGTGGAACAGCTCTAAGCACGGTTAATTTGCTTTTGGAGGGGTCCATACACACTGCGATTTCAGTATTGTAGCTTATGACTATAAAGGCATAATTAACATAAAACGGATTCATTAAATGAACCCATTTTCGGAAAAATTGACATTTTATTATATTTTTGAATTTACCTTGTTTTTTATATTGATAGTTTTACTGAAATGACTAAATGATTAAACCGGTTCGTAGTACATATATGGTTATTTGACCAATTTTACTACACAATAAATACGTTTTTGATACAATAAGACTAGCTGATTTAGGAGGGGGACGTTTTCAAAGGAGAAACATGTTGGAAAACATGCCCCGTATGTTGTTGGAAAACCTGCCCCATCGCCATATTTAAACTATTACACTACTTGGACGAATAGCGGTGTAAGTTATGTGAGAAATAAACGCATAGTTACCTGAAGAAAGAAACCCTTTTTAGTACATGCAATGTCAAAACAGTAAGTTTAACGCTAGTACGGTTTTTTTTACGTTTTAATAAAGACCTAAAATTTTACTCACCGTTGAAAAAAATGAAAAAAACAGCTCTCCAGACGAAGTGACAGCAGCTATTAACCTATAACTTTTGTAGATGGTGTGTAAGATGTTGCCACATCAGCCAATTCACTCCCTAGCGTCACTTAGCTGCTCATTAAAAAACTAAAGCGAGTTGGAAAACTTGTCCCTATGGAAAAGGGACCCTGGTCTCCCCTAATTTTTCAACATGGAGTGGTTTGGGAATGTTCTATTATTGGCGATACCTCGTATCCCTGTTACTAATTGTTGATTTTAATGCTATTTTGTGCAATGTGTGCTACGTTGCTGTGTTTTGTGATTAGAAAATTTTACATATAGTAAAGCGAGGAGAGTTTGCGCGGTAGGAGAGATTGCGCACAAAGAGATTCGACGGGAAGGAGTAGAATGCGCGCCCAGCGACTCCAGATAGTTGTATAGCAGCATTAGTGCAGTGTCTACATGAAGGTGCATATTGATTGTTCCAAGCGTCTTGGATAAAGCAGAGCTATTTTTTTTAAGTAAGTGCTTGAATTTCCATAACTGTTCATCAGAATTTTTATAGAGCGTCAATAATACAAAATATCTTGAACTTAAACAATTTCTTATAAACTACTAACCTGGACTATGTATGCGAACACCAGAAATTCATTTTAGAAGTGTCCGTATTTAAATAAAAGGTCGCGCAATCTCTCCTACCAAAATAGGAAAGTTTGTGCATCTGCTACTTATGAGAGATGGCGCATTTCCCCATAAATTTAAGTGCTAGGAGAGATTACACAGGTTATTAATAAATTTGCATGAATTGAAAATTACGTGTAAAACGTATGAATGAATCAATTTTGAAATAATTTCGGAAAAACACATAATTATCAAAACTAAATTTGGCAACAAATTAATTTGCAAAAAAATACTTTTGCAGATAAAGATTTTATTAATAAATTAATAATACAGTTGTTATTAAATAAATTTTATGTAATTATTTTTGTTAATAAATTAATAATATATTTGTTAATAATTTAATTAAATATTTAAATATATTTTTTAATTTATGAGCAATTAATTTGCTAATAAATTAATTTTGTAAACTAAAATAAAGTTTCTAATACAATGTTTTGGAAAAGCTTTCACCCATTCCAAGTTCTGTAATGCCATCGAAATCAAAAAGAAACAGAGTGCAACTAATGTTACTAATCCGCAAAATATACACGAAAAAAGACTTAAGAAGGATGCCGCTACAAAAAAACAGCTGAAGATAAGGTGTTTCAACAAAAAGTGAGATAAAAGAAAACTCAAGGAAAAAAACCCGAACGTAAATGATGGTGAGTGCACTGAATGTCTTTAACTGTTCTAGGAGACAACTTCGACAACTGACTGGATTCAATGTATTTCTTGTTGCAGATGATTGCACGAAAGATGCACGATTTACAACAATAAGTGCATCGATTGTGAACGACGACAACTTCGGTTAGCAAACAAAATACAATGCAACTGTGGAAATGGAAATGAAGTAATTTTCAACTTAAAAATGTTATCAACTAGATTAATATTATTTTGTAATCTTAGTAGGGCTTGCTTTTTCTGATATTTTAATCTTCTTAAATTAATTTTTTTAACTGTTATTAAAATTCTTTCTTTTATTTATTATTTAAACATCTGGTTGAAATATTCACTCCTGATACAATAATACTTACTCACAAAAACCTTTCAACAATGTCGATTAAGTGTAATTATTATTGTTAACAATTTAATTGTCTGAGCGAAGCGAAGGCTAATACTCAGCGAAATATTACTGTCCGGACACATTACAGCTACGATCGATATTAACGCCATGTCCTACTAAAAAAAAATAAAATCTAATAAAAACCTTTCGTCAACCATAACTCAAAAAATATTTGTCGGATTTCGTTTCGGATGGCACCAGAAGGTACCTATGAGGGCCACCTACTGAATGCACCTACTATGAAAAATAAGTTCCAAACCGTTTAAAAATTATATTAATAAAACTGATAGAAAAGCACAATTTATCTGCATACGTCACAGAAATTTGGTGTGCGTCACTTTCACCGGTTGATGTTTTCGTAGACAACTGGTTTGAACACATGCAGCAAATAAAAAGAAAAATACGCACGCAGTAATATTGAATAGATATGTTTCAAAACGTGATCACAAACCTTGCAACAACCCGTGGCAACCAGTTTTGGTGGGCAAACAAATAATAATACAGTACTCCGTACCACGGTGACCGTTTTTAGCCTGTTGTATAAAATCTGGCGTGTTGTATGACATACAACAGGCTAAAACTCAGGCTAAAAGACAGTTGTCAGTCTATCGACTGGAAATTCAGATTTTTTTTTAATACTCGTATAACGAAATTTAGAAACGATTGTGGATGATTAAAACACAAGACAAGAGTGTTTATTGCTCCCGGGGGTTATCTTTCTCTGGATGTCAGTCTGTCTATCATACAGCATGCAATTTTCTTGTATAGGATGATATTATTATGCAATAAAACATCCATAACGGACACACCCGATTAGTGGACACCTTTATTTAGCGGGCATTTTTTCGATTACCAACCCTTAAATAATTGTACATTTTTTACTCTCAGTAGCGGACACCTTCAAATAGAGGAAAAATTCTGCATTCCCGAGGTGTCGATTATTCAGAGGTTTTACTGGTAAAACCTCCATAACGGACACACCCGATTAGCGGATACCTCTATTTAGCGGACATTTTTTCGATTACCAAAACTTAAATAACTTTACATGTTTTACTCTCAGTAGCGGACACTTCCAAATAGAGGACAAATTCTGCATTCTCGAGGTATCCGCTATTCAGAGGTTTTACTGTATATACTATTGATAGTTATTTTACAGGGCCGCAAAAAATAATAAGAATGTATGAAACGAATATAAACTAAATTCGGGTAGATCGCTGATGGAAATGTAATTTGAGGATGTTGTTACAGTCATCCGCAGCATGTTTTTAGAGATTCGTTCATCTAACGTAACCCTATCTGTCTCACTCCTTTGTCTGTCTCTCTGTCCGTCTGTCACAGAGCCCGTTCGCAGAAACTATATATGTCGGAGACTTGAAAATTTGCATACTTATAGCTGAACACCACACATCAAATGGCAAATAATAAAATTTTGAAAAAATCTAATATTTAACTCTCTGGGCTCTCACTTTCGTATTTTAAGCAATTTTTCTAACTCAGCCCCTAATTAAGTTGAAGACATGAAATTTTGCATACTTATAGCTGAACACCTCACATGAAACAACAAATAATAAATTTTTGAAAAAGGTCTAATATTTAACCCTCTGGGTTCTAAAATATGCATGTTAAACAATTTTTCTAACTCAGCCCTTAATTAAGTTGGAGACATGGAATTTTGCATACTTCTAGCTGAACACCTCACATCAAACGACAAATAATAAAATTTTGAAAAAGTCTTATGTTTAATCCTCTGGGCTCTAACTTGTGTATTTTAAACAATTTTTCCAACTCAGCCCCTAATTAAGTTGGAGACATGAAAGTTTGCATACTTATAGCTGAACACTTGCGATAACACGATAAATCATAAAATTTTGAAAAACTCATATTTAACCCTCCGGTCTCTAACTTCTGTACTTTAAGCAATTTTTCTAACTCAGCCCCTAATTAATTTGGAGACATGAAATTTTGCACACATATAGCAGAACACCTCACATCAAACGGCAAATAATAAAATTTTGAAAAGTCTAATATTTAATCCTCTGGGCACTAACTTGTGTATTTTAAACAATTTTTCTATCTCAGCCCCTAATTAAGTTGGAGACATGAAATTTTGCATACTTATAGCTGAACACCTCACATCAAACGACAAATAATAAAATTTTGAAAAAGGTCTAATACTTAACCCTCTGGGCTTTTACTTGTGTATTTTAAACAATTTTTCTCACTCAGCACCTAATTAAGTTGGAGACATAAAAGTTTGCATACTTATAGCTGAACACCTCACATCAAACGACAAATAATAAAATTTTGAAAAAGTCTAATATTTAACCCTCTGTCCTCTAACTTATATATTTTTTAAAAAAATTCTAACTCAGCCCCTAATTAAGTTGAAGACATAAATTTTGCATACTTATAGCTGAACACCTCACATCAAACGACAAATAATAAATTTTTGAAAAATGTCTAATATTTAACCCTCTGGGTTCTAACTTATGCATGTTAAACAATTTTTCTAACTCAGCCCCTAATTAAGTTGGAGACATGGAATTTTGCATACTTCTAGCTGAACAGCTCACATCAAACGACAAATATTAAAATTTTGAAAAAGTTTTATATTTAACCCTCTGGGCTCTAACTTGTGTATTTTAAACAATATTTCTAACTCAGCCCCTAATTAATTTGGAGACATAAAAGTTTGCATACTTATAGCTGAACACTTGCGATAACACGATAAATCATAAAATTTTGAAAATCTCATACTTAACCCCCCCGGTCTCTAACTTCTGTATTTTAAGCAATTTTTCTAACTCAGCCCCTAATTAATTTGGAGACATGAAAATTTGCATACTTATAGCTGAACACCTCACATCAAACGAGAAATAATAAAATTTTGAAAAAGGTCTAATATTTAACCCTCTGGGCTCTAACTTGTGTATTTTAAGCAATTTTTCCAACTCAGCCCCTAAATAAGTTGGAGACATAAAAGATTGCATACTTATAGCTGAACACCTCACATCAAACGAAAAATAATAAAATTTTGAAAAAGTCTAATATTTAACCCTCTGGGATCTAACATGTGTATTTTAAGCAATTTTTCTAACTCAGCCCCTAATTATGTTGGAGACATGAAAATTTGCATACTTATAGCTGAACACCTCACATCAAAGGACAAATAATAAAATTTTGAACAAATCTAATATTTAACCTCTAATATTTTGTCTCGCGCAATTTTTAAATTTAAACTGTTTTGCAATACTATATTTTGTTCATTTTGCATAATAAGTGCAATGTGACGTAATTTCTTCTATTTAAGACTTCTAACGTATGTTAATGAATTTATTTTACAATATCCTTTCTCTTTTAAAATTCACATGTAAATATAGTTTTTATGGGGTAATTTCCAATAAGTGCCTGCTTTTTATACCTAATTATTTAATTCTAATTTGAAGGTTTTTTCTGTTTATAATAGTAACGCGTAAATATTTTTTTTATTTGAAGCAAACATTATTGATTGCGCTGTTTATACAGTTGGCAACAGTTTAAATTAATACCATTTTCTAAAATATGTAAAATATATTTGTCGAAATGCTGAATATTTGAATTTAAAATAGAAATAAAACCTCAAAAAATGAGTCAAATTATAAAAATTAATGAAATCTGCACACCGGGATCTTCTATTATCTAAAATTGATTAAATTCCCATGTATAGTTTTTGCTCCTATAAAACTTTTTTAATGGAACGATTTTGTTCAAATTTAGCATTAAATATCTCTTAAAATAAATCTTAGATTTGAAAACTGTATGCATCAGCCTGTTGATCAAACATTTCTCTATAATACCACCGATTTTCATATTTTTTTTATGGAATAGTTTTCTTAATATTAACGAAGAAAGACCTCCGGCCACAAAAAATTCAAAACCGGTGGCGGCGGTGACAGCGTTTGTTACTTTTTTTAGAATAGAGAGACATATAAAAATGAAAACTTGTCTATCTGTCTGTTTGTAATTCTTTAAAAATCCACAATTTGGAAGTCAAAATTGTGAAAAGATACGTACATGTGTATTTAAATATGGCCGTGGCAACTAAAGTAATCCGGAATCGAAATAATTTATAGTTAATTTTTAATTAATATAAAACCACCAATTTAACAGCAATTTCTTATCAAATTTAAACATTTTTAGATATAGCAGTTGCCAACAATTAAAATGCACAATAAAATTATTACTACAGCAATTAATTTTCTACTGCAAGATTTCCAAGTGAAAAATGAAAATGAAATACATATTTTGCCGAAAAAGAAAAAAAAAAGGTGAATATTACGTCATAACTTTTCTATTGAAAGATATTCACGTGAAAAGTGAAAATGAAATAAATAGTTTGAAGAATTTAAATGAAAGTGAATATAACTTCACAACTTTTCTATTTCAAGGTTTCCACGTGAAAGAGGAAATTATTACGTCATATTGGAAATATAAAGGACATATAAAAACCCGATTTGGGAAATATTGGCGTATTTTAACACTATTGCTCCAATTATAAATTGAAATTAGTTCATTTATAGCTGTATTACTTTGTGTCTGTTATATACATTTATACATTTTTATATAGCATTTTCATGTGATTCATTTATACAACATTCGACTGCTTTTTTTAATGTTTGTTTTGTGTTGTATGTTAAATTTTGAAATTGATTTTTCAGAACAAACATCCTTCATAGGCGTAACCAGGGGGGGGGGTGCCCTGGGCACCCCCCCCCCCCGTTTCCGCACACTCGAGCGCAATTATTTTAAAAAATCGAAATGTACAAAAGAAAAAAGAAGTGAAAGCAGAGTTCAATTAGTTTAGTTCAGAAAACTAAATGGCTAAGTTTAGAAATGTGATTAAAAAAAAGAAACCTGCATTCTTTTTTTTTTCTTTCTTTTTTTTTAAAGAAAATTATGTTGTTATTTTTTTTTAAACTAGAATATTTGAAAGAATCTGTATTAGTCATAGTATTTCAAAAAGGTGGCTTTATAATCCCACTTTGACGTCCTTTGTCTGTGGGAGATTTTTATAACGCCGTTCTTTCTATTGCATGTTTCTGCAATTTCATGAGAAATTAACGCAAGTTCTTGACCAGGATAGAAACTATTTGTCTCTTTGCTTTGGTAGTTTAAAGTCAAGAAAGAAGCAAAAAAAAATTTGAAAGGGGATGCAAATGTGAAACGATAATTCCAAATTTCGATTATCCGAGGTAAAAGGAAGGGGGGGGGGGGGTAGAGGTCTGCACGGGCCGGAATTTCCAGGCCCGGCCCGAACGAAAGCTATCTTGGCCCGGCCCGGCCCGGTGTAAAAATTGAAAGTTCGGCCCGAGCCCGGCCCGGTGTAAAAATTGAAAGTTCGGCCCGAGCCCGGCCTGGCCCGGCCCGTTTGCATTTTTACAGTTCTCGACCCGGCCCGGCCCGACACAATTTCTACAAAAATAATCCGCTTTTCCTCAACATCTAATTAAGATTCTTTTAATTCTTTTTCTACATACATATTTATGGGAACATTTTACAGCATATTTTAGATTACTATGATGTTCCCAAAACAGAAAACACACAATAGTAAACATTAACGATTACTTACAGTGTTTTAGTCATCGTGTCTACAGACATTTCAAAATTCAAATAACGATTCATTAAAAGATTAATGTAGTTCAGAATAAAAGATTAAAAACATAACTTTTGAAGCTGTATAATAAAAAGTAGATTTGTGAAAATATTTTTCTCATTTTTAAGGCTTTTCTCAAATCCAAAGGAGCTGCATTTCGACACATTTATGAATTAATTTCTTTTCGGAAAAGCGAATATTGGCAGGTATTTTTATTCAGAAGGTATGTAAATGTCGGTTTTTTTTTCTCATAGTTAAAAGCAATATATCTTTCTGAAAATGTTGCCAAAGTTAGCGTTTTGAATCGAATTTCCGGAAGCGATAGCACAGGAAAAGAGAAAAACGCACAGTCACGTGACAAGAATCTCTGTTATCTCTGTAAGTAATTTATCAAATATGGGATAAGCTATTCGTTTCCAAATGCCTTCAATAGTCAGGCCTGTCAATTTTATGCCTTTATAGTTAAAAATGAGTCCGAAAATGTGTCTGAAAGTTTCGCATTGTTGAGCAGTGAATATGAGAACCACCTTAAGGTATATTTCCAAAGATACTGTTAAGAGAAGTTCATTAGAAGTTCATTATCACTACTAATACTATAAAACAAAATGACTGTCCTACACATCCTGAGATCGATTAAGACCAGTTCCGTCCCGGCACGAGTCTGCTGAAAAAAATTAAACTCGGAATCAGACATCTTGTAACTGTACGATGCCGGTCTCTTCGACGGACATGTTACATTTCTATATTGATCTTGTTAAACTCGCATCGGCTCGTGACGCACGTTTATACATCTCGTGAAAATCATATTCATTGAAAATGGCTCGTATTTTATCTGTTCCGCTTGAATTCTTATATTGGGCCGATAGGACCGAATAATTTTTTTATCGGCCCGGCCCGGCCCTGCAGGCCCGTTCAATCTTTTTGCCGGCCCGGCCCGTTTATTTTGTCTGTCGGCCCGGCCCGTTGAAAAAATTGTCCTAATTCTGCCGGCCCAGCCCGTTTGAAAATTCGCCTTCATTCCGCCGGCCTGGGCCGGGTACGGGCCTCGGGCCAAGCCCGGGCCCGTGCAGACCTCTGGGGGGGGGGACGCATACCCTGTCTATTTGTAAATGAAAAATAATAGCACAGAAAATTCAAATTAATCTGCAGGTTGGTTGGTTGGTTGAATTTAGTGTTTCGTGGCCATTTTTTGACATTCTTGAAAGGAATATGGATGCAGTCTTTCAAGTCAATATAGTGATTTTTTTTCCTCTGAAAATTTGTATAAGATTTTTAGAGTTTTTTCTCGTTTCACGGCGTTCTTTTGAAAGTAGGAAAAGGAACCCCGTTTCAACCTTTTAGTCCAGTGCAGTAAATTTTGACAAATTCGCGATTTTATTCTGTGATCATTTCATGATATTTACAATTTTCTCCCAAAATCGTGTGACGAAATCCACGTATTTCTACGGAATTTGTTGCCGAAATCCGCACTTTTCACCACTTACCTTTGACAAAATCCGCGTTTTTTACCGCTATCCTTTGACGAAATTCGCATTTTTTACCGTAATATTTTGACGAAATTGCAGCACTTCTTCTTTAGCACGCTATCCTTCGATGAAATTCGCGTTTTCTTTCCACGATCTTTTGATGAAATTCGCATTTTCTTTCCGTAATCTTTTGACGAAATTCACGCTTTCTTTCTACGATCCGTTGACGAAATTCTCGTTTTTACCGCGACCCTTTGACGAAATTTATATTCTGTTGCGACTGATTGACGAAACTGATATTTTTACAGGGAGATCATTTGTCGAAATTCGGGATAGTATTGCGCGACCGTTCGGAAAAATTCTCGATATCTTTCCGTACCAATTAACAAAATTCTCTACTCTTGTCCGCAACATTTTAAGGAAATTTGAAAAAAAATTTTCGTCAATTCTTTATCGAAATTCGTAATTTTTTTGCGCAATCTTTAAACGAAATTGGCGATTACTTTCTGCACTCTTTTATCGAAATTTCTGATATTTTTCCACGATCGTTTGAAGAAATTCTCATTTTTTTTCCGGGACTGATTCACGAATTGATTTTGAGAAATTCCATAAAAGAAATAAATATCGCGGACCCATTTTTTGCTTAAATACTTACTGAAGAATCATAACTCTGTGAAAGAATTTGAAGGGGCACAGCATTTTTTGTTATGAGAGACTTTCCTTTTCTGGGCAGAAATCGCGCGATCCCGCGCGTTATTTCAAACCCTGTCCCTGAAAGAAAACTTCATTACTAGAGAAGTGATTGGGTTTTTTTAAACGAACATAGAATTAAACAAATCTAATTGGGGGGGGGGAGGGACTGCCTTCTGCAACGTACTCCCGAGCAACCTACGACCTCTTCTGTCTCGAGACAAGCGAATCTTGAATTATTGCGTTTTTTATTTCGAGCAAAATTAAATTTTCAGCTTTCTTACAAGAGCTGATTTGTCACTATTCCAATTCGAATTTAATGACGGCAACTGAAAAAATTACCAGAGAGTTTTTTCTGTTTCAAAAAATGTCAAAAAATCGCCTCAAAGCATGAAAACCCCCGCTAGAAAGTGCATTAAAAATTCGGAAAAGATTATAAAACCACAGGGAACGAAATTAACTAATAGGGTAAAAGATTTAAACCGGATTCGTTTTAGGAATATCAAAAAAAAAAAAAAAAAAAGTCACCGCGAAATGCGAAAAAACCCCTCTAAAGTTAACATTAAAAAATTGTTAAAAATTGAAAAATCGCTGTAAGAATCTCGAAAACACTTTATTGAAAAGAAGACAAAGTTTACTGGGTAAAATATTGAAATCGGATTCTTTTTTACTTATTTGAAAAAATTGCCGCAAAATGCGAAAAAAATCACATAAAAAATTAATTGAAAATTTCCAGAAATTGTCTTCCATATACATAAGTTCAGGCATAAAGGTCCTGTGAAATCTTACGGGTGCAGGCTGCATTGTTTTTTCAGAGATCAGCGCGCGCGCGCATATACACACACAGGGACATACAAGCGCCTATCTTTATTATTACATTCGCATCATGATAGTATAATTTTTATCATCTTGATAAAATTTAGTGTATATTATCATGACATCCCCACGACATATTCCCCCACGTTATATTCGGCACACTGTGGGGTAAAAAACCTGAAGTACCGTAATTTCCGGCCTATAATCTGCGGATCAAACAATTACGTTCAGACCCAGAAATCTTGTTTCATAAAACGTAACTTATTAAATCGCGATAAATATTTAACTTAAATAATGAAATAAAATTTCTGGGTCGAAACATGATTGTTTGAGCCGGGGATTATAAGCAGGAAATTACGCTAATAATGAATATTATAATTATTTATAATATTATAATAATTATTTATATAGACTTTTCTCCAAAATTTCTTGGATCCCTCCAAGAAGTCATGGAGTCACATTCTGAAAAAATTTCGTGCGCATGTACTGATGTACCGCATGTATTATCTGACATTTATCATCCGACAAAATTTCATCTACAAGACTTTGACTGAGATAATTTTAGATCTCATGCAGTGTTCCCCTGTGCCTACAGAAGTTTCCAGCATGATTAAAGGCCTTTTTTAATCTTTATAAGAAGTTGGGGTGCCAAAAGATTTTACAGTTGTGACCACACTTAGTCACTGTCTTATATCACTGCTGCAAGGACATTTACATATCTTTTTTTACCATTAGATTTAGTTTAAATGTTTGAACCCCTTCTCGACCCTCCTCACGCAAACAAAAATCGCGTTTGAGCACTTTTTAAAAGAAATACCACACAATTATACCTTCTAAGATGGAAAACTGTCTAAAACGGAAATTCGATCGGTTTTATGGGATTCGTTTTAGCAGGTTTTACTATATAAGATATTGTTTGTATCCAACATGGTCAGGTTAAAAAGTCTGGGCACCCCCCCACCCCCCCGCTCAAAAGGCTGGTTACGCCTATGTCCTTCAAATTCTGGGCAACGCCGGGCACTTTTAGTTTGTAACAGATAAATGGCTTTTGCGTCCGTACATCTAATGCTAATATTATAAAGCGTTATATTATTATAAAGCGTATAATATTATAAATGCTTGTACGTTTGTGAGGTGTTATCTCTGAAACTACATAGCCAACTTAAAAAAATGTTGGTGGCCATCACTGCTCCGACAAAAAGACTGTATTTTATGTCAGTCCAAGAACCTACATCGCTGCAGGAGCAAAAAAGTTCTAAAATTGCGATTTCTGCGATATTGATTGGGTTAGAAACTTTAAATTTAGTGCGGTAGTTACTTTTAAGATGTAAATACTCGTAATGAACGCTCTCTAAAAGGTTCAATTTGACGGATAAACGTAAAAATTTCTAGAAAGTTTCTAAACTATGATTTATTTGGAATACTGAAATTTTTGGGATACAGTTGGGGTTAAAAACTAGAACTTTGGCATTGTAGTAATTTATAAGATGTAAATGCTCGTTGTAGAACGAATGCTAAAAAATCGAGAGACTAAACAAAGCGGAAAAAGAACTAAAGATGATCTAAGTAACGAAGTACATGGAATTGTTAGGAATATAAACATGAAAATTGGCATGACTGTATTTATCATGACGTACATTCTCGCAATAGAACAATTTCTAAAAATGTCGCTATATAAAACAGTGCAGAAACAAAAAACGTTCGAAAATTTTCTATTTCTGTGTTACTGCTGAGCCCAAAATCTAGAAATTTTGCTTCGGGTTAGTTTTAAAATATACAATTGTCTCTATGAATGGTTTCTAAGAAATTTAAAATTTAAAAAAATGAAATGAACGGAAAGCGATCTCAATTACCATTAATTTGGAGTTATTAGGTATAGCAACTTAAATATCATAATGCTGCATTTCTTCCGCAAAACATGCAATTTAAATGCAACAAAACTGATAGATACCCACCTAGCAGTAAATAAATTGTGTAAATTTTGAATATTGACCTGTATGAAACAGTGAGTAGGTTACCCGAAATAACTTGTGAAAGTGTTCTTTCTCTAGGCGTTTCTCTCTCTCGCTAAGGCCACTAACAGAGGGAAGTGCCGTTTTAAATGCGATATGAATTTTTTATCTGATTCATTTTTCTAAACATTTTATCATAAGGTCATATTCTCAATTATCATTAGTAGATTTTTTATATATTAACTTATTCTGGTAAAATTTCATAATCGGGTTCATATTGGCGTATGTTAGCTTGCATGATTTGCTGAATAAATATGTATGGATTTGTAAATTACTTCAAATGACACTTTGACAGCTCATAAGTTATGCATACGATATATTCAGATCTTGTGTCATAGTTAATTTGTCATAGTTTGTGTCTTTATGTTTTAATCATTGCCGATTTCTTTTATTTAATACATGCTAAATACAGCTCAACTTGCGCAGAATATGTTTAAAAACAAAACAATACAGCGTATGTAGTGGCCAGCATACACTCATCATTTAAATCCGATCGAGCATATCTAAAACACACTCGAACGAAGCATTGCATGCCACTGTTGATGTATTCGGTACTTTGATACTATATCTGATTTTGAGGAGAGAATTCCTTAAATGTTATCGACAACCTCATTGTATCCGTGAAAAACAGATATTGTACAATATTAACCATTCCGGGGGAGCACACACCATACAAAGTATAGTCCATTCTTTTTAAACATCATATATTTGTTATTTAAAGTTACTCAAATTGGTGCGGAGCGTCTGATTATGCTCTTGACATCATTTTATACAGTTAAAATTCCGATATAAGATAATTTAGTGTTTCATTTTCTATTTTACTTTTAATATATTGCGTACTTTCAATTTTATATCCATGCATGGCTGTCTTGCATGGTTTGATTTCCTATTTTTTTTAACAGTGTTTACGAATTTATATATAAGATTTTGTAATTCTACAATTCATTTATTTTCATCCTTTCAATTTATATCAGTATATGGACAATTAAAGATAACATCTCATTTTCTTTGCTTCAACATGTTATTATTAAATCTGTTTTCAGCAATATCGCTCAGACTAATCCCTCTGAGGGAAGTCCTAGTTGTAGTTACTATTAATAATAATATCTCATACCCTGTAAGGAGAGATTGCGCAAAATAGTTTTCTTAGTTTTATTACTGCTGTTCTATTAAATTACAATATAACAACAAAATAACAATGAAAATGCATAAAAAACAAATAAAGTCAAAATTATTCATAATTAGTTTAGCAAAATATTAATATTTAGATTTTTTATTACTTTTTTTTTAAAATGTGCGCAGACTCTCCTCGCTTTACCTTATATTTTTTCGTCCATTTTGTATGCTACGAGTACAGTAGAATGACATGTATTGTTTTTCAGTGCTCTGATAGTTTTCAGGCGAGAAAAAGTGGGTGTTGCCACTCGAAAATTTCGATATATTTTCACTATGACCGTAAAAGCTGCATTGTTTTTGATCACCGCAATCTCAAGCGCATGGATTTGAATTACTATATTTTCCACATTTTATTGCAGTTTGTATAACGCACTGTAAAAGAAAAAAAAAAAATTAGTTCTACAGATGTAAAGTTTCATGCTTACTAAACTTTTATCTGTAACTGTACAAAAAAATGCTGAAAAAATACAAATCTAGTTTTTGTAAAGTTATGGATTTCTGTAGCTTTACAAATAAATCTGCTAAAATTACAATAATCTTAATAATTTTTTTTCAGTAATCCGGGTTGCAGTTACATGAAAAGTTCTAGTTATCCCAGTTTCTTTAAAAATTCTTAGTAACCTTACAGATTTTTTTATTTTCGGCTCACAAGTGTGTCTCTTACATGAATTTTTGTTGTTGTCGTTACATAAAAGTTCTAGGAATCCCATTTTCCTAGAAACACTTTAGTGACTTAACAGTTTTTTTTTTTTTTTTTTTTTTTTTTTTTTACAGTGCGGAGCATCAGCTAGGAATTCATACAACTGCAATTTTTTTGTGGCCATCCTGTATATAATGCAAAACCGTCCTCATCACGATATTGTATTTGAAGAAATCAACGTAATTTTTTTATTTAATTTTTAGAAAGTAAACAAATGAAAAGCAATTCTAAGAATGTTTTTAAAAACTTTAAAACAATGAATTTCAAGATAAACGATATTTTAATGCAAAATTCTTAAAATTAAATTACAGTTGACGTTCTTCGAAATTCATATCAAGAAAAAAGAATACCTGAAGAACCATCTGACATTTTCACCAGTCGTTTTACTCATGTTTTATTTTTATTTTTATGTCATTAGTCTTCTAGAACCGATGTGAAAAGAAAATCTTTGCATAAAAAAAGCTTTATCAAAAAATATTTTATTTTTTTCCTTGCTTTTATAAAGGGAAAAAAAATAGAAAGAATGTGAGATGTCAATTTATCATTCTTTTCTGAGTTGGTTTTAAGTTTTCCATTGCAGGATGGTTTAAAAAATTATCGCACGTATTTAAAGTATTTTTAAGTATAAATGTTTTTTGATAGTTTGCTTTTGTTACTGCAAACAACTGATGAATCATATAGATATAAATATAAATATATGTATATATATATATATATATACATATATATATACAAGGTGTCTCGAAAGGTTGTTTACAAACGTAACATGCTGGTCTGTCATATCATGAGGAACAAGATTTACATAGGAACTTGTGTTCGAAAATGCAAAGTGCGACCGCTAGAGGACGATGAACGCAGGTGTGGAGAGGAAGAAAGAAAGGATATCAAAAGAGGTATTAATATGTCTTTTGTTAAAGAACATGGTTTAATTTACAGAAGGTGTCCAAAATTCATTCCATTCGCCGCAATGCATCCTTCACGACGTCAACGCATGGATTCTCGGATGGGCAGGTGTGTGGGCAGGTGTGTCACGGACACGTTCCGCCGCTTTCGCGATCCTGGCGACGAGATCCATGTCCAATGTGACAGACGTCTCGTACACCATGGACTTCATGTGTTGCATATCGGCCAATTCTGAGTTACTAAACCGATTCATCCTTCTCTTGCAACGTCCTCGCCTGAAATTATTACGTCTCCCACTCTCCCGTAAGCCTGCGCTCATCGCCCTCTAACGGTCGCTGTTTGCATTTTCGAACATAAGTTCCTATAAAATCTTTTTTATCATGATATGACAGATCGGCATGTTAAGTTTGTAAGCGACCTTTTGAGACACCCTGTATAGGCTTCCCGTTAACTCATAAGATAAACTACAAGAGTTGATACAGAAAACTGTAATAATCATTCATTGTCTATGAATGTATGGGCGCAATGGAGGCATTGAGTCAAAAAGATGGGAAAGAGAAATGAAATAAATATTTATTGACAGAGTCATTGACAAGTACTATGTTTACGATAAGTGTTCAAAATTGCGTCAACCTGCACTAACCGATGCAGAGTTCATAGTATTTTTGCATACACTCTGAGAAATACTTTCTACACTGTAAAAAAAAATCTGTGAAGTTACTAAAGTTTTTCTAGGAAACTTGGATTCCTAGAACTTTTCATGTAACGGCAACAACAAAATTTCATGTAACAGACACACTTTTACGCCGAAAATCAAAAAATCTGTAAAGTTACTAAGAATTTTTTTGGAAACTGGGATTCCGAGAACTTTTCATGTAACTCCAGCCACAAATAAAAGTTTAGTAA
Source organism: Maratus speciosus (assembly GCA_963932465.1). Taxonomy (NCBI): domain Eukaryota; kingdom Metazoa; phylum Arthropoda; class Arachnida; order Araneae; family Salticidae; genus Maratus; species Maratus speciosus. Next base: position 588,343,761 of record OZ010789.1, on the reverse strand, counting down.
GATTACTGAAATTTTAGCAGATTCATTTGTAAAGTTACAGATTTTTGTAGCTTTACAAAAACTAGTTTTGTAGATTTGTAGCTTTTTTCGTACAGTCACAGGTGAAATTTAGTAAGCATGTAACTTTACATCTGTAGAACTAGAGATTTTTTTTTACAGTGTACAATTCATGGAAATTTTCTGGCAGAAGTACTGCCAGGATTTTTCCGTTTTTTTCTTTTTTTTCTGGTACAGTAGGTTAAATATCCGTCACTTGAAGAAATCTGGGATAAAATAAAAGTTGCTGACATGAGATTCGAACCAAACACTTTAGCATTACAACACACTAACCACTGGGATACAGCTGTGCAGCTGCGAAGCACTTTAAAGTAGACATGTTTGCTTCAGATGCCTATGGAATGATTAATTTCTTTAACAAATTTTTAATTTTGAAATTTAATAAGATTGAGTCTTCGATTTTAATGTTAACAAGGATATAAATATGAATAATAAACGTTTTTAATTAGATTGCAAGGTGTAAAATACGAATTTTATATTTTTTATACAATATGAATTTTAAAAAATCTGTACTTAAATTCAATCCTAGGGTAAGGCTACTTCTACTTTCAAATATAATAATTGTGTGCTGTGTCGTTTCAAAACGAAATGACATATTTGTATAAATAAACGACAATTAGTTATTAAAATATTCTCTGATGCAGGGCTTTGGAAAGCACGAAAGTACTAAGCAGTTTAAATAAAATGTATTTTAAACTTGTAACCTCTCTTCTATTACTTTAGTCGACTTTTGAGTAAAACAGTGAGCTTTTTAAAGTTCATATTGTATATTTTATGATTAAATCAAGGTGAAATATTGCGTTTCGTTTTATGATTTTGATAATATTATTTTTTTTAAAGTAATATCGATTTTTTCCATTTAATATTTTAAGTGCGAATATTTATTAATAATCAACTTTATAAATTCAACTTTATTTAACTTTCTTCAACTTATTAAAATTTAAAAAATAAATTGCGTGTACTTTTTAATGAAAGAGAGAAGTAATTGTTATTTATTTTTTAAATTTGACAATAATTGACGATTTTGACAATATATTTACAATATTCATATCAAACAATGCCTAAATATGAAATTTTTAGTCATAATAGTGATAACTTTTTGAATTTTAAACATTCAAAATTTAGATATTCAAATGTTAAACTAGATTATCATATTTTTATTAATATCTTCAAAAATTATAATCGTAATAATTAATATCATTTTGTTCTTATAACACTAAAACAGCTAAATATAAATACCGGGTGTCCCAAAAAGGACTGACTGAGTTTAAAATTCAATAACTTGTAAACGGTGACAGATATTTAAAAAATTCTTGCAGGAGGGTTATGCATGTGACATTTTGACGGCAAGTAGTTGGTATTGTCGAAAAAAATGAGGGTTTCCATTCCTAAACAGCACAGGTAGCAGCCGAATGGTTTTAAAATAATAAAGAAAAATGAAGAATTAACATAAGGCAGTCGCTTGAAACATTATTCACTTTATTTCCACACTCACGATTGACTCTAGGGAAGATGCTCACTCCTGCCATGGTAAAAAGAATAAAGTCTATTCTTCCTGTCACAATTAGTTTAAAAACACTCCATCTCTTGACTGCGTTCTAGTCTTTAATCCGTTAACATCTAACATCTATCACCCATTACGATACCGTTGCTTCCTCATTCTACACACATAATAAACAGTATTCATCCACCATTTTACTGCCTCCATCGAGCAGTCACCTTGAATATCCAGTCTGCTACGACTGCAATCCACTACGTTCACCTCTACATGCTAAAAACTAAAAAGCTTCTAAGCTCACAGCCCATCTACCATATGCTTTATGCTTTATGCTTCTCTCTGGTTCCCGCCATCCGTATTTATACTCTGCTGAAAAGATTGTTCTAGAAAATTCTTATATCCTCGCCCCAGCTATCTAAAGCATAAACAAATGTTAAAATCTGTAGTCGAGATTATGCAAAAATAACCCTTTTTTCCCTCTTCAGACGATAAAAGAAATGAATTTATGTCTGCGAAGTTTTAATCTTTGAAATATTTTAATTACACCTGGATATTTTAAATAAAAGAATAAATTGAAATAAGTAGGTTTTTTCTTTAAGACAGAATAATATTTTAGAAGTTAAATAAAGATTTAAGGGGAATATGATATGCCGGGATTTAATAGCGGAATTTAATAGGAATTTAAATAATAAAAGTTTTATTAAAGAAATATAAATGAGCCATTTTTAGATTTACGCAATTTGGAATAAATATGAATTAAGATCTTAGAGATTAATTGACTAGGGTTTTAATTTAATAAGCCGGTATAATATACGGAATATTACTGAAAAAGGAAAATTTACATAAAATACTTTAAACTTGGCGCAAAAATTTAAATTTTGTAATATGCATAAGGTCAAAAGTTTTTTTTACAGTGATTTTGAATTTTAGTTCGAATTACAAACAATAGATGGCGCTGCGATCAATAGACACTAAATTCAGGTTCGATTTTTGGTACTTCGTGGCCCGGATAATACATTTCCATCTCCTTTTCCCGCATGGAACAAGATAAAGGACCAAAAATTGAGCCTGTATTTAGCGACTATTGCTTACAGCGCCATCTACTGTTTGTAATTCGAACTAAAATTGAAAATCACTGTAAAAAACTTTTGACCTTATGCATAACCCTCCTGCAAGAATTTTTTAAATATTTGTCTCCGTTTACAAGTTATTGAATTTTAAAATCAGTCAGTCCTTTTTGGGACACCCGGTACATTGAATGTGTAATTAAAAAATATATATAATATGAATTATGAAATATGAAATTCAAAATAAAAAAAAATATGACTTGCAGCCTACAATTATTTTGATAGATTTATATATTTTATATCAAGCTATATACAAATTGAAAATTGAAAATTTTTCTTTCAAATAGTTTTCAAATTATGTTTTTCCCTTAATCGGGGGTTTATGTTGTGCAGAAAAGCATAATTTGAATATATATGTATATATATTATTCATTTTAGTGAAAATTTTCGGTTGGCAGTAGGTGAAACGGTGAGTGAAATGGTCATATTAGAACAAAGTAACACATTAATAGAAGTGACTTAGTCATTCTGTAGCATTTCAGCAATTCCGTACCGAACTTCAATTTGGATAGAGCCCTACAATATGCTCCTTTTAAGATAATTAAATTATCTGAAACTAATCTTACGAATACCATGAAAATTTGTGTTTGTGTTTAATTGAAGCGTGAAGAATTTATTTATGGTGTCAAACTTGAACCTTGCTATTGAAAAAGAAACAACTACTTTTTTGAGCTCCTTTTCCCATTTTAATTGGGACTCACCATCTTTTACAACTTCTCACTTGTTTTAGTAAATATCATAACTTTTCACTTGTAAGTTATGTTCTCTTTTTCTTTAATAAATAATGAATCTTTCAATAAATAAGATAATACTTTCAATTCATAATCATAATAATAAAATTCTCAACAGTATACTTGAATAATAGCAATAATAATACTTAATAACAATATTATATTCTAAGAAAATATCACAGATTGTTTACTTATTGACACGGAAAATAATGGTTGAGGATAAAAATAATACATAGCAATTAATAATTTTCTTATTTTTTACTTATATAAGAAAGTATTTTTGCCAGTCGAAACATTAAAAAATAATAATAATAATAATTCCAAAGTCCAAATAAATTTAACTCTAAATATTTAGAAAGTGGACTCTCAACCAGTATTTCTTTACAATAATTTATCTCTCTGATACTCTTGATGAATAGACGTGCATTTGATAAACTTAGAATGGTAAAATAAAGAAAATAAATAGGGATTAAAGATTGTTTATGTACTTAATTTTCTATTGCTACACAATCACTACAAAATCTCATCACAATTATCAATTTTCTAGGTTTATATAATTATAATAATATTATCAATTCTTACTATTTTTGTAAACAATTGGTAAAAAATGGAATAAAATAAATATAGTTTATTCTGATATAAACTGGATATAGAATTAAAAATATTTATTTTTATTTTTCAACATCAATCTGAAAATTCCCAAAATCAAATACACATCCTATGCCTGCATAGAGTGTCTATTTAATCCCCAAAACTCCCAAAAACAAGTAATATCCTCGTTGCGCCCCAAGGTCATACTTGGTAATGTTGTAAACTATTGATGAAAGAAAAATAAAAAATCTAAAGAATTAGAATTAAAAATATTGCGAAAACATTTTGGGGAATTACGAACTTTCCATAATCCGGTTGCACATTACAATCATTTCTATCATTCTCAAAAAAGTCCTGAGTAGTCATATAATTTTCACAACTAGATGGTAATTCGTTATCATTCTCACATAAATTCAAAGTTCCACTACTCTCATTAGCGGTTATTACATTATCATCATTATATAAATTCAAATTTTCATCATAATCAATCTCTTGTTGTACTTTATTCATATCTACAGTATGAAAATGAAGAGATTTCTCATTATGTATGGATATACTCTTATTTATAATTTTCCTTCCTTGTTTTACAGTACAATTTCTACAATCTATAGTTAAATTAAATTTAGAACATTCCCTTAAACCCAAAATAGCATACTCCAAATTAGTATTACACACTAAAAAGTAAACACATTTGGTAATTTTACCCACTTTTAGAGAAATTTTACATTTTTGATTTATTTTTAACACCCCTTTTGCCTGACCAATAATAACTGTAGGTATAGTTTCAATTTTAGCATTTAGTTCTTTAACAAATTTGAGGGATAATATTGCCGTAGTGGATCCAGTGTCCACTATACATGGTAAATTATAACTATTGGTACATCCATACACAATTAGTTGTCAAATATTAGGAATAGTAGGTGGTGAATTGCTAGGAAGAGTATCAGAGCATGTTGCATCATTTCTAAATAAACACTCTTGTTCCCAATGATATGCATTATTTACACCTTTATTTGTACATATTCTACATGGTCTAGAAGGATATGGTTTCTGAAAGTAATTATTTTGAAAATTTCTAGACCCCTGATTTTGATACTGTCTTTGTGGAATCCAATTCCTAGGTGCATTATTGGGCCTATTTGGCTGCAAATTAGGTCTACTTGGTTGAGTCCAAGGCCTAGGTGGTTAAAATTGTTGAAAATTTTGTCTAACTGGTTGTTGATTTATTGTTTGGCTTGAAATTTGAGGAGTGGAAACTTCAACAAATTGCTTAACAAGCCGGTACCATTCAGTGGTACTATTTGGAGGGTTTACATTAATATTATTTCTATACTCTGGTTTTAATCCATCTGTCAACCCTTGTATTAGAAGAGTCTCACAAAGATGGAGTTTCCTCCCAATTCCTACTTTTTTGTGAAAATAATTTTCTAAATTATCTAATTTATCTAATTTTAGAGTTGAGAAATCAGAAAAATTTGGAACATTTAGTTCTATGAATTTTTCTATCAAGATTTTTGAAATCTGTTCATAACTAGTACAATTAACACAGTCATTGATATAGACTTTTAGTGCTTCACCCTTTAAATACTGTGGAATAGATTTAAATTTCCACTCTAAATCTTTATTTTCCCTAGTACTCATATCATCATAATAATTTAACCAAGCCTGGATTTCCATTCCAGTACTAGGATCAAAATTGACTAATTTTGGTTCAGCCATTATATCAGTATTCATTAAAATAAAAGAAGCCCTTCTATTCTCTTTAATACAACCTGACCTTAATAACATTTAAACTAATAGAGTTCTATTTTTCATAATAGATTAAGTACTCTTTCAGACTTTAATAATAAATAAATAAATAATTCTCATGACTTCATAATAAACTTTACAATAAATAAATAAATAAATACTCTTCACGAAATAATAAATAAACCTCATAAATAAATAATAAATAAATCGCATAAATAAAGAATTCTCATACTTAATAATAAATAAATCTCAATAAATAACAAACAATAACAAAAATAATTACATAAGAAGTGTAAAAATATTTTGAAAAGAACTCACTCCAGTCATCTTGTCTCACAATCACCAGCACTATACATTGCTATTCACATTAGCGATGTAGATTTATAACTTTCCGGCACGTATCTTTAGTAAATCTCATAAGCTATCGTGTACAAGTACCACTACACATTTGTAATTTTGGAGACACACTCGCTATTATTGCCGTCACTTCTAAATCCTGTCGGACTTTTCTTTTCTCTGTGACATTTTGACGGCAAGTAGTTGGTATTGTCGAAAAAAAATGAGGGTTTCCATTCCTAAACAGCACAGGTAGCAGCCGAATGGTTTTAAAATAATAAAGAAAAATGAAGAATTAACATAAGGCAGTCGCTTGAAACATTATTCACTTTATTTCCACACTCACGATTGACTCTAGGGAAGATGCTCACTCCTGCCATGGTAAAAAGAATAAAGTCTATTCTTCCTGTCACAATTAGTTTAAAAACACTCCATCTCTTGACTGCGTTCTAGTCTTTAATCCGTTAACATCTAACATCTATCACCCATTACGATACCGTTGCTTCCTCATTCTACACACATAATAAACAGTATTCATCCACCATTTTACTGCCTCCATCGAGCAGTCACCTTGAATATCCAGTCTGCTACGACTGCAATCCACTACGTTCACCACTACATGCTAAAAACTAAAAAGCTTCTAAGCTCACAGCCCATCTACCATATGCTTTATGCTTTATGCTTCTCTCTGGTTCCCGCCATCCGTATTTATACTCTGCTGAAAAGATTGTTCTAGAAAATTCTTATATCCTCGCCCCAGCTATCTAAAGCATAAACAAATGTTAAAATCTGTAGTCGAGATTATGCAAAAATAACCCTTTTTTCCCTCTTCAGACGATAAAAGAAATGAATTTATGTCTGCGAAGTTTTAATCTTTGAAATATTTTAATTACACCTGGATATTTTAAATAAAAGAATAAATTGAAATAAGTAGGTTTTTTCTTTAAGACAGAATAATATTTTAGCAGTTAAATAAAGATTTAAGGGGAATATGATATACCGGGATTTAATAGCGGAATTTAATAGGAATTTAAATAATAAAAGTTTTATTAAAGAAATATAAATGAGCCATTTTTAGATTTACGCAATTTGGAATAAATATGAATTAAGATCTTAGAGATTAATTGACTGGGGTTTTAATTTAATAAGCCGGTATAATATACGGAATATTACTGAAAAAGGAAAATTTACATAAAATACTTTAAACTTGGCGCAAAAATTTAAATTTTGTAATATGCATAAGGTCAAAAGTTTTTTTACAGTGATTTTGAATTTTAGTTCGAATTACAAACAATAGATGGCGCTGCGATCAATAGACACTAAATTCAGGTTCGATTTTTGGTACTTCGTGGCCCGGATAATACATTTCCATCTCCTTTTCCCGCATGGAACAAGATAAAGGACCAAAAATCGAGCCTGTATTTAGCGACTATTGCTTACAGCGCCATCTACTGTTTGTAATTCGAACTAAAATTGAAAATCACTGTAAAAAAACTTTTGACCTTATGCATAACCCTCCTGCAAGAATTTTTTAAATATTTGTCTCCGTTTACAAGTTATTGAATTTTAAAATCAGTCAGTCCTTTTTGGGACACCCGGTACATTGAATGTGTAATTAAAAAATATATGTAATATGAATTATGAAATATGAAATTCAAAAAAAAAAAATATGAATTGCAGCCTACAATTTTTTTGATAGATTTATATATTTTATACAAATTGAAAATTGAAAATTTTTCTTTCAAATAGTTTTCAAATTATGTTTTTCCCTTAATCGGGGGTTTATGTTGTGCAGAAAAGCATAATTTGAATATATATGTATATATATTATACATTTTAGTGAAAATTTTCGGTTGGCAGTAGGTGAAACAGTGAGTGAAATGGTCATATTAGAACAAAGTAACACATTAATAGAAGTGACTTAGTCATTCTGTAGCATTTCAGCAATTCCGTACCGAACTTCAATTTGGATAGAGCCTTACAATATGCTCCTTTTAAGATAATTAAATTATCTGAAACTAATCTTACGAATACCATGAAAATTTGTGTTTGTGTTTAATTGAAGCGTGAAGAATTTATTTATGGTGTCAAACTTGAACCTTGCTATTGAAAAAGAAACAAAGTTTGCATTTGTTTTGATATGTAGATGGCTATTTTGTATACACAAAGCATTATTTTGTATAAGAAAATTTTGTATACACTTTATAAAAGTAGGCTTTATTTTTATTAGTTTGTTACCAGTAGCATCCTTCTAGAATAATTTGTTACAGAGTTAGTAGGGGTCGTTTACTTACTTTTCCACGACTGTGTATGAAAAACACTGCTGATTTCTTCTCGAGTGAAATCTTATAAAGTAGAAGTACAATAAAGAATGAGGGCAAAAGAAATTAGAAGTCTGATAAAAAACGCCAGTATCAGTGTTTGAAGAAATATATGCATTAAATTATACTTACATATGTTGCCACAATGCAGACGTAGCAAAATGTAAATTTCTATAATCGAGGCTATAAGCTTTTTGAAAAATAAGTTTATATATATTTTTTTAGGGTACGGAAATAGAATATATATATATTTAGAAATTAACATACGATAGACAACTGTATAATAAAATATAATAAATAAGAACATATTCGTTAAAACACATAAACTGGCTTAAAGCCACACATAAACAAGAACCTTAGAACATCATATTTTGTTCTGTGGACGACTACAGAGGCAGTTCGAAACGTAGATTTTAGCATTAATTTTAATTATACACGTTTATATAAAGGTTCTTGTTTATGTCTACCATTGAGCAAGTTTAAGTATTTTTAACAAATACATTCTTTTTTCATAGATTTGTAGGAAAATCAACTACGACAGATCGTTGGGGATAAACATAAAGAGTGGCCAGAAAATTTTTTAATGTATCGAGATATTTTTCAGGCATTTTTAAACGTATGCATACAAAGTTTCGTTCAAATTGGTCAAAAATATGAGAAACATTTTTCTTTAAGGAACATTCAAAAGCAGTTTGTTGTTATATATAGAAGTAAATATTACGTAATGTGAAAATGTAGCGACTTACTAGTGACTTTTAACTCTAAGAATATTCCTAAGAACACTCATAGTCTATAATTATTCCTCAAGGGCACAATTTTTCTAAGTATTTTTGCGTTAACCGTGATGCTCATGGCCTTTATCACTGTACTGAATTAGTTGGGCGTTGGCCGAAAAATTTAGGAGGAGTAACAAACGTACCGTTGGTGTGTCCGCATTAGAAATGTTCTTCTTCAGCTTTATAATATCAAATTTTACACGCATGTCATGTGTCAGTCAATTAAAACTACCAGCGGAATTATTATGGTTGGAGAAAAACGCGAAAACGAATACAATTGCGAATAAGAAAATATGTATTGACAAAATTTATCTTTTTATATCTTTTATTTACACTTAATTTGATTTAGATAATGTAACACATTTTGTATTTTTTTCTTATTTTACGGTAGTTTTATAATGCATCCTCTCTGATTAAAATTACTTACACTGTCATTTGGTCGATTTCCTTTGTCGTTTTACTATTTTCTTTCGTCAAGTTAGAAATGCCGATTCGGTAAAATACTGCTTATGCCAAAGTCCAAGCTGGCAAACACATGGTTTTAGGAGTATTCCTTTAGAAGTATTCCTTTGTATGCTTATCGGTAAGTCTCCTTATTGAAATGATCTTGAAGATTCTTGGATTAAAAAACATTTCAATACTATTGGATCTCTTTTGAATGGAGCGTTCAAGCATATCGTCCCACACCAGCGTCCTTACTGATTTATGTTAATTTTTAATATTTTCTCAGCATGCCATGCCTGCGACTCATTTTTGTAAAGTGGGAGAAATCTTCATGTGGCATTACTCATTACGATCAGAAGTGTGGTAACCCGTTTCTAATCGGGTGTATCTTATTCTGTAGCACTTTGGTGTTGTACATGTTATTGTAAATGCCGGGTGTCCAAAAAATAGCTGATGGATTTTAGAATTCAGTAATTTGCAAACTGTGACAGATATTAATGAAATGTTTGCAGGAGAGTTATGTAAGATATCAGGAGATTTATTCTGTGATTCTCAGTTTTAGTTACAAATAGCAGCGATAGATGGTGCTGCAAGCAATAGGAGCTTAATTCAGGCTCGATTTTTCTGCCTTAAACTTCTCCCATGCGAAAAAAGGAGATTAAAATGTTTTGAATGGATTCCGAATTACGAAAAATGGGGTCTGAAATTAGCAACTGATTCTCGCAGCGCCATCTATTGTTTGAAATTCGAACTAAAATTTAGAATTAGAGAGGGAAAAACTCCTGACGTCATACAAAACTCCCCTGTAAGAATTTTTTTTTAAATATCTGTCACCGTTTGCAAGTTATTGAATTTTAAAGTCCATCAGTCATTTTTGGGACACCCGGTATCTATAATTCTAAATTTAATAGGGGTCACCACATAGGGATTAATACTTTTTTTTTTCGAGTTTCTTCATTCTTTTTAAGTGTAAATCATTGTACATGTTTTAAATAATGCTAAGACTAGGTCTTTTAGAAAGATTAAATCTTGTATTTTAAATTCAAAAAACAACTTTAATCTACAAAAATGCAAAATAAAATGCGCAGTGAATGCATAAGTAAAGAAATATTTTCTGCCTTACTCTTCTCCCATGCGAAAAAAGGAGATTAAAATGTTTTGAATGGATTCCGAATTACCAAAAATCGGTTCTGAAATTAGCAACTGATTCTCGCAGCGCAATCTATTGTTTGAAATTCGAACTAAAATCTAGAATCAGAGAGGGGAAAACTCCTGACGTCATACAAAACTCCCCTGTAAGAATTTTTTTAAATATCTGTCACCGTTTGCAACTTATTGAATTTTAAAATCCATCAGTCATTTTTGGGACACCCGGTATTTATAATTCTAAATTTAATAGGGGTCACCACATAGGGATAAATACTTTTTTTTCGAGTTTTTTCATTCTTTTTAAGTGTAAATCATTGTACATGTTTTAAATAATGCTAAGAATACGTCTTTTAGAAAGATTAAATCTTGTATTTTAAATTCAAAAAACAACTTTAATCTACAAAAATGCAAAATAAAATGCGCAGTGAATGCATAAGTAAAGAAATATAAAACAAGATGAAGTGTTTTGAACAAAAATATAAAAAGGTATAAAATTATTTAGTCAGTTTAAAGTGCGTTTTTTATTCCTTCCACAACAGTATTTAAGCGATGGAATTGTGAAAAATATCATTTGAATTTATAAAAATATATAGGAAAAACTTGTTATAAAAGAAAGTTTCATTTGTTTTACGAGGATTAATGGAGATAATAATTCTTCCAAGCTATTAATTATAAAGCATCTAAGAAAAGGTTTTTTTTTATATAAACGTATATTTATATATTTTTAACTTTTAAAATTGCTATGAGACAAAAAAAAAAAAAAAAAAAAAAAAAAAAAAAAAAAAAAAAAATCTAAACTTTTTGTGTTAAATGTCTAAACAAATTTTGCTACTTTTGTATAAATATATTTTTAATATTTATATTTAAATCCGCTTCTTATATTTATTCTTATATTTAATCTCGTTTTAAAATAATACTTTAAAATGAGATTAAGATAATTGCAACTTCATTCCAAAATATTTTACATTGTTCTTTGAGTTTGTAAATTCCCATTAGAATAAAAAAGCGGGATACGTTATCACAGGTTTATTCAAGGTATGTTTATTGGTGTTATCTTCAGATTGCATTAAAAAAAACTGCTTAAAGTAATTTATTAAAAAATATTTGATACTTCAAATCCATTCGCCGTATTTTAATTTTGTATCAGATTTCTCATCTTTAATCTAGAATGACTTTTGTGTAAAATACGAAATTTTATATATTTTATAAATTGGTGATTTTAGATTTATTTATCTATTGCGAACAAATATTCTAAAACAAATTTATAACTTAAAATGATTTTTACAAATCACAAACGATAAACAAAGTATAAAAAAAGCGCAATCTCCTATTTGAATTGATTCAGAAGTTAACACCGATTCTACAAACTGGAAATTCCGTCTGCTCGAAAACATTGTTGCAAAATAAGATGCGCGCTACGTCCAACATTGTTAACTGACTGGAATGTATACTATTATTACCCATGCCTTTGTGGAATTTAAATGATGACATCAACTCATTGGTTTTAATATTTCATTTCCCTTCTGACATACACTATATGGCCAAAGGGGACTAGCCACTTGCGATTTTTGAATTTTCTTAAATATCTAAAAGAATACATGAGGTATTATCCTGAAACTCCAGGTGTGTAAAGAGAATAGTACAGGTCATACATTTCCGTGAAGATTTGTTTCCCGAAACTCCATAGGTGACTGTCAACAAACTGAAAAATAACGAATATCTTTTGGTCAACTCTGTAAAAACTAATGTAGCAAAAGCATTCACACTGTAGATTATGATTAAAGGCCTTATTGTAATAGATTGTGTTCAATTTTATGAGATTAGCATATATATTAGTAGAGAAATTAAAGTTTTTATAAAATTAGTCCCAAATTTTGCCAAGTTTTTTGCTTACAATTTGTAGAGTTCTTAATATAAAAAAAAAAATAATTTTCAGAAAATATGACAAATAACATTGTACACAATACCCTGCAATCACAATGAAAAATTAATACAAATTGTGCGAAAAATCGTATGAAAATTGTATCAATGAGGTTTTACTAAATAATGATTCACTGCGCATGGCCGAATGTAAACAAAATATAATTTGCATAATGTGATAGCTAAATGTGTAGAGGAACGTTTGTGAAAATCTCAAAAATATAGTTTAAAATGTCTGAAAATTATCGTTTATAGAATAAGCTGCGTTCTTCCAAATCCGTTATTTCAAAAAGGAAGCAAAAGAATGAGGGGCCGTATAAAAATACAGTAGTACGTGCAATATTGTGTTCGCTATACTGGCAGTAATCAATGGATATATGGGCATAACCCCACATCTTTTTGTTTCATTTTGCAAACAACGGATTTTGAGCTCATTTTATAAATGATAATTTCAGAATTTTCAAGCTATGTTTTTGAGACTTTTACAAAAAGTGCTCTATGCATTTAGCTAACACATTATGCACATTATATTTTGCTTATATTCGGGCATGCGCAGTGAATCATTATTTAGTAAATCTGCTCATTTTTCATACAATTTCTATTATTTTTTCATTCTGATTGCAGTGTATTGTGTAAATGTTGTTTTTCATATTTTCTGAAAATAACTTTTTTTTCATATTATGAACTCTACAAATTATAAGCAAAAAATTTGGCAAAGTTTGGGACTCTTTTTTATAAAAACTTTAATTTCTCTACGAATGTACATGCTATTCTCATAAACATGAACGCAGTTTATTACGATAAGGCACTTAATCATAGTCTACAGTTTAAACGCTTTTGCTATATTACAGGGTTGTCCAAAAGATATTCGTTCTTTTTCAATTTGTTGACGGTCCCCTGCGGGGTTCCAGGAAAACATCTTTACGGATATATATGACCTGTTTACAAACCTGGAGTTTCAAGATAATTCGTCATGTATTTTTCTGTATATTTAAGAAAACAAATGACAGGTCACCTTTTACCATATAGTGTACCTAGAAATACCAAGTTATCCGATTCACAAGAAAAGCAGACTTTATAGCCTATATGTTATCTTCAACAAAATTTACTCATTTGTTATTATTATTATTTTTTTTTTTGAGTATTAGTCTCATTATTTCTGTACGTGTCATAATTGCAAATATTTTTTTAACATGTTTTGATACTTTCAACGAATTTTCTGATTTCTCTGTTTAATACGTCATAATTTAAAACTGTTGAGGATTACTGCAGCATCACGTAAGCTTTCAAAACATGAAAAAAAATCTAAAAATTAAAAATTTGAAAACTTTTATTTCCTGGGGCCTATACCGGGAAGGAAATATAAGTCCTTACTTCTTGAATTTCTCGAAAACACGTAACTAAAACTTGGGATGAACCCGATTTGATAAGATTTATTTCCAATTTCCGTCAGTACTGAATATTAAAGGCAATTTCGCCAAATTTTTCTGTAATAGCCAGTGTTGCTTAATGTATGTTAATAATTTATTTTTTGATTGCCAAATTTTGCAGCAATAGCTAGTGTGGCTTTATGTTCATATATATATATGTTATATATATATATATATATATATATATATATATATATATATATATATATGTAAAAAAAAAATTAATCTTTCTAAAAAGTAAATGAAATGTAATGCACATACTTCTTTGATTCAAGAAAATTGTATATTTATTGAAAAAGTCAAACGTTTTTGAAAAGCTAATTTCAAATATTACTCAAGATATTTCTTTAAAAAAATTATGTTTAAAGATGCCATTTCCGGGACATAATAAAATCAAACAAGGAAAAATTAACCCTGATATTTTTCTTCTTTGTTTCAAGCTACATGATAATTTAAAAATTAAAGTATTGCGGTTTCGAAGAGAAAAAAATGTTTCCGAATGTGTTACTTTAATCTACATTTATATTCCCTAGTTGTGTATTATTTTAAGAAAAAAATTCCAATTTCATCTTTATTTCAATGTTTGTAAAGCTCTTTATATGATTTGGTTTTATACATGCAATAAACATGAATTCAAACTTCTGTGCATATAAAAAAGTAAACAAACTCAAATCGAAAGGTAAAATTTCCTTACTTCAAAGATATGTAATATATTTTTAACTTAAAATAAAATAAAAAAACCAAAACACATTTCTTTTTTTATTTAAAACAATTTTCGAAAAATCCTGTATTTATTTACAGAATTTCTATTATGCAACATAATAATAATAATTTTGACGAAAGACAATTTCTGGCCCTTACTATTTTATAAATGTTACGTTATGGTGCAAAATAAAATTGTTTAGAGAAACCCAATTTCGCCACTATAAATTCTATAAACAGAGTAATATTTTGATTAACCCATTATACGTTGGTATTGCGTTGAAGCGACGGTAAAAATAAATTAGTATGCTTAAGTTAACTATCATGCTACTACTAATTTTGAATTAGAAAAATTGCCTAATTTAATGGTAGGAATTTTGACCTTTAAATAAATCGAAGATTATCGTTAAAAATTTGTGGTGGCAGACGCTTTTTTAAGCTAAAAGTTGAAAATACCTATCTTGTAGATTCGGAAATTAATGGATTAATATTAGAACATTTTTTGCTCCCAATATGCTATTCCTTTCAGGCAAAATTTAAGTGGCGTCACTAAAAAATAACGTTACGTTACGTAAGTCAACCGTAAAATGAAGAATATGTATCATTGTACGATTAAATACTGATAATCTCTAATGTAAGTTTTTAAACTTTTAAACATATAATGATAATATTAATTATACACTCTCCCATTTCAAACAAAATGACCTGAATGAATGGAACAGCAACTAATAAGAATATTCCATGGCGATGGCCGCGGGATTGCAGGCGAAACTACTAGGAAATTTAAATACAATGTGTATTTTTAACTTTTAACATCTATATTATTATTTCATTTATCGCGTTTTAAGTAAAACGATATTCTTTTAAACTCATATTTGTTCAAAATACTACTGTTTTTTGACTATCATTATAATTGAGAAATGGCTTTAATGGAATTATATGGAAACTTTCTTTTCGTATATTTCATAAGAGCCTTTATTTTGAAATTCAGACAATAAAATGATATTTTGAAAGTTGTATTTTTTGACAGGCTGGATTTTTTTTTTTTAAATGGTTGATAGTTTAAGAATATTGTGCACTTCTGAGACCATGAAAAAAATGTCTCCTTCCCTTAGAAAATGTCAATCTTCGAGGTTATGAATATCATTCTTCATCGAGGTTATGAATATCATTTTGTAAATCATACATCAAAATCTCCCTGAAAGCTTTCATTTTCAATGGTTAAATTAACTTTATTTTAATGGCTTTTAGTAGTTCAAAGATATCCATACATTATGAGTCATATTGAAGTTAGGCTTTTGGGATTTTCACACACCTGATGAAAATCCCAACATTCGGATCACTGATGGCCAACAAAAGGGAAAATTGTGATATTAGTTTTCAACTGACAGTGCAACGTCTAACCTAACTTTATGTAGCATAGTTTATCTGTATTTTGGAAAAAAATTGTTTATGTCACAAGACTTAAAAATGTTATTTACCAGATGAAGTAGACTGGTCATTAAATCACATCCCTCTGCAATAACATTATCTAAACCACTTAAACTGTTAATCTGGTTTAGCTTGTTTTCTTTCATCATATTGAATAATGCTGAATCAGAAAGTATACTACGGAAAGAAGCTCTGTTTGAATCATTGATTTCAATCGCTGACACCTTCGAGGTTCGCATATCACCCATGTACAGTAAGCTTTCTTTTAGATCTTCTGCATTGCGGATATTCTTACTAGAATTTAAGTAGGTTGTACAACAGTGCTGCGCATTTGCAGCTTCTGGATCAAACTGATCCTTTTTACCTTGAGGCTCATTATAATTGCCGCATTAATTTTAGTTTATACTTTTGTAGTATTATAATCTCTCACGGGATATGCCCATTCCCACTGTAGAAACCCGCAATACCCGACTTCATATATATATCACGAATTGTTCAAGAATCTGCCTGCATCTGATTTGTTACATGCTCAAGAACACATAACGTCTGTTTTAATCCTTGTTCACTACGCTCAAAAATTGTGAAATTCACTTCCTCTCTAAATGATCGCAAATTTTAAAAAGCAGTACGTCGGAAAGTAGGCTCATCCCTTTTCTGTCAAAGTATTCCTTCTGAAATTCATGAAATTTTACTAGGATAATCTTTTGGGCCCGATCTCTTGTCCTCAATTCAGTTTCAGAAGAGAGTTCACTGACTGCAAGTATGTTTTCGCATTATTTTGTTGCACATCACGAATGGTAATGCTGCATCAAACTTAGTACTTCATTGTGAATGCACTGTAAATCATACAATACGTCTGCTTGAAAACCTTCACCTTCAGTGGGTATAACTTTATTTTTAATGACATATAACAGTTCAAAGATATCCATACATTCTCGGCAGATTAAAGTATGGCTGTTGGAAGTTTCACAAACCTGACAAAAATTAACATCATTTGGATCACTGATGCCCAGCAAAGGGCAATGTGATGAAATTCTCTGACAACTTACACTGCATTGCATCTTGTATCCTAATTTTAGGTAAATAGTGTTTTCTGCATTTTGGAAGACGTTTGTTTTAAGTCCCAAGGGTTAAAAAAATTTATTTGCGAGAGCATGGATAAATCAATTTAGTACAAAGGAGGGCGAAAGAGAAAAGGGATGTTACATTTTCTTATAAGGGAGAAACATTGAAAGAGGAAAGTGAAATAGGATGTTCCATTTTCTTATATGGGAGAAACATAGAAAAGGGAAAGAGAAATGAGATGTTCCATTTTCTGACAGGGGAAAATCCTCATTATTGACTTTGCCTTTTTGAAACATTTGTCTTCTTTTTTTATATAAATAGCATAAGATACCACTTTCTTATCTTTTCCATGAGTTAGTACATATATTCATCTACTAAATGATATATTTTGTTAATCTGTTCGCTTTTTGAGATAGGCGTTAATCGAATGTTGCAGATTTTGGAACTTTTGAATATCTAACAATTTATAACTGCTAACAGCATCAATATCCCTGTAAAGATTTGCATTACTTAGCTTGTCCAAATAATAAACTTTCATATTCTATAAGAATAATTTTGGTGTTATATTGCTTAAACAAGGTAATAATTGCAGAATACAGACAAAAAATTCATTTTGATTGCATTTTCTGACAACATAATAATGAAAAGCAGCAATACCCCATGGGGAAAAAGTTATATTTATTAAGGAGGCAGTGTTATACTAAAAATTATGAAAATATAATTTTAGAATGTTCTTGCTTTCCAAAGATACAGCTCATCAAACATATTCACATTTCAATTTTCATGAAAAATGTTATTCATGACCTTCAATTTCGACATTTTTTCATGGAAAGGGATTTTTTTTTCATCTCTTCAAAATTGCACACTATTAATTAAATATGACCTACTTCAAGATGAAATTTTTTTTTAATTTATTAAAAAAAACAACTATTACACTTTGTCTGATTTTCAAAATAATGGCTCTTGAAAATAGACTTCGTATTTTTTAAGTAACGTAGAATTATTATTTATATGGTTCCTTAAAACAGATTTATTTTTCTGTTACAGCAAAGCATTTTTTTATACAAATCTAAGGTTTTCGATTTAATACCCTTCCTATAAATTTTACGCACTTAAATGAATGGTTTAAAGATTTTTATTCTTATATTACGATACTAATTCTTATTTTACGACGATTTTATTTTAATTGCTTTACTGATTCTTTTGAAATCGTTTCCCAAACCTGAGTGAATGTTATAAAATACCTATTTAAATTGCTGTTACGTACAAAATTTATCAGCATAATTTGGTATAATGGTACTAGATAGATGTTTCACGATAATTTGTGATCTGAAATAATAACTTAAGTACTGAAAGCGAAATACAGAAGTGTGAAAAATAGAAAAAAGTATGAGCCGAAAAAAATGTTGCAAAATGCACAAAGCCTTATTGAAAGCAAATATCTTTGAAAACAAGAAATAAAAATCACGAGTCAACCACAGATTATGAAACACTATCCAAGAGTTCCAGAAAAATTTAACAAATCTTCGCTCTTTAATAATGGTAAATAAAACACCTAATTAAATCATCTAGAAAACGTATAACACATTGAAAACTATCTTGAAGCAACTACCGCCCATAACTGGAGAGGTACTCTATTCCTTCTGTACAACCCTGTATTTGATTAAAATTTCTTTTAGATATAAGGTGTAATTCATAATAGGTGTAAAATTCGTCTTCAGCAATTTCTACCAAAGACAGAAACATACTTGAATTCCTTTGTAAAGCCATGAATATTACTTACAGATATACATGCCACATATTAAGATAAAGTTTATTTCGCTCAAAAGCACGCTTAATACTGAATTTATTTATAAAAATTTCTATTTTATGTATAAAACTTTCTTCGTATACTGAGTATAATTCAAGTTGTAAATGCTTAACTTAATTAAAAACCTACATTTAAGCAATTTACGCTCATACTCAGTAACATTTACTGATTATTTTTTGTAGCCTATATATGATCGATTACACTTATACAACCATTTAGTGTACAAAAAAGTAGTAAAATTGAAAAACAGATACCGAAATTAACAAGAAAGAAAATAACATGCGCTTAGTACATATTATGAAACACTTTCCAACACTTCCTGAAATCTTTAACAAAACTTCGTTATTTAGTGAAATAAGGTAAATAAGATAACTGAATAAACATTTTAGTAAAAAGATAAAACATTTGAAAAACTGATTTCAACAGTCACCGTCCATAGCCAAATATGTATTCCATTACTTTTGAACAGCCCTGTATTTGATCTGTAGGTTGATATGCATACTATATGATGGGGGAACTCAGTTTTGCAAGAAAACACATAGAAGGTTGAAATTTCTCTTTTAGCTCTTTATACTAATAAGTAGAAACATGCTTGAATATTTTTGTTCAGCCTTGTAGTTTACCTAGTTCCTTTATTACACGCCAGTATTTAGCTAAAATTTTATTCAAACTAAAACACTTTTAAAACTACTGAAATCACATTTCCAGAAATTATCATCCATAGACCGCCTTGTGTCCAATTCTTTGTGTGGCCCTGTATATCATTTTATCTATGTTCTATACAAATTTCTTAGTAAACTGAATACAGTTCAGTGTAAAAATACATAATAACTTAAAAACCACCTTTAAGTAATTTACGTTCATACTCAGGAACTTTTACGAGTTCTTTTGTGCAGCCCTGTATATCAACTATAGAATTTTTATACACCAAATAGTATGCATAAATATAGTGGAACTTAAAAGTGCATATCATAATTACAAATACATTTCCTCCCATAATCTCTAACATACAGTACTTCAGATAGTATATAATATTTGAAATATTTTGTCTGTCCCTCTAAATGCTATGCACATCGTATTATACATGAAATAAATTCTAGTAAGGCTCAGCGATTTATATAAATTTCATTATATATGAAATAGTTTAATGTAATAAAATACGCCGCAAACGATTCCCCCTATACCATTATGTAATGGAATTCTTTTGTGTGACCCTGTAAATGGATAATAATTTTTTTTGCACCGCATATTCTATAAAATGCATATTTTAGTGCACTTCGTAAGTGCATATCAGTTTCATAATATTTGAAAGGGTGTAGCATTTTTAAAATTCACTTGAAACGATTTTTTCCCATTGGCCATAATTATTAATGGCCGGAACATTCTTGAGTGTCCCTGTAAATAAACTACACAGCTACAAACTTCATTTGAAATAGGGTTCGTGCTAGGGTAAACGTGAATAACATCAAAACATTTCAGGGCATTATGTGGATATTTGCAAGATTTAGAACGCGGACAGACGGACAGGCTGACAGAAGTCATAAAAACTTTTGAACTTTGTTGGAAAGTGTTAAAAAGGCACCCTCAGCTCATATTGATAATAGACAGTACTTCTGATAAAATACTGTAACATAATTCTTTTGTGTGTCTCTGTAAATAAATGATCATTACTATGCACATAATATTGTACAGATAGCATGTTGTATTGAACATCAGTTTTGTATATAATTTCATTATATTTGAAATAGTGTAACATAATTAATATCCGCTTCAAACATAATTAATCATCCACTTTTCCCTCTACGCGATTATGTAACGCAATTTTTTGTCTGGTCTGTAAATGTATAATATATCCTATCCATCCTATTTTATACAGATCTCTTGTTTTAGTTTATTTCATGAATTCCTAATAAATTTAATTATTTTTGAAATGATATAACATCATAAAAATGAAAATTTTATTTTCCACTGATCGTTGTGCGATGGAATAGTCTTGAATGTCCCTGTAAACATACTATTAATGATAAGCACGTCATTTTCAAGATCGATCATGCCGTAGTAAACGTCAATAACGAAAAGAAATCACAGGGCAATTCGAGTACATTTATTTGGAATATCTCTAATGCGGAGACAGACGGACGGATAAAGCGAAGTCATAAACTCTTTTCAACGAAGGACAGATGTGTTAAAAGACAGTTCACCATGATAATGAGGCATTGGAGATTATATTTATAATATGCCTAAAAAATTACACGTATGTTATCAAGTAAGATGACGAATTCTTCTCTTTTGATAATTTTGGAAACGTAGGAATTCATTTTGAAAATAATAAAATATGTCATGCATATAAAACTATTTTTAAATGTATTTCCTTTCTTCAAAAACAGCACTAAGAATTCGTTATTTTTTTATCATTAAATTTATTCAGATATCGGTTGTATTTATTTTCTTTCTAGATTTTTCAAAAACGAAAAAGTTGATTTTAGTCGAAATATTTTGTTTATAAGAAAAATAAATTGCAGTTCAAAAATGCAATATATATTTTTCCATAAGGAAGAAATATGGTTGAAAAAACAAATCTATATAAATGAAAATTATGTCTATGTCAACGAAATTGAATCGACAGAAAGGTTTTAAGTGAAAGAACGAAAAATATTTTTGTTATAAAATTTTGCGCGATATAAAATTACTATTTATAAATTAAATATAAATGCTCTTTTACAATTTTATTTTAATTTATATTTATAGAGGAAAAGGTCCAAATACCGGCTAGGGTCCAAATACCGGCTACTAGGTGTTCTGAGAACTGAGCGCAGCGCAGCCTAGCGGTGATAGACAGAGTTTGTAACTTTAATTGAGAAAAGAAAGTTACGAAAAGTACGTCGCTGAAGTCTGTGTCATTTACAATTAGTAAATGCAAAAGTGTCAAATCTATGTAATCTGGTACATCAAATGTTTTTCAGATATGTGTTTCTCATTTTTTTTTAAATATACTGATCGTATATTGGCTTGAATTGTTTATTAAGTTAATTTCTAGACATATTTAGCTCTCAATTGTCACGCGCACAATATTGGTATTTTATTATATGAATGAGTAATACCGGTTTTAACTTAAACATAACAGTGATCCGAATACCGGCTACCTAGAGTGGTCTAAATACCAGCTAGCCAGTATTTGGATCTCTCTCGATTTCTCTGCTTGAAGGGAGGAAAATAAATTAATTTTAATAGATCCATAATTAATAAATTAATTTAAATGTTTCAGAAATAGTTCCAGTCCCATTTCGCAATATGAAAAAAGCGACCGTGGCCGTAATTCTTTAGGACCGACACTGGTTACCGGATCACTTTTCAAAAAAGCACTGTTGGACACTACAAAATAGCCTGTAATAAATGTGAAGAGAAAGAAAAAAAATGACGGAGTAAACCAGACAAAAGAGGCAGAAATTTGATTTTAACCCTCTCGCTGCGCAACCAGAGATTTCCTAAGGGAACGTAATAGTAGCAAAATTTGTGCAACCCAAGATGTCCTCGGGCATGCATTTTTTTCCATATAATTAACCTCCTTGATTATTCCCACCAGTCATTTTTTATTGTAAATTTTGCCTTATTTAATCGGAGCATTTTCCCGGTTAAATTAGACAAACGTCTTTGTTTTGAAAAACCGGTCACAAAAGAATAAAAATTCTTAAAAGACGCTCGTCGCGAAGGGGTTAAATACGCAATTTTTGAAGCTATTTGAATAAAACAATTACGTAGCGAGAGGGTTAAAAAAGGGGGAAGGGATTCTGGGTTCTATGTTAAGAATGCGATATGTGGGCTGATAGGGACTATACCGACACAAAGAGTGATATTATGTTTTTGATTTTTTTCGGATAAAATAATTCTCATTTCAATCAACAAGCTTTTTTTTTGTTTGTTTTACACGTTAAAAAACAAAATTAGAAACATCATGGGAAGAAGACTGTGAGAGATAGTCGCAAAGAATTTTAGAAATTTGACAAAAATAATTATTTATTAAAAATTGCGTATTTTTTCTGTGCATAAGAAATGTTATTGATCAATACAATTTATTAAAATAATATTCTTATTGTTTAATAATTGTCATTAGCTGTATTTGTGTGAACTTTTGGAAATAAACTTAGATAGCCGGTATTTAGAACCCATTTTAAAAACTCAAAATTTGAAGACTTTCGGAATTTTGCTTTTTAAAAACAGCCTTTAAAACTGATTTTTTCCCCCCTCTAAACAAGTGTGAAACATGTCAAGGTACCCTGCTGTCACTTTTTATTTTATTAATTTTGAAATTTCTATGATCTGGATTGAAAACAAAAGTGGTAGCCGGTATTTGGACCTTTTCCTCTAATTATTAAAGCCGTTAAACGAAAAATAATTTGTCTATAATATTTTCCGCATTATTAAAATCCTTACTTTTTACAAATTAAATGTACATGCCTTATTTTTTTTAACTTTAAATTTTGATTTATATTTAATGTTATTTGATTTTATTTATTTAAATAAACATAATTTTACATGTATTGTGTGGTTACAATATTTAAATTATTTTGTATTTTGTTTTTCTTAAGTTTTTTATTTGAACTACGATTTAAAATTTCAATGAAACCCCATGAGAGCGGGATATGGAATTGAATACAAATAGTAAAAAAAAAAAAAAAAAAAAAAAACATTTCCATGCAGAGTGTAATATTGTTTTTAATGTTTGTACAATAAATTTAAAAGTATATTCTGAATGTACTGCAATTTTGTAAACCAAAATGAGTTCAGTTATATTTTTCTTGGCACCGTATCGAAAAACATAATTCACATAGGCTATTAAAATATACAGCATTTTTTTTTTTTTTACTCATATTTTTGTATGGAAACAGAAAGTTGTATTAAGTATAAGAATTGACGTTAAATACAAAACTGACAAAATAATTAATCTTTTTAATAGTACACAAGTATGCAGGTATTTTGCACTGCAGTATATGGAGTGTGCCATATATAGCGGTGACTGGCAATGTGTGTTCAGCTCTTTACTAAAATAATCTTAATTTGTGTTTGAATACAACATTGTGTTCTTTATATAAATAGTTTATTGTGTATCCTCATTTTTTAGTGTTGATATTTTCAAGAGTAATATATGATATTTAAAAAAATTGTTTTCATAACATAAACTAAGTCATCTTTTCTTTTTTTAAATACGTGTCACCAAGTAACTCATGTAAATAAATTACCACCAGATTCTTTTTTTTTTTTATTATATAAAATGCAACTTCTCTTTGAACGATAGTTATTAAAATTATTTTATTAAAGAAAGCTCCTGTTACTTTTTATGTGTTTAATTTATGTGGACACTGAAAACGCTGTTGATGCTCAATATGTCAATATCTCATATCCACAATTTTACATTTTCAAAAATATTTTCATTAACGGGATCTAAAGTATCCTTTTTAGAGGTACTCTTTTAAAACTAAAATTCGTGAATGAATAAAGGAAGATCCCTCCCCCCTAGGGAAGAAATTAAAGCAATTCCTTTCGGGGAGGCTGTGATAAATACGTATATATATATATATATATATATACACTATATGGCAAAAGGTGACCGGTCACTTGCGATTTTAGACATTTTATTAAATATCTAGAAAAATACACGAAGAATTAACCCGATACTGCAGGCGTGTAAACAGTATAGTATAGGCCATATATTTCTGCGAAGAGTTTTTCCCCCCCATAGCGGACCGTCAACAAATTAAAAAAGAACGAATATCTTTTGGATAACCTTGTAAAAGGTTTGTAGTAAAAGTGCTCAAACTCGAGATTATTAATAAGTGGCTTATTGTGTAATATATTGCTTTCATTTTTTATGAGGATAGCATGTATACTCGTAGAGAAATTAAGGTTTTTATAAATTTCGCCAAGTTTTTTGCTTATAATTTGCAGAGTTCTTAATATAAAAAAAGTTCTTTTCAGAAAATATGACAAACAACATTGTACACAATGCCCTGCAATCAGAATTAAAAAATAATAAAAATTGGATGAAAATGAGCAGGTTTACTAAACAAGGTTTCACTGCGCATGCGCGAATGAAAAAAATATATAATATGCGTAATGTATTAGCTAAGTATATAGAGCACCTTTTGTCAAAGTCTCAAAATCATAGCTTAAAAATTCTGAAATTTATCGTCGATAGAGTAAGCTCGAAATCCGTTGTTGCCAAAAAGATGAGGGGTTCGTTGTCAGTAATGTCAGTAAAACATTTTTTTTTTTTACTGTAGGTCTACTCATAAAAGCCATCTTAAAAAGATATCGAATATCACTTTGTTTGCCAGGCACTATAACATTATTTTCTCAAATGCTAAAAGTATTTAATTTTGATGATAAAAATTTATTTTTCCTTTCAACAGTTTGATTTCGCAAATTATCTACAGCAATGTATTTTTTCCTACCCCTCATCGACGTGGTGGCTGATTTATTTATAGATTCGCGATTCTGAACCATTTGTAATGGTTAATGAAGTTCCATTGCATTATTATAAATATCAGGAGTGATTAAACAAGGAATACTATTTTTTCCTAAAGTCGTGCTGGATTATCCAGCATGCCGGATCTTTGGATGCCGGAATAGAGGGTGTTTACTGTGCTACTGAGTACTTATAGCTTACATTTTTTTAGCAAGCATCTTCTTCTTTTTAATTTTTATGGGAATTTCCGGTAATTCGAATTTTTGTTTTAATCTGAAAAGGCACCAGTCCCAATTATTTCGCATTAGCGGGGTTCTACTGAAATGCAATAAGTACATTTTTAACATTATTAAAATATTTATTTTCATATTAGTGTATTTATACATAGAATATGTATCACTTTTGAAAAACTATTTTGCGTTTAATTAAAAATACGATGAATAAATTTAAATATGATTACCATGCAAAATTTTATCAAGCGAAATATCTCAGAATAATATTACGAGTTAAATTTTCGTTAATCAACTTTGAAATTACCATTGAACTTGGTTATTATCACAATAAAAATAAATTTCCTTTCAAATATTTTTTTTTTTTTTTTTTTTACTAACAAAAAAAAAAAAAAAAAAAAAAAAAAAAAAAAAAAAAAAAAAAAAAAAAAATTATTTTTATACGTAAAATGTATGATTGAATGTCATAAATTCATCCCATCAAAAATGAACCAAACAATACATTCTGAGGTTTAATAAATGAATTTAATTTAAGCATGCTTTTTTTTGTAAAAATATTTACACAGATAAATGAACAATTGAATCTTTTCTAAACATTGCGTCTTATTAAAAAAATATATGTAACTACCAGAACTAACCAGCTTCGCCCGTGTCAATTATAAGGAGGTAAAATAAATTAAACGAAATAATACGGCATTCACAATAACTGGGATTTGTGCATTTCCATCCACAAATCGTTAAAAAGACAATTAGAAAACATGACGTTATTGTCTGGCAACCATAGTAAAATCGCCGAGCATTAATAACAAAATACGCGTTTTCTTTGGTGGGCGCAAGAGAAAAATATCGTATTTTCCTGACAATACGAAAAAAACCAAATCCACCAAATCGCGCAGCATTTAGTTAAATTCTCGTTTGTACAGTATATATCTATGGGATGAGACTCTATACATAAATCATAACTCACTTCTGAGACGAACACTGACATTTATTAAGACGAAGACAAAACAAAAATACAGTTAAAAAGCACTCTTTACAATCTATATTTAGCTTAAAAGCAACTGACTTTAGCTTCATTTATTTAGCACCGTCGAATATTTTCTTACGTCGTTTAAATCTTATTTCGTCGAAAAATGTTCTGTTCCTTTTAACAAAAAAAAAACTGCGTCGTTGAACTCTTTTTGTTCTATTTACTTTACTCGATTTATTTTATTTATTTTACTATTTTCTATTTGCTTGATTCTCGGATTATGGATGGTAAATTATTTATCAATAATCCGAGAATCAATAGAGATATTTTTACGCAACAAGAATATTTGCAATGATTTAGTGTCCCTAGATTTACCTAAAATTTCGAAAGAGATGCTATATAATTTTAGTACCAATAGTAAAAATTAATCCACGCTCGCAAATAGCCAAGATAATTTTATATTTTGTTTTATGTTTTGCAATATTTTTCATTATGCATGTTGTCTCGTGGCATTATTTACCATGTTATTGTTTTGTTAAATTATATGAAAACTAATCCACGTTCACAAATAACTAATTTAATTTTAATTTATTTTATATTTGCAATATTTCATTATGCATCATGTCTCGTGACATTATTTAGTATGTTTATTATTTTAAATTATGTGAAAATATTTTTTGAAAATGTCGCCGTTGGTGCTACGAAACGATCGTCAATCTCAATAAATGATATTTTATCACTTTATAGCATTATTTTACTGAATCTGTTTATAAGTGATCATTATACATGTTTTTATATATATTTTTTTTTGTTTTGTTTTTTAAGTTTCAGTTTTCGTCAGGACAAGGTTTCATGTATTCAGCACAGGAGCTAGTATTTATCGGTCCTTCGGTTGATGAGATTTTCGCTGCGTCGTAGGCGTCGTTAGACTTCACTTTGATTACTTTATACGAACCTAAGAAATTAGATTTCAACTTTAAACCTGGTCCTTGCTGGGTTCTCTTAATTGCTACAAGGTCACCAAGCTGGTACTTCCGGGGTTTCTTACGTCGTAAATTATAGTGCTTGCGATTTTCTTGTTGAATTTCCAAAATATTCTTCTTGGCTTCTTTACGTAGCTCTTCTCTGTCTTTCGTGAATTGTTCTTCGACTGCACTGTTTAAGAGGTCAATAATTTGTACATATTCTTTCTGTTTCATTCTTGTACTAAATAATATTTCAAACGGTGTTTTCTTAATGCTTCGTTGGTAAGTTAAATTAATGACTTGTTGAACTTTCGAAACATGTTTAAACCATTTGGTCGGTTCGTCTTTGGACATTTTAGAGATTACAGAAATTATGGTGGAATTAAGTCGTTCTACTTGACCATTGGCACGGGGAAGACCCGTTGTAACTGTCTCGTGCTTTATATTTTCATCTTGACAATAATCAGCAAATTCTTTGCTTTTGAAGTCAGGAACTTTATCGTTTATGATGGTGGAAGGATTGCCAAAAGTGTAACTTTGTTGTCGTAGTTTTGATATATCTTTGGTAGCAGAAGTGGTTTTACAGGGATACAACCAGACGAATTTAGTAAATGCATCTATTACAGACAAAATGTCTTTGTAATTTTTATTAGTTGTTTCAAGAGGGCCTAAATGATCAATGTGGTAGGTTTGGAGAGGAGTCTCTTCTTTAGGTAAGGGATGTAATTATCCTTCTTGTTTTCCTCGTTTGCGATTATACAAAAGGCACGTTACACGATTTGCTATAATTTTATCAATTTTATTTGACATATTAGGGATGAGAAATTTTTCGTTAAGGAGTTCTTCACAGCGTTTACGGCCAAAATGTGCTTTGTCATGAACGTGTTTAATGTTATTTAGCTGCATTTCATCCGGCACAACTATCAGATCGATACCTTTATGAATTTTATAGTGAACGTTATTTTTAAGGAAATAGTTGTCATATGGCTTTGTTTTCAAAATTTCTGTGATGGCCTGTATATGTTCGTCAGTGTTCTGTGATTGTATGATTTTGGAAGTAAAACTATCTTGAATGATCATACATATTGGATTTCTACTTAAAGCGTCGACATGACGCATGCGTGTACCTTGTCTGTGTTCGATTGTATAGTTATAGTCAGCTAACATTAAAGCCCATCGAGCAATCTTTGTGCAAAGATCTTTTTTATTCATAGTAAGAGCGAATGCGTTGCAATCTGTGACTATCTTGAAAGGAATACCTAGTATGTAAAAGCAAAATTTTTAAGGGCTTCTATGACAGCTAAAACTTCTAATTAATAACTCGAATATTTACATTCGGCATCTGTGGTTTTTTTGCTCATAAAATAGACAGGGTGAAATTGGTTGTAGATAGAAGACTTTTGAAGGAGGACTGCTCCGTAACTGTCAATAGATGCATCACAGTGAACTTCTGTTTCATTGCTAGGGTTATAAATGCTTAAAAAAGGACCTGAAGAAAGGATGTGTTTCAGCTGATTAAATGCATTTCGTCGCTGGTCACCAAAGTTGAATTTAGTGTCCTTTCTAAGGAGATCTGTTAAAGGCTTACGAAAATATGAAGTTAGTCCGACAAATGAATGTACGTCTTTTATACTTTTAGGTTCTGGGAAGTTAAGGACAGCTTTAGTTTTTAAGGGAGATGGGTGCAGTTGACCATTTTTAATGCGGTAACCCAAAAAATCAATTTCTCTCTGTAAAAAGTGGCATTTTTAAGATTCGGTTCCAAACCGTATTCGGATGCAGTTGTAAGGACGCGCTGTAATTTCTGGAGTCCTTCGACTTCGTTTTCAGCTTGTATTAGGAAGTCATCCATATAGACGATAAGTACATTTTCATTAATGAGGTCTCGAAAAACTCTATAAATATATCTTTGAAACACTAAGGGTGCATCGCTAAGGCCTTAATTCATATATAAGAATTCAAATTGACCAGAATGTGTTACGAAAGAAGTATATTTTCTACTATTTCCTTCTACTTCGACATGAAAAAAGGCATTATTAAGGTCAAGAGTAGTAAATTCTTTTGCAGAATGCAACTGATCAATAATGTCATCAATTACTGGGAGGGGGAAAACGTTGTTTATGTGTTTTAGAATTTAACTTCCTATAGTCAACACACAATCTATATGAACAATCTTTCTTTTTTACTAGGACAATAGGTGATGAAAAATTACTAGTGCTTTTACGAATAATTCCCTTTTCGAGCCAATCAGAAATTTGTTTTTCGACGAAGATTTCTCTATTGGAGCCAAGCGTCTAGGAGGACAAGTGACGGGTGTTTCGTTTTCCAGATGAATTGATAATTTAACATCAGTTGTCTTTATTTTTCTGGGAGAATAATGTTGAATAAGTAAGTGAAATTTTTGAACGTATTGTTTCATCGGTAATATGAGATAAATCAAGATTAAGATTGTCTAACACATGAGCAACATTAATAAAAAAATTATTCGACGTATCGTCATTTTTCTCGATTTTTTGCATCGAAATATTATTTCCAGAAATCGTTAAAATACTTTGTTGTATAACATCTGTACCAATATTAACATCAAAAGATATGGAAAAATCTGGGACTACATAAACATTAGTTGTATAATTAAAATCATCTATCATAATGTCCGTAGAGGAAAAACACAGGGGTTTGATTATAGTATTTCCTAATCCAGTTAATGTGATAGTTGAATGATCAAGGTTCGAGATTGTAGGGAGTTTGCGTTAAATACTTTCCTTTAGCAAACTTCTTTCACTACCTGTGTCTACCAGTGATGTAACATTTACAGATGAAATAATGACTTGTTTGG
The DNA here is from genome assembly GCA_963932465.1 of Maratus speciosus. Lineage (NCBI taxonomy): Eukaryota > Metazoa > Arthropoda > Arachnida > Araneae > Salticidae > Maratus > Maratus speciosus. The sequence goes on along the minus strand of OZ010789.1, from coordinate 588,313,160 downwards.
CCATGAAAGTGTTCAACATAACTGTGGAAACATTGGAGAGTTCTGACTTAACTCTAGGCCTCCTTGGTTGATCACATTGAGCCGATTTGTGGCCAAAATTTGAACAATTAAAACAACGAGGGCCTTTGTCTTTATGTCTGCATTGGCTACTTTTATGATTTGACAAGCCACAATTAAAGCAAAAAAGATCAGATTTTGTTCGAAAGGATTTGTCTTTCACTGGCATTTCAGGTTTGACTTTACGAAATTTACTGTTCTCAAAGTCATATCGAATTTTGTCACATATTTTGAGCTTTTGCTTGAATTCTACAATGAATTGGCATCCATATAACACTGATTTTCTGAAAACGGGATCGGGTATACCATTTATGATATATTGCATTAATGCGGTATCCTCGATGTTACCATGCGAGCATATTTGTTTCATGATAAGAAAATATTCTTCTATCGATTCATTTTCTTGCAATTTTCGTTTATTTAATATATCATGTAACTCGGCAGAATTATAAGTGGTACTGAATTCTGAAATTAAGAGATGTTTAAGCTTGTCAAATGAATTGATATGAAATTCTGTCTGTATAATAACAGGGCTTTTCCTCGTAAGGAACTTTTACAAAATATGAATTTATGAAAGTCAGATAAATTAAACATAATAGTGACATCGGCAAAATTACTGAACCAGGCATTTATATCACTAAAAGAACTTCCGTCAAAAGGAGGTACGACACTTTCAATATCAGTGAAATTAATAGACGGTGGCACAAAACTTTGAACTGGAAATTGCTTCTGTTTGTCAAAATTTGATAATTCAGTGTTGTTACTTGAAGTCATATTATTTAAAGGGGGTTCAGGTTCCGAGTCAGTGTCACTTTCATTTTGTATAATATTAGTTTGTAGTAAGGTCAAGTCTGAAAGGTATGTAACTAATCGGGTTGCAAGATCATTTAAAGATCCCTCATTATCAATACAAAGTAGATTGCACACCGTAATCAAATCATTTAATGAAAAATCAGTTTGAACTTTAGTTATTTTATTTTTGAACTCGGTGCTGTCGGTTTGAAAACCGAAACCAGTAAAATCAGGTATTCTCTTTCTATTAGAGCGATCACCGTCAGCATCAAATAGGAATTTATGTAGTAATTTAATTTTATTTGTTCGTTCGTTTTTAAATGCAAGTTCCAGATCGGGTATTTCAACTAACTTCATAATAAAATAATGACAATGAACTCACCGTTAGAATAATATCCGGCTAAAATCCGTAAGATGGGTAATTTTGACAAATTAATAATATTTGTGGGTTAACTGGCACTTCTGATCACCACTTTATAGGATGAGACTCTATTCATAAATCATAACTCACTTCTGAGACGAACACTGACATTTATTAACCCGAGAGTAGTCGCGACATTTTTTAGAACGTTAGTAGTCGCGTTCGGTCCATTTGCCGCCTTACCAGCAGGCCGAAAACGAAGGGGAAACTTGCTGGTGTTATCAGATGATCGAAAACGGATAACGTAGGGTGAAAATATTGACTGAACTTTAAAAGATTACAGCAATTATTCATTTTACAACCTTTTACAGCAATTATTTATTTCACATCCTTTTACAGCAATTATTTATTTCGCTTAAGTATATATTCAGTTGGCATCTAGATAAATGTTTTTAATAACTCTTTCTTCGTTTTGCATAGATACTTAAAAGTAAATAGTAAATGATTTTATTGAATTTCTGATGTTACTATGAATCAATAATTAGTAGGAAAACATTTACGAATATGAATCTAAATTCGTGATAGGGTTTTTTTATTTATTTATTATTATTATTTTTTTTTTCTTTTTGGAAGGACATAATCAGAGTTGGGTAGATTTTTATGATACTCCGGCACTCTATATACATTTAATAAAATAAAATTAATAAATTAACCATCAATATATTACACTGGCATTAAATTGAACAATTAAACTGAAAATAAAAATGGAACCTATGACATGCAACAGAAAATCAAATACAATACCACTAATTCACCAACATATTAAATATATATATATTGTATATAATAAAGAAAAAGGTAAAAAATACTTAACTTCGAAATTATAAATGTAAATGTTGTAACTACGTTTTATTTATTTATTTTGTGGGGTGTCTGTGTGTGTATGAGGGGGGAGAGGGGGGGGGGGGGCTCTCGAGATTTTATGATTAAATCCATTATTCAAATGAAAATGCACGATTTGTAGTTTTTGTACTTATTTCAGGGTGGGACCAGCGTCCTTGAATAAAAACTCTGGATACGAACTTCACTTATATAAAGCAAATAATAAATAAGTTATTGAAATTATATATTTAATTTAAATACATTTGCAATTGTAGATTTAAATCCTAAGATGGATAAATTATTTTAATTAATAGAATCATTGAAGGGTTCATCTTAATAGGGATGTATTTTACAGCAAATATTTAATTAAAATAAATATTCAATTGTACATTTCATAATAAGGTATTAATGTTATAATTTATTGTTTTATAATAACATTCATTAAAATAATAAAAACAATAAGAAAATTTTCTCCGAAATTATAAATATGCAGCAATAATTTAATTTAAATGAATTTTCTCTCATATTCTGGAAAACATTATTCTGAAAAATAGTTTGAACAATTGATGAAGGACAACAAATTTAAATTTGTTAGATACCGCCCCCAAGCCTCTATTGGATTTCAATAATAATTAAAAAAAAAACATTTTCTGCGGCATTGTTTAAAAAAAATGTGTTTTTACTTACAGTATGAAAATTTAAAAATAGATACATTTTAGAAAAATACTTAAAATATTTTTTAAAATCATAGTATAAACATTCACTGAATTATCCAAAAGAGATTTTTATTTCGTAATTTCTAACCTACATTATAAAATTCTCATTATTTTTCTTATTGTACAAATAAATTATATGTATGTTCTTCACAGATATACATAGTAAATTTCTGAGAAAATTGTTTTATCTTTCGAATTTGTTTTATAGTAGAAAAACGATACTTTTCAGATTTTGGAGATAGGGTAATTTTTTTACTGATTCCCCAAAAATTCACTTCTTTCTTTTTTAATGGTTTGGCAGTGTTATTGTCTGTTTTCTTTCATTTATATGTTCCGGTAATAAATGGAAAGCAAGTTCTTTGAAATAATGATGATAGATTTCCCTTTTTTCCCATATTTAAACGATTATCAATTTGAGAATTTATTCCCGCAATATTTGACAATGAAAAAAAAAAATGTAAGTGACCATCCATCAGTTTTTTGTGCGAACTGATTTCACAACTAATATAATAAAACAATTTTAAGTCGCATTCTAAAAGTAAAAAAAAGTACTCATAAAATAGCAGATAGAAAGAAAGACGAAATAACAACATCCAGAGAGTCCGGACTTCGAAGAAACTTTCCCCAACAGATTTCGCGGAAACGGGAAAGGATGAACACGAGGGGGAAAAATTCAACTAACGCAAGTGATCGCAACGCGGTCATTTAGACCGATTGAAACTTAAGAATGCGATAAAATGCTAAGAAATACCAGGAATGACTTGCAATTTTACTACACAAGAGTGTGAACACTCAAGGTCAGCTACACGGAATTTGGTTATCGTAACTTTAATGGGAAATGAGTTACAGGAAGATAACGAATTTCGGGCGGGAAAAAGACCAACGCGCGACTATTAACGGGTTAAGAGGAAGACAAAACAAAAATACAGTTAAAAAGCACTCTTTACAATCTATATTTAGCTTAAAAGCAATTGACTTTAGCTTCATTTATTTAGCACCGTCGAATATTTTCTTACGCCGTTTAAATATTCTATCTTATTTCGTCGAAAAATGTTCTGTTCCTTTTAACAACAACAACAACAACAACAACAAAATAAAACTGCGTTGTCGAACTCTTTTCGTTCTATTTACTTTTCTCTGCATTTTCACTTCCCGCAGCTTCGTTGACTTTTTAATCTCGAAGCGGAAATACGGAGTCGGGGACATCAGTCCGATCCAATTGTTGCTTGCGAAATTCCCACATATCTACATTATAAAGTAAAAACGCTATGTCAGTGCCCATAAATTGTGCCCCATAAATTGTAACCCATAAATTGTGCATTTACTGACTTCTAAACATCACACAATTCCATTTTTTACAATGTTAAATTGTAAAAAATTCTTTCAAATAAAATTTGTTTGAAAATTGTATCTCAATTTTCTGATTTTAATGGATTTTAAAGTAATTTTCAAGCATGGATATTTTTAAAGGTGCGTGCAGCCCGATTATGAAAATTTAACCCGTTTATTCTTAATGCAATAGTATAAAGAAAATACATTTCTATGAGTAACGCTGGTATGGTATTGTCGATGGCATCAACATAGCAGAACAATAAATTTCCCTTTTGCTGCAATTTAACCTCTAAACATCTCATATTCAATTGTTCCAATGTGCTATAGAAAACAAATGTACTTTCAGTAATATTTGTTTGTAATGTTTATCTCAATTTACAGATTTTTTTATGGATTTTAAAGTAATTTTCAAGCATGCATATTTTTTTAAATATGCTTGCAACCCAATTACAAAATATTAACTCAGTTGTTCAAAAACACTGTAAATAATTCAAAATTTGTTTGTTTTCGTGTAATATTTAATTACCAAATTGGCAAACGAAAGTAAAACGCAAAAAATAAAATAAAATGAAACACGAATTTAACAGATATCAAATCAAACTACTCAAAATAATCTAATAAGTATATAAAATGCAAATGGGAATTTCGTTCCGGGTGAATATAACTCGAATTCTTCAGAACGGATTTCCATGCGACTTGCATTATTAGTTTTTCAGGGAAGATTTGAATGTGTATCATATTGTTTTCTGTTGCTTAGTCATAGAATTATCGGGGAAAGTCATATAATCATATGAACCCAGTTATGAATGATTAGTCTTATTACCTGACGGGAAAAAGCAGAACTATTTTTATCTCTTTAAATACTATCTGGTTAGTCTTCAGTAATCGGGCTGTGCGCTAGTTTGCATAATCGTACTTTAATGAGTGTGCCTCACACCTATTATGGTGAGCACTTTTGTTTAAAACAATATAGAATGACTTATGTTGTAAGCGAATATCGGGCATGGAACTCTATTACAAAATACTAACCTGCAATAATGCTAAGGTATTTCTCCAGTTCCCTGCTCAAAAACAGGAAACTTGCTGACACATTTTCTGAGTCATTGAATGTAAAGGCTTAAAATTTGTAGTCCTGACTATTAAAGCGATTTGGAATTGAAATGAGTTTTCCATTTTTTGATAAATAAATTAGTTAACGGGTTATGAGCAATTGTGGTCACGTGACGACAGGTTTTTCTCCTTTACCGCGGTGTTGTGTCCGAAATTCAGTTCAAAACACCTATTGAAAGATATTATACTTTTACTAAAAAATGTGAAACTATCTTTCGTTTACAAAGATTTTTAAATAAGAAATCCTGCCAATTACATGCGTTTCCGAACAAAAATGAATTTAAAAGTATGTCAGAAAGTTTCTCCTTTGGATTTCAGAACTGCCTTAACTTGAAGTTTATGAAAAAACTCACATTTTTACTTTTAATTTTGGAACTCGCGAAATTTAATTTCCAAAAAACGATGTTCTTTTGACACATTGTGGGAATTTTTTTAACTTTTAAAATTAAAATTTATGTTTTCTTTGTCACGAGTAACAGAAGTATACGATTTCTCACAATACGTGGAAAAATACAATAAATGCATCCAAATGAGGTAGCAGTTACTGAAATTTTATTTAAAAATTTGAAATTTTATTTGCTTAAATGTAAAACCTTCACTTTACTGGTAATTATAAGCTTTGATTAAAGTATTAGATCAATAGGATTTCCTCTCTAAATAAAAAATCACTCTTAAACGTAAACTTAAATTTTTCAGTAATAGAAATTAAATCTATGATGATTAGATGAAATGATGTCATTTTCCATAAATTTTAAATCGTGACATCAGTCAAGAAATTTTTTGAAAAGGGAAATAACTTCTCTCTTTTTACTATAAATCACAGAAAATATTACTGCTGAATCTAAACAAATACAACACTTAGCTATAACGTATAGCTGTAGTATACAATCGAAGTAGCAGAAAGTTCGAGACGGGAGACGGACGTCGCAGATTTTCTTTTCTCTTTTGCAGATTCTTTTTTCACCAAACTTTTATTTTGCTTCATATTATGTTTTGCTCTTTATTACTTAACCCTTTCATTCCCAGTGAGTCCAAATGGAATCATGATATTCTTTATTTTTTTACTATGAATCTGGATTCTCCCATATTATTTCAAATTACAGAAATAAAAGCTACATATAATCCCTAATAGATAAATATTTTTGTTTGTCTTCAACAGATGGCAGCACTATGCAAAAAATATTTTAATATTTCTAATATGAGATTCTGTTCATTTCGCAAAACGAGTCATGAATAACAGTCTTTTTCACAAACTTTATAATTAATAAATGTTTTTATTTTTATATATTATATTAAAATATGCTTCAATAATTTATTTTGTCTAGTTCATATAAATATTTTATGAAAAATTTCGTTTGAAATGCTTTTTAAAATGTTACGATCCATTTGGAATCACTGGCTGTTTCGGTCCTGTCTACAAATCAACACACCCTTTCATTCCCAGTGAGTCCGAATGGAATCATGATATTCTTTATTTTTTTACTATATATCTGGATTCTCCCATATTATTTCAAATGACGGAAATAAAAGCTACATATAATCCCTAATAGATAAATATTTTTGTTTGTTTTCAACAGATGGCAGCACTTTGCAAAAAAAAAAATATTTTAATATTTCTAGTATGAGATTCTGTTCATTTCGCAAAACGAGTCATGAAAATAACAGTCTTTTTTATAAACTTTATAATTAATAAAAGTTTTTATTTTTATATATTATATTAAAATATGCTTCAATAACTTATTTTGTCTAGTTCATATAAATATTTTATGAAACATTTTGTTTGAAATGCTTTTTAATAGTAATAATGTAATAAGTAATGTGTAATAAGTAATCTAATGTGTAAGTTTTAAGTAATAATCTAATAAGTATAATATTCTGGGTTACTTCACATGGAATGTGAGTATTATTTAACAGTAATAATGTAATAAGTAATGTGTAATAAGTAATCTAATGTGTAAGTTTTAAGTAATAATGTAATAAGTATAATATTCTGGTGTGTTAAACTATATTATTTAAATTGATCTTCAAGTTGTTATTAAATAATTTAAGAATTTTTGTTATTAGAAAGCATTTCCATAATGTTGTATTAACAATAAAAATTTTTAATGATATATATAAACTACTCTGATTCACAGTATAAATTTCCTTATATAAATTTTATTATACGTCATGTGCCAATGATGCCAAATGGCGTCGTAAACTTTTTCGATTGATGTGTTATTTAACTCCAATGATGCCATTTGGAATCATTTAAAATTTTAATGAAAAAATTTTTTTTTTTTTTGTTGTTTTATCATTTCTTATATTGAGCATAAAACTAATCTATTTTATGAATTTCAGAATTTTAGCATAAACAGGTAATTTATGGGACTGAAAAGGTTAATACAAAAAGTTTAGATTTTTATTAATAAAAATTAATAAAATGACTAAAAACGCTACATGTAAGTGATTGTTTGATTAATTAACACTCCAATTATAAAAATAATTTACTTGCAGATTATTTTTTGTCCCTGAAGTATCTGTCGCAGACACTTGGAGAATTTTTTGCTACTGGGGCAATTAGTAAACAGATTATAGGATCCATTTATTTACAGTGAGTTTGACTATAAGTTAAAAATAAAATTGATAGAATTTGACGTCATATCTAGCCTTTTTTTTTTCATTTTCCTAAATTGTTTTCATGAAATTTGATTGTCTGTATTAAATTTGACTGTCTGTATATTTTAATTAAAAAAAAACATTCAAATTAAGGTGCTACATCATTTTAGCATTTTTATAGTTAAAGTTTTTATTTTATATGTAGAAAAAAATGTGCATTTTCTGTTTAGAACAACGACAATTTCAAAAATACAAAAATATAGAAAAAAATCTGAAGTTTTATTGGCAAATAAAAACAAAACATTATTGTGTCATTTTTTAGGATGAGGCAACAGGAAAGAAATGATTGAATTTAAAAAAAATTAAAAAGAGATATTTCTAACAATGTTAAAATATGGAAGATGGTAGAAAAAAGGGATAAATAATGGTCTGATGATTTTTTAAAATACAGCGATCTTTTCCACCTTCTATAGCGTATGTACAGCAAGTTTCTTGCAAAACGGTCAAAAATTGAAGATTTGTATAAAGGACATACACTCAGAGAACGTCTTTTATATACATAGACTACCAGAAGTACCCGGCTTAGCCCGTGATAATTATAAAGAGCCTTACAGGTAAAATAAATTAAAACGAAATATTACGGCAATCACAATTCCTGAAATTTTTGCATTCCCACCCACAAATCCTAAAAAAATCAATCAGAAAACATGACGTTATTGTCTCGCAACCATGGTAAAATCCCTGAGCATTAATAACAAATGCGCGTTATCTTTGTCTCAGTGTTGAATCCAGACACAATTCTCCGGGAGTGATTTCGGTGGCTACGGGGCATACATTATAGAATTCTGAGGGGAAATTGCACTATTTGACCATTGAAAACGCAAAATCTTAAATCGTCCGGGAGGACAACTTATTGCTCCGGGGGGAATGTCCCCCCGGGGCCAACCCCTGAATTCAACACTGCTTTGGTGCGTGTGTATGGCTTTTCTGACAGTACGAAAGAAAAAATACACCAAATCGCGCAGCATTTAGTGAAATTCTCGTTTGTATGGTATGTATCTACATTATAAAGTAAAAACATTATGTCACTGCGCAAAAATTGTGCCCAAAAATTGTGCCTTTACTGTAATTTTTCTAACTTCTAAACATCACACACTTTAATTTTTTACAATGTCGAATAGAAAAAAAACTCTTTCAAATGAAATTTGTTGAAAATTTTATTTAAATTTTCTTATTTTAATGGATTTTAAAGTAATTTTCAAGCATGGATAATTTTAAAGGTGCGTGCAACCCGATTACGAAAGATGAACCTGTTTACTCTTAATGTGATAGCATAAAGAAAAGACATGTCTATGAGTAACGCTAGCATAATAATTTTCGGTGGCAACACCCTAACACAACAATACATTTCCCTTTTATTGCAATTTAACCTAAAACCTCGCACATTCAATTGTTCCAACGTCTTATAGATAACAAAAGGACTTTCAGTAATATTTGTTTGTAATGTTTATCTCAATTTACAAATTTTTTATGGATATTTAAGTAATTTTCAATTTTCAATTATCAATATTTTTTAAATATGTATGCAATCCAATTACAAAATATTAATTCAATTGTTCAGAAACATTGTACATAATTCAGAACTTGTTTGTTTTCATGTAATATTCAATAACTAAATTGCAAACGAAATTAAAACGTCAAAAATAAAATAAAATAATAAAATAATTTAACAGATATCAAATCGAACTACTCAAAATAATCTAATAATTATATAAAATGTAAATAGGATTTTTGTTCTGGGTGCATATAACTTGAATTCTACAAAATGGATTTCCATGCGACTTGCACTATTAGATCTTCAGGGAAGATTTTAGTGCGTAACATATAGTTTTCCGTTTCTTAGTCATAGAAATATAGTAGAAAGTTATATATTTATTTTTCCAAAAAAGAAAAGAAAAAGAAATTTATTCATCGTTGTCACGTCATCCAGTGCTATCTGATAGATGGACGGTGACGTTCCTCAATTTGGTTTTAATGAGAAATTTCCGGGCTAGGACATCGGCCAGGGTAGCTTAACGGTAAAGCAACAGCACGTTACGCTGTCGACGCCAGGTTCAATTCCTGGCCCCGGCTAATTTTTCACTCTAGTTGAGTTTGTTGTATTTAATTGTATTTATAGTCTGTCTTAATATATGTGTACCTTTAATAAATAAATATACTAAGTTGAAAAACATAATATTAAAAATTAATGTTCAACTAAATAGAGTTCACATACAGTCCTGTCGTAATCTTGCAGGTAATTTGACAGTTCTACCACTTCTAGTTGTAACATTTTTGTTTTCTTTTAGAAAATCTGGAGTTAAGGAATGTTCTGGTTTTGGTGCAAGATTAATGAGCAAATATTGATCAGAAGTAGGAACATTCGGGAAAGGTTGCACAATTGGCAAATCTGGAGATGAGGTAAAAGTATCGCTGGATTGTTCATCTGGAGCTGAGGTAAAAGTATCGCTGGATTCTTCATCAAGCTTGTGAACCACATTCAATACCCCACGATTTTTCTTTAAATACCCCACGATAAGGTAAATAGTGGCCTGGATCTTCTTTAATTTCTTCTATAATATCATTTGCCAACCAGTCTTCGAATACTTCATCATAGGCATTTAATTTACCATCTCGTCTCAACTTGGAAGTGGTGGATCTCAACCGTCTTTCAGCACCTTCTTTATTACTTGGTAGGCCAACTTTATTTTCTACCCAAGGAAGACTGACTTCATATCTTCCATTATCATTAATATGGACTGTCTTCCTGAAATGACGCAATGTAACTTCTTCTAACTCTTTCTTATTTTTACGTTCACAAGGATCAGTAATACCTATAGCTTCCAGATTCCATAAATTAGCTATATCATCACATTGAGCTAACAGATATGCGACACAACTATTGACGTACTTTACATCTGGTTTTCCCATTACTAACCAACCTAAATGTGTCTTCATAGCAACGAGACCACATTTCAACTGAAACATCGATCCAGAAAATAATTTTCCAGCGTAATCAGCCCCTATTAAGATCTCTATTTGAGGAGAAGTCGCTCCAACATCGTGTAGCTGAATAGCCATTTCTTGACGTTCTTTGAAGCAAACACCCTTTTTCATTCTAGGAACACTACCGCAAGTAACCGGTTGATCTAACACTTGTATATTGCAAGAATAACTACCTCTCAATTCATTAATTTTCAACGTATAACATTTATGTTTTCTTCTATTAGTGCTTTCTCCAAACATCGTATGGAGCAAAACTTCAGACCGCGCTGGTTTTAAGCCAAGCCTTTCTGTTATAGAATTTAGAACGTAAGATCGTTGAGAACCAGTGTCAATAAGAGCTCTGACGCTCGATTGTTTTCCATTTACTTCTACGTTAACCATTAATGTCTGTAGTAAAACTTCAGAGGAACCACTATAATTGGACAGCGTTCTGAATTAAATTTTCGATCATCTTCTGTCGGAGCTTTAAAATTATGTTTCAACTCGGAACACATAATGGGCCAATGTTTTTTTTTAGCGCAAACGACACATTTTACGTAACTTTTACAATTTTTCAATAAATGACCTGCCTTAAGACATGAAAAGCAGCTTTTATTACGCTTCAAAATACTTTGCTTCTCTTCAAACGAAAAATTTTGACCCTCAAAGCAATCCTTATTCTCATGGATCTTATCACAAAATAAACACCGTACAACAGTTCCTTTCCTTACGTTAGAAAGTAAATCATTAGCAGTGGGACGCGGATCAACTACTCTATATTTTTGCTCGCTCAAAGGAGTATCATTTTGATTGATTCCTATTTTTGCCATTAAAACTCGCTCTTCCCCTTCAACTTCAGTGCGAAGAAATAACAGCTGTGATAATTTATCCCCATACGAATTGTAACTTGTATTTAACACTGGGCTCCTAAGCAATTCTTCAGGACTACAAGATTCAACTAAAGGAAACAACACAGAAGAATATTTATCAGACGTCATACCAATGGATTCAAGAGATCGCAAATAAGACTCTAATTTATCATAAATGTGAACTATGTTACATTTATTTTAGTGCTCGTAGCGTTTTTTACAACTAGACATAAAAGTTTACGCACATAAAATTCTACAAGCAACTCCTCTCATCCGAACCTTGCCTTTAAGCTTTCAATAGCTTTGATATAATTTTCTGAGGTCGGAGGATAACTATCGATAATTTCTTTTGCTCTACTACCAGGAGACATACACTGTATTAAATAGTGGAATTTATCTACATTCTCTAATGATTTATCTTCGTGAATTCTTCTAAACTGACTCCAAAATGTGAGCCAATCTCCTACTTCTCCGCCAAATGGAATAAGCTCAATTTTCGGAAGTTTTAAATTAGTCTTAACAACTGCATTTTGCTGTTCGAAAGCAGAATTCTGAGTTAAAAGCATAACGCGATTTTTCATTTCATCGAATTTTTCTCTGTAAATTTCTACAGTTTCAAACTCGTCTGCGTATTTCGTATCAGAAACATCATTTAATAATAACCCTAATATTTCGTTTTCAAGATCTGTTAAATGGCAAAATATTCTTTCTAAAGATGAAAATTTCACTTCTATAATTTCAATTATGTCGTTATTTTCTGATAGAGTTTTTAAACATTCGTAAAGTTTTGTAAAGTTAACCCTAACTGGAGCTCTCTGTTTAATCAAAATATCCATTTCGGATCTCTAACAGAATTCGAAACTTACTATTTTTAAAACTTGAAAATAATAAATAAATATGGAAACTGACCTCTGAAAATTCATAAAGTCCGAGGTTTCACCACTTTGATAAAAAAGATATTTATTTTACAAACAAAAACTAGCCAACTCTCGCATGGAAGACTCTTTTAGACCAACAACCATTAAAGTCGGTTGCCATGCAACGAAAACAGCTTATAAATTGAAGAAGTACGATAAACCATGGACGCAACAATACAAACTGTTCACGTGACAGCTATAAGATATGGCTGTAGTATACAATCGAAGTAGTAAACAAAATATAGGAGCCATTTCTTTACAGTGAGTTTTTATACACGTTGAAAAGATTTGATAGAATATGACGTCATATCTAGTTTTTTTTTTCTTTTTCCTAAATTATTTTCATGAAATTTGACTGTTTGTATTAAAGTAGATGTTTTATTTTTAAAAAAAAAAATCAAATTGAGGTGCTACGTCATATTAGCGCTCTTATAGTTAAAGTTTTTATTATATATATATATATATATATCCAGTTGAAGGGGAAGAGCGAGTTTTAATGGCAAAAATAGGAATCAATCAAAATGATACTCCTTTGAACAAGCAAAAATATAGAGTAGTTGATCCGCGTCCCACTGCTAATGATTTAATTTCTAACGTAAGGAAAGGAACTTATATATATATATATATACTAGGGGGATCTGCGCTCGCCAGCCCCCGTTCAGACACTGTAGAATCTAAAAGCACGCTAATCTGATCGGTTTTAAAAAGAAAAAGATTAGAGAAGATTGAATTATACTGAAAAAACCTGTAGCGATCTCCCTGTAAACGGGTTTCCATTCAATTCCCTTTGATTGCAAAAATTTAAGGTAGAATCAGTTGCTGTTAAGACATCCAATGGTTGTTTTCGTGTTTGGTTAAAGAAGACCAGTTAAACATTTGAAAAGAAGCTAAAATAAAATGAATTAAGTAAACAGAGTCTTTCTCTCTCGGTATTTTTTAACAGCGTTATAAAACGATTGACATAATACAATTACTAAAATTTGCTGCTTTATCCACTTCAAGGGCGGTGGTTCATTTTTGGACCACTTAATTTTAATTCTTAAATTCCACATTAGCATCAAAATATTGGGATGAAAATTTCCATTTTATTAAGTAAGTGAACAAAAGCATTTTTGTATTTCGAAATTTGTTTGTAAATTCTGGTGCCATTTACTGATTTCAAGATTTTACGAATAGAAGTGCCGTGACCGTGAAATGGTTAAACGCGTATTAATGTATTTATTATTTTAAAGTTTCCTTTCCCTTTTAATATTCACGTGTAAATACAATTTTCAGGACACAATTTTCAATTTTTTCCTGCCTTTAACACGTACTCATTTAATAGTAATTTTAAAGTTTTTTTTCTGTTTTTAATAGTCACGTGGAAATAAATTTTTAATCGTTAGGAAATATTATTCTTTGCGCTGTTTTTAAAATTGAAAACAATCTCTATAATTATAGCCTAAGTCATATGACTATTATCAACAGCTCCAGGCGGATACCTTCGCTTTTTATATTCCAGGCGGCCATTTTGGTAATTTAATGTTAGCCAGCCACAGGTGTGATAAGTCGCCGTATATTAGTCTATCCCCATTTTTTCGTTTATATTATAATAGTCCAAGTCATGTAACTGCCATAAACAACGGGCTGATTCCTTCGCCAATCAAAATTAATTTTTGGAATAAAACTACATAAAAGTTGCCATGATCACAAAGAATTCCTTGTACTTTTATGTTAGCCTGGTGAAAATCTCGCCAATAGTTTTTTTTTAACTCGCCAGTTAGCATCTTTTTATTTTTCGAGTGGTAAATTAAAACGGTGCTACTTGGTTATCCCATCGACCAAAAATCTGTCGCCAAACTATAAGATTAAATGTCAATATTGGTTGATCGTAAATGTCATATTCACTTGACTTTAAGGAAGTTACACATGTTCACGCCATCAAGTGATTTTTATTTCGACGTTTTATTTGTATTTTTATTAATGCTATACTAATTTATTTGTTCTTTTTTTATTTAAAATAAAAAAGAAAATATGTCAATTTGTATAATTTGGCGAAATTGGTCGACGGGAGAAGTAATAACATTAAAACGTTGATTTGAAGTGGAAATTAAATCTCATGATTTGTTACATTGTCACATACGCACCGGGTTTGGCGTGATTTTTTTTTCTTTTTTTTTACGACAATTTGGTGAAAACCTCGTTTTCAAATACCTGTTACATATGTATTTTTAAATTAGTTTTTGTTATTTTTAAAATGAAATAACAATAAATAAAAAAAAATTAATAACTATAGTACAAAACAATTTATAACATTTTTTGTAAATAAAAAGAAAATAAATTCAAATAAACATTTATTAATAAATAAGCAACAATAGCCGGGTTACCATGTCAGGCAAAATAACGCCATTTTGGCGCCAATTAGGTACCCCGTTGCGTATATGACATCTGTGCCTAATATTTTTCTTTTCGTTTCGTTTAAAAAAGAATGAAGTAAAAGCCATTTATTTTAAAGGTTTCAATTTTAAATTAAAGTTTTGTATTAAATAAAATGATAATGATATACAAATTGAATTCTGAATAAAAGTAACATGATGCATTTCTTAGCATACATTTAAGGGAGGCCAAACTCGCCGCCAAATTAATTTAAAATAACCTTTTCTAAAATATGAAAAAAAAAATATCTGTCATGATTAAAATTTGAGTTGCCATCATTAGAAAAAAAGTATTTAAAATTAGAAAAAAAATTAATATTTCGAAAACTAATTCTAATTTTAAAATTCTAAGACCAGTTTTGAGATCTGTGGATCAATACGGATACTTGGTGTTAATTTCATCGCAAAATATTCCATATTTTAGGAGAAATCGCAGTGAAACTTAATCAGATGTTTAATCAGTCGTTTCACAGAATCGTTACATAAATTCGTTTCAATTCGATTCATTAGGATTTTATATATATATAGGGTAGATATATATATATATAAATGTGCATTTTCTGTTTAGAATGACGTCAATTTCAACAATGCAAAAATATAGCAAGAAAATCTTAATTCTTATTGGCAAATAAAAGCAAAATACACGCGTTATTCTTATATTTTTCACATTATTGTATCACTTTTTAGGATGTGGCGACAGGAAAGAAACGAGTAAATTAAAAAAAATTAAAAGATATATTTCTATAATGTTAAATTATTGAAAGTGGTGGAAAAAGGGATAAATAGTGGTCTGATAACTTTTTAAAGTAGACAGCGATCTTTTCCACGTTCCAAAACGTATGTACATCAAGTTTCGTGCAAATCGGTCAAAAATTAAAGATTTGTATAAAGGACATACACTCAGAGAACGGCTTATATATATATCGATATGTAATTCAATCTGCCCGCAGTATAATTTGGCATTATTTCAGATTACCTTAAAATATAAAATTAAGGGAATATTTAAAACTTAAGTGGAATTCAAAAGGAAAACCGCTATTTTAAATGTTACCGATCATTGAACGAAGGTGAATTTTATAAACAGACATGTTATATGATGTTATATGTATGTATGTTTGTATATATATATATATATATATATATACAGTCGAACTCCGTTAATACGCGAATAAAGGCCCGATCAAAATTAGCGTATTAAACCGGTTCGCGTATTAACCGAAGGTCGCGAATTTTCGGCCAAAGGTCCATCTAATAACAACCTACACAGATAAAGCACACCTTTTTGACAATTTTTAGCGTTTTTAAGACATAAAATGACGTTTTAATTGTTTTGATCATTATGTGCTTATTAAACAGGTACGTTTGAAAGCTGGAAATTGAAATAAGAGTTATTATTAGCTTATCTAAAAATCCTATTAGTCTACTCAAATTTAGATTTATTATGTATGTTATATAAAATTGAACAAAACGATCTCTTTAGAAATCATATCCTCGCTACATCTGAGACCCGCTTTGGAAAAAAACATTTGTAATCGTCGTTGTTGTGACACTTTCCTATGATGCGATAAGCATGTTCACAGCACACTGTGCAGTGCTTAGCATCGAGAACTGCAATAGGACGACACTCATAGCAAAAAGAGTTGCTACCATATTCCATTTGGTGAAGGTATAGTTGTATTACGCGAGATTTGTAATTTACATTGGCAATGTAAATTATTCCTTGGCCCATTGGCTGAGTGACACGGGTCGAATTTTGAGGTAGAAATTCTACTTGGACATTCTTCAGGCCTTCGTTATCGTTCGGATTCGCAAGATAGTTGTCCACAAGCAATAAAACATGGCGCGATTCTTTTCCCATACGCCGGACAAAATTACGAACCCTTGTTGAAAAAAGTTGCTCGTCATAGACGCTCTGCGCTGACTTCCATACAAGAAGGGAAGATTCTTGACATTTTTAAAGCATCGCGGGTTGCATGATTTCACTATGGCAGTAGCTTTAACGCGTCTGATCCATCAGAGTAGGCACCGAGGAGAAAAGTAAGAAGGTAATTGGTTTACCCCTATGACATATTTCACATTTCATTACCATTGTTTTCTTGAATGAAACTTTGTAAAAAAGCCTAAATTCGTCCACGTTGTAAATATCGCGGCTTGAGTATTTCAAGGGACCGAAGAAAATCCACGTGTTAAGCGGTTTCGTGTATTAAGAGAGGCACGTATTAACGGGGTTCGACAGTATATAGTTTTTAAGCTTTTATTTCTTCATGGTAAAAAAAGAAAAATTATTTTAAAAATAAAATTACGAATGTAATACCAAAATTTCAAAATGCCGTATGTTTATTTCAAATTATTAAAATTAAATATTTTTATCTTATATAAATATACAGTTGTGAGTAGAAATCTGAATAAATGCCATCTATGATTTAGATTAACGTAATACAATTTGAGTTTAGAATTACTATGTCTACTTGGTACCATGACATTATATTTGAGAGTTTATAATTAGGATAAATATTCGCTGGGTTCATGTCATTTTGAAAATTTACTATTATGAAATTATTGTACATGTACATTCCTAGAAAAAATTATTCACATCTCGATCTCTGTCAGCGGTTGAAGATAAAATTTTAATATAAGGTAAATTTGTTAATATATGTCGGGGGATGTACAAATGTAATCAAAACAACAAAATGGTGATTTTTGAAAGTTTTGATTGGGTTTGTGAAAGTTTGCACATTATATGTAGCTATATTTTCGCAATAGATAAAGCATTCACAGCCCTGGCAATTCACAGACTAATTCAACTTCATGAATAAACCACGTTAAATAAAATACTTTCATTAATTGTAGCAGAACCGCCCCGCGCGGTCGTGAACCGTGATAATGTCTTAAATAAGCCTAAAATGTATGCTGAATGATTTTATATATTTAAATAAAATTTCTCCAAACGGCTGGGGCTTCTAGTGTAGCATTTGAATTTGTACATTATATCTATTTTTTATAAAAATTCCTTTAAACAAACGTATAGCGATGGGAGAACCACTTGCCTTAGACAGTGCTCAAATATGGCAATTTAGTTGTAAACATGTAAGAAAAATCATGCGTTAAGAATAGATTATGAAACACTTTCCAATACTTCCTGAATGCTTTAACCAAACTTCGTTATTTAGGGATAATACTTTTACGAACCGATCACTTAACTGAACCACCCCAATATCTCCGTTATACTTAACTCCCACGCTCTAAACACATGATGTACAGTTGGACGATAAAATCCTTAAATTCAGATGCTGGCACCAACTCATCATTCACCGTCGACCATCCCTCGTTCAAAGTCATTTATATCTTTCGTATTATCCATTTTTACAGTAACATCCGTGCTTGGTACCTCGTCGGAATTTCAGAGTTCCTTTTATAAGCAACTCTGCGTTTTTAAGTCACTGTCGGATTGGTTTACTTTCAAATAAGGTGTTCTCTAGTTTTTTGGCCACTCAGTGTAGATTCATTAAGAATGTCCAAAGTAAAGATTAGCAACAAATTTCAATGTTCTCTACTACGAAGTTATCAATCGTTTCCAAAAAACCATAGAACGATGGCTGATCACTTTTAAAACTGGATTCAGGATAACATATCACTGCGAGCAACTGTTTTGATGTGTATCCTTAGCTATGACATTATTCTGTTATTCATAATTATATCATTAACTTAAACCTTCTGTAATGTCGGATTTCTCACAATATGCTGTTTTTAAAAATACGTCAGGTGATCGAACATATCCGTTCACTAAATTATCTAGACATTTTGCTTTATATAGAGATTTGTTCTAGATCCCCTGCATTATCATGCACATCTCTAATTTCATACATTTTGGTGAATAATTTGAATTAACGATTTGAAAAAATAAAAACTTTCGGAATCACGCTGTATCATAAAAATGTGGCAATGATTTGCAGACTCATTACATGATTATG
The DNA here is from genome assembly GCA_963932465.1 of Maratus speciosus. Classification (NCBI taxonomy): domain Eukaryota; kingdom Metazoa; phylum Arthropoda; class Arachnida; order Araneae; family Salticidae; genus Maratus; species Maratus speciosus. Next base: position 588,294,117 of record OZ010789.1, on the reverse strand, counting down.
AAGGCTCTGTAGAAGATTCTTATGCATGTGTCTTATATGCTTTTAGTTTATGTTATTTAACTGATTATTTTATTTTTACGCAACTTTCATGAAACTTTAAAAAGGGCAATAGAAATATTATAAAATAATTAAATTGAATACAGTAAATATGCGATACAAAATGATCATCAAAATGAAATACTATAGAATGAAAATAATGATACTTTTTTCTTTTAAAATTTTCTTCTCAACTCTGTAAAATATATTAAATGCAAATGACAGTAAACTATTGTAAAAATTCAGAGAGATATCGCTGATGTAGTTCGCTGAATTTCAGTTATTTTCTAAAAAGAACTTCATAATCAGCAAGTTTTCATAAACAAAATTTTTTACAAAATTCTGATATCTAAGAAAGGAAATTTAATACCATAGTATATATGATACATTTTACATCATTCGAATGTATATGTGTATGTATTTAGAGCATTAATAAAGTTTGTGAAATTTAGCTCCATTATCTCTTGCCCGCTAATGAAAACGATAATTTAGGGGATGTCTCTAATGGTCCATTTACATTTAGGGAGTACCGGAACTGTTGCTCACTAGACATCTTTTATCTTCATGTATTTTCACGATGTTTTACTTGCTCTTTGTATTTCACTGTTATGTGATGTTCTATAATTACCTCTGTGCATGTGTGTTGATATGTGCATTAGTACACTTTTAAAGGAGGAATTGTGTACATCCACTGAAAAAATATATTTTATAAAAATATGTTGTTATAGAGAAATTATTTACCTTTGATTTAGTATCTACAATGTTTCCCCAAAAAACTCTGAAAATACGTGAATCTAATCTTTAATGTTACTTCTATTATGGCTAATTCCATGCGAACTTGTCATGTCTGTCACATACTACGATTTTTCGCTACCAGTATTTTAGAACGGAAAAATGTGAGTTATTTTATCGGAGATATCTCATCAATTGAATAAGGCGAAGCAAACTTTTCGAAAATAACGGTGGCCAACAAGCATAGCGATTTTCAGCTGTGTGAAACACATGACAAGTTCGCATGGAAATAGCCTTAAACGAAGTAGAATTATTTTATTTTCTTCTTAATCCAGTTAGATCTAAATTTGTCAAAAAAACGAAAGCAAAAATACTTATTTCACGTTGCAATTTATTCTTTGTGAAATTGAAAGAAATGTAAAAAAAAATCCTATAATAAATCATTTAAATTTTACATAACTTGGATTTTAGAATAAATGCTATATTAATGCAAAGATTTCACTTTTAATTATAGTTGACGTTTTTTAGAATAGACGAAGAAATGAAAAAATTGGAGCTTTTAACATTTACTTTATTTTTGTAACTTTTTTTTTTCTTTTTTATTAGCCCTTCAGAGCTGTAGTTAAGTAAAAATCTATACATCAAACGAGAAGAAAGGTAAAAAAGCTTCCCAAAAATTTCTTTTTGCATTTCTTCTTCATGCATCCATTAAGTAAAAAGAAAACAATGAATATGAGGAGTACATTTTTCTTTTTATCTGAATCTTTTTACCTTTAGTTATTGTCGATAAGATCGATTGAGAAACTAATGTATGCAGTTTAAATACATTTTAAAAATAGAAACAATTGATTTTCATAATTATTTTAAGAATACAAATAACTTATTTAATCGGAAATAAGTATTCATTTGAAAGTTAAGGATATGGAATATAGGTGTTTACTTCCATAAATAAAAATAAAGTTTATTCTTCGAGAAAATAAAAAAAAATTGACCGAATTTATTTATTTTTTTTTCAATTCCTACTATTAGCTCACACTCTCCCTATATTTATTTATATATTTATATATTTATCTTGTACAAATTTTCAATCGTTAATAAAATACTCATTATTCATCCTATCAGGTTGAAATAAATTTTTTTAAACTTGTACTGGATGACAATTGATGTTAATAAAGTTTCTTCAAATATTAATTAATTAATTAAATTTTAATTAATTAATTTTAATTTTGCATGGGAAAAAATGCCCGCCATTGGTTATTGAATTTCAATGAAAGTATTTTCAATAAGGGTTACCATAGGGGGGGACCCTGTTCTGTTGCCAAATACCGCCAAGTTTGTCGCCAACTTGGCGATATATCGCAAAATTTGGCGGTCAAAATGAGTCGCCAAAAGTGACGCCAACTTGGCGATATCTGTAATATTTCGCCAAATTCCCATAGAGTTCCATTGTAAACCTACTTGCTTATAGAAAATCAACAAATTGAGATATTTTAATGCAACAAAAACTCATATTAGCTTGATTATATTAAATTTTTCTTTGATGGCCTAAGTAGGAATTGACTTTAAAAACAAAATTTTTATATTACTTGTTTCAATGTAAGAACAGAATATTTTCAGAGCATTTCGCCTTTCATTAAGAAAGTGAAATTCTGTATATGCGTTAAATAGCAATCGAAAAGAAAATTCGCATTTTTTTTAATGGAAAATGAGATTGTATTTGAGGTTTGTTGCAACATTTCAAACAATTGTAACCGATAAACATTTGCACTTGATCAGTAAAAAACTTACAAATACAGGGTGATTCACAATAACGTGACAAAAAGAAAAGACAAAGTAGGTATATAAAAAGTAGCAAAAATCACATAGGAACTTGGGGTCACAAATGCCATCAGAACGCTAGAGGGAGTTTCCATTAAAGACGATCTGAACAAATTGAGGGACTTGGCGTCCATATTTTCAGCACGACGGAGCTTCCACACATTTCAGCAGATAAGCCATAAAACATCTGCAAGCTACGTTTCCCAGGCATTCTATTGGTCGGGGTATACCAATCGCATTATTATCGTGATCACCAGATTTTTATTCAATAGATTTTTCCTTATAGGGTTTATTAAAAGGACTTATTTACAAAAAAGCTGTTTCATCGCAGAAACACTTAGTAGCAGGATATGATCGAGTCAAACCTGATATATTTGAGAAAGTACAGTATTGTTCGTAAATGTGTAATATGTGTGGAAATACAGTATACATAAAATTATATAGAATGAGTTTTGTTTAATCTTCTCGTATTAGGTACAATTTACAAAACCCTCAATTTGCCCCAGATGGCGTTTGCAACCCCATGTTCCTAAGGGATTTTTGATTCTTTCTTAATGTCTGCATTGCCATTTCATTTTGGTCACGTTATTTCGGATTACCCTGTTTGTTCACACGAGAAATTAAACAAATAAAATTACCTACGTATAAATCATACTTAAAAATTTTAATCCATGATACAATACTCGCACAGACCGTTTCTCTATTGTAATATTTGGTTTGACCATAGATGAATGTTTTTCTAAGCCAATTAAACACTACGCTGAATCACTTCATCATTTATTTTCCTGTTCTCTATCCACGAAATCTAGTACAATAAGTAAAATCTATCAAGCAAAAGGTTAATAGATAACGTTAATAGAAAATATGTAAGTAGTTTATTTGCAATATAATGTGTTCAAACTTCTTTTATTTTAGGATATTCTAAGACTGGTATGTAAATTGGGAAGATCTATAATAAAATACAATTTTATTTTGTAACAGTGGAAATAATTTTTTCTTTTATACACCATAAAACGAAAAAAACTTGGTTTATTTTGCGTGGTTACCAGAGAATTTTAAATTACAATTATCGGTCCACATAGTCTTTGATTTTAAGCAAAAACGTTTTAATAATACAATAACTGCATATGAGCTATTTTAAGCTTATAAAAAATAATTAATAAGGTATTAAAATTTTAAAAGAACGAAGTGCTAATGTCCTAACATAAAAGAATTGCCTAAATTGGATTACATATTTAAAAAAAAAAATACTTAGTTATATTTATTATGCTTCATTTCGCTTTGTTTTTATTTTAAGACGTTTCCTTAAAGTTTTCTAATAACATAAGGAAGAGCAAGTCATAAAAATATATTATTTATTTATTTTTATTTAATTGTGATACTCATTAGGTTTTTGAAGAGAAGGTAGTTACAACTTAACGCAAATTCTGAAACTGGAATATACAGATAGGACAATGTTGAATGTCTATCTGATTTACTATACTTAGTCTAAAAAATTTTCCTACAGCAACAAATATTTTAAAAGTAATATTTTACCATACTCCTATGTTATGAGGGTCATTTCTTAAACTTTTTGTATTATCTTTCAGCCACATACCAGTATAATATTCTAAATGTATATGGCAAAATTATAGTAAATGCTTAAGATAAATAAATAAATTTACACTATGGAAACACGAACGCAAGTGACAAAAAATAATAAAAACCTACAATTACATCCATTTTTTTTATATCCACGATATATTCAACAAAATCTCTAAAAAAATTTTTTGTGTGTATTGGCACATTTTATATTAAGCATGAAATGTGAAAAATAGAATAAAAAAATACAAATAAAAGATATACATCATTCAACGTGCAAATTTTGCATTGAAATTAATTCTCTTGCTGCGTAATTGCTTTATCAAAATAGCGTCAAAAATGCGTACTTAATTCCTTCGTGACGAGCGTCTTTTAAGCATTTTTATTCTTTTGCCACCGGTTTTTCAAAACAAATATTTTCGTCTGATTTAATCGGGAAAATGCTCCGATTAGATAAGGCAAAATTTACAATAAAAAGTAACTGGTGGGAATGATCTAGGCGGGTAAATTAGACGGAGAAAATGCATCCCGATGAAATCTCGGGTTGCGCAAATGTTCCTACTTTTACGTTGCCCAAGAAACTCTCCGGTTGCGCAGCGAGAGGGTTAAAAATACTTACTCAATCCCACAACCTAAAAGAACATATCATGAAACTGCATAAAAAAATCATATATAGTATTAAACATAAAATCTGAATATTAACCCTATGTAGCAAGATGCAAAATAAGAAAAGATATTTTAATTATACAGATACGAGGAAAAAAAAAACATACATGTTCAATCGGCAACTATCTTCGTAAAACTGCACTATCTCATTGGATTACATTATTTAAGCTGGTACTTTAGTAACCTTATTAAACTATGAAATTTTAAAATCTATTTTTGAATGTAAAACGGACCTATTTTCATGGTGCACGATTGAAGTCTGTTGAAACTGTTTAAATACACTAAATTATCACAAAACTATTGACACCTAATTAGAAACGAGTTTCTGTTCTTCTTGCACTGATCACGACTGTCAAATTACGACGCATTGTTTCAACATATCAACGAAAGTGTTTGATAGGCATAGCATGCAAAATATATTTTAGGAATTACCACAAATCAGTAAAAGACACCGGTGTGACATGCTTTCAAGACATTTTCAAGTCTATTCCTATTGTAAATCCAATATTATTAACCCGTTCAGCCCTCATTTTTTTTTTTTTTAATTTGAGGTAAAAATCCCTTTTACACTAATAAAATTAAAAGTAACTAACAAAATCACAGAAGTTAAGTTTTACTGAAATTTAACGAATATGTTAGTTTCTGAAACGAATGTCGTTATTTCGCGTTCTTTGTATGTGACAACAGCCGAAGGAAGAATTTTCGAAGACGTTTGGAAAATGTCGTATTACAACAGGATTTAACAGACATAAAAATATACTAGTATTTTTTATTATGTATCACAAATTATTCATTCGGAAAGGTAATAATTTACGTTTTAACCCTTTCGGCCCTGACTTTTTTCTTAAAGTCTAAAAAAATTAAGACAATTTTCAACTTTTTTTTTTTTTTTTTTTTTTTTTTTTTTTTTTTTACTATTTCAATGCTGGATAGCGCTACTTGTCTGCTAAAAAGGTCAAAATATGGAATGCACATATATGATTATGAAGCTTTTACGTATCTGCAAGACGTTAATTATAGTTTAAAGCATTTTAAATGTAAGGAACACATATGTGACCGCCAGGGCCGAAAGGGTTAATGATCTTTTCAGTAAGGAGAATTCAATGTAATTTTTCTCAAGCCAGGTGATTGCCAGCAGTCATTCTACTTTAAACTCGATTTCTATTCATTTAGCAGAAAAAGCGGAAAGGGATCGATACATTGCACTCGACGTATTTATAATCAAAGAGGATGCTTTGTAGAACATACCATAGATTCCAAGTATTGCCACAAAAGTTTACCTCCGTTAATAGATGAGCCACCAGGAACTTATAAGTCACCATCCCCTGATACTGATGAATCCTTCTGAAGGAAATTTTTGGACTAGTATCAAAATACGCAGTTGTATTATAAAGCAGTCGTATTCAAGACTCGTCAATGAACACTATTTTGCTTTAACTATCTTATGTCTAAACGGTATTATCTTGCTCGAAATACGCAGCTTAGAAAACATGCATCTACTAGTGACACTCTCGTGTGCCATTAATACATTGATTCAAATTTCTCTATCGTCTAAAATTTACAAATCTACGACTTCATTTACCTCTGTCCGTATATTCTCGCTCTGGTCCAGTGTTGCCAGATGGGCTACTTTTTTTTTAAAAATCAGATTCTTGATTGGCACCCCTTTTTTGAAATGGTAAAATGTGCCTTATTTAATGACATATTAATTAAATCAAAAACGAAGTAAATTTTACCGTTTCAAAAAAGTGGTGCCAATCAAGAAATCTGAAAAAAAAAGTAGCCCACTGGCAACACTGCTCTGGTCTGCAAAACGAGAAAATCTCTTTTTCGAGTTTCTTCTAAAATTCAATTGCGAGAGCGAGCGCAGACTACTTATATTAATTATATATTATCTTATGATTTTTTTCATCTGATAAATGTCAACAGAAATTATACATATCAGCTGAATATATCATTTCGTAACATCAGCACATAAATAAAAATGAGCCACCAATAACACCTTTACTCAAAAAGAAAATTCCGTCACTCTCTAAATCAATAGAACTTCAGTGTAATAGAGGAGGATTACTTTCAGTGTAAAATAAAAGTTCTTATTATATCAGTGTTTAAAAACTTTGAGGAGTGAATGAATAAAAGTTGCATTATCTTTTTTAAGAAGTAAAATAAAAGGCACAACTTTGACATTAATACATGTATGTATATATATCATCTCTCTGAAATCCAACTTATTTAACAGCATATGAGCGGTCCGGTGAATGAACCACTTCAATCCATGGAAATTTATTTAGTGAAAATCAAAAAGTTTTGCTCACTTGATCCTTCGAAGAAACACATTACTTTCGGCTAGCTTGATATAAAGTGACATTTTTTTTTCACAATCCTTTAATATGGTCAAAATTTTCCCCATGCGTAATTACATAATTTCATCAATTCAATTTTACGAAAAGATAGACATATGTTTGCTCGTCATATATTTGAAAATCTAACCATAAAATATATATTAAAGGATTGTGAATATACTCGTGTATATTAAAGACTTATGAATCCACATGTAAATTAAAAAAAATAAACAAAATATAAAATATTAAAATTCAATTTACAATTCTATATAAATTGCAACAACATACCTATGAACAAACATTATATATAATTTATTTTATTCAACATAAAATGAAAATATTTTATGTTTTGTAGAAGTTAATGTTATTGTTTATGCTTGTAGACTTTTATTGTCGGCTCAAGTATATGAAAAACAGAATTATTAGATTCTTTTTTTTAGGTATTTTAAAATCTGCAGCTAAATCTTCATCAAGTTTTAGAAAAGTGAACAATGCTATGGTAACTTTAAAATATCTGAAGTAGTGATAATATAATTTAGTTTTTTTATAAGATTCTAAATTTGTTTATTTTACTTGCTGCACTTCAATTAAATAATTAAACGCGCCACGATACTATTACATTTGTACAAAAATTTCCCTAATTTAAATGCAAATCTTTTTTTATTTCTTGAAAAGATTTAGATCTATTACATACTCCTTTGCGTTTCCTTGAGTAGTTTTTCTATTATTACTGGATTGTATTATAAGTATTTATGGAAATATTAAAATTTAAATATACATATATATTCAACGGAAGGTCTATTATTCAAATGCCATTGAAAATACATAATTAACATTCAAAAAGGTAAATACATTTGTGAAAATATAATAAATTTCGAAATATTTTGGTCTTCATATTTTAAAGAATCATATACTATAGACATGAATAACATCTGATACAGCTATAACCTTCACTCAATTAATTAATGACAACCATTGCAAAATGTATAAATCTTGAATATGTATATTTTTAACAAATAAATATGTCGATTTCAAATATGCACGTTGTATGTAGAGCAAATATCTAATTAAAGAAGAGATGAAATAATTCTAATGAAATACTGTCAAAAGATTTGTGCAACCTCTAGATAAGAAGTAACCCCTCCTCTCGTTCGACCTTCCCAACAATTAATTTGCTGAAAACAATCGTAAAAAAATTATATCATTACGAATTGATTTCAACAAATTTTTGCTATTGTACTTTGTGCATGGATAAGTATTCAAAAACGAAATCATAATAAAACATAAAAAACATTCAAAAGGGAAAATTCATTTTGGAAAATATAATTAATTTCCAATTATTAGGGGCTTAATATTTTAAAGAGTCATATACTACAGACATGTGGAATATCTCAGACATCTATACCATCATTCACTTAATTAAGGACAGCCATTGCAAAATGTCTAAATATTGAAGATGTATATCTTTAACAAATCCATATGTTTATTTCATATGCATACGTTGTATGGTGAGCAAATATTTATTAATAAAGCGATGAAGTAATTCAAATTAATGAAATTATGTCAAAAGTTATGTACAGCCCCAAGGTAAGAAATAGCCTCCCCTCCCCTTTTATTTCCACCACAATTAATTTTCTGAAAACAATCTTAAAGAAATTATATCTGTATGAAATTATTTGAAATATTTTTTACTACCGTATTTTGTGCATGGATAAGTGTTTAAAAGATAAACATGAAACTTAGTGACGTGATTTTTGAAGAGATTTATAAGGGACAATTAATTCCAACTTAATTTACAAACAATTATTTTCTCAGTAGGACAATATTTTTCGTTTCCAACACTATCGCTTCGTGAAATTCCATTCAAAATGCCCACTTTGACAGTATTTTTTGAAATATATTCTGTCTTTATCAAAAATTCTACCAATACAGCACATTATATAATTTCTTAATAAGAAGACATGACAATTGGATGCGTTTGAGCGAAAAAATTAATTCAAAAATAAGTCAGAAAATAAGCCATTTGGATTTGAGCACATCCTTAACACGATAATTTTTTCTTCAACTCCTATTTTTGTTTCATTTGTTTTTGCTTTAAGAGTTGGTCCAATCAAAAACTTGTCAATATGAAATTTGTAGATAAAATTAAGAAAATGTACAATAAATGTAAGAGGATTGCATATCTTGTGAATTGACGAAGTTGTGAATTTTTTTCTTGTCCAACCCCCTTCCCCCATTATTTTTTCGTTTTTAATTTGTTTTACGGTAAGAGTTTATCCCAACAGAAACTTGTCAATACAAAAGTTGTAGATAATATTAAGAAGATTTATAGTAAGTATAAGGGAATTTGATATCTTAAGAATTGACGAAGTAATCAATTTTTGTCTGGCTAAAACCCTATTTTTTTCACCTCTCTTGCCCATTTTTACTTTTATCAAAAATCTGTGGCACCTAAATTTTCGGCTCTTTTCCTAGAATTAATAACTTTAAACGGGTTTGATATGCATTATAATTAAGAAGTTATGGGGCTTTTTCGGTTTTCACAAAACGCCTCCCTATTTCACCCGCTTGGCAAGATTTTCTCCATTAACGAACTTGACCGAGATTTTCCACATGTTGATTTTTTGTAGCACTTATTTATCACATTATTATGCGTATTTAATATTGCAATTATATTTACAAATACTGACATAAAGTTACGAGTTATAAAAGGGGTAATATAATTAATCAACGATTCAAATAACCGAAAATTACTGTTTAGCTTTTGTTGGGTTTTAATCAGTCCTCCACTCCCATTACCGCTCCACTTTAATAAAGCTTTAAATTTAACTTTTAAAGTTCAAAATAAACAAAATTTGAGAGAAAATGAACGTAAATGTATCAGCGTTAGATTTTGCAAACGGATTTCTATCTATTACCCTATGCATCAAATTTTAAACCCTTCCCGTTGCAACGAGTTCAAGCGAAAATGTACAGTCGTGGAAAAAAAAAAAGTAAACACCCCCTATTAACTCCTCAACAAATTATCGTAGACAAAAGTTAGTGGTACCAAACGATTGGAAATAAAGTCTACTTTTAAATGACGTATATAAAATTTGCTTAGGGGGCCATCTACATATTAAAACGAACCCAAACTTCATTTTTTTCAATATCAATACCCAATTTTAATGAGATATTTCAAATCTTTGGTTCAAACTATGCCCAGACACCAAATTTCAAGTCATTTGAATCATAAGTTTTTGAATTATAAACATTCAAAATTGAGTGCTTCTAATGTTAAATTACATTTTCATATTTTTATTTAACTTCTGAAATTATGATCCTAATGTTCTAATTTTTTGTGTAGCAATAATACTAATATACCCAAACATAAATACGTTGAATTTGCAATTTTTATAATTTTCTGATATGAATTATGAATTATGAAATTAATATTAAAAAAAATTATGAATTGCAACCTACAATTTTTTTGATGGATTCAGATTTATAAAGTCCTGCTTTATGGAAATCCAAAATTTCACATTTTTCTACCAAGTAGTTTTCAAATTATGCTTAAAAAATGGCAAAATGATGTTTTAAGGGGCCGTCTATGATACACTACGACGCAAAAGTTTAGACAATGACGCCATTCAGCTTTAAAATGTAGAATTATGACGTCAGAATTACAAAAACCTGTAAATATATTCAAAAACTTATTTAAAATGCTATGTACAAAAGACAGTCGTTTTATTTGCTATAATACTAATTTTTTTCATAAAAATTCAAATGTGCTTGTCGCAAAAGTTTAGACACTATTCTAAATTTCTTTGAATATTCGCTGGCATATGCAAATTTAGAATCGATGATGTCACAAATTTGGAGTACTTAAGTTCTGCAAACGATTGCGCTTCATAGTCGACATGCCGAGAGCTAAAGAAATTCAAGTGAATGAGGTTTCAAGGATTTGGCAGTTGAAAGGTGAAGGGAAGAGCGTTTCTGAAATTTCTGCTATTATTAATAGGTCAAAAAAATCTATTTATCGAGTTTTATCGAGTGGTTCCGAATATAAAGCAAAATGTCGGTCTGGGAGGCCACGTGTGACAAATGTACGAGAGGATCGCCTGATACAAAGACTAGCGAGTACTCAACAAATGAGCGTACGTGGAGTTCAAAGCTCATCGGGACTCTCTGTATCAAAGGATACGATTCGTAGACGAATTTTGGAAAAAGGAAAAATCATTTATAGCAAAATGCAGAAGAAACCAGCTCTGAAACCATATCATAAGTTACAAAGACTTATGTGGGCTCGAAAGCATATGTCATATGGAGAGAAATGGCAGTCAGTCATATTTAGCGATGAAAAAAAGTGGAATCTGGATGGTCCAGATGGTTGTTTATCGTATTGGCATGACTTGCGGAAGGAACCTCGACGTTTGTTTAGTCGCAGACAAGGAGGGGGCTCGGTGATGGTTTGGGCAGCCTTTTGCTATAGTGGACAAGTATATCTGACCTTCACCAGTGGTCGTCAAACTTCACAGCATTATACACAGACATTAGAAGAAAACCTACTGCCATTTGCTGAGCTTCTAGGGGGTCCTTAGTGGGAATTTCAGCAAGACAATGCTTCAATTCACACTGCAAAACATTCAAAATCTTGGTTTAATTCCCATAATATAAGAGTTCTCGACTGGCCAGCATGTAGCCCAGATCTTAATCCTATAGAAAACCTTTGGAGCATCATGTGTCGCAAAGTTTATAGCAACGCTAGACAATACTCTTCTGAAAAGGAACTTAAGACATCTATTGAGAATGTATGGTACGATATCGATCCACAAACTATGCAAGATTTAGTTTCTTCCATGCAATCTCGTGTATATGACGTAATACATAAGCATGGATGCGCAACCAGGTTTTAAAAATTGTTTATTTCGATTTTATTTAATTTGTGTCTAAACTTTTGAGACAGCAGTTTATTTTTGTTACCATTTAATTTATTGCAATATGCACAATTCCACTTTTCTTTGTTATAAATATTGTTTATATGTACAGCACATTAATTTCAAGCAGTGATTTGAAAATTGAATAAATATTTTTCAAAGTATGTAAGAATTTCTTCATTGTCTAAACTTTTGCGTCATAGTGTAGAAGTGACTAAATATTTTGACATTTCTTCTGCTATCCTGTAATCTAACAGGCTTAATTGACTGCTTAAGGTGCCTTGATCAAGAAGGGAGCTCTCTCGGTCAACAATAGAATACCGAACTTCAATTTGGATACAGCCCATAAAATACGCTTGTTTTAAAATAATTAATTACTCGCAAACTTATGGTACGAATTGCGTAAATATTTGTTTTTAGGCTAATTGAAGGGTGTAGAGTTCATTTATGCTGTCAGAATTGTGTACTGCTATTGAAAAAAACAAAGTTATGGTTTGTTTTAATATGTAGATTGCCCCTTAAGTAAATTTTATGCACATCACTTAAAAGTAGACTTTATTTCCAATCGTTCGGTACTAGTAGCTTTCTTCTACGATAATTTGTGGAGGAGTTAGTACGAAGTGTTTACTTTTATTTTTTCCACGACTGTACTTGTTTAGGATAAAGTAGAAAAGATTTTCCATTCAAATAAAAAAATTTCGGAGAAAAAACTTCCTTACATTTTAAAACTTGAATCTTTTGAATAGACCTATAAAAATAGTAAGCTCCAGCCGCACGAGACTATATATATATATATATATATATATTTAATGATTTGTGAAATCGAAATTAAAGAATGCCGTGGTATGAATTTTTGTCTTGACATAACTTTTTATGCGATATAGCCCTGCATTTTGAATTGAATCATTGCTATAAGTGGAAGAATTAGCTATGTAATTGCATGAAATTTTTGAGAGAGGAGGGGGTTAAGTACATTTGTAGATAATACTTTGAAACAAATGACCGGGGCACTGCCTAGAAGTAGGGGATTCATATCAAATTAAACAAAACAATATATCTGACATTTAGAGTTCTAAGAAAAAGTGAAATCATTCAATTTTCAGAAATAAACAAGCTGCCAAAATACGGTACCAGCTAGGATATGAGCGTTCTAAAATTTATTAAACAAATTAAAAAAAAATTCAAAATGCACTACATTATTGTAGAAAACATATTAATACTCAAGAGGACACTCATATTAATAACCTACGTGAATATCGGAGAAATTCCATCGTAAAATTTTATTAAAAGTATCCTGGGACCCAGGATTAAAATGGCAGAATGTGTAAACAAACCGATATTTCCTAGAAAAACTGATATTTCAAAAGGAAACAAAATTGGAATGTATTAACAAGTAAAGTTTCAAATTGAAACTTAGAGTATCCTTATTGATATGTGAACCAAGATCTATCATTATACATTAATAAAAACTATTAAAACTGTCAGAAATTCTGAGACACTGTTACTCGGAAAATCTGATTTACGGAGTAAAGCGAAACATGAAAAAGGTTCCTCTGCTCTCTATATCTCATATAGTCAAACACGTATGTATACTTTAAATGCACACTATTTATTCCTGTCTCTTAAATCTATGAAGAATAATTACTTTGCTTACCTTATGTTTTCCAACTGAAATTCCCAATCCAAACGATAAAATTTCTTATCTAAAATGGCTTCTGTCGTCTTCTGAAAAACAGAATAAGACTGCTGAGAACGCGGAAAATGCACCATCTCTGGTGTCCACCTTCGAGACTTCGTTTGAAAGACTAACGATAAAGCATTTTTAGAATATAATAGCATTTATTTCGGTGTTTACACAATAAGTACTGAATATTTTACCCTCATTTGTCATTTTATAAACCCGATTTCAGAGTATTCTTACGCCTTTTTATGTGGAATTTAGGGATGACTCCTGAGCGTGCTTTTTTTTTTTTTTTTTTTTTTTTTAGTTACGTTATGCTTTTAAGCTACCGACGTATCTCGAGACAAACGTTGAAGTTTTTAAACTTTAACTGATATGACGCGGTCTCAAAGACTCTGGGACTCCCAGCTATACATACTTCCACCTCTTAAAACTGCGAATATTACTTGCCCGAACCAGTAAATTCTTCCAGCAGCTTGCCAAAGACATCAGTCGCATCACATCAGTTGTGTGATTATTTGAAACTGTGATACAATACTCGTTATTAGTTGTGCCATTTTTCTATTTCTTTTCTTTTTTTTTTTTTTTTTTTTTTTTTTTTTTTTTGTGATATAATGCCGTCGCAATTCCGAAACCGTTCTACTTTGCTCAGTCAGTAGGAAATAGTAGATATTATGAACAACTGGTCAGATAAAGAATATTCCGATATTGAATGTTCTGATGATGCAGATTTTACTGACAGAAGAGATCACGATACGAATTCTGAACTTTTCGATGGCGAAAAGGTAAATATTTCTAATGGAGTTCAACATAGTTTTTATTACGGAAGGAATAGTTTAGAGAAAAACACATTATATGTGCCTTTCATGTCAAAAGCCATTATATATTGAATGTGCACGAAAAATATGTATTGACTGCAGTAATGATGTAGGTTGACACTTGCATATTCGTAGAGTAAATATTATTATTTTTAAATAAACACTGTATTTCAATTTTTATACTTTGTTGTAAAAATAATTATTTAAAAATTTTGTACACGATTAATTTTTATATTTAATTAGGAAAATTAACAAACTACCGTTTATTTTGAAAAAAAAATTTTTTTTTCTGTACTGAAGTTAAATAACATGAATAAAATATTTTCCTTATCAAATTTAATTCAAATGCTCTTAAGAGTATTACAGCGATCTTGTTAGGACAAAATTTAAGTAAATTCAACCATTTAAGTTATTTTTTTTTATTAATTTTATTCGAGCGGTCTTTGAGACTACATCACATCAGATGTGTGACAAATTTTAGTCACATGATTTATAATATGTATAAATTCTATAAACCATATATTAATACACAAAGGAGATTGTACGCATTACTGAGAATGAATGTGAATTCCTTAAAAGTGTTTTTTTTTAATTTGAGTTATACATTTCCAAACTCCGCTACATTTAGTATACTAAGATACGTTTGCGGCATATAAATGAAATCATATACAAGGCTATGCAAAAAAACAACAACAAAAAAAACTGGATACATAGCCGACTATGGATACTAATTTCTCGAAATGTGATTTCAGTAGTTTCAAATGTGTTTTTGCCTGAATCAAATTTCAACTTAATATGTAGTTGTACATAAACATTTGTAGGTAATATACAGGGCTGTGCAAAAGAATTCAAGTACGTTTCCGCTATTGGTGCAAATTGCTAAAGGTAAATTTTCAATTACGTTAAGAGTTTCCTAACTAAACTAAATTTTAGCATATTATATAGAATATATATACTAATCTTTAGACAACATATAACCATTATAAGCCATGTACACCTTATAGGTATGGAGATGAATTAAATGCTGTTCAATAACCAATGATATGCGTTTAATTCGAGCGTTGCCATTAAATAATTATCAAATAATCGAGATTTCTGTGCCACATACGATAGCGTGATATATATATAGATTTTTATCACTTTTGTATTAGCTTAGTTTTGATAATTTTAAGTGATTTTCATATATATTTTAAAAATGTTAACTTCTGAATATTCTATAACAAATTTTATTTATCTAATGAGTCTAACAATTCTTTTCTTAAATAAATTTAATTAACTTTGCTAAAGTTTTATTTTTTTTTTCGAACATTACTATCATTTTTACGGAAACAGTTTCTAAAAGATAGTTTGGAGAATTTATTTTATTTGTAGTCTAAAAGTCACATGAAATATTTTTCGCATTTCTCAAATGTTCATTTAAAATATAACTTATCCTAACAAATGTAATTAGTTTCCATGACTTTTGTTTGCGAAAACACTATTTTTTAACTTGAAATTTAAAAGTAATTAGTTTGGCCTAAAATTATTATAAGCTTGCTATGGAAATTTTGCAGCGATGACTTTTAAGTAAATATCAATAAACTTATTTGACTGTTACTGTAAACTTTGAGAAATGCTATACATGAAAATAAGTTTGTTTTTAAAGTATAAAATATTCCTATTTAAAATTAAAATATAGGTAGATTAGAAAGATTAAATGACTAATATGAAAGTATATTATTTTGTAAATGCATTAAAAATATCTATAAATTGTTATATTTTCTTTCAAATAAATATATTATTTTTCAAGTATTAGCTATTAGTTAATAAATCTTACATAAATAGTTTTGTTTCGTTTAAAATTCTAATAGTTTTACATAAATAATCATAAGACATTTCTTAAAGATCTTTTTTTTTTTTTTTTTTTTTTTTTTTTTTTTTACACTACTTGATTGTTAGATGATAAAATGCATGAAGAGTTTAAGTAATTACTTTTAGTTTTTCAGCTAAAAGTCATTTGAACTATTCACATTTATCAAATATTTAGTTCAAATATCTGTTTACTTAACAAATTTAATTACTTTAAAAGATTCCTTTCGCTAAACAAATGTCTTTTTCTTGAAATTAAAAAGTAATTAATTTAGCCTAAAGTTATTATGTGCTTGCTACGTAAGTTATTCACAGGTTCTTCTAAGTTTCAAAAATATGGACAAACCTGCTGATTATAACTGTAAAGTTCGAGAAATGCAAAGAACGAAACGAATTTAAAAATTAAAAGGAAAGAATATGTAAAGCAGAAAAAATGTTTGTTCCATACGTTTGAATCTTCAAAATCATCCGAGAAAAAAAAAAAAAAATAAATAAATAAAATAAAAAAAAACGAAAGTTGCCACATGACTAGAAATCGCCTCTATTTTGAACTTATTAAAATATAAGCTTGCGAGGTCATCTTCCTTATGAAATTGTATTGAATCGCCAAAACTTTCAATACGTATAAGTAATCTTGACACCATATTTGGTGTTTGGGGTACATTTTAGATTATTATACCAAGCTGCAAGTCATTCCGTCAAGCAGTTTAGGAATTGTTAAGATTTATAATTTTGAACTCCTAATGTTATATTCATTTGTAATATTTCCAAAACAGATGGCAATTTTAGAAGCATTATTTTAAATACTGCTTGGTAGAATAAACCATAAATTTAAATTCTCACTATATAAACTATAATTTGAAACTTATAATAAAATATTTGAAAATTCAAATTTTGCAGATCATATATTTTTTTTTCGATAATTTATATCGAATATATATTTATTTTGAAATTTACTTTTAAAAAAGGCAGTTGTAACATAAATTTATACACGAAATTATTTTCTGAAATCTTCAAACATGCGAATCCGAAATAACATTTAATTCCGTTGAGGAGATTTTGACTTATACTTAAAAATCTACCAGCATCGAAATCGTATTGTGGCGATTACTAATGAATTTATCACTAAGAATGTCAAATTTTAAAATTTCATAATTTCTAATCTACTTGCTAAATTACATTATATTTTTTTCTGAGAATATACTTTTCTGAGAAAGCAAAATGCAATATTAAAATATTGTTTCCACATTGAAAATTTTAGAGTTTTGTGTAATTTATGTATGAATACGGCCCTCTAAGCTTACTTATGAACATAAATTCTTAAAAATGCCTAAATTAAAGTCGAACGATTTTAACGTTACTTTCTGGGCAACTGAGTAATAAAAATGTATGGAAGGGTCTCTCTCTCTGCACTGTAAAAAAAATTCCGCAACGTTCCTGGGAAAAAATGGGCAGCTGAGTTGCCCATTATTTCCAAGAAACATTTCTTGAAAATGACTGGTACTTTACTGTATATGTTAAAAACTTTCTACAGAAATGCCAGTAAGTTTCCTGCGAAATACCAGGAATATTTCTGTTGACAGCAAAACATTACTGACATATTCAAGGCTTGAGTAGCACAAGAGCGAAAAATGTCCAGACGAGGGATCGAACCTGGATATTTGTCGTGCCGTGCCAATGCCTTACCTGTTAGGCTATCCGGACCGATACTTGGCTGACATAATTCACTCTGGATGTTCGTTCCCTTCATTATGACATTACTGACATTCCACAGCATGCGGGATCCGCAGACGATTTTTACATTTCCAGTTGACAATTTTCGCTTTATTATCATTATTTGTTAGAATGAAAAAATATTTTGAAATTGACATCAAAATTATTATTTATAATTTACACGAAAAAATAAATTTTCAGTTAAAATTCAATAAAGTAAATATATATGTGATATATTGTTTCTGAACTTTGCTTAAAATTTAAAAATATATAAATGTAAATAATAATTAGAAAAAAATTCTAGACATAAAATATTTTGGATTTTCGTCAGTGATTATGTTAGTTTACAAGTTAGATAAAATACATATAAATTTTCATGAAAAAAATACCTAAACGTAATTGTATATTTTTTCTGAAAAAAAAAAAATTCAAATTTGCAGCAATTCAAAGTGTCAAATATATGTCAAATTTAAATCAAATTGTAATAAAGTGTTAAAATATAAAATTAATTAAAAAAGAAAAAAAAAAGTCAAGAGGTAGCATCGAACCCGGGCCGTACGGGTGGCGTGCAAGCTTTCTGCGTCCACAGCACGAAAGTCACGTTGAGAGCTGCAAACTAATGGGTATTTGAAACGTATGCTAAAACTCGGCATCTAATTTCTGAAAATCTAAGGCCCATTTGAAGAAATCCTTTCACAAGAATAATTAGAGATAAGAACTCTAAAACATACTTTAAATTAATAAAAATAGGTGAGAATCATATTTGATTGTCCCCTGGTTAATGCAGATCCAAATAATAGGTATATTTTTTTTTACACAGTCTGCTCGTTAAAGATTTCACAGACAAGTACGAGAGATAATCTCTTAGTGATGTCACAGAGGTATTGTATTTTCATCTGAATTATCTTGACAATAGAGACGTAAAGGATTATGTCGTCTATTGATTTATTTGCATTCCATATTGATTTTTTTACATTCATTTAAGGAATTCGTTTTCGACACTCGCGCGCGAGCAACGGATTATAGGAAAAAAAAAATAATAAATGGCGGCCGCAGCGTTTTGCTGTTTCCAACTTTTGTTCAGGAACGTTTCAGATAAGAAAACCAGAATTTCACAGGAAAGAGCTAAATTATTCTGAAAACCTGATAAAAGGCGAAACATTCCTGGATTTTACATGGAAAGTTACCATTTTTTTTTACAGTGTGCACTTTTTTTTTTTTTTTTTTTTTTTTTTTTTGGCCAACTGTTCGCTGATTATATCAATGATTAAAACGAAAAGTTTCTCTAAAGTTTAGAGCCTACCTAGCTGACAACGTATGCTGTAAAAAAAGTAATATTTCTTTGTCTAGGAAGAAGGTTATGAATATACAATATAAACTCTTACGATTCACTCACAATTCAAAAATACGTCTCTTTATCTAGAGAAACTGCCAATTCTAATAGATTTCCGATATTTAAAGAAGCATTTCTAATAGAAAAAATATTTTGTTGCTAATAAATTTCAGTAATGTTTGCGACTCAAATCCAGTAGTAACACAAAATATCTTTTTAATCTATTACAATACATTCTAAAGTAGCATTCTAAAAACCACTATTTTGTGATGATATTAAGCTAAGAAAACTTATTAATAGACTGAAAAAATTACTCTTAAAAGTTTTTGTAAATTACGGTAACGCAAAAGATTTATTCGTTTGAGAAACGTTTCAATAAATAACGAAAATCTATTGGTGTCTGCAGTTTGTGAAAATAAGGAAATACTTTTTTCAATCGTGTTTAACACAGAAGAAATATTACTGAACCTCTCTCTATATCAAGAGATATTTCTAACAAATCCAACAAATAAGAGTGTCCAACAAATAAGAGTGAATTATGTCAGCCAGTTATCGTCCGGATAACCTAACAGGTAAGGCATTGGCACGACACGCCAAATATCCAGGTTCAATTCCTGGTCTGGACATTTTTCACTCTGTTGGAATAAACGTCAACTGTGCTATCCTCGAATATGAGATATTTCTATTTTTTTTTCTTTTAATATTGTGTTCAGAAAATCTGAAGACTTCAGAATGTGTTTCTCTTTATAAACATTTATTTTTGATAAATTATACAAATAAACGATGATAATTATGACTTTTTAAAAGACTGCAGTATGCGAAGTATTGGTTTAGTTTTGAGAATGATGACTGATAGAGAGCAGATGCCGGTGGATAGAAGGTATAAAAGTTACATTTTTAATAAGAAATATGTTTTACTCGGAATAAATTACACAGATTGGTACAATTGTGGTATTATAATGTGTAGTGTTTGTATAACTAAAATAAACGGTCAAGTGCGAGCATTATTCACGAACAGAGGGTTCCGTAGAATAAATATATGAATATGTAATTGAATTATTAAAAAAAAAAAGTTGCTAAAAGAATACTAAGACTTTGTAAAAAAAACTATACAACGTAGGGTTGGGTATAACTGTACATATTAGAAAAGTGTAAATGGGTATACCATGAAAGTTCAAAGAGATATGGAACCTAAATAATATCAAATATAGCTATTCGTATAACTCTTTTTTTCATATTATCCTAATATGTGTATGATGAACTTAATTCGGTACTGACAATAAAAGCAGTGCATAGTTAAACTTCATTTGGCATTTCATAAAACTAAATTCAGCGTCGTAATAACCTTTATTTCTACAGTGTAGCTAAAAGAGAACTTTTGTTCAAAGTTTAAATTTGGCATTGTGCTAAGCGCGCTTCGAATCGAGGTCTCAATGTTGCAACGCCGCCTTGGTCAGTGCGGCGTTTTCTCAGATATGTGTTTAATTAACTTTTAAAGTCACCCGAGGCGTATTGAGAGATACAATCAATGCAAACTATAGCGAATCCCACAGTATTTATGCGATTCATTCTAATTAAATCTTTCGAGGGCGATGCCCTTAAAAAACGGACACCTAATTTTAATTCCAAAACAGACAAACCTCACCAAGAATATTTAATTAAAATTTTCCTTTTATCATGCACGTGAAAGTAAGCAAGTTTGCATTTTCTAATAAATTCGTTTATAAATTCGGTTGTCAGTTCATTATTTCATAAGTTTATAAATACAATTACTCCGTGCCGGATAGGAAGTGGTCGCAGGACTCTTAAAGCTTCAAAATTTAAGACATTTTAATTTTTTTAGACGTTAAACTCTTATTTTTTCTGAATATTTTCATATAATTGTTTCCTTGAAATTCCCATTAGAACAGAAGTTTTGGCTTTTAGAATTATACAATAATAAATTAGAATTATACAATAATAATTCTCAATAGCTGAAGCGGCGTTTCCGAAACTTTAAAGTCATTATTTTCCAAATGGCATTTTTGGGGCATAACGCGCAGGATACCTCAAAAACTTCTGAATATTTTTTCATGAAAATTTCAAAACAGATATTTCATATTAGTCTGTATAAGCTGAACCTAAAATTTCCTTTTTGTTGTTCAAAAAAAAAAAAAATTTAAGTGATGTTACTGTTGAAATTTTCAAAATTTTGTATTTGCTAAATGCAACATTGCATTAAAAATATAAAAATGCTTTAAATACAAATTTATTTAAGTTCAGGGAAATTATTACAATCTGAAGTATAAGTAAGCACCAAAATTTTCATTCTAGTTGCAATATTTATTTTGTAATCCTGCGCGTAAACTGTTACGCCAATTTTTTGTTCGACAAATATCTAACAGTTTCGAACCCCCTATAAGTACTAATTCTGTATCTTGCAATTTTTTAAATAGATGAAACGAAAGAACATACTTATATCTTTCATCCGAATTAAAATTGTGTTTTAAAATCATATACATTTTAAGACATTAAATGTTGAAAATGGTCTTTTTTTTTCATTTTTTCCACTTTTTAGAGTCCCGAGACCCCTTAAATTAGTATGTTTTTAACTATTTGACGTTTATTGCTTTTATACTGTTACTGGAAATTACATTATACATATATGTCATTAAAAGTTGTTAACTAGGCATAGAGTACGCCGCCCCTGTCCTTGTGTATGCCCAAACTGACCGTACCTTTAAGGGTTAATATCTCGGCTAATTACGTGTGATTTTTTTCGAAAATCATTATCAAAAATGCTTTTATTCTTCTGCAACTATAGGTATATTGAGCGATGCTCAACAATTTTTCTTAATGCCCGTAAATCGAAATTTGTGTATAACAGAATAATGCTAATTACTCAAAAACTATGTAACCTAGGGTAATCGCTATAATTTTCCGGCAAGGTTTATATTAACGTCTACTACATCTAATTTTTTCATAATTTTAGTTTCAGTAGATTCGAAATTAGATGTGGGGGAACATATTTTTGCGCTACATTTTCAACAATATCTTTGAAATTGTAATACCTAAAATTAAAAGGAATGTATTTTTGAGTTCAGCGTTACAAAAGCTTTCACAGGATACCCCACATGATATACAAAGAAAATATTTTTTTTTCAAGTAACATAATTAGCCCCTCTACTTTTTTTACTAAATATATTTATGAATGTTTATTAATCTGAAAATATGTGGGTCAATGTTCTTTATTACTTCCCTGAATTTGAACTTTGCACGTACCATAGTTTACGAGTAAAATGGCTGTGACAGACAGACAAACAGACGCGTGGACAGACACAGGAGTGATCTTATAATGGTTCCGTTTTTACTTTTTAAGTACGGAACCCTAAAAAGAAACGAAAATCAGTGAAAATATCAGTATTTTATATTTCCCAGACCATTTGTGTATTTGGATAATTTTGTCTCCTTCACTTCTCGTGGAAAAGAGTAGGATGTACATTTAAAGTGAAGAAGAATTACTAGTAAGAAATCATTTACGTAGTTTTTAAATTAAGAAAATTATCTAAACGCTTTCCCTTTTGATTCATTAAGTTGCTTCTTGTTCAATTTGTTTTCTGGATTACCAGTTATGCTTCTTGTTCATTTTATTATAATTTGATTCGCTGAGGCTGTTTAAATGATGTTTCAGGATGCTGAAATATATCAATATGGTTGGCTACCAATTACTGTGAAGTCGAAGACATATAAAGTAAAGATTGTTGAACATCGTCCGTAGAACAGCACTTTATATTTATTCCCGTAACTCTCAGATGAGGTTCACTCATTTGAAATTTTGAAATTCAATTATTTCAGTATCTTCATGTTAATTTGTTTTCTTTATCTAGATTAACATTTATGACCATTGTTGGACTTCTTTTTTCCTCATTTAGATTGCGTTAACCGTCCGGGTGACACCTTAGATAAATATCAGCAGGATTGAGATTCGATTTCTTAGAAGTTGAAGCAGTGTAATGTGAAGTGTTATGGATAATGCTAATAGCACTTATAGGAGAAGAAACGTTTTTCGAGATCTTAATCTGTATGAAAATTTATTAATATTATTATGAATAGAAATATAATGGTTAGTAATACAGGGTGTTCGCATGAAACCTAACTGATTTCAAAGGGTAATTGCACGGAAACTATGAGTCCTAGAGATTTGCCATTTATGGTCTCATGAATAGCAACACAGCAAGTGTACTTCAAAATGCAAAAATTGCAAAATTATTTGATACTGTTCGTGATGCTTGTGATCTCTGCCACAAAATTTCGGAAACCATCGATTCAAATATACCTGACATACTGCGAACACGTGGATTGTGATGGAATATCGAGAGTACATTCTGAGAGCTACAAACGGAATCCATATCAAAGTGCATATATAGATAAAATGTAACTTTTTCAAATTCTTAAAACAAATAAACGTTTGCAGCAAACAAAAACGTGTTGTCATGACATATTTAATAATGCATACAACAAAAAGTAACTTTTTCGGAAAAAAAAATGCCGCAAAATAACTTGTGTTTCTCTTCATGATATCACAAACCGCAAATCTCTTGTACTCATACTTTTCTTACAATTAACATTTGATGTCAATGTGGTTTCATGTGGTCTCCCTACATATGCAGTCATAAATTATTTTGTAAATCGCACGCTTTTAAATGAATGTATGTCAGATTGTTTGAATCACAAAACAATATTTTTGCATCTGAATGATCATATGTCATTTTTTGTTTGTTTGTTTTGAATATTTCATAAGTGTCAAAATTTTCTTCAAAATTTATTTCAATAGTTAATTTTGATACATTAGGGGGGTGCGGGACAGAAAATTCTTTAAAAAAGCATTTTGTTTTCATATCCTTAAATAAAATTAGATATTTTTTAAACAACGCAAACCACATGCTTTTATCCTGATCACTTTTGGAGACATAACATTTCGTGTCTCGTGATGTCGGGAGAATATTTACAAAACCTACTCAATTCAGATTGAACACTGTTATTTCTCATTATATTTTTCTGGTATGAAATGTTGAATATTTTGAAACACATAGTTTTGTTATTATCTTCATTAGAAACAAAAGTATCCTAATCTGTATTATAATGGGCAGACGTGTCCCTGCGTAACGCTGACGTCATTTTGTCGGTGGCAGCACCAAACGATTAAATTTAAATTTTACTATAATTGTTTTAAACTTCTAAACATCGCACATTTTAAAATTTTACACCGTCAAATGGGGGGGAAATGTAATTTCAAACGATATTTGTTTGAAAACTGTATCGCGATTTGGTTTAACTATATATCTTTATTTGCTAAATTGTCATTGTTTTTAAAATAATTTCTAGGCAGGATTTTTTTAATCCGTATGTTTCGTGTGCAGACGATTGCACAAGATAAATCCGTTTGTACCTAAATTAATACAAATAGCTCAGCTTTTATTTTCAGGTTATATCGTCGGTACCATGTCAGAATATTCAATGTGAAAACAGTGGGGTACTTTTTTTTAAATTCAGGCTTCTTGATTTACACCACTTTTTTGAAATAGTAAAATTCGCCTTATTTAAACTTATTTAATGACATATGAATTAAGGCGAAAATAAAGGAATTTTAGCATTACAGAAAAGAGGTGCTAATCAAGAAATCTGAATTTAAAAAATGTAGCCCGCTGTTTTCACATTGGATATTTTGATATGGTACCGACGATATGGCACACAGTGAAATAATTGACCCGAAATCCTGGCCAAAAATGTTTTTCTATGTAAATATAGTCCGCTTGCCTTAAAATTCATAGATGTTATTGGGTATCACTATGGCATGTTTGGTATTGTAAATGAAGCCTATAGCATTTACGGTTCATTTACAGAGAGAATCAAAGGAACCCCTTAATTTATGGACTATGGGGGGGAAAAACGTTTGCTCTGTATTTTAATGACATCACACTATTTTAAAAGTACTGACATTTATATACATCACTAAGTAACTGAGGAGTGGAAGAAATATTAGTAGCTCGAAAAACAATAGCATTGAAGTGCTGAAGTGCTGTAAAAGTGCTGAACTTAATTACCTCAAAGCTATTGCTGTTGATCGTGGTTATTCCTCTAATATAATTTATTCTATTTATAAAGAAATTGACTAAATCTGTTCATTCTAAAAAGCATTCTAATTTCAACTCTAATACTTCAGTTGTGTTACCATTTTTTTCCCTAAAAGCAGTCAGGAAGTTGCTAAAATCTTAAGAAGGTTTGATTTTAATGTTATTTTTTCTCCTGTTAATAAAATCCCTTTTTCAAATCACAAACACCCCGTTAATCGGCTAGATAACTGGGATATTTACCAAATCTCTTGCCAGTGTGGCCTTTCTTATATTGGCCAGACTAAACGTGCTCTTAGATTTCGGTTAAAAGAGCATGAAGTTTATGTTAAAAATCAGGAGCTTAAATTTCTTCTATTGCCCAACATTCTTGGTTTTCTCAACATAGGTTCGATTTTTCCTCAGCCATCATTATCCATAAATGTTCTACTAACCTTGATCTTCATTTTTGGGAAGCTTACCACATCATTAAAAGTTCTCACTCTCACAAAAGCTTTATTTGCTATTTTTATAGATTTGTAGATTTATATCTTATTTTTATGTACAGTGTGCAGATAAAATTTTAGTAAACATACAGATTTCTGTACTTGTACATCTGTAGAATTACAGATTTTTTTTTTTTTTGCAATGTAAGTCTACAGAAAACGTAAAATGCTACCTTGCTGAAGATCGTATTAACTGTAATGGTGATTAAATTAAAATAATAAAATTTTGTAAAAAATCACCATAAAATAAAAACAATACATAGGACGCGTTTCGAGCTAAAAAATATAACAGCTCGTCATCAGCTACAGTAAACACGTGTCCGTAAGTGGGCAAGGTTTTTTGACCTTGTCCACTTACGGACACGTGTTTACTGTAGCTGATGACGAGGTGTTATATTTTTAGCTCGAATCGCGTCCTATGTATTGTTTTTATTTTATGGTTATTTTTTACAAAGTTTTTTTTTATTTTAATTGTTTCATATCGCCAGTTTAAGGTGCTGTTTCGTTTTAATGGTGATACTTGATCATATTGTGGAGCTTTTTGCATAGTTTCAGTATGGTGCACTTTTAAATACTTCGATACTCAAACTAATTCAGACAGCAAGAATTGATAAATGGTAATAAATACATAAACGTAAGATAATGATTATATTTTACAAAAAACATTTATTACGTAATCTTGCTTTCTACATATTATGCTAATCCATATTTGGTTCTCGGACAAATTGCAGGTCGATATGAGCCTCTTCTTTATCTAAAACTTATATATATATATATATATATATATATATATATATATATATATGCTATTAGAAATTCGGGTAGTTCAAGCATTTCTTTTTGCAAGTAAAACAAAATATATTAATGCTTAGTAATTAATCCACAGTCATTTAATGAGATCTAAATATTGAACAAAACCACAATTTATTAAGCATTTTCGTTTCGCACTCATGATTCATATACAAATTGGGGTCTTTTAAGATATTTATATGTTTTAACAACTAATTGAATGTTCAATAAACATTTTTTTGTTCCAAAATACATGCTGATATATATTTTTACTTTTAAACTCTATCAAAATTAGTTATGTCACGCTATAATAAGTAAAAATATTAATGAATACAATTTTTTTTAATATCCATTTGAAAAAGTAAATTTTATACTCAAATACGGAAATCTAACTACGTGTTTCTAAAAGGAAAAACTAATCAATCTAGAAAATATTTCGCTTAGACTGACAAATCATATATTTTACATTTATGGAGAGTAACTCCGCATGAAATAGTTTGGAATGAAATTTCATTATTGAAAAAAAAAAAAAAAATGCGCAGCAGAAACTTTTAATAAGATTCCCATAAATCGCACATGTCTAGCCAAGTGAAATGACACATTCATCTCACTTCATGGCTTATCCATATACAAATTGGGGTCTTTTATGATATTTATAAGTTTTTGACAACTAATTTAATGTTAAAATAATATTATTTTTCCCAAAATGCATGCTGTATATATTTTTACTTTTAAAGTGTATAAAATTTAGTGATATGGTAGTATAATAAGTAAAAATATCAATTCAAATATATATTTTTTTAAATATCCATTTAAAAAAGTAAATTTTATACTCAAATACGGAAATCTAACTAAGTGTTTCTAAAAGAAAAAAAAAACTAATTAATCTAGAAATATTTCACTTAGACTGACAAAGCGTATATTTTACATTTACTGCACTGTTAAAAATTTGCAGCATTCTATCACACTGTAAGAAAAATCCGACCAATTTTCCTGTAAGAATCGGAAAAAATAGTTGCCCTTATCGTACCGGAAAATTTTCCGACCCAGCTCGGAATGAAATACGTAAAGAAAGGAAAAAAGTCAATAAAACGATATTTTACGGATTTTATTCCGATTTTATTCCTAGCTGGGTCGGAAATTTTTCCTGTACGATAAGGGCAACTATTTTTCCGAATCCTACAGGAAAACTGGTCGTATTTTTTTACAGTGCAGTCATTCGATCGTTTTTTGAAAAAACGGTTTCTTAGCCGTAAATTAACTATATTCTGACCATAAAATAGCCAATAATAAGGTCAGAATAGTGTTAAATTACAGTTGTGTATTTTAAGTACAGTTGTGTTTTACAGTTGTGTGTGTACAGTTGTGTGTGTTTTCGATAAAAACGGTCAAATGACTGACCAGAATGCTGCAAATTTTTAACAGTGTGAGAATAAATCCGCATGAAATAGTTTGGAATGCAAAATTCATTATCTTAAAAAAATGTGTGGCAGATTCCATTTAAAAAGATTACCATAAATTGCACATGTCTAGCCAAGTGAGATGACACATTCATCACCCTTAATGGCTTGTTTTGATGTTTCTTTGGGGTATTTTATGATAGTTATTAGTTTTTGACAACTAATTGAGTGTTCAATAAATATTATCCTTCTCCAAAATACATGATTATATATATTTTTATTTCTAACTGTATCAAAATTAGTTATATCACGCTATAATAAGTAAAAATATTAATGCATTAATATTTTTTAATCTCCATTTTCAAAAGTAAATTGTATACTCCAATACGGAAATCTAACTAAGTGTTTCAAGAAAAACAAAGCAATCTAGAAAATATTTCACATAGCCTGGCAAACCATATATTTTACATTTACTGACAGTAAATCAGCATGAAATAGTTTGGAATGCAAATTTCATTATCGCAAAAAAAGAATATGTGTGGTAGATTCCATTTAAAAAGATTACCATAAATCGCACATGTCTAGCCAAGTGAAATGACACATTCATCTCCCTTAATGGCTTCTTTTGATTTTTCATTGGGATATTTTATTATATTTATGTTTTTGACAACTAATTGAGTGTTCAATAAATATTATTTTTTTTCAAAATATAGGCTGATATATATTTTTACTTCTAAACTGTATCAAAATTATTTATATTATGCTATAATAAGTAAAAATATTAATGCAAATATATATTTTTTTAAATATCCATATAAAAAAGTAAATTTTATACCCAAATACGGAAATCTAACTAACTGTTTCTAAAAGAAAAAAACTAATCAATCTAGAAAATATTTCGCTTAGACTGACAAAGCATATATTTTACATTTACTGAGAGTAAATCCGCATGAAATAGTTTGGAATGCAAAATTCATTATCTTAAAAAAAAATGTGTGGCAGATTCCATTTAAAAAGATTCCCATAAATCGCACAAGTCTAGCCAAGTGAAATGACACATTCATCTCCCTTAATGGCTTCTTTCATATGAAGCAAAGTAGGAAAAGTATGAATACATTTTCGGAGAAAAATATGTTTGTTTTTTTATATATAAAACAATTTTTCAATGTAAAACCCTTTACGTGAAAAATCTTCCCCAATTTATTTATTTTTCGTTACTTTTGATACGTCCGACTTATTTTATTTATTTTTATTTCCGTATAAAATGAAGAAAAAAAACCAGATTTACATCAAGGAGTCGGAATGTTTTTCTTCATTCAACAATATATATTTGCATTTTCATGTTTATAAGAAAATTAAACTGTGGATTGAAAATGCGTTTGGTATTTTGAATCTAAAAGAATGATTGACAATAAATTTTTTGTTCTACATAAAGAAAGAATATTTGAAATGTCAAGGAATCGGAAGTGAATGAAAGTTTGAAAATATTAAAAATAAATAAAACATGTTTTTATGCATTATGAAACTTCTGTCACATAAGATTATTTCTCTTTGAGAGATCCTGCAATTTCTTATTTGTGCAAGCTATACATAAAGAAAAAAATGTAACATTTCATGTATAATATACATTTTATAGATGTGGATGCGAATATTTTCATTACTATAAAACCTTTAATGTCTTTATTACTAGTTCTCATTGTTAATAGCATCATTGTGTATAGACACGCTTAAAGATGCAGTTTTAAAATGTAAATTCTGGGGTACACGACATTTCGGTCCCGACACTTCGGTCCCGCCATTTCGGTCCCGCCGTTTCGGTCCCGAGACATTTCGGTCCCTGGCCATTTCGGTCCCGAGACATTTCGGTCCCTGGCCATTTCGGTCCCGAGACATTTCGGTCCCTGGCCATTTCGGTCCCAAGACATTTCGGTCCCTGGCCATTTCGGTCCGGAGACATTTCGGTCCCTGGCCATTTCGGTCCTTAGCCATTTCGGTCCCTTGTCATTTCGGTGCCCACCACCTTATAGCTCGTATTCTAATTGTCGTGGGCCGCCAAACGCTGTAATTTAAACATTATTTGGGACCTTTTTAAATTTTTTAACACCCCCCCCCCCCCCCACCAAAAAAAAAAAAGCTGAATATAACAGTCCGATAAATTTAAA
The DNA here is from genome assembly GCA_963932465.1 of Maratus speciosus. Taxonomy (NCBI): domain Eukaryota; kingdom Metazoa; phylum Arthropoda; class Arachnida; order Araneae; family Salticidae; genus Maratus; species Maratus speciosus. The sequence goes on along the minus strand of OZ010789.1, from coordinate 588,263,687 downwards.
CTTTTATAACTCGTGATAATGAAATCACAGCGAGCTGAAAATTTGTTTGATTGAATAATGTGATATAATTTTACAGGGGACATTGTCTTTTTATTATTATTTAACAAAATGGATTTTTAAGCTTTATTATTAGTTATTAATATTAGGTATTTTATATATACTATAAACTGCCATAGATGATTTTTTGGTTGTTTTCATACGTTTTTTAGAACCTTTAAATTATCATCATTAATTAAATAATTTAAAAAACTGTTCTTATTTTTTCTCCTTCTTACAATTAGATTAATAATAAATGTCTTCAATAATTCAATTGGACACTTATAAGCTATTGTAGGTAAATATTTCCTCAAATCATTCTTCTACATCCTCTCCTTTAATAATTCAGAAATGAGATATATTTATTGAAGCAAAAATATTTAATTTTTCTTATTACTTTTATAATACAAAGTTATAATTTTGTTTTCATAAGTTACTTTACCATTATAAACATTGGCAAAACAATAGTGATTTGGTAATTAGGTGTGCCAGGAAAAATATTTTGTTGTCAGAAAACTCCACCCACCGCTTGATTTTTTTAAAAATAATTATTGGTTGCATTTTTAACAGTCTTCTCACCCATTGCAGACGATTTTTGTGAGCTAATTTTATTCAAACTGGGCCTATTTCTTTGTAGTAAGATGATTATTTTTTATTTTATGTAATAGTGTAAGTATTATTTTAATTAATTTTATTTTCAATTTTTAACTGACAAGTCTAGGGTTTTTAGGTGCGTTCGTAATTATATAAATACGTAGCACCTATAGTCGTCGTTCAGTCCGTCCGTCTGCCCGTCTGTCTGTCCGCATATAACAGAGCAAAAACAACCCAACCGAATGGTCTGATATTTTAAATATATGATTGTTGCATAATTTTGTCAAGCCATTTCAAATTTTATAGATATCGGATGCATAGTTTAATTACAGGGACTGTCAAAAGTTTTTCTTTACATTGCGGCCAATGGGAAAAAATTATTGCAAGTGCATTTTAATGATGTTACAGCCATCCGAGTGGTCTGAAATTTTAAATATATAATTGTTACAAAATTTTGTCGAGCCATTTGAAATTTTATGAAAATCGGTGTATAGTTTAATTACAGAGACAGTCAAAAGTTTTGCGTTACATTACGGGGAATGGGAAAAAATTATTGCAAGTGCATTTTAATGATGTCACAGGCTATGCACTCATGAAGTACAAAAAGAAATACATACATTCAGTACAATATGGGGTGCAAAAAATAATTATAAAACTAGTTATATTACGAACGCACCTCATTTGCCACGTTTGACGAGCAATTTCCAACTTGTTTGTATTTGTCGTTTATTTATTGATTTTTAATATTACCCTTTTCCTCCCACTTTCCCAGAAAAGAATTAATAATTTTTTATTTTAGTTTTATTATTAATTATATTAATAGTTTTAAATTTCGGTGACTTTAAATATAAAATAAATAAACATGTAAAAGATAAATTTCAGTTTATAACTACTATATGATAAATTGAATATAAAATGTATTATGTATTGAGTTTATTTTAAAGTAAAAAAATGTAATGTATATTAATAATGTTATTAATTTAATAAATTAAGGATACATTAAATAAAAAATATATTTAATAAAATATTAATTTAATTTTTATACTAAAATTCCTAACTTTTTTGAGAATTAATTAATAGCAATTATTAGTAGCAATTATTAATAGCACTTAAAGTTTTTATTCAAAAGTTTTAATTTATAATTTCCAAAAATTAATATAGGAATTTTTTGAAAAATCGGCCAAAAACATAAAGTCTAAGTAATAATTAATTAATTAATTAAACATAATAATAATAATAATAATAATAATAATGCAACATTGTACAAATACGTAAAAATACCTCTTAACAGTGTTAGGTGATATTATGCAGATTTTAATTTTTTAAGTACAGTTATAATTTACAATTCGCAAAAAGTAAGAAAATATTAATTAATTATAATTAAAGAGCAAAAATAATATTATAAGCTAACTAATAAATGAATAAACAACATGTTTATCTTCAGAAACCTTATCACTTTTATACATCCTAATAAAGTTAATAACGTTATAATAACCGAAAATTAAAAAAATATATATTTGCATTTACCCTATAAAAACTATTATATAGTTCATGTAATAGTTTTTAAACAAGCAATTGATAAATTAGTTATCTAAACAATTAATAATTAAAATAATTTTGAATTGATAAATACGTTTAATAAAAACAATTTAATTTTTGATTTTTTTTTTACTTAACAATATAACTATGAGTGTTTTCAACTTGTCGTGCAAGTTAAATTCATGCTGTATCAAATTTATTGCAAACTAACGGCAAACAAGTAATCAAAAATACTGCAAACTTACTGCAAAGTAGTAATCCTTCCATATCACACTATAAGTTTAACCCCTTCGAAGGGGTCAGTAGACCTGATCAGGTCTATTGATGCGAAAGCGCCGTCAGAAGGCGCATGCATAGGTTTTATCACCATAAACAAGTTTAGGTAATATTTGTACTTTTCATTTCGAGCATTTTTTGGTATTTAATAAGTATAGCGTTTAGAAAAAACGGTGCCTACCGAATAAAATTTCTGCAATTTCTGCGTATGTGCTGATTCTCATTGTTGTTGAGTCTCTCAACAGAGAGATATTTTGCTTTCGTCACTTTCGTGAATTAAAGACAGTCTTGCCATCAGTTTCACAACAAACTACTCATGCAAGTGGGTGATGGTATACCTTGCGGGAGGTTTGCTGCGAATTTCTCAATTCAAATTTGTCACGGCAAGATAACATCAGAAAAAATCAAACTTTCTGCTAATGTTCATGCTATCTGGGTTACCTCAAAAATTTCCATGGGGAGCGCGGCGGATCGCATGAACGGCTCATGCGATTGACACTTATGTGAAATCATTATCCAATATCTATTACAGCACAAATTCTTAATTCAATGGCAAGAAATTAAACATGAAAATTGCTGTTTTACACTTAACCACTTGGCCCTAACTTTATTGTAGGCAAATGTTATGTAATATGAAACTTGATTTATCCGATTCGCTGCCAAAACTAAGAATTTTCAAATTTTTTGTTGAAGGTCGTTTGCCAGCACAAATTCAGAAAGATAAATTTCGCTTTACTAATACAGCGAAATTTCTGCCAATAAATGAGGCTTTTTTTTTTTAATTCTAAAATAGTGGTGACAAAGTAATCAATAAATTAAAGCCACGAGTATACTCGTGAATGACAGCGAATGGGTTAATTAAATTTAACTCTTCAGTATGCGCTCAGCTTTTTGCATCATAAGTGAATCTTTTTCACTGGTAAATATTAATGTAACTTGAATGTATTATTAGTTGCAGTTATAGAGATTGGCCTTATATTTTTTATCCATGCTTTTTTTTTTAAATTAAGAAATTAAATAAGGATATACCTAAATACTTAAAGTTACTCGAAATACTACTATCATATATACACAGTCAAGACAAGATTCCAAGCACTGGTAAAAAGCTCCATTTTAGACAGGCTTCCATGTAAAGAAGTGTAATTAATTATACTTCTAAGATACACTACCTCAATAAGATCTATTGTTCGTTTCGCAGGGATTCTGAATCTCTTCCGTTTGAGACAGGATTCCGTTATAGAACGATTCCGCTTTCACAGGTTTCACTATGCTTCACTAAAGAAGGGTGAATATCCCCTTTTCAGACAGGTTTTCAGCAAACTTAATTGTATCGCAATTCATATTAAGACCATGTAACGCTTACGTTAAAGACAGGATTCTGTTATAGACAATTACTATTTTGACAAGTTTTATTCTATTCATATGATATAAATAAGTATATTTATATAAATACACAAAACTTTTAAAAATGGAACCTGCCTATAACGGAGTTCCCGCGAGTAGAATAATTCTTCTAGCTGGATCTTTATTTAGCATAATCAAATGGGGGAAGCCAGGACATCTACACTTGACAGATATATATATACATGCATAATATTCTTTTGAATGAATAATATATAGATATCAGGAAAAGCCAAATATGTTTTCTAAATTTCCAAGTTTCTTCATTGTGATATATTTATAATATTTCTTAATTTAAAATGAAATTTTACGTAAAAGTGATTCACTATACATTACTATTTTGAGATTTTATGTTATTTTTTTTGTATTTTCATTTTTATTTTTTATTTGTCGTATTAAAACATGTAGGCTTCTTTAATTCTAAGTATATAAGTCAAATAAATAACAAAGAAATATTTGAAATACAGAATTAATTTTAAATACGAAAAGAATATTTTATGACAATAGAAATTTTAAAATTTTGATTTATGTTTATTGTGCTCGTAGTTTTTGAATGTAATAAGCATATAAAAGTCTTAAATATATTAAAAAGGATTTGTAATTGTTGCAAACCACCTCACCGTCGACAGGTATGGGGAAAAAGTGCTTTTATCCCAGAGTTATCTCGGGGCAAACGGTGAAGTGGTTCAAAATTAAAAATATTTTTAAACTTGTCATTCGACACCGGTAGAAATAGCGGTAATATTATTGTTACATGCAAAAAGATTAATGCAAACTTTTAAATAGTTTTTCAAAAAATAGTAAATTAAAATAATTATTAAAATAAAATAGAAATTTCTAGTCTGTTCCGGTGCAGAATTTAAAAAATAATGTGTCTTTATCACAATTCCATGTTAAGAACCCCCTTTTTAAAAAATATGTAAAATGCAATACATTTAAAATTGATGCGCCGTTAAATAATAGGATAAAATAAAGATTTGTAAAAATATTTGCAGATTTTTTCATTATTAATCACATAGTGTGCAAATTATATACAATTGAATATGTGCATTTTGGCATGGGCATTTGCATATGAAAATTAAAGCTCGACTTATAAATATTTTTAAATTGTCTGGACTTTATATTTATGATAGACTAAAATATGAGGAGCTTCTATAAAGAATCCACAGAACTCTCTCTTCCCCCACTCCTGAAAACGATTACTTCTACCATATAAAATTTGCATGGGGTGCTACAATTTGATTGCGAGTTATAAGTGTTTGCGGTTTTCGGGCCCTTATATTCGGTTATACTAAAATTTCAAGGGTTCAGTTAAAAAATCTTATAATGTACCTCCTTTTTTAAAGATTACGTTTACCATACAAAATATGAGTGTGATTACGATAATTACAGAGAGAGTTATAAATGTTTTAATTTATCAGGACCTTATACTTAAGATACACTAAAATATATAAAAAGTCAACAGAGCCCCCCCGCCCTGGCCTTATAAAACGATTATAATTATCATAGGAAATTTGTGTGGGCTGCGACAATTTTGATGTGTGTTATAAGTGTTTGCGTTTTCGAGTCCTTATATTCGAGTTATACTAAAATTTAGGGAGTTCAGTTAAAAAATTTGATAAATGTCCCTCCTTTTATAAAGATTACCATACAAAATATGAGTGTTTTGCGATAATTATAGATCGAGTTATAAATTTCTTAATTTATCAGACCATTATACTTATGACACACTAAAATATAGAAAATGTCAATCCCCCCCCCCCTTGTTTTTTAAAATGATTACCATACGAAATTTGTGTGTGTTTACTAAAATTTTAAGGCCTTTATTTAAAAAACTCTACAATGTCCCCTATAAAATTGTTACCTATTTCAAGTGCACAAAATTTCAGCTTGCTGGAGAAGGGACCGAAATATCTCGGGACCGAAATGTCTTGGGACTCAATTGTCTCTGGATCGAAATGTCTTGGGACTGAATTGTCTCGGGACCGAAATGTCTTGGGACCGAAATGTCTTGGGACCGAAATGTCTCGGGACCGAAATGTCTCGGGACCGAAATGTCTTGGGACCGAAATGTCTTAGGACCGAAATGTCTTGGGACCGAAATGTCTCGGGACCAAATTGTCTCGGGACCGAAATGTCTTGGGACCGAAATGGCTCGGGACCGAAATGTCTTGGGACCGAATTGTCTCGGGACCGAAATGTCTTGGGACCGAAGTGTCTCAGGACCGAAATGTCTTGGGACCGAAACGGCGGGACCGAAATGGCGGGACCGAAGTGTCGGGACCGAAACGTCCTGCTTCCTAAATTCTGTGCCATACTTTTATAATTAACTTCTACTCTCTACTTATTAATGTCCCTTCTATGGTAATTTTCAAAGCATCATACATCCCATTACAATTTGCATCATGTAATTACAATAAATAAATAGCTAACATTTTTCTAATGTATGACAACTGTATAATAGCACTGAGGCAATATGTATATAATAAACTTGTATTGAATTATTGATTTTATTGACGAATGAATCAAATCAAAACGTTTTGCCTATATTCGTACATTTTCAACGAATGCATTCTCTGCTGAAAGATTGCTTCAATACATTTGCAATAAAACAGTTACAATCTTTAAAGTCAAATAAGTAATTTTCTATTCATATCTGTTATCTTCAGAATATTTTTTAACATATATTTATCATTACATAAATAAATAGAAGAAAATTTCATCAGTACTGAACATGCTAATGCATTATTTGCATTACCACATGCATATTTAAACGAGTAAGAAAAATCATGCGTTAAGCATAGATTATGAAACACTTTCCAACACTTCCTGAATGCCTTATCAAAACTTCGTTTTTTAGACAAATAAGGTATATAACAGAACTAAGTAACCATTTTAAGAAAACGCATAAAACATTTGAAAAACTGATTTCAGCAGTTACCATCCATAGCAAATATGTATTCAAATTCTTTTGAACAGCTCTGTATTTGATCTGTACGTTGATATATATGCTATATAATGGGGAAATTTAGTTTAGCAAGAAAACGAATAACAGGTTGAAATTTCTCTTTCAGCAATTTATACTAATAGATGGATACATACTTGTATACTTTTGTACAACCCTATAGTTAACCCAGTACCTTTATTACACGCCAGAGATTTAGCTGAAGTTTAATTCAAAGCAAAACACTCATAAAACTACTGGAATCACATTTCCAGAAATTATCATTTATGGACGGCCATGTATCCAATTCTTTGCGTGGCCCTGTATATAATTTTATCTATGTTATACAAACATTTCTTAGTAAACAAAATGCAGTTCAGTGTAAAAATGCATAACTCATTTAAAAACCACATTGAAGCAATTTACAATCATACACAGTAACCATTACGAATTCTTTTGCGTAGCCCTGTATATGAATTACAGCATTTATACACACCGTATACAATGCATAAATATAGTGAACAAAATTAAATATGCATTACACAATTAAATATGCATTTCCAGCAATCATCGCTACCGTACAGTACTTCGGATACAATATAGTATCTGAAATCTTTTGTGTATCCCTGTTAATGCTATGCACTTCATATTACACATGAAATAAGTTATAGTAAACCTCAACGACGTATATCATTTTCATTATACATGAAATAATTTAACATAATTAAAATACGCCGGAAAAAATTCCCTCCACCCGTATATCATTATGTAACGGAATTCTTTTATGTGGCTCTGTAAATTATTATATTTATTCTTTGCACTGCATATTCTACGGAATGCATATTTTAGTGCACTTGATAAATGCATATCCATTTTATTATGTTTGAAAGCATGTAACATCATTAAAAATCATTTTAATTTTTCCCATAGGCCGTAATGTAATGGAAAACTTTTGGCTGTCCCTGCAAATGAACTAAACGTGCTACAAACTTAATTTGCAATAGGGTTCGTGCTATGGTAGAGGTCACTAACATCCGAAAATTTCAGAACGACCCGAGTATATTTACGGGAGTTAGAGCGCGTACAGAGGGAGTGACGGCTATACGGACAGACGGACAGACAAAAGGATGCATAAACACTTTTCAACTTTGTTGGAAAGTGTTAAAAAGCCTTTTATATTACTACCAGAAAAGGTTATTTAAAATTTAATTAATGTTTAATTAAAGTAGAAATTTATAAATTCCACTTTGACTAATTTTATACCTTCAACGAATGTTTAAACGCAACGGAAATTTGTTTTCATTTCCTTAAGCTTTAAATATTTTAGTAGGGAATTTAAGATTAGGTACTACAGTTTTATTTTTTAAAAATATTTAAATGGATTTTGTAAGAAAAGTTTTGCTTCTGAGGTGACATAGGAATATAACTTGTAATGCAAATATAAAAGACGACCCTTAAATTGTTAAAAACAAAGGAATATATTTTTTCTCTTATATTAAAAATGTAAGGATTATTATTTACAAAATAAACTATTTTTTTTTTTTTAATAACATAAAATATGTTATAATACAGTAGTTTATGAGTAGTTAAGGCGGTCATTATAACCAATATTATCGAAATAAATAAGAAGAATGTTGCATGATTCATGGTTTTTTAAATAGCAAATGTATTTATTGCTTATCTGATATTAAACACGAACAAAAAATATGTGTGTGTGTGTGAAAATTTTATCTTAAAAACGGCTCTGACGATTTTAATTAAATTTTGTATCCTACTATTTTTGAGCATGAACAAGTCAATTGGCTAGGTCACATGTTCGAGAAAATTTAATTAATGGGTCATTTTGGGTCAGAGTCAAGTTTATTATATGTAAAAAAGTCTCAAAAGATTTTGACTAAATATTGTATACAATCCTTTTCGGCCACTTGACGACTATTGGGCTAGCTCACGTTTTCGAGAAAATTCAATTAGTGGGTCGTTTTGGGTAATTTTGGGTCAGGGTCAAGCTAATTATATATAAAAAACGACTGAAACGATTTTGACTAATTTTTGTGTCCGGCCGTTTTTGAACACCAGAAGACTATTGGGATAGGTCGCGTGTTCGAATAACATCAGTTAGTGGGTAATTTTGGTCTTACTACGGTCAGGCTAATTTTATCTAAAGAAAGGCTATAACGATTTTGACTGAATATATTATCTTACCGTTTTTCGTTACCAGAAGAACATTGGGCCGGGTTACATATTCTAGAAAATTTGATTAGTGGGTCATTTTGGGTCATTACGGGTCATGGTCAAGCTACTTTTATCTTAAAATCTACTGAAACACTTTTGACTAAATTTTGCATCCTACTGTTTTAGGTTATGAGAAGACCCTTGGGCTAGGTCACATGTTCGAGAAAATTTGATTAATGAGTCAATTTGGGGGACTATGGGAATGGGTCAAGCTAATTTTATCTTATAAACGTCTTTAACCATTTGGAATAGATTTTGTATCCAACCATTTTATGGTAATGTAAGATTATTGGACTGGGTCACATGTTACTGAAAATCTGATAGGTTTGTCTTTTTTGATAACTGCGTGTCAGGGTCAAACTAATTTTATCTAAAAAATGGATCAAATGGTTTTGACTAAATTTTGAAATTTACATTTTTAGATGACGAAAAAAACATCTCGACTAAGTCATATGTTTGAGAAAATTTTATTAGTGAGTCATTTTGGTGTCACAAAAGGTCAAGATAATTTTATCTAAAAATCAGCTCTAACGATTTTAACTACATTTTGTATCCTACAGTTTTGGATTATGAGAAGGCTATTGAGATAGGTCACATGTTTGAGAAAATTCAATTAGTGTATCATTCTGAGCTCACTACAGGTTAGTGCATTTGAATGGGAATAAAAGATGAGACAGGTATTAAATTTTTGAAGAGTGGGAAATAAACGAAATCGCAGAATAGGTAACATTTAGCCAAAATTCTTGATATTTCACAATGGTAACGTTGAGGAGATTTGGGGGGTGAGGCAATTGACATTTACTAATGTCAAAATACATGCTTGGAGCCAAATGAAAGAAATCCGCCAAGTTTGAGAGTTTTTGCCAAATTTTGTCATTTGGCGAAAAGTTGGCTTTCAGAATCTGGAGGAATTTTTTAGAAATTTTTAATAGGAGCCGATTTAAATAATGCAACCAATCAGAGTAAATGGAAAGTTCTGAAACAATAGTGACATTGTTTTGAACAATGCACCTGCTGAAGAAATCACTCTCACATCTACGTCCATATTTTATCGAGTTGAACACATTTCTAATTTTAACCGAGGTTATTTTGGTCTTCCCCGCTGGTTCCATTTAAAAAAGACAAAATTTAGCAGTTTATGATATATAAAAATTTTTTGCGGAAACGTGTATGTCTGAATTTAAAATGTAAAAGGTCCTTGCATCGGTGAGTTTCGAGTGCATTTAATTACAATTTGGTAGGTTTAAACTAGATAATAACGTACCATGATTGACAGTAGAAGCCTATTATGTTGTTGTTGTTTGTTCTTACTCGGATAGGTACTTTGGGAATCTACAGGAGTTTGGTAGGAATCTTGGAAGGAAAATTTGGGAGACATGGCAATAAAGTAAACTCATTTTCATATTCCTCGAAATGTACGAAAATCTTACAAATATTGTTGCAGCAGGACCGTGCAATAAGGGGCGACGAAGGGGGCGATCGCAGCGCTCGATGAAATTGGGGGACGGCAAAATTATACTATCTAACTCATTTTTTATCGCATTCTTTGTAAAAAAAATGTCATATATATATATATTATATATATATATATATATATATATATATATACATATATCAGGATTTTTTCTCCAAAGGAATTGCGTACTTTCTTCGTTTCAAAGTTATTGCATCGTCCTTTACCCCACATCCAAACAGAAATTTTTGACTAAGGACTTCTTCCTTTTTAAAATTTGATTTTGGCTTTTGACTTAGTCTCTTTGTTAATCTTCTCTATTCTTAGCTTATGACAAAAACATACTTTCAACATAGAATGTGGATTGGAATCTAAACTGGTTGAAAACTGTTATACTGTACATTTAGATACATTTTTCCACATCATTTCCCAGATCCCCTTTGCCAAAATATAAGTGCAATTTTTAGTCTCTTTGTTAATCTTCTCTAGTCTGAGCTTATGACAAAAACATACTTTCAACAACATAGAATATGGATTGGAATCTAAACTGGTTGAAAACTGTTATACTGTACATTTAGATACATTTTTCCACATCATTTCCCGGATCCCCATCGCCAAAATATAAGTGCAGTTTTCTCTTTTATTTAGTTGTTTTGAATTTTTTAATTAGAATTAAAACTTTTAAAGTTTCAAAATAAACACGAAAATTTATTCAATAGAATTATTTTCTGTTTCTGCACTTTGTCAATTTCGTTACAACTGCATAGTGGGTAGGCGGGGAGAGTTGGGGTGCCAAATTGAAACTTTGCACTGGCGCAGTTTTCTCTTCGCACGTTCCTGTGTGGAAGGAAATATTATCCTGTTGTAAAATGCCGTTGCTGTCTGAAAAGCAAAGAAGACATGACGGTGTGTAACTGGTTCAACAGGACGGTTAATTAACTGGAAGCATTTCGATTGTCTGACAGACTGTCAATGATATCAGGCCTGTCCCATTCAAAAACATGTGGACAGCATTACATACATAATTTTTTAATTAATTTTCAGCAGTGAAATTACGCTCGAAATTATTGAATAGATAATATTACATTACATATTCAATAATTTCCAGCGTAATTTCACTGCTGAAAATTAATTGAAAAATTAATTAAATTTATATATGTGTTCACCGATGCTGTGTTTATTTGTGTCTCATGGATCGCCGCAGGATTGTGTGCACATGAAGACTATTACATCTATTGCTTCAGTTGAAGCCTTGCAAACATATGTCGGAAATGCTAAGATGGGCATTGCCCTCGTAGCTTAAGTGGTAGAGAACTTGGAACGCTATTCCACTGGTTCCGGGTTCAATTTTTGGCTTGGACACTTTTCGCATTGTTGGTTCTATGTTTCGTTAGCGATGTGATAAATTACGTAATATATATTCGACAGCATTACATTCAAATACTTCTATCCCATCTTTAAAGAAAATGGAGCATTAAAGCAAACTCTTACAATGATTTTCCCCAAAAGGAATATTTACCCCGGCATCGTTCTGCAAATAGTGCTGATGTATCCTGGGTCACTTAGGTACACACACCTAGATATACACGTAGATTACAAGTTAAATCGGGATAGGCAGATGTCTGACGTTCTGTCCAAATTTAACAAACTGCCCCATTCGAATCCTTATCAACTTATCACAGCTGTCTGTCAATTCCAAACATGTTACTACTGTATAAATCCTTCATCAGGTCAACCATGAATTACGGGTAATTTCTTATCGGAATCCGTCAATGAAACTCAAATGTCAAAACTTCATTTTGAGTTGAATTTGAAAATCAACAATGTTTGTACATAGCGACAGCTTTCATGCCGATGTTAATATTAGGCCCATCTTCCAAGTCATCCCACGGCATTCAATATAAATTGAAAGAGGCTGCAAAAATATATTAGTTTGGCACTGCTAAAAATTTCTGTGAAATCACAGAGAATCTACTGTTTAATCCATTACATTATGTCTTATGTAAAATTACACAGATTAGAAAAACTGAGATTATATTACATAAAATATTCGAAATTTACAGTAGACTCTATAAATTTGCATAGATAAAACTACGCAGTAGTTTGCAAATTTATTTAATTTGTATGATAATAATTTCATTTCTTTTTTCAAAATTAGTGAATTTCGAAGAATGAGAATTTTTTGTTTAAATTTGAACAGCTGTGCTATTTAATTTTTACAACATTCACTTGTAGCCGGCAGGGAAATTCATCCCGTGTCATCTGGTTTGGAAACGAACACCTTACTGACTTTGTTATATGAGCTGTAACTACAACATGCACATTAGGTGTTTTATTATTAAACGCATGTGTGTGTGGAGGTGTCTATTGTACTTCTTGTTATCACTTTACAAAGATTTTACTGGTGGAATTTGATTATTCATAAATTAGATATTAATTTTCCCCAGTCTTTATATAAATTTAAATACTATTTATAGCTGCCATCTATGAGATTTATTACTTTTAACTTAAAATATGTTAACTTTTCTATGAATAAATGGAAAAATTAAAATATTTAAGGGAATTTCGGGATTTTAGATTAAGCTTAAGTAGTCTGAGCACGAAATGTGCATCACATACTTTTAAAAAAATGAATTAAAATAATATTAAGTAATAAATATTTAAACGAATTTATAGTTTAAAAATAGGATTCGAAATATATTCGTCAAAAATATATATACGGTTAATTTTAATTTACTTTGGAACGATAGGTAATACTTACAAAAGTAATTGTAATCAATTTTAAATTTTTAGTGTGTTTAATTATATTTTTGGAAAACTACCTTAGGTAATAAAAAAAATTAAATTAAATATTTTATTTATTTATACCTCTGATTCATTTGTTATAACACAATAATGTTTTTTAAAAAGTTTTTAGAAATTTTCGCACACCATTTATTTTTTACTTCGCTAATATTTTTTTTATATTATTTTTACCCAGAAATAAGAGAAAAATAATATGATAATATGTAATTTACTTTTAAAACTAGATTTTTACGTTCTTATTATTATATTAATTTTGAGTAATATGTCTTAAGAAGATTAATATGTTTTTATAACGCATTTACTATTGAAATAATAATAATAACAGCACTGAACTAATGTTTCGCAATTTACTTTTAATATTACCAAGCTTCATTAACGTCGTGAATTAAACAACTTCCTGGTGATTGTCGATGCAAATCCCCACTAACTCCGCAGATACGAATTTTTCCTTTATAAAATATTATAATTTTTAATAAATTTTTAAACAAAATTTTATTTTTTAATATTTCTATTAAAAATGTAAAATAATTTTAAACGTCTGTACTTTGAATTACAGATTATAACAAAAATAAAAATTTCTTTAAATAAATACATGGAAATGCATTTAACCGAGAACTATAGTTAGTGTACATTTGCAGAAAGTTTCGTTTTTTTTTCAGTGTTTTTAAAGAAGTATTGCGACAAAATTTAGCGAGTTAACAACTCGGTCAGAAAAAAAGACCGCTTCTGAACGTGGTCACAGATGACGATTCTGCTTCCCCTTCTAAAAAAGAACAAACGATAAAATTTATACGCATAGTTAAGGCATTACAAATTATAGATTTAAATTGTTTTTAAATGCTTTTACGCATATTCATTCCTTCCCATCTGTATTTGAAGTTGTTTCGTCTAGCTAGGATTACTGCATACATGACTATCTTATGGAATGTATCTGTACTTTGTAACAAAAAGGGCCAATGTCCAAAATTGAGAAATTTGAGTTAAATGCACGAATGAATTCAGGATAAGATATAAATTAATTGATAAAAGGGCCAAAGTGCTCCCAATATGAGATCATTGAAGACGAAATATTTTGTCGAGGCCAGTGTTACTAACTGTTAATGTAAAAATGGCCAATGCCACTTCTAACTAAAATCTAAATCAATGTAACATTAGATTGTAGTGAGAAAAACATTACTGAATTGAAAGGTACAACTTTGAAAAATAATAGTGCAGAAAGTGTAGCGAGATTCTTAAAATTCCTCAAACTTAAATTGGGTTTCCTGCCATTTGAGAAAAATGGACATTGGCCCTTTTTGTTCCAAGGTACAGATATAATGCTAGCATTTCATTTTGTTTATATGCATTATAGAAAAAGTGATAAGAAAAGTTATAAAAATGTAATAAAACAGTTACAAAGCATTTAAATAAATTTATTTTATTACATCTTAGTAGATTTTACTCTAAAATTCACTCCCTTTGTCTTATTGCATAATTCTCATTAGTTTTAAAAATTCTTTCTTCCCTCAAGGAGGATGGAGTTTGACGAAGGAGTGAACGCAGTATACTCATATAATTAAAGGAATGCGAAGAACTCGATTAAAGGGGTATCAACAGCATCTAAATCCCAATGTAAAACATTTGATATTATTGTACATTTTTCAGGAACTATTGATACAATTTCAGCATATCTTTAAATGGTTTCGGTAGTAGATAAAGTTTAAATTGTTCGTAAAGTAAGAAATTAAAATAACAAAATGCAATAATAATGCAATAATAACTATTGATACAATTTCAGCATATCTTTAAATGGTTTCGGTAGTAGATAAAGTTTAAATTGTTCGTAGAGTAAGAAATTAAAATAACAAAATGCAATAATAATGCAATAATAACTTTTGATACAATTTCAGCATATCTTTAAATGGTTTTGGTAGTAGATAAAATTTAAATTGTTCGTAGAGTAAGAAATTAAAATAACAAAATGCAATAATAATGCAATAATAACTATTGATACAATTTCAGCATATCTTTAAATAGTTTCGGTAGCAGATAAAGTTTAAATTGTTCGTAGAGTAAGAAATTAAAATAACAAAATGCAATAATAACTATTGATACAATTTCAGCATATCTTTAAATGGTTTCGGTAGTAGATAAAGTTTAAATTGTTCGTAGAGTAAGAAATTGAAAAAACAAAATGCAATAATAATGCAATTTTCACAAAAAAATAGGCTCTTTTCCAAACGACTGACATTGTGTACCTATTTTTCGAGGGTTGCTGAAGCGATTTTTATATTTTTCTGATTATTTTTTCAATAGCAAATCTGAAAATTAATCGCTCAGAAAAAGATAAATATGAGATATGTATGTAGCTTTTAAAAGTTTATTTGTCTATTTTTTAACGGTGTAAGTATTGTATTTTTTCCCAACAATCTATATATAGTTTAGTTACAGCAAAAACTGTTAAAAATGTATTTAAATCGCTTCAGAAGTTTCCGAGAAAAAGGATCAGGAATGACAGGTGTTTAAAATGCGATTTCATAATTGTTTTCATTAAAGACCCATACACAGCTGAAATTTCATCTGCATTTCATACTCAATATTTTTGGGAACATCCTAAAAATTATTAGCCATTATATGAGCCGCAAACAACAAATAAAGTTACCGCATAAATATATGAGAATTTTTAGATTTACGTTATTAGGCGATTCAAATGTTTATATGTAAAAGTATTAATAAAACTTACTTCTTAACTAAAATTTAAAACTGTATAACTTAATAATAATAAAGGACTTTACGTTGTATGTATAACTTAAGTTAAATAAATGAAATTTGTGAACAAGAATTCACATTTAACCTTTTGAAATGAATATAGCTAAATGAATTTTACGGCATTAGGGTAATATCATTAAATTTTTAATTTGCACATCTAAATCAACGTATTACAGAATAATGCGGAGAATCTTATGTCACCCTTGGGAAAAGTCTTATTCTAATCTCTTTTAAGATCTTGCATGATAAATTCAAACAAATTATGCGAAATACCTTAAGTAATAAAGGGATATTTACAGAAATGCATCTTTATAATTTATATTTAGTTTATATGTATTGAATTAAGTATTAATATATAGATCAGAATATCTTCTTAAGTATTAAATGGATGAATGAAAATTCAGAAACATTAAACTTTAAGATATTATTGACTATTACTTCACAACTGGTATTATTTCTATTATGAATACGATAACGGTTGACATTTTTTAATAGGAATCTTTTTAAGCATCATTTTTATGATTGTAACTGCCGGTGGCGTTTAAATGTTAAACGACGGAGAAAGAACCGATATTATGTATTGTTCACCGAATTTATTTCTGATGTATGCCAAAATATCCTTCTTGCCACAAAAACTCTTAATACATTTAACCCACGAATGACAATTATCACCTCCATGTTACACGTTTTTGAAAGTACCTCTATGATTAGATTTTAGGCGCATATGTACCGTGGAGCCTTTATTAGAAATTTGAAGGGTTTACCTAATACTAGAAAATAGTATCATATCTTGATTTTCTGATACGATACTATAACTTTCCAAAATTTTTACGTCCTCCAAACAAACAAGGAATTCAGTTTGTTTCGTTTCTTTTTGGGGATAAAAATTTAAAAATCAGCAGAAAGTTTGTTTTTCTTTCGCTTGAATATTAAAGCTATAAATTCGACGAAAAAAAAAAAAACTTAAAAATTTACTTCTCGGTGTTGGTGCGTTAATACATATATACAAATATAACTATATAAATTCTCAAAAGACTATACTTTTTGTTGTAATGAGGCATATTTTTAAAAAATGGGCTTAATTAAAATTATTTCTTTAAAAAAAATGTTTATTAATGCATTGAAACTTTCATTTTGCGCATAATTAATCTTTTGTGCCATAAGTCTTTGTGTCATAAGTGGTCTTTAAAACTAAATACCAAAATCGGTTTTAGGTTGAATATCATATTTATAAGAGAATCTTTTATAAAAGTGATTTTATATAATTCAGTAATTATACGCATGAAAAAGAGTAAAATTTCATAATATAGTAAAGCGAGGAGAGTTCGCGCGGTAGGAGAGTTTGCGCACAAAGAGATTCGACGGGAAGGAGTAGATTGCGCGCCCAGCGACTCCATGTAGTTGTAGAGCAGCATTAGTGCAGTGTCTACATGAATGTGCATATTTATTGTTCCAAGCGTCTTGGATAAAGCAGTGCTGTTTTGGTATTTTTTCCAAAGTAAGTGCTTGAATTTTTTAACTGTTCGTCAGAATTTTTATAGAGTGTCAATAACACAAAATATTTTGAACTTAAACAATTTCTTATAAACTACTAACCTGGACTAAGTATGCGAACACCAGAAATTCATTTTAGATGTGGCCGTATTTAAATAAAAGACCGCGCAATCTCTCCTAC
This sequence comes from Maratus speciosus, assembly GCA_963932465.1. Lineage (NCBI taxonomy): Eukaryota > Metazoa > Arthropoda > Arachnida > Araneae > Salticidae > Maratus > Maratus speciosus. Next base: position 588,245,984 of record OZ010789.1, on the reverse strand, counting down.
CAAAATAGGAGAGTTTGCGCATCTGCTACTTAGGAGAGATGGCGCATTTCCCCATAAGTTTAAATGCTAGGAGAGATAACACAGCTTATTGATAAATTTGTATAAACTGCAAATTACGCGCAAAACATATGAATGAATCAATTTTGAAATAATTTCGGAAAAAACACATAATTATCAAAACTAAATTTGGCAAAAATTAATTTGCAAAAAAAATACTTTTGCAGATAAAAATTTTATTAATAAATTAATAATACAGTTGTTATTAAATAAATTTTATGTAATTATTTTTGTTAATAAATTAATAATATATTTGTTAATAATTTAATGAAATATATATATATATATATATATATATAATTTATGAGCAATTAATTTGCTAATAAATTAATTTTGTTAACTAAAATAAATTTTCTAATACAATGTTTTGGAAAAGCTTTCACCCATTCCAAGTAGTGTAATGCAATCGAAATCAAAAGGAAACAGAGTGCAACTAATTTTACTGATCCACAAAATACATATGAAAAAAGATTTAAGAAAGATGCCGCTACAAAAAAAAAAAAAAAAAAAAAAAAAAAAAAAAAAAAAAAGCTGAAGATAAGGTTCTTGTACAAAAATCCTTCCGACCAGTGCCGGGAGGAAGAGGTAGCTTTCATATTCCTTATTTTAAAAAAGCCGACTTATATTATTCAAACACACGAAGCTCAATTTAGTGAAAACCGAATATAGGAGATTCAATACTAATTTTTATCAATACTAAATCAGCATGAATGAGAATTTCATGAAATTAGTCAGCTTTATCCAAGCTGCTTTTATTTAAAGTAACTTTTATTCGGCTGCCAAATTCGGCGATTTCTTAAAGTGCCTGCCATTTTAAGACAACATGATGGATGAGGCTAACCAGTGAACTTGGTCGAGACATTAGTAATTGCTGTGCACATGCTCACTCACATAGGAATCGGTTGATATATACAAGTGTTGTCGCAGGCAAAAAATCAGATTTTTCAAAATGTCACCCACATTAGAAATTGAAACTGCTATATCTGAGCCATTTTTTAAGATAAAGACAAACAAAAAATGTTCCCGAATCCTTATATCAAGGTCAAATACTTAAGAAAGAAACCTTTTTCAATTTCTAATTTTTTTGCACCTCACTTTAAATATAATTATTTTAATTTAATGGCCGCCATTTTGAAACAAAATGGCTGATGAAGCTGGCCAGCGAACTTGGTTGAGATATTGATGTATACTATCCACATGCCTTCTTACATCGAAATAGGCGAATACGTGTGTTATCGCGTGATAAATACAAGATCGTTTCAAAATGTTAGCCATGCTAGAAATTCAAAGTGCTATAATTTAACCATTTTTTAAGATATAAGCAAAAGAACAAATTTTCAGAAACAAAAACTGCTCCGGAATCTTTGTATCAAAGTCAAACACATAAAAATAAAAATCTTTTTCATTTTCCAATTTTTTAATACCTCATTTTAAATTTTAAATTTGATTTTTTAAATGGCAACCCTTTTGAAACAAGCTGACCAACGAACTCGGTCGAGACATTGGTATTTACTATGTACAGACCAAGTTACATCCAAATCGGTTGATAAATACGCCTGCTATCACGTGACAAAAATCAGGACGTTTCAAAATGTCAGCCACGCTAGAAATTCAAAATGCTATAACTCAGCCATTTTTTAAGATATAGATGAAACAAAAACTGCTCCCGAATCTTTTTATCAAGGTCAAACACATACGAAAAATATATTTTTTTCAATTTTCAATTATTTGGTACCACATTTCAAATTTAATTTTTCTTACAAATTTAAATGGCTGCCTTTTTAAACAAGACAGCGGATGAAGCTGGCCAACGAACTCGGTCGAGACACTGGTATGTACTATGTATAAACGAAGTTATATTCAAATCGGTTCATAAATACGCCTTTTATCGCTTGACAAAATTCAGGATGTTTCAAAATGTCAGCCACGCTAGTAATTCAAAATGCTATAACTCAGCCACTTTTTAAGATATAGACGAAACAAAAACTGCTCCGGAATCTTTGTAGAAAGATCAAATACATAAGAAAAAAATATTTTTCCATTTTCAATTTTTTGGTACCGCATTTCAAATTTTTTAATTTTTAAAACATTTTTAATGGCCTTTTAAAATTTTTAAAATTTTGAAACAAAATAGCGGATGAAGCTGGCCAACGAACTCGGTCGAGACATTGGTATGTACTACGTACACACCGAATTACATCCAAATCGGTTCATAAATACGAGAGTTACAGCGTGACAAACGTCAGATATATATATATATGTATATATATATATCAATTTTTGAAAGGAGGGTGGTGTCGGAGTCTGGGGGTCATGATCGAGGAAAATGTACCAAATTTTTTGAAATCGCTTTCCTCCGAACGGCTGTAATAGGTAGCTTTTTGTAATGAAAGCTACCTAAAAGTGGGATAAAAAACTCAAGGGAAAAAAAAAACGAAGGTCAATAAGGATGAGTGCACTGAGTATCTGGAACTGAACCAGGAGACAATTTCGACAACTGACTGGATTCAATATATTGCTTGTTGCAGGTGATTGTACGAAAGATGCACGTTTTACAATAATAAGTGCATCGATTGTGGACGACGACAACTTCGGTTAGCAAACAAAATACAATGAAACTGTGGAAATCGAAATGAAGTAATTTTCAAGTTAAACAGGTTATCTACTAGGTGAATGGTTTTTTTTTTTTTTTTTTTTTGTAATCTTAGTAAGGCTTGCTTTTTCTGATATTTTAATCTTTTTAAATTAAAAATTTTAACTGTTGTTAAAATTATTTCTTTTATTTATTATTTAAATATTTGGTTGAAATATTCACTCCTAATACAAAAATATTTACTCACAAAATGTCAATTAAGTGTAATTATTATAGTTAACAATTTAATTGTAGTTATTATTAATAACAATCTTTTCTACTTATGTGCGCAGTCTCTCCTACCCATGTGCGCGTTCTCTCCTACCCTGCAAGGAGAGATTGCGCAAAATAGTTTTCTTGGTTTTATTACTGCTGTTCTATTAATTTACAGTATAACGACAAAATAACAATGGAAATGCATAAAAAACAAATGAAGTCAAAATTATTCATGCATAGTTTAGCAAAATATTAATATTTAGATTTTTTATTATTATTCTTTTGAAAGGTGCGCAGACTCTCCTCGCTTTACTATATAGAAAGTTAAAAGGTATGCAAACAAAAATTAAAACTCGACATTCTTGAATATAAATTAACTTTCATGTGAGCGGAATATATTTGAAATAATATTTCAAAAGCAGTATCACAGATTTTTTTTTTTTTTTTTTTTTTTTTTGCAAAACTATAAGGCTTTGAATTGATGTAAAAAAGTTAAATTTTTATTAGTTTATGTATTTTTTTAATATAAATAGTGCAAAACAAAATGGTGAATTCTTTCTGTGTTTTACATTTTTTCAAATTATAATTTTCATGTATAGCATTTAAATGTAACTAAATAATGTTTATTGTGAAAAATATAAAATATGAAGTAAGAAGTTATACTACCCTTATTTTCAAAATTAAATTAAAATGTTTTAATCACGTCATTTATTGAATTATACAAAACGTATAGAAATTATTTACCGTAAGAAATATTAGTTAATATATAGTATTTAAAATACTTTCTGCTTTTTAATATATACCTTTAAATACCAAAGGAACATAAATAATTAGTTATGCTGTATCGATTTGTTCAGACAGTGGGATTATATCTCCAACCACTGCACATAATTTTTCATATAATTTTCTTGTTAAAGTTTTCATTTTTTTTTTTTTTTTGGAAGTACAATAAATATCACTTCGAAAAAAATATATTTTTTTATAAGCAGATCTATCAGAAAATAAAATGAACAGATCCACTCACTAAAATTTAATTCAGATGATAATGTAATACGGGAAAAACATGCGACATTCTAAGATATATATTTAAGTTTCCTTATTTTGTTTTTATAAAATAATTTAATCTTAATTTTATATTTGCATTAACATAAAAGAAGAGAACTAGTTTATTGAAACCTTCTAAAACGTGGAAATATCTTTTATCTAAAAAGAAAAAAAAATAAATATCATTGATACTTTTCAAAACAAAAACAGTGTTTGCTTTCTCCATCATTCTAAATTTCTTCGTTATTTAGATAATTATAGTTGGAATTATAATGTTTATTTATTACCAAGTTCTCTATATTATACGAAATTTAGAATACCTGATCAAATTAAATCTATATTTAATTGTTTATTGTTAGATTATTTAATTTTTATTCTTAAACATCATTTACCTTAGAATTTCAGAAATGAATGTAAATAATATTTTCTTATACATAAACATTTCGAAATGTGTTTAAAACCTGTTAATCTCTTACGCAAAGTTACCGTTATAATTTTCTAACAGTTATACGATTTTCATATGACTGAGTTGAAGATAATTTTGCATTTTTAAACATGAAGTATATGTCAATTATTACAAGTATACCGTATCCAAATATTATGTTCCGTACATTATATTTTAACCTTTAGGAAATAGTTTCAAAACGATTATTCCTTATTACAAACCTACTCAAATACTTTATATCTCTTTAGATGTATTTTAAATGCAAAATGTGTGAAATATGAGTCGTTTAAATTAAATGTTTTCTAAAGTCAAAAATAATGAACTGTTCGACAAACTAGTATTCTTCACTCTAATTTTTAGATGCAGAACTTTTGATTTGTTTTTGAAAGGTACTAAATAAAGTGTCAAATAAATGGTGACGTTTTATAACAAAAAATAAAATAAAAATCGATTAAGAAAATTCTCTCAAATCTTAATAGTCAAAATTCAAAAGATAGTATGATAGGATGTAAGTAGTATACATTTAAAGTTATATATTCGCATTAGTATATTTCTTTACGTTCATAAAATATATGAGTTATGACTTTGTTAGAACATTGACATGAATTGCGCTTTGTGTTAAGGGGAATCTCTACATATTATATATTTTATTATGATATATTATTGATTAATCTTTTCAGTTTCAAAATTGAAAAAGAACTGTTTTTTTGTAAGAGTTACTCCTGTTTTATATTAAATGTTAAAAATTTTATTTCTTTTCATGTACTGGGAGTTAATTGAAATAATAAAAGGAACAATGAACTAATTTCAAATTGAGGATTTTCCTTTGCGTTGCTCATTCCTTAAAACAAAATTACTTCACAAATGCTAAATATAAATGTACAGAAACATCACTAAATTTATCGAAAAACTTTTCTGAACTTTCAATAAAAGTGTTGTTACTATTTTTTAGCAATGTATCCCAAGTGGGCAGTTTTAAATTTATGAGCGTTATTTCAGTGACTGTATATCGTTAAATGTTTAGGACGCTGTTTCAATTTTGATTATGGATTTCAATATACAAAATGCTGTACTTAAAAATATATTTGACTAAATTACAAGCTAAATTTATATTTACATAGTTTCAATTATGAAATCACATCCATGAATGTTTCCTTATCTTGATATTTTTTATTAATTTCGACCGTTTGCAAAACTGAAATAGTACTGTTTTTCTGTGTCAGTTAGAACTCATGTTATATATTCTATTTTCAGACTTATATTTACTTTGCGTACTGAAATTTGCCTGAAATAATATAAGACAAAAATATTTGACCTTAGAATTCAAATTAAATCTATTGCATAAATGTTTAGGCAGAAGTGTTACCATATTTGTTGGAACCCTTTGCTAATTTGGGAGTGTAACTATGGCTGCTTTATTTTCAAAGCAAAAGTGTGTAATTAAGTGAACAATGTCATTTTTCCAAGGATCTAAACAGTGAAAATAAGTTACAATATCGAGAGAAAATTACGTCATAAAAATACAGACAAGTTTTGAAAAATCTAAAACTGAATACCTTTAATACATTTCAGAAATAAAACCTTTAAACTCGTTTTCTGAAAAACGTGATCCTCATTATAAATCAGCTACAAAATAGATTTATTTATTTACAAAATTAATTGAAGTTTGATAACAATGTAAGCAATCTAAAAACAGTCTAATTAAGTAATTCTACAAACGCAGTACATTAAAATTAGGTCTCCTCTATAATTTACTGAAAATTACCGTCGAAACAATCTTAACTTAATAAATTGTTTTCCATTATTTGTTTAGAGCATAGTCTGAAGTCGATTGTAAAGTAACTTCAAAGAATGTTACTTGTGTTGAAATTTAATTTCCGGTAGAGGTAAGAGATCAATATTATTAAAGATTTTTTTTTTTTTCGGAAAATACCGCTAATAATTGAAACACAGTATATTTTCTCTACCGATTAAAATAAATGTGTATTAAAGACTATGTTTATTCTTTCAGATTATTTTATTTAAAAAATCATTTTATTTTTATTTCGAAAAATACCTCTAAAATTGAAACAGTATTTTTTTCTTTGCTGATTAAAAAAATGTGTATTATAAAGACAATATTTATTTTTTCAGCTTATTTTATTTAAAGAACCATACCATAATTTTTACAGATTGTATTTTTCAAACCCTGTTTAAATTTCTTTTCTTGTGTTCCACTAGATTGGTGGTAGTGATAGTAGCAAAAATTAAATTCTGTAACTTTAATAATACAAAATAACAAATTTATTCTCTTTAAGACAGTTTCTTGCAGACTATATTGCAAAATTATTTTCATTAAAAAACAAATAGTAATGGTACATTTTACAGAGTTTTATTTAAATACATTAAAAAGAAGATATTTCAAATATCCAGTATTTGATAAAAACTGTTATACTGAAAACTAAAAGAATATATACTTCTTTTAGTTTAGAATTACAGTCGAAAAGTGACTCAGGTATTTACAAAAATCCTATTAAACCTGAAAATGCTACAATAACTAAAAAACTCACATAATAACAATAACAACAGAGAAGATATTTAATGTATTCTTATATATATATATATATATATACAGGGTGATTCATAAATATCGAAACAATAGGCTATCTCCTTAAATATTTCCCCTAGGCACATACTTCCAATTGCAAAGTTTGATTAAAAAAGATGTCAAATTTAATGACATAAGTTGTAACTCCATGGGGGCTCTATTTGAAAAAATACAAAAACTAATTTTTTATACGGGCTCCGTTGGGTAAAATTTCCAATTAGGAAATTTTCTCTTCTCCCTTCTTGAATTAAACAAAAAAAAATTTCATCTCGGTATCTGCAAAACTCGCAGTGTTATTAAAATTCAAAATTCGCGACTTACACCATTTTCCCATGCCTCTGAGCGACGAGTTATTGACTCATTTTGAATGCAAGATAGGGATCATCCACAAATTGTACGTTATTAAAAGTCGATTTAAGATAGTGCCTCTCCTTTGGACATAAAATAGCAGCGCATAGATTTTAAGACAAACCTTCTTTCAAATTATGCTGGAGAACTTTATTAAAGGTCTGCACGGGTCGAGATATCCAGGCCCGGTCTCAAGTAGACCCATAAAAAAAAAGTTCGTCCCGGCCTAGAAAATGTTTAAATCTTAGCCCGAGTTTGGTCCGGTCTGATTGAATTTCTAGAAAACATAGTTTTTTACATCGATGTGGCTAAATATTGTTTCGTATGAAAGAGTTCTGAACAAAAATAGCTTTATAGTTTTGTAATAGCTTATAGATTTTATTTTTATATGTTTATAATCTTTATTTTTAATTAAGCGTCAAAGGCATTTATATATATATTTAATGAGTCTCTATTTGTATGTAAATGTTTCACTTAACATTTAATATCGTTAATCCATAACCCATGTATTGGAGATTTCCAAAAATGATATACAGTAAAAGCTTCTAAGACGGAATCACATAGACAAGAAAAAAGTAACATATAGACAATTTCCCAACTTAGGAGGTGCAAATGTATTCTATTCTTTTCTCAAGTATTATTATATTCATTTTGAATGGCTCAAAAAATTATTCCGTTTTACACAGGATTCCGTAATAGGCAGGTTCTTTTTCAGATGTTTTATTGTTGTTTTTCGTTTAAATCTAATATACTTTAAAAATGATTTTTAAAGTGGTAATATGTTACTTTTAAATGGTAATATGTTTTAACTGTAATGGCGGTTTAAAAATGTACGCATTTTTTGTAAATTTTTTGAGTTCAAAGTTTACTCATTTTTGCAGGGGTTAGGTGAGCTAGACAGAAGGATTTTAATACCGGTTGAGTCAAGACGGGGACTGAAAATTTCGACCCGCGCAGACTTAGGAAGAAAGGAATCCAGTCCCGGTTCGGTATGAAAAATACATTAGGCCCGGTTGAGACTGGTCCGTCCCCAGAATACAGATTTTTTTTTTTTTTAAACACTCGCCGGGACGATATAAAACCTGAAGTTGTGAGGGTTAAAATTATTAAAACACTCTTAATCAATATGTTAGAAAAAACCTTGTTTTAAATAGTACGGAAAGAAGGTGGAAAGGGCAAAAGTTAAACTGAATCGGAAGTTTAAGCTACAGGAAAGAGTTACACCTCACCTGCAAGTTTTTAAAAAGCATTTAAACATTTTATTTTGACAATCTTTGTTTAAAATTTTAAATGCGTTTTAAATTATTAATTTAAATTGTTAATAATAATTAATTTAAATTTATTAATTTAAAAGTGTAGTTAAAATTAAAATAAATTTAATTTAAATTATTAATTTACATTTTTAAATCAAAAATTGTTAAAAAAAAAAGGGTCCAAACTCAGAACATGACCTTTTTGATTATTTTACATTAATTTTGTTTTGAAAAATTTGAAAATATTTATTTTTGAAAATATGATTTCTTTAAAAATAAATTACATATTTTTTTTTTAATTTGTGTTTTTAATATTTTTGATATTAATATTTTAAAAAAATCTTGAAACAAAATTAAAATAATATTTTCCTCTTTAATTAAATGAAAAAAAAGGTTTGATATTCGATATTAATATTTCGAGTTATAACGATTTTAAATTACTCAATTAAAATAATAATAATAATTTAAAAAATTTTAAACTTTCTGAGAAATTTTAAGATCTGATTTTATTTGCAAATTATATGGTTAATCATCACAAAAAACTGAAAAATCTAATTCTAACTCAATAAATATATTTTTTACATGTATCCTGGAACTTTTAAAGTAACACTGTTTCTTGACTAACATGCATTTCAATTTGTGTGGAATTCCTTAAAACCTGAAGAATTATTTAAACAGGTATAACTCCATGAGTTTTTCAGATATGAAGATGGAACTTTTTGTGTTTAATTCAGGAATGGATGAGTAAAAAATTCCTAATTGGAAATTTTACCCTACGGGGGCCGTATAAAAATGTAATTTTCGTATTTTCTCAAATAGACCTCCCATGGAGTTGTAACTTACCTCATCAAATGTTCCACCTTTCTTTATGAAACTCTGCAATTGGAAGTATGTGCCTAGTGGCATTAATTAAGGAGGTTACCTATTGTTTCGATATTTATGAATCACCCTGTATATATATATATATATATATATTGTTTATTTAATGGTTATATATATATATACATAAAACTCACAGAGAAGTATCATTTTCTTTTGGAAGTAAGGGTATATTAAGTAGAATTATAAATTTCATTGCAGAATATTTAGGAATGTTACAGAGAGAAATATAAAAAAAATCAAAATTTAAAATAAACTTTAAACGCTTTTAAAACACTTATTTATTTATACGCATGTTTAAGATATAAAACGAATTTCAGATTCAATAGGAATATTATCTTCGAATATTTACAACAAAATGTATGTAGGTTAAAAAAATGGAACAAAATGTGTTTCAAAATTTCCAATCTTCCTTTTCTCTTGTTATGTGCAATAAAACATCGAGCGCATTATGATATGCAAGATTTCTGTTTGTGTCATTTTATGTGAAACTTGGTACTTTGATAACATATTTAAATCAACTCTACATAATTTCACTTTTTCTCATTCTAGTTATTGTACCTATTGTTTGAGTTTATGAAAAATATAAATAAAATATATTTTTAGAAAAAGGAAGATGGGAGATTTATAAGATCTGTAAAAATCTCACCATAACCTTTGTAATATTAACACGTTAACATTTTATGATAAAGTACGTTCTACCTTTTACATGTTTTAAGAGGATAGTTCACCTTGTGCTCTCTCTCTCTCTCTCTTTGTATATATATATATATATATGTATGTATACTAGCAGTCTTCGCCCGCTACGCTGGTCGTTTTGTTTTTTAAACAAACCGTGAATCAAACGAAATATATCAGTGAATTTGATCATGCGTTTGAAAGCAATATGGACATTAACCTGGAATGCCCATCTGAATTGCTACAAACAATATGGACGTCATTATGCTATTATGTTTTCTATTGAGACAGACAAAATTTTAGCTGTTAAGGACCAACTTCTATAGTTGATCCTTTACTGTAGGATTTGGTAAAGTACGATAGAACAATATGTAATATATTTATACCCTTCTTCTAAAAATTTATCAATGCAATTCTCCTCAGAATCAGTCCAATAGAACCTCTTTAAAAAGATAATCTTTCATAATTGGACACCGTTGATTCTAGAACTATCAGCCAAAATCCTATAACCAAGCAACCTAAAATGATATGCGTTTTATACTAAATTATTCCCTAAAAAATTAACTAACTGAGCAAGTTCCACCGAAATCTACACAGCAGAATCTTTTAAACTGGTAAATGTACCAAAACCTCCCTAAAAAATATCTAATTAACAGTTTAAGTCCCATCAAAATCCACCCAGCAGAATTTTTAAAAAACCCAATCTTTCATAATAGTGTTCATCTGATTTTGAATTCCCTGCAATAATTATTTAACTAAGCAACGTAGAACAATATGATATACTAATTTTTTTTTTCTGAAAAATTATCAACAATGTAAGTCCCATCAAAATCTATTCAGCAGAACTCAAGTTGTAAGAGACCCAAATGAATGTTCTCTTTTGCATTTCATATAGTTAAATTTAAATATATTTTTCATAATCGCGTTAACCAGATTATAGAACTACCAGGGATGTAGGAGTATGTCTACGTTATATACCCATTGGATTTTTTAAAACCTGTGCTCACCTTACATAGCCATAGAATATATATTCTCTAGTACATACTCTCTGCATATAGCATACATCCTCTAGTAATTTAATACACCAAAGAGAACTTTCCAGCATAGCATCAAAATCCATTCAGTAGAACTTTAAATTAAAGGTAATCTTTCATAATCGGATTCACCTAATTTTAAAACTCCCGTAGCTATCACTAAGCAAAGTAGAATTTTTTTTTTCATTAAAACATTTCTAAAACAAATTAACTAACTAACAGTGTAATTTCTGCAAAATTCTGTTCAGTAGAACCTGAGTTATAGTCAGTCGGAATGGAATAAGAATTTGCGTTTTGTATATACAAGGTGTCCGGTCTCAACTGTGTCCAATGGCTAATTCCTAAACCGTTAGTCATAGACATATAGTTCCAATTACAAAAATGTTTAAAATCAGTTCAAGAAACATTTTAAAAGCGATTTGGGTCAATAAAAACATTTGTTAAAAAATTACGAAATTTAAACTTTTATACGGTCCCCCGGTCCTATAAGTTATATTTAGTAATTTTTTCCTATTACACTGACAAGTAAGACAAAAAAAGTCCCATTCATATAACGCTAAAATTGAGCGAGTTATGAAACTTTAAAGATGCATGACTTATTTCACTTTTGTACTCTGAAAACAAATGAGTTCGGCTTGTCTTTGAGGGAACATATACCAAGTGTTTAAAGTATTCGAAGATCTTACTTCATGTGTATCTGCGCTTTGAAAAAAAAATCCTACAAGTATTACGATTAAATCTCAAATTGGCTAAAATAACATATGTTTTATTTTGTCAGGATTTGAGACTGTTTCTCTTATGATTTCTTTTAAAAAAATTAAGTTTTTATGTTACATCAACAATCGTATGTATGTTTTTCCAGTTCAAAATTTGTATTCGAACTTTAACCCACTTTTAAATATCCGATCGAGATTACATTTTATATACTGGCGCAAATCCGATAACAATCTAATATTATTAAGATTTTCGGTGGTTACCATTTATACTTATTTTACAGGATAACACAAAAAATTTCGGATAGATTTCTGCCAAGGAGTTTCAGAAAAAACAAGACTGCGATTGTTGGGTTTTTCAACTTTTAGGTATTTTTTAGCACTGAATCCAAAAATTACCTTAATTTTTAACCATCATGTCAGGATATTTAGCAAATCATAAATTTTCAAATTTAAAGAATAACAAAAATCGAATACTATAAAGTAGAGGAGATGGTTATGTTTTTTAACTTTTGATAATTGATTTTTACGCACTTTTTAGCACTGAATCTGAAAATGACCTTCATCTTTAACGATTACGTTAAAATATTTTTGCAAATCGCAAATGTGTAAGTTAAAATATAGCGAAAATCTTATACTATAAAACATATGTAAAACTTTTTTTATTTTATTTTATTTTATTTTATTAAAAAATTTATTCGATATTTTTGCTTATCCTGGGATTCTTACAGCTAAACAGCTGAGTGCTCCGATGAGATGGGGGAGGAAATTCAATTTTAACATTGAACTTCTTAACTTTGAAATTTGCAGTTTGCGAAAAATCCTGATGATAGTTAAAAATGAAGGTCAATTTCGGATTCAGCGGTACAGAATATATAAGAATCAATTATCAAAAGCTAAAAAACATGACATAACCCAACTTTTGCAGGCTTGTGCAATCTAATAATATTTTTAAATACGTATCATTTTGTAAAGAATTGAGGCTGTTAATTTAGAATCTTTTTATTTAACAAAAATTCTGTTTTTTTTCTTTCTTCTTAAATGTTTATTACAAATTGTATATTTTCCATTAATATGCCTGAATGATTAAAGATTTCAAATTTATATTGCAATGTTAATTTTACTCCCAAACATTTTTTATATCTGACGAAATTATATTTCGACTAAATTTGTGAATGACCCCCAATTTGCAGCAAGAAATATGCTCCAACTTTAAACAGCTATTACTCGGTCAATTTTAATCGTAGAATAACGGGACTTTTTTTTATTACTTGTCAGTGTAAAAGGAAAATTTCACTAAATATAACTTATAGGACCGGGGGACCGTATAAAAATTTAAATTTCGTAATTTTTTAAGAAATGTTTTTATTGACCCAAATCGCTTTTAAAATATTTCTTTACCTGATTTAAAACATTTTTCTAATTGGAACTATATGTCTATGACTAACGGTTTAGGAATTAGCCATTGGACACCGTTGAGACCGGACACCCTGTATAGTAGATGATGATGAGTAAAGTGTACTAAGTCCTGGTATTTGCGATTTATAAAATGCTATTGGCGAGATTTGTGCACGGCTGACATAAAAGTAACCATTTTTTCTTTTTATCCAAGAGCAAAGGACAAATTGCAAAATATTTTTTTCAATTTAAACCTTTGACAATGAAAACTTTTTTTTAAGCAGTACAAACATTGCCTTCATATCTAAATTAAATATTTCCGTTTTATAATATTTATTTCTTATTAACCACTTCACCGGCTGCCCCGAGATAACTCGGGGGTAAAAGCACTGTTTCCCCATACCCTTCGCCGGTGAAGTGGTTAAAACTTATTTCTTTGTATTTTAAATAAAATCAGTAACTGTTTTTATACTTTTCCGTTTTACCAACACCGTTTTCGCCAAGCATAATAATTAGCACAAAATAAAATGAAACATTTGAAAAAAAAAATGTTGAATGTTTCTGGTATTTTAGATTTTTCCTATCATTGAAGTATTATGTTCTCTTCATTTATTTATCATTTAAAATCTTATGTGTAGTATAGTAAAACCTCTTAATAACGGACATCCCGTAAGTGCGAAAACTGTCCACTATTCGCAGGTGTGCGCTATTCAGAAATTCAAAAATTGCTAAGAAATGCTTAATGTTTCATTAATTGACTTTTACATGTCATAAAACCTCTATTATGTGATTAATCAGATATTAAAATTATTTGTTTAAGCAATAAAACTGAAATAAAGTTGTGCATACCTTTAAGTGCATACCTTTAATAAAGTTGTGCATTCTTTGTTTATTACATTCTTACGAATAAAATCTGTTAGAAAAGTATGCTTTTGCTTGCGATTACATGAAATTTGTTTTTTTTTTAATGCGAAGTTTTAACTCTGTCAGTAGTTTTAAAAAATGATTCAGATCTGAATCATCTTTCTGTTATACAAACTATTCGATGTATTTTGCCGCTTCCTGGAAATTCTCGATATTGCTGGAAGCATCTGCAGTTTCAATATCTGTTTCATCATTACAAGTAGGGTCAGCTTTAGTCGAAATCTCTGAAGGAATATAATTGCATCCATCAACTAAATCTTCTTCAGTATGTAATTCATCATCAATATTAATGAAAGTGTTGACAGTTTCTTCACTCCTGACACATTTCATTAATTCTCTTATTTCGCTTAAATCTTCATTTATGACCGAAATGTGCGTTTCATTTTCTTTTAATATAAAGCCTTCTTTTCTGAAACATTGTCGTACGCTGTCCGGTTTTATGTTTTTTGCAGTTGAGGAAATCAAAATTATTGCATCGAGAGCATTAACTAATTTTAGGCAATTCGCAAGTGCATTCATAGAATATAACTTTGAAAGATTGTAGCATAATGAAAACCTTCTGTACCAGGCTCTTAAATTCTGTATTACGTATTGATGAAGTAGCTGGCAGACTGAGGTTGTGTTTGGGGGAAGAAACACAATTTTAACATTTTTGAATTTCAAATGTTTCAGATGAGTACCTACATTGTCCAAAAATAAGAAAACTTTTCTTTGTTGTTTTTTCCTACTATTATAAAAGGAAGTTAACCATTCGAGCATTAAAAAACTGGTCATTCATGCTTTCTTATTCGCTCTCCACAAAATAACAAATTTATTAATTAGAAAGTTCTTTCGGAAACACATAGGTTTCAGAGATTTTCCAAAAACAAGAGGGATTTCAAATTTTCCTAACACATTACAACATAATAAAATCGTGAGTCACTCATTATACATTTTTCCGACGATACAGACATCCTCATTGAAATATAAATTCTTATTCGGAAAAATTCTGGAAAAAAGTACCCGGTTTCATTGACATTAAAAAAAAATCTCTCTTCATAGCCTTCACAAACTGATTGCAGTCGTTCATGCCTCCACTTCTAGATCTACAGATTTTGCTTCACCACATACTGTTTTGAAAGCGATGTTATGCAGCAATTGGAACGTTTCCAGCCACCCACTGGAAACCTTAAAATCGTGTAATCCGAGTTCATTAGCGAATTCTAAACCCTTTTCTTGAATCAAAGGCCCACTCACAGGAATATTTTTTGAACGAACTGAAGTAAACATATTAAGAATTACAGAATAAATTTCATTGGAATTAGTCTCAGCTCCATTTCATATTTTTGGTGTTCTCGTTAGAGTTAGTAATCCACAAATTTCTTATTGCTTGTTTATTTCGTAAAATCTTTCCCATCTTTGTTTCTCCTATTTTAAAACGTTCAGAACGTATCCGTAGACTCAATTTATCTTTTTCAGATACACTTACAATTTCAAATTTTTCTGTTAAAGTTACTCATATTCTTTTTGGAGGCCATTCTGGAAATATTAATCACAAACAAGTATCAAACAGTAATTGACAATTAGAAATAGTTTTTTTTTTTCCTGCTCCGGCGCATTCTTGGCACCTTTAATTCTACCACCCAAAAAATCAAAAAATTTCTTCTAGACATTAATCAGAAGAAAATCCTAAATCTTTCAAGTTTTCTTTCTCGGACGTGAGCAGAGTTGAATCCAGACTTTTTTCTCCGGGAGGGACTTCTGTGGCGCAGGGGGTGGGGGTGGGGGGAGGCATTATAGAGTCCCAGGTTGGAAATTGTACTTTTTGACCCATTAAAAGCATAAAATGTCAAATCTTCCCACGGGGACATTCCAATGCTTCCGAGGAACTGTCACTCATGGGCCACCCCCTAAATTCAACACTGGACGTTCAGTGTGATTTTATCCAGACCACACTCCACATGTATCTGTGATCGCACAATTTATGTCACATTGCCATGATAAATTTACAGGTTTTTTACTATTTTCCCCATTTTTTTCCCGTTAAAAAATAATTTTTCACCCTTTATCGCTAAATTTACTGTCCGCTATTCAGAGGTAAAACATACAAAAATGTAGGTTTCGGGATTGGGGATTGGAAAACTGACCGTTAAATATAGGTGTCCGCTTTTCTGGAGTTTCTGTTATGGAGGTTTTACTGTATTTCAATTTTTGGATACTTTAGATATTTTTTATTTCTTTTGGGAATGTTTGACATGCTATAAGGAGCTATTTTTTTATTTTTGTCCTAATGCCAACAAAATTGAATGAAATATTACACCTTTCTATCAATTAAATTTGCAAGCATCTCTGTCGATTCTGTAGGTTATTCATAGTTTCTTATTACAGATATTTGGTTTCCAATGTTCATATTTTGTTCACCTTTAGAATTTAACCAACTTGTTCATACATTTGTGATTTCATTTTAATTATATGTACATAGATATAGATATTCAATTTCAGAAATGCGATAGCTAATAAGCATACAATCAATGCAAACATATTGCTAAGAGAAGACACCAGATTGAACGCTAAGGGAAAGGTACTATCCAATGATTATTTAAGGTTTGCAATATTGAGTTATGTTTATGAAGTATTTCATAATGTTTTCTTTGGTATCCATGTGTTTCATGTATACTTCCATGCCGCGCCAGCGCCAACTGTAATTAAATTCTCAGTAACCAAAATCTAAACTAAAGTGAGTTGATTACAAATGTTGGGAGAAGTGTTTTGTGTTCTGAGCGCTGCAACGGTTTGTGTTTAAGATAAAGTGAAATGTGCCTGTAACATAGAATTTTTACATTGTCAAAGTGTAAATGTTTAGCACCATGTATATGAGAGTATCCTAAAAATGCAGTGTATGTTGGCTGTTCACATAGAGAATTTCTGAAAAAATCTTAATGAATTAATTTTGCATGTACTGGATATGGATTAGACATTTTCGAAAATTAAATATTTGTGAAAGTGTCAGCATTAAAAAAACAAGTCGGTGAGTGTGATCACAGATTGCACAGAGTGTATCGTTTAATATTCTTTTCAAAACACTTTATATTTTAAATAATAAATCCAAAACGTTAATTTATAATTATCAAATCTTTACATAAATGAGATAGAGGAATGAGGGTGGAGTTTGGCGATCGTGAATAATAACATTTTTGGGAACACGGCGTTTCATTTAAGCTATTAATTGACATATAGATTAAACTTGAAGTTTGTGAATTATTTTCGATAGTTTTCCTGATCACAGAAATAGGAAAATGGGACAGATGATGCTAATGGTTGAGATTTATTATGTAATTTTTTTGAAAAAATTATGGTGTAATAATAAAAAAATTAAAACT
This sequence comes from Maratus speciosus, assembly GCA_963932465.1. Taxonomy (NCBI): domain Eukaryota; kingdom Metazoa; phylum Arthropoda; class Arachnida; order Araneae; family Salticidae; genus Maratus; species Maratus speciosus. The sequence continues at coordinate 588,228,417 of OZ010789.1, read as the reverse complement.
TTAAAACACCCTCTAGTGGTGAAAAAATCATTTAAGAGAGTGGAGTGGGTGCTTAATAATGTATAGGTCAAGGGCTTTAAAACGATATGTCATATGAAAAATCCTTTTCCGTCACTCCCAAAGAATTAATGTCTACTAATGGTCTGGGGTCAAAATAGAGGTCACCAAGATGTCGGAATGAGGTCGAATCTCGCTGTAAAATAATTAGGGGCTGAGTTAGAAAAATTGATTAAAATACACAATTTAGAGCACGGTGGCTAAAAAAGAAAATATTAAATTCAACTCGCCTTCCTGCTATAAAATTATTATATGAATGGAACGGCAGTTAAATACTTTCCTCTACAAAAGTTGAGCACTGCTACTTTTACTTTCAGTTACCCTAAAAATTATAGTATCTCCCATTTCAAAACGAAGTGACGTATTTTAATTAATGGAACGGTAATTTATAAAATAATTCCTGACGATGGCCTCCAGGTGGCAGGCCGAAAGTACTAGGAATTTAAATAAAATATATATTTTTAATTTGTAACATCTTTATTATTACAATATTAGTAACTTTTTAAGCAAAACGGTAGCTTTATAAATTTCATATTGTAAAGTTTCTGATTGAATCAAGGTGGAATATTGCATTTCGTATTATAACTTTATACACTTTCTAAATCATTTTAATATTTCAAAAATATGCCACAACATGCTTTATCTACTTAAAGAATACCCTTAACATCACAATCAATATTTCTCAAAATTATAAAAAGATCTGTAGAAATATGAATCAAATGTTTATGACAATTGCTTTCCAAAAATATAGCCCTTTCCTTTCTAATCATCTTTTTGTATGGATGGATGATAATGATATATGACTGTCATATTTTCACTTATTATTTTTTCTCATAGAAAGAACACACGAATTGTTCAAGTACAAAAACTGGAATGGATAATTCATTAAACATTCCCAAGAATTTAAAAATTACGTCAAAGAAAATTCTGACTGTCTTGATATAAAGTTATGTTAATTTACATAATTATTTATTTCATTTTCATAACAAATTTACAACTCACTTTGTTTTATAACTCTTATGACAAAGTGGAATTCATTTTTCATGATAAAATATTAATATTTATACTATGTATTAAAGATATATTTGAAAGTGCATACATGTTGTATTACGTAAGGATTTAACCCTTAAATGCCGGGTGTTGCTTTTCCGCAACATACCAAATTTAGGCTTCTAAAATACTATTAGAATAATATTGAAGTTACAATGCCTAATGTTGCCAATAAAATACATTCTGAATAAAATTATTAAATCGATTTTCAACATGTAGATGACAACACTTGTGCTGATTAAGAATAAAGATATATTTATTTTGTCAATTGTTGCTACATGTTCTTTTTGTTTTGTTTGGAAGCTTGCGAAATACCCTATTTTGTTCTGAAGTGAGCAAATAAAATTTATTTCTTATTAAAGTTCCTAATATTCTTATGTGTTTAATATTATAAAATTTTATCAAGGAAAAATATTTTTCAATTAAAGACCAGTATTGCCGATTAGTAACAAACTGTTTTTTAGCCGTAAACCATACTTAAAACAAAATATGATTTTTTAAGTATTTTATCCACGATTTGTTTAAAAAATTAAAGCCGAAAAATATTATTACAATGATTTTTGAAAAATCAGGCATTTAAGGGTTCAGAGTAGCATAATATGCAAAAAAAAAATTCTGCATCAAAGTTATGCTCAACAATTACAAACATAAAAACAGATTACTTTATATTTTATGCAAAAAGTCATGATTCCACATTTCAAATGAATTTAAAAATATTTATACTTTATATTAAAATGAGTTAGGAAAATTATATATTAGTCGTTACTGAATTACAAAATCTAGAGGGGAGAAATGAAGGAATTTATTTAGATTTTATACATATTATTTTTTACTTCAGAATTCACATTATTTTAAGGATAAATAAAAACAGTTTGCTGTGTTGTTAAAAAAATGAGATTTAGACAGTATACTCGAAATACAATACAGAACAGATTACATATCTATTCGAATAGAATTAAACAAAATCTATTCTATTCTATTCAAGAATGTTTTAACTTCTAAACAGTCGTATTAATTTAAAAGAAAAATTGAAAAGACTCATCCGATAATAAACTTGAGCAACATGTACCTTCCTTATTCATTCTTTTTAAAAATTCAGCTAAATTTACCCAAGAACACAAAGATAAAATGCGTAGGACCCAATTATATATGATTGGCATTTTTCGCCAATACTGAATTCCTATGTGAATTTCGAATATTAGTCAGGTGTCAACAGGTTGTCTTCATCTGCAGCCACTCATATTTGGTTTATTATTTACTTTCTTGCCAAATTTATCGATATTTCACAAATACGAAAAGTATTTCTATAATTTAACAGATCATGACACAGAAAACCCCTAAATCATGCCCGTTCAATTGTTGAACTATCTATCTATCTTTGTATATTTCTATTATTTGTTTTTCAATAACGGTCATATTTATGAATCAGTTTCGAAGTAACTGAAAATGTGCACAAGATTTATGAAGGTCCGTAGATTAAAAGTAAAATATTCATCTATAAACATGTTCAAATAATTAGTTCTTGGAATGTGGTTTCCTGCTAATCTTCTATCATTGTTGTAACCATTGTTCGAACTGTTATACACCATAAACAACGTAGTCATACCTGCCGGCGTTAAACTATCGACAAAGCCAAAAAATCTTAAAATTTTGTGACAAAATAGATCACGATTAATGAAATCAAATTGACGACCGTTGATTAATTATTTGAAATTCCCCTTCAAACTCAAAATAGACGAAAACTGAAAAATCTTCTGTAATATGGTTTTACGCATTTTAGCTTTCGTGTTTTCAAATAGAACTAGCTGAAGTTTTAAAAACTAAGAATAGGTAAGCTGCATTTCCTCCCCGGTCCAGGGTGGAAGGACTTTTTAATATGTTGTCTTGTTTTAAATAACTGTCACACTAGAATTTCAAATTACAGGCAAAACACAAGATCTTCCGGAATCCTTGTATAAAATCCGGACAATTAAAAGAAAAACTTTAGAGTTTCTAATCTTTTTGTCCATCTTTTTAACTTTGATATTCTATGTTGTCTTGATTTAAAAACAATGATAGTGGATGAAACTGGCCAACGAGCTCGGTCGAGACCTTAGTAAGTCCTGTGCACATGCTCAGTCATATCAAAATTGGTTCATAAATCAAGTGCTACTGTATGACTTCTGTTGTGTTGTTTCCAAATGTCAGCTGCTACAGAAATTTAAATTGCTTTATCTCAACCAATTTTTAACATAGAAACTAAATGAAAATGCTCTGTAATATTTGCACTAATGCTGATCATTTAAATAAAAATATTTTTCGCAGGAAATTGAATTTTTATTAAAAAGTCAGACGTTAATTATCTGTTTCACTAATTTTTCGAACATGATGAAAAAGCATTTCAAAACGTACGCACAGATTTTTTTGTTGTATGTGTTTAAGTTTTTACCTAGACATATTGATATTTTCCCTATCAAATTTTAATGATGAAGTGATTTCGAACTTTTGTTTAAAAAAATGCATTTCCAGTGCAATATATATTCTATTCCCAGTACTTATCATTTAGAAGTATGGTATCACTTTCCATCTACTATTAACAATAATTTAATTTTAAAGATTTTGACAAGTAAAAAAAAAAAATAAATAAATAAATAAACTGAAATTTTCTATTTTGTATTTTTTAATTAAAAAAGGACCAGAAATTTTTCATTTTGTATTTTTCCATTAAAAAAAACAGAAATTCGTGTTTTTCGCTAAATTTTCACATTTCAAAAATCAGCCGTCTCGTGGAGTTGATCGGCAAAAAAAAAAAAAAAGAAAAAAAAAAAAACCTTTAAAATTCTAGAGCGCTTCTAAGTTGAGAGCATAAGAGAGAAAATTTTTCTAATTAATTAGGGGGCTCTGATCCCTACTATCTACGCCTGCCAACCCCCGTTCACACACCGCAGATTCTAAAACACGCTAATTTGATCTGCTTTAAAAAGATAACGTGAGACTGAGTTATAATTTAAAAACCAGTGGCGATCTTCCTGTAAACAGGTTTCCATCCATTATCCATTGAGTGGGGAATATTTTAAAGCAGAATCGGCTACTATTCAGAGTCTTCCGGTATTTCTTACTACGCTATAAGAAGGTTGTGTTAAATAAGACATTTTAAAGGTATGGTTTCTTTCTTTCTAACCGATGACCAGGCCCCTATCTGCATGTTCGCCCTAACTGAATTGGTTTGATACCTGGTATCGGGGGTGGTGACCGCCTAATCGCCGCGTAGCGTCAATAAATCTGACACGAGCCTAGATCTTCATCCTGTCGACTGTTCCTACTGCTTAGATGTGGACTTAGTTAAACCGGTTACTTAACATTTTGATCTTGTTGTTTTGTACCTGCGCTTTGCTACTGAAATTGGCCTTGTAATTTAGAACGTTGATCAGGTGACGAGACCTTCACCTGGCAAGGCACCTCCAGAGGAATAATTCACAGTTAACTTGGATGACTTTGCACCCACGACGGATTTTATATGCACCATGCGCCATTAGCGTACATGGTGGACATCGGCTGACTCCAAACCGATGACCAGGCTCCTGGCTGCCAGATTTCCCTAGCCGAAAGAGTATACCTATCTGTTGAGCGGTTGTCCGCTTGATCGCCGCATGACGGCCATCCAGTATACCAATGCCCCGGTCGACCTAATTGTAGAGCCAGTAATTTGCTGGTTTCTCTGTTGTACCTCTTGCTTAACTAATTGACTTTGTTGATTTGGCTCCTTCACATCACACACACATATCCAACTTGGGGAGTAGGGAAATCTGATTTTAGATGCCTAATCGGTCGTGGGTACTTGTCGTGAAAAGTGGTTCATGAACCAATTTAGAGGAAGGGGAAAAGAAGACAATGGTGCCGCTAAAAGACAAGTGTCACCATAGGAAAGTTTTGGCCGAAATACAAAGCAAGCTCACGATATTAGACGGATGACAACTCCCCCTTTCTACCGCAGCCCAGCGGGTAAAGATTGTCTCCGTTGGTTGAACCATAGGAGTGGGTCAACCTACGTATGCTTTTAAATCTGACGTAATATTATCAAAGTTTTATTTCTCTCACGTTTTATTTTACTCACGTTAAAATGTTTTTTTTTTTTTTTTTTTTTGTTAGAAAGGAAATGTTATTTGCGCTGTCTGAGAAATCACAGCAATTCTTAAAACAATCATCTCAAAATATGAAATAAAAGTCTCGAGTAAATATATTTTAAATTTGAACTGTTTTGTAAAATCATTATTTGTTCATTTTAAATATGACGTAACTTCCTCCATTTACTGCTTTTGATGCATATTAATGCATTTATTGAAGTGAAAACATCTTTAGGCGCGTTGAGCTTTTTTTGAGATGGAGAAAAACCACTGATTTGGAGACACGGTTACGTAACCGACATGCTAGCATTTTGGCACATAGACACTAGCGCCAAGCGGTGAATGAGAAGAACTTTTTCCTCTTCAGCTCAATCTGCAAAAGAAGAACGAAGCTAACACTCACTTTTTATCCCGGCGTTCACACAGGAACACACACAATATTTACATTTTCGTTGCAGTAAGCTGTTGTGTTTATTGTTAAAGACAAATACTTGATACTTTCATTATTGTAGTGAAAGTTTCTTTGGGCGCGTTTGGCATTTTTTGAGATGGGAAAAACCATTGAACTCGTGATACTGTTATTGTAACCGACACTTCTGTATATAAGTATGTACATGTATTGTGCATAATTCGGTATGAGGAGGGCAGGCAATTAATTGTTATTGATTGCTTAATCAATAACAACAATTTACAGGCAAGCGCACCGCATGCTTGCCTGTGCGCTATTGGTTCCCGAAATACACGTACAAGAGTTAGAAAAGGAAATCTCATCAAAAATATCTCATGTAAAAATTAGCCAAGTCTCGTGACTCTTGCTAAAATAAAACTACCTTGCTCTAGCAAAATAAAATTATCTTTATTCAACAGTTGTTATTTTGTCAATAGTTGGCAGCAAAAGTGAACTATTTGATCAAATATCGGGTACGTTTAGCAGAAAAACTCTCTTGTTTTTAAAATTCGTGTTATTTTTGCGTTATGGTGTATGTTATTGTATAATAATGAATAAAAAAGCACTACATTTAAAAGTATTTCCTGCACAATAAAACATTTCCTGACGATTAAAAAAACACACACGTAATTGCTGAATTTTTAACTTCTATTTTTCCCCACTGTTTTTTTTTTTTTTTTTTTTCTTTTTTTTTTTAATTTTCGTTCACTTTTTAATACTTACATGAAAATACTTTTGTTGCTAGAAAGGAAATGTTTTTCTTTGCGCTGTCTTAGAATTGGCAACAATAGTTTAAAAGATTATCTAGAAATGTGAAAATATATTTTTAAATTTAAACTGTTTATCAGTATTATTATTTGATCATTTTAAATATGATGCAATTTCCTCCTTTTACTGCTTTTAACGTATATTAATGAATTTATTATTTAAAAATTTTTCACTTTCTTTTAAAATTCAGGATCAAATATAGATTTTATCACGTAATTTTCAATATTTTCCTAATTTTAATACATAATCTTTCAATTCTAATTTGAATGCTTTTTTTTCTGTTTGTAATAGTCACATGTAAATACTTTTTTAATTTGAAGGAAATATTATTCTTTGCGGTGTTTTTACAGTTAGCAACAATTTCAAATAAAAACCTTTTCTATAATATGTAAACAAATATCGATTGAAATGCTGAAAATTTCAAGTTAAAATGGAATTAAACACTCAAAAAATTACAACAAAAAACAAATAAATAAGTGCAGTCTGCACTCCGGGAGCATCCAATATATATTCTTAGGAAAAATAATTGAATTCCTATGTATAGTTTTTGCTCCTATAAAACCTTTTTAATGGAACAATTTTGACCAACTTAAACATTAAAAATCTCTTGAAATAATTATTCGATTTTAAAAATTGCCTACATCAGCGCGTTTATCAAACATTTCTCTATAATACTACCTATTTAAATATATTTTTATGTAGAAGTTTTCTTAATATTACAGAAGAAAGAGTAAAAAATTTCAGTAACTGCGGCGGTGACAGCTTTAATTTTTTTTAAATAGGTAGACTCAAATAAGCATTTAAAAATCGTAATAATGCAAACAAAAAATATATATGATGGCATTAGGAAGTGTCTGACGAATATATAACCTATAAATAAGAAAAAAAAATGTTTAAATGTAAATCCCATTTTCTGCATTTGATTAAAATAAATATGCATATTTTTTTTATTGCAAATAACGTATTAGATTAAGTGTTTCATGACATATTTTTATTTATGTGTGTGTGGGAGTTTTGCAGCTTTGCAGCTTCGAAACTATTTTTGTGTGTGTGTGTGTTTACGTTTTGAAGGGATGCATAAATGTTCAAAATTTTTACTAAAAAACTCATATTCCGTACTTTGAAAAACAATTGCTTCATAATTTTCACTTGAAAAATATGCATTTGTACTCGCTTTACCTCCTTTGGTATTTTTAGGTAGCAGAGTTTTTTATCACAAGGAAAACACTTTTGGTGTAGCTCGCATCTGGCTTTGAAAACTGTTGCATTTTAAAGCACATTCCATAGGCCACAGTTAAAACCCCGATAAAAATTCGTCTGAAAAAATCATATTAATCTATTTTTGTATCCAATCAATTTTAATGTAATAACTTTTTGACTGTTAATGTTACGTAAAATTCAAATTAAATCGCCGTGTAAGCTGCTAAGAATCGAAACCATCACTCCCACACAGCAGATGACTATAACGTTCGTCTGGGTTTTCCCGGAAAAATTCTACGGTCACGTAGACAGCAAATATGAATATATATATCACGTAGACAGGAAATATTTTATATATATATTTTTTTAATTGAAATTCGTAGGTACTCGAAGGGATTTTTTTTTTAACATTGTTCAATGCTTTATTCTTATTAGTACCTAGTTTGTATTTTAAAGTACAGGATGGCTGTAATTAAAGTGCACGCGTTTGAGAAGTTAACAAAGTAAACTTGTCTCACAATAAATATATTAAAAAAAAATTTCGACAGATGGCGTTGTATGGTTTAGCCATGAAGAGCCTTAAATTTTAGCCAGAAAAAAAGGTCTATTATTAAAGTGTTATTTTTTTCAAAATGTCATTAATTACAGCGCTGCGTATTCGCAAAAGATATTGATTTAAAATGAGTTATGTTTGTTAATATTTGCTAATAAATCATCTGTTTCATTTACAAGTTAAATTTAAGTTAATCGATTTTATTGCATAACTCGTTTCCGCATGCTCTAAACAATATAAATAAAAAAAAAATTTCAAAATATTCCAAGTAGTTTAACTTTTAGAGATCTTCAAACACGTTTACTTTAATTCTGGAAATGCGAGCCTCCACGGGTGATTCCGAATCATCCCGGTTCGGCGCAGGAAGATGAGCTAAAACCCGGTCGAGAACACCATAGTGGACACTTTCATTTCCGAAAGGAGGCTAAAGTGGGGCCCCTGAGTGGTGCAGGTCGCCGATGGTGTCACACTTTCAGTTCAGCGACTACATTTCTGAGCAACGTGTATCTGGACAGCTTTTCTGTTAGGCAATTATATTGTGAATGACTACCATCCAATATGGTCCTCAATGCGGACTTGTCCGATAGAGCGAGTATGCGGGAAGGTGTTGACTCATCACTACAGTACTCGGGGCACATTGAGGTGCCTCTTGACTGACACGTCCAGCTACAGTCCGGGATACCCTATAAGGGTCTGTGACTTTGCGAGGTCGATGTCCTAGGTAGTCCGGGAGCATGTGAAAAGTGAACTAACGGGACACAGACGGCTTCAAAAGGGTCCCGTCGGGCAAAATATTTTTTCTTCTTTCTCTCCCCTGTCTCGCAGACCTGGAGTTGTGTCACTTTCCCACTGTATATATTCGCGAGGGAGTCATATACTACGCATAGGTCCCTGAGGGGATGGGGGTGGATTTCCGAGAGGGCGCGGTCCGTTTGGATTTCCCAGACTAGTACTTTTCCAGTTATTTGTTCTATCAAATTACCAACACTTTGTGTTTGTGTTGTCTTCTTTTTCAGTCCTATTTTTGAGTAAAATTCCCTTGCAAGATCTAGGGAGTTTGACGCCTCTCCTGCAGTGGAAGTGCATCCTTTTGGACTGAGAATACCTTATGTTGTGCCCTTTATGTTGTGTTGTTTTTCTGGTATTGCTCCTGCCTCATAGCCCTAGTATTGATTAGTATTCCTTTTATTGGGAATTGAGAGCTCCCTTGATGAAAGTAGATCCGTTTGGGCAGTGCAATACTAACTTTCCTGTTTTTTATAACTTCTATCTTTTACTAAAGCTTTATGTTGTGTTTCTCCGGCCGTGTTGTGTTTGTCCGCTGTTGTTCCTCCGGCTTGAAACACAGAGGTAAACTGACAACAGAGGATCCTCGTTTCCGGATGGTGGCAAATACAGCCGGTGAGGAGTTATTCTCATTAGTCTCCGAGCGCGGTTATTCCTGTGAAGTTATGTGACTAGGAGTCAATGATATGCCGACGACTTTGCGTCTGTATCCGATCTGTTCCGATTCCTCTTTTGAGAGACTATATGGGGGTTTCTATCCCTCGTCCGGACATTGGTCGCAAACAAATTTGTGTGATATCCAGTAGTGGATGGGGACACGTAACAAAACCTGAATATTTCGGATCACCCTGTATTTTTATTAACAAAAAAAAAAAGCGTTAATATAAGTGGTCGAAAAAATTGCATTTTCAGAAAGTTATGTTGGTATAAAATTAATGAATAAAACAAATTATATTGGAGTTTATAAAAACAATTTTTCAAACATATTCTATTGGTACAACCGGTACATTGGCTAATAGGGCAAAAACATTCACCAGGGTGTAGTGCTACAGGCGAGCTTGACCAAAAGCGTCATTCTTGTAAGCACTTTCATCTGAAACCAAAAACAAATTAAAATAAATATCTATAATTCTATATTCTAAATATAATTTCTTGTCGTTGACCAGTGTTGATGAATTTTTCTTTCCATTTTTAACAGAAAAAGCGAATAAGCCCGGCCTTCTTGGATTACAAAATGCAGATGAAAATATATTTTTAAAAAGATTGATAAATCTATTAGAAGTTTTACATTTATTATACATTTTTTATAATGCCCACTAACAATTCCAAAAATCATATTTATATGAAAAATAGCAATAATGAGTTCAAATAAAGTTTAGACAAACGTATTAAAATCTACACTTTTATATTGGCCTCACAACAGAATTTACCACTCGAAGAAATCACCAAATATCATTTTTTACAATCAGACATTTTTATTTTGATGATTACAGTGGTTAATTAGATTACATTTCTTAAATTAGTGTTTTATTCATATTTTTTTATTTGTTGTTTTATGCATATTTTGATTTTATTTTGAAACAAAAAATGAAAACAATTCTAATCAATTTATACTAATTTAAGTACAGACGGTTACATTATTCGTAATCGTATGCACGCAACAAAAGTTTATTTTCTTCATAAATCATACTTGAAAATTATTTATAAACCAAAAAATTGAGCAAATTGCGATACAAAATTTTCGGTACAGTTTTGAAACAAGTTGCGTTTGAAAGAAGACTTTATTACCTATTAGACCAGGGCATGAAATTTCAGTTTAAAAGGTGCTCGCCAGACTAAAACTTTTGCTGGCCATTATTTTACATTCATTCAGACAGCAACGTCAGTCACCACACTTGCCCACAAAAGGAAATATTTATGACAAACGGAATTTTAATTGACCTTAATTAAAAATTAGAAACATATTTACTACAAAAGAAAAAAAAATATTAACTCAAAATAAAGTTGCATAAGGTTTCAATGGTTACATAAATTGCCACATACCATTAAAAAGTCATGAAATAAAAAGTTCCTGTGCCTTTAGAAGTTCATGTTTGTGTAACTTTGGTTTTCTGCACTGAAATACCACTTGTGAATCGCAGGTGTGGAATAAAGATCTGTCAGAGTGGATCCATTAATGGAAATTCTGAGTAAATCACCTAGCGTCTCAGTCTTCAGAAAGTTCCTGTATGCAGTCTTGAGTCAGTTGTGACAGCTACAGCCTCTTGCACGCAGCGATGCTCAATCGTTGAACAGCACAAATTGCTAGAATTTGAAGCTAATTGAGGAAAATTTCTGAGTACTTTTCACTGTAAAATTTCTACAGCATCAGTGAAGTAAAGCTTTCAGTGTTGGTGAAGGGAACAAAAACTTGAATTCTGCCCATTCTGCCAATACAATATCCACCTTTTTCCTTAAAGAGACTTGGTTTCAAATACATGAAGGTCTTTTATATTTCTTCTAACACAAAATCAAGAATTTTTTCTTTGGGAGGTTAACCCAATGTGTCAAAAATATGCAGAGATATTAACAGATCTGTTGACATAGATTGCAGTCTTTCTGTGATGTACATCTTTCGTATTTAATTAATCTCCCTCTTAAAGTCTGAAACTCTCGCTCCCCATTTTTAATATTTTCCAGCTGTACAACCTAGATTATCCCTGAGATGGATAGTTGGTCCAAACATTTCTGCTCATTTGGTGCAAAACTAAATTCGAGTTCTGTCAGAACTGAGATGCAATGCTCAATTTTTATTTCCAGATGAAATGACAAGTTTCTTGTTTTTTATTGTCTCACTTAATTGTCCAATTTCCTGTAGAAATCCACGAGGAAGTACAGAACATAAAGAAATTTATAACCCTTCAATCTTTTTAGCAAACCCTTAGCTTTACCACTACCATTGTCTTTTTAGTGGGCCTCCTCTTCAAGATGTCTTGCAAAAAAGCTTTCACAGTACTTTCTTTGATGTACTGTGTCTTTCACCTTCTAATAGTGTGAATATCACTTAGTTTAAGAATTTTTTCTCCTAAAATTTCTTGTGTTGCTTTTAACATATGAGGTCTTTTAGCCGAGATATGGTAAAATTTAAAAATACTCCTAACCACTGAATCAAAGGTTTTCAGATATTCAACTTCACCACATGCATCCAAAACAGCCAATTGCAAATGGTGTGCAAGGCAGTGAATGTTTCTCAATTTAGCACAAATAGATTTCTTTTTCACAGCCAGTCCTGATTTGTGTCCAACCACCTTTAGGGCACCATCAGTACCCAAGTCTACAATATAACACCTATATCTATATCCATTTGAATCTATATTCTTTTCCATAAAATCAGTTATGGCTGTGAAAATAACTGGGCGAAGTAGAATTTGGCAGCTCTATTACTCCTAAAATATCCTCTTTGATATGATTACCTTTTCCATCCACGTATTGAAAACATACAAATTTGCATGCTCAACATCTAGTCTATCTGTGGTACCATCAACCAGAATTCTGATATATGTACACTTTAATTTTTACACTAAATCTAACTTCATAGTTTCAGCAATAAAATGGATAAAATACCTGCATTGGTTTTCATTGCCATACTTTTTAAAATTATCCGCATTTCTCAGCTAAGCATAAAAGATCTATAAGAACCGCATATCACTGAATTGAGGCACGATATTCTGAGCGTACACAGTTTGATGTAGAACACATTATTTTAAAAGAAAAAACTTAGTCGCCAACCTTAAATATTTGCTCGCCATTAGCGAGCTGGCGAGTGGAAATTTCGCGCCCTGTATTAGACTGTTTAAAAATTGGAAATGTGCGATGTTTAGAATAAAAAACAAGAAAGAAAAAAATCATGCGTCAAGCATAGATTATGAAACACTTTTCAACACATTCAGAATAATGCAACAAAACTGCACCGTTTAATAAGTTAAAAAATTATGTTTAATTCAACCACATGGAAACGCATAACACATTTGAACACCTAATTTCAGTCGGCCCAAACTATAATTGGAGAATTATCGGATTTTTTTAAAGCAGCACTGTGTATGATATTTAGATTTGTATCTATTAACTACATGCATGCGAAAATTTACTTCAGTTATGAAATACATATTCCTCAGTAGAAAATTCCCCTTTAGCAATTTCCGCTAACAAAGAGAATGGTATGTGAATTCTTTTGTGCAGCCCTGAATTTCAGGTATAGAATTTATGCAGTACCAGTAACATGCAAAAATTATTTAAATTTTAAAACGCATAACGAATTTTAAAACGCACTTCTAGCCATTATTACTCAAAGATAGCAGCGTAACGGATTTATTTTGTGTGTCCCTATAAATGAACGACAAATGCCATGAATGAGCTATTCTATCGTAATCATCTTGTAGTGTAATTCAGTGATTTATCATTCTTATCAGTCTCAATATATTCCAAGTAGCGTAATCTCATTAAAATACTCTGTAAAAGATTTTCCCAAGTACGATAATGTAATGGAATTCTTTTGAGTGAACCTGTAAGTGAACTATTAATCCCACATATTTCATATACAATACCAAACATGCTTTTGAAACCCTAAATAACGTTTATCAGTTGCATTAGAATCCGGGTATATTTAGGGGAGAAAGGGCGTGGACAGACGGACAGACAAACCGAATTCTTAAACAAATTTCAACTGTGGTGGAAAGCAGTACTAAAAATAGCAGTAAGGGCGAAATTTCATCATCTAGTGTTGTTATCGTAGAAATGACGACAATAATACGGACTGAAACGTTTGTTCATCGTAATGTAATAAATAGATTTTTCACAGTGAAAATTAATTTACAAATTATTTAAAAAATCTAATTTTGTTTTATTAAAAACAAGTAAGAAAAATCGTGCGTTAAGCATAGATTATGAAACACTTTCCAACACTTCCTGAATGCTTTAACAAAACTTCGTTATTTAGGGAAATAAGGTATATAAGTGAACTAAGTAAACATTTTAGAAAACACATAAAACATTTGAAAATCTGATTTCAGCAGTTACCGTCCATAGCAAATATGTATTCCAATTCTTTTGAACAGCCCTGTATTTAATCTGTAGGTTGATATACATACTATATAATGGAGAAATTTAGTTTAGCAAGAAAACACATAACAGGTTGAAATTTCTCTTTCAGCAATTTATACTAATAGATTTAAAAATACTTGTATACTTTTCTAAAACTCTGAAGTTAACCTAATACCTTTATTACACGCCACTATTTAGCTAAAGTTTAATTCAAAGTAAAACACTCTTAAAACTACCGGAATCACATTTCCAGATATTATCATTTATAGGCGGGCATGTATACAATTCTTTGCGTGACCCTGTATGTCATTTTATATATGTTTTCTAAACATTTCTTAGCAAACCAAATTCGGTTCAGCGTAAAAATGCCTAACTCATTTAAAAATCACCTTTTAGCAATTTGCAATCATACCCAGTAACCATTACGAATTCTTTTGAGTAGCCTTGTATATCAATTACAGCATTTATACACACCATATACAATGCATAAATATAGTTAAACATAAAAGCACATAACATAATTAAAAATGCATTTCCAGCAACCATCGCTACTTTACAGTACTTAGGGTACAATATAGTATCTGAAATCTTTTGTGTGTCCCTGTAAATGCTCTGCATTTCGTATTATCCATGAAATAAGTTATAGTAAACCTTAGCGACGTATATATATTTCATTATACATGTAATAGTTTAACATAATTAAAATACGCCGGAAAAAATTCCCTCCACTTCTATATCATTATGCAAAGGAATTCTTTTGTGCGGCCCTGTAAATGAATAATAACTATTTTTTGGGCCGCATATTGTACAAAAAATACATATTTTAGTCAACTTGATAAATGCATATCTATTTTATTATGTTTGAAATCATGTAAAATCATTAAAAATCATTTTAAACGATTTTTTCCCATAGGCCGTAATGTAACGGAAAACTTTTGACTGTCCCTGTAAATGAACTAAACATGCTACAAACTTCATTTGCAATAGGGTTCGTGCTATGGTAGAGGTCACTAACATCCAAAAATTTCAGAAAGATCTGAGTATATTTACGGGAGTTAGAGTGCGTACAGTCGGACAGACAAACCGAAGTCATAAACACTTTTCAACTTTGTTGGAAAGTGTTAAAAAGAGGTTAACTAGGATTAAAAAATAAGCTTTTAAAAATGTATATATATTTATATCTATTAAAAAACAAGGAAATCATTTTATTGGTTGACGATTTGCTTATAAACTGGCTAAGGGAAGTTTAATGAAACTTCAGAGTTTTCAATAAATAGATTTATAGAATTTCCTTTTAGTCAAAATATTTGTTTTTTCTTCATATTTTAAAAATCTTCATATTTTATCATCCATAGCATACTTCATAAAATGTGTTTTTTTCTGCATGCCGGAAAACTCCCATGACCCTGCAAGAAGATTCACAATAATTGTATATGTCTTCAGAAAGGACACGTTCTTTCTCCTTAATGTTTTTTTTTCTAAGAGAAAAGTTTGGATTCATATCTAAACGAGTAAAGTACTCTTCATATATGAGACCTTTTCATAAAATGTAGCACCTTTCATATGATGCACCCTGGAGATATTTCTTATCGTCTCTTTTGAAAAGATGGAAAAATTTCTTTTATTTTTCAATATTTTTTAGACTAAACAAAATAAATAGATTTTCATCTCGGATTGGATGAACTCTTCCGGGCTCAAGTGTAATCGAATTCTATTTTCTGGCTTATTGAAAATATTAAACTGTGCCGTTGTAATACATTTGGGTATTTTCAGTGAAACTGAAGGACTGACAAGCGACCAAAGTATGACGAAATTGCATATTATTTATATATCAATGTATAAATTCCTTAATAAAGTATGTATACACAAACTCCATAAACAAATAGCTAACCATTTTCAATGGAAATATTTAAAACAACGGAAATTTCATATTACAAAATGATGATTATACATTCAGTAAAAAGGGAATTGATACCGATTTGAAAAATACTATAAAGATAGATTAACGCTAGAATGTGTATATTTATATTTACATTGATTTCTCTTCCGTCTGGACAATGATATAGTTCCGTTTGTTACAGGATTACGTTATATTAAAGTACCACTACATAAAAATTGTTTTATGGCATATATAACGGTTTTGTAACAATTATGGTCCACAAAGCATTTGTTTTTAAATGCTCTATGAATCTCATAAATGTGTTAGTTCCTATGGATTATAAAGATAAACAAATATTTGTAGAATAGTGGGTGACTCGGTAGATGCCATAGTATATTTAATAATTTTTTAGATCAAGAAATGTTGCTCTTGATTTACAGTATGGCTATTATGTGTGAAAAATCATTTCTACAAATGTGAAGCATCTTCCAATATAAAACTAAGCTTTTCTTTTGCACATTTCACGTAGAATGTGTTCGGAATCTACTTTCGAACGGTTCATTTTCAAAATATGCAGTTATGATTTTCATTTTTATTTCTTTACAAAGTGAAAAATCCGAATTATCTTCGATATTTGACGCATTTTACGTAACATATTGCTTTTTCGGGTTTATAAATAATATATTTCGGAAGTTCCAACTAAGTTGCAAATATGTAAAATTTGCCATTTCAACTACTTGCTAAAGTGAATAATTGTTTACAATTAGAGAAAAAGTTTCAAAATATATTCCGAATAAAACTGCAGTTTTCGATAGAAATTATTAGGTAGCTTTCATTACAAAAAGCTACCTATTGCAGCCGTTCGGAGGAAAGCGATTTCAAAAAATTTTGGTATATTTTCATCGATCATGACCCCTAGACCCCGAAACCACCCTCCGTTCAAAATTGATATATATATATATATATCCATATATATATATATATATATATATCTGACCTATGTCACACTGTAACTCCCGTAATTATGAACCGATTTCGATGTAATTCGGTTTGTACATAGTACATACCAATGTCTCAACCGAGATCGTTGGCCAGCTTCATCCGCCATTTTGTTTCAAAATGGCGGCCATTTAAAATTTTTAAAAAAAATTAAAATTTGAAATGTGGTAGCAAAAAATTAAAAATGGAAAAATATTTTTTTCTTATGTATTTGATCTTTATACAAAGATTCTAAAGCAGTTTTTGTTTCGACTATATCTTAAAAAATGGCTGAGTTATAGCATTTTGAATTTCTAGCGTGGCTGACATTTTGAAACGTCCTGAATTTTGTCACGCGATAAAAGGCGTATTTATGAACCGATTTCGATGTAATTCGGTGTGTACATAGTACATACCAATGTCTCGACCGAGTTCGTTGGCCAGCTTCATCCGCCATTTTGTTTAAAAATGGCGGCCATTTAACATTTTTTCAAAAAATTAAAATTTGAAATGTGGTACCAAAAAATTGAAAACGGAAAAATATTTTTTTCTTATGTATTTGTCCTTTATACAAAGATTTCGGAGCAGTTTTTGTTTCGTCTATATCTTAAAAAATGGCTGAGTTATAGCATTTTGAATTTCTAGTGAAGCTGACATTTTGAAACGTCCTGAATTTTGTCACGCGATAAAAGACGTATTTATGAACCGATTTGGATGTAACTTCGTTTATACATAGTACATACCAAAGTCTCGACCGGGTTCTTTGGCCAACTTCATCCGCCATCTTGTTTAAAAATGGCGGCCATTTAAAGTTTTAAGAAAAATTTAAATTTGAAATGTGGTACCAAAAAAATGAAATTTGAAAATATATTTTCTTTTTATGTGTTTGACCTTAATAAAAAGATTCAGGAGCAGTTTTAGTTTCGTCTATATCTTAAGAAATGGCTCAGTTATAGCATTTTGAATTTCTAGCGTGGCTGACATTTTGAAACGTCCTGATTTTTGTCACGTAATAACAGGCGTATTTATGAACCGATTTGGATATACCTTGGTGTGTACATAGTACATACAAATATCTCGACCGAGTTCGTTGGCCAGCTTCATCTGCCATCTTGTTTCAAAATGGCGGCCATTTAAAAAAATTTAAAAAATAAATTAATTAAAATGAGATACCAAAAAATTGGAAAATGAAAAAGATTTTTTTTTGTATGTGTTTCACCTTAATACAAAGATTCTGGGGCAGTTTTTGTTTCGTCTATATCTAAAAAAAGGCTGAGTAATGGCATTTTGAATTTCTATTGTGGCTGACATTTTAAAACGACCTGAATTTTGTCACGCGATAACAGGCGTATTTACGAACCGATTTGGATGTAACTTGGTATGTACTATATACATACCAATGTCTCGACCGAGTTCGTTGGCCAGCTTCATTCGCCATCTTGTTTCAAAAGGGTTGCCATTTAAAAATAAATTAAATTTAAAATTTTAAATAAGGTATTAAAAAATTGGAAAATGAAAAAGATTTTTGTATGTGTTTGGCCTTCATACAAAGATTCCGGAGCTGTTTTTGTTTCTGAAAATTTGTTCTTTTGTTTATATCTTAAAAAAATGTTTGAATTCTAGCACTTTGAATTTCTAGCATGACTAACATTTTGAAACGATCTTGTATTTGTCACCCGATAACACACGTATTCGCCTATTTCGATGCAAATAGGCATGTGGATAGTATACATCAATACCTCGACCAAGTTCGCTGGACAGATTCATCAGCCATCTTGCTTCAAAATTGCAGCCATTAAATTAAATATATATGTATATATTTCAAGTGGGGTGCAAAAAAATTAGAAATTCAAAAAAGGTTTCCTTCTTAAGTATTTGACCTTGATATAAGGATTCAGGAGCATTTATTGTTTGTCTTTACCTTAAAAAATGGCTCAGATATAGCAGTTTCAATTTCTATTGTGGGTGACATTTTGAAAAATCTGATTTTTTGCATGCGACAGCACTCGTATATGTCAACCGATTCCGATGTGAGTGAGCATGTGCACAGCAATTACTAAGGTCTCGACCAAGTTCACTGTCTAGCCTCATCCAATATGTTGTCTTAAAATGGCAGGCACTTTAGGAAATCGCCGAATTTGGCAGCCAAATATAAGTTACTTTAAATAAAAGCAGCTTGGATAAAGCTGACTCATTTCATGAAATTCTCATTCATAATGATTTAGTATTGATAAAAATTAGTATAGAATCTCCTATATTCGGTTTTCACTAAATTGAGCTTCGTGTGTTTAAATGATATAAGTTGGCTTTTTTAAAATAAGGAATATGAAAGCTACCTCTTTCTCCCGGCACTGGCCGGAAGGACTTTTTCATTTTTATTTCTTTACAAAGTGAAAAATCCGAATTATCTTCGATATTTGACACATTTTGCGTAACATATTGTTTTTTCGGGTTTATAAATAATATGCTTCTGAATTTCCAACTAAGTTGCAAATATGTAAAATTTGCCATTTCTACTACTTGCTAAAGTGAATAATTGTTTACAATTAGAGAAAAAGTTTCAAAATATATTCCGAATAAAAAAGCAGTTTCCGATAGAAATTATTAGGTAGCTTTCATTACAAAAAGCTACCTATTGCAGCCGTTCGGAGGAAAGCGATTTCAAAAAATTTTGGTATATTTTCATCGATCATGACCCCCAGACCCCGAAACCACCATCCGTTCAAAATTGATATATATATATATATATATATATATATATATATATCCATATATATATATATATATATATATATATCTGACCTATGTCACACTGTAACTCCCGTAATTATGAACCGATTTCGATGTAATTCGGTGTGTACATAGTACATACCAATGTCTCAACCGAGATCGTTGGCCAGCTTCATCCGCCATTTTGTTTCGAAATGGCGGCCATTTAAAATTTTAAAAAAAAATTAAAATTTGAAATGTGGTATCAAAAAATTAAAAATGGAAAAATATTTTTTTCTTATGTATTTGATCTTTATACAAAGATTCTGAAGCAGTTTTTGTTTCGACTATATCTTAAAAAATGGCTGAGTTATAGCATTTTGAATTTCTAGCGTGGCTGGCATTTTGAAACGTCCTGAATTTTGTCACGCGATAAAAGACGTATTTATGAACCGATTTGGATGTAACTTCGTTTATACATAGTACATACCAATGTCTCGACCGGGTTCGTTGGCCAACTTCATCCGCCATCTTGTTTAAAAATGGCGGCCATTTAAAATTTTAAGAAAAATTTAAATTTGAAATGTGGTACCAAAAAAAATGAAAATTGAAAATATATTTTCTTTTTATGTGTTTGACCTTGATAAAAAGATTCAGGAGCAGTTTTAGTTTCGTCTATATCTTAAGAAATGGCTCAGTTATAGCATTTTGAATTTCTAGCGTGGCTGACATTTTGAAACGTCCTGATTTTTGTCACGTAATAACAGGCGTATTTATGAACCGATTTGGATATACCTTGGTGTGTACATAGTACATACAAATATCTCGACCGAGTTCGTTGGCCAGCTTCATCTGCCATCTTGTTTCGAAATGGCGGCCATTTAAAAAAATTTAAAAAATAAATAAATTAAAATGAGATACCAAAAAATTGGAAAATGAAAAAGATTTTTTTGTATGTGTTTGACCTTAATACAAAGATTCTGGGACAGTTTTTGTTTCGTCTATATCTAAAAAAATGGCTGAGTAATGGCATTTTGAATTTCTATTGTGGCTGACATTTTAAAACGACCTGAATTTGGTCACGCGATAACAGGCGTATTTACGAACCGATTTGGATGTAACTTGGTATGTACTATATACATACCAATGTCTCGACCGAGTTCGTTGGCCAGCTTCATTCGCCATCTTGTTTCAAAAGGGTTGCCATTTAAAAATAAATTAAATTTAAAATTTTAAATAAGGTATTAAAAAATTGGAAAATGAAAAAGATTTTTTGTATGTGTTTGGCCTTCATACAAAGATTCCGGAGCAGTTTTTGTTTCTGAAAATTTGTTCTTTTGTTTATATCTTAAAAAAATGTTTGAATTCTAGCACTTTGAATTTCTAGCATGACTAACATTTTGAAACGATCTTGTATTTGTCACCCGATAACACACGTATTCGCCTATTTCGATGCAAATAGGCATGTGGATAGTATACATCAATACCTCGACCAAGTTCGCTGGACAGATTCATCAGCCATCTTGCTTCAAAATGGCAGCCATTAAATTAAATATATATATATATATTTCAAGTGGGGTGCAAAAAAATTAGAAATTCAAAAAAGGTTTCCTTCTTAAGTATTTGACCTTGATATAAGGATTCAGGAGCATTTATTGTTTGTCTTTACCTTAAAAAATGGCTCAGATATAGCAGTTTCAATTTCTATTGTGGGTGACATTTTGAAAAATCTGATTTTTTGCATGCGACAGCACTCTTATGTGTCAACCGATTCCGATGTGAGTGAGCATGTGCACAGCAATTACTAAGGTCTCGACCAAGTTCACTGGCTAGCCTCATCCAATATGTTGTCTTATAATGGCAGGCACTTTAAGAAATCGCCGAATTTGGCAGCCAAATATAAGTTACTTTAAATAAAAGCAGCTTGGATAAAGCTGACTAATTTCATGAAATTCTCATTCATAATGATTTAGTATTGATAAAAATTAGTATTGAATCTCCTATATTCGGTTTTCACTAAATTGAGCTTCGTGTGTTTGAATGATATAAGTTGGCTTTTTTAAAATAAGGAATATGAAATCTACCTCTTTCTCCCGGCACTGGCCGGAAGGACTTTTTCATTTTTATTTCTTTACAAAGTGAAAAATCCGAATTATCTTCGATATTTGACACATTTTGCGTAACATATTGTTTTTTCGGGTTTATAAATAATATGTTTCTGAAGTTCCAACTTAGTTGCAAATATGTAAAATTTGCCATTTCTACTACTTGCTAAAGTGAAGTGTAATTGTTTTCAATTAGAGAAAAAGTTTCAAAATATATTCCGAATAAAACTGCAGTTTCCGATAAAAAATATTTTCCTTAAAACCGCATAAGTACACAATATAATAAAATATAAATATTTGAATAGAACGTATGTTTATAAAATATGTTAAAGGTCCGTATGTAGAATTGTGTTTTTTTTTTTTTTCCTTAAAATAAATATTAGTTTTTAAATGTACCTATATATTCTAAATAAAATGCATCAAATCCGTAATATTCAACATTCCTTTTTTTTTTTTTTTTTAATTACATTCAGGAACCAAAAAATTAGATAGGTTTAAAGAAAACGAAAAACGTAAATCAATTCAGCTTAAGTACGTAATCACAAAACGTATTTGCAGTTTAAAAATATTTAATGATGCTCTTTTCCTAGCAAATCGCATTATATATATTTATATATATACTCTTTTTTAATCTTTAATTAAATTAAGTACTTTTGGCTTTATTAATAAATTAGCTTAAATCCTGATTTTAAGCACATCTCCCTCTTAAATATTGGATAATTTAGACTCTAAGAAAATACTTTTCTTCAAGAGAATTATTTATACAAAAATATCTAAAACTTGAATTATACCTACATATATATACGGGCATCACCCGACTTACTTAAGTAATGCCGTTCGAAACTTTTGCGTAAGTCGAATTTGTAAATTCCTCAGGTAAAATTTCGTCAGTAGCTGTAATATTTATAATATTATATGCAATGTTTATAATATTATATGCAATATGTATAATATTATATGCAATATTTATAATATTATGCAATATTACATATGCACACAGTATTATTTTATAAATAAAGTAGCATGCAGCAGTATTTACTTGGATATAAAATATAAAAGTATAAAAAAATAAAAAATAAATAAACCGAAAAGAACGCTTTTCAAATAAACAGTTTCTTGTAGAATATGGGATTTATAAATTTAAAAGATTGAAGAATTAATTTATATCAATTTTGGATCTACATAAAACGAAAAGCTCTGAAGTTGGATGAAAAAATACACTCGTTCCTCTTCAACCAAGACTTTTAAATTAGATTTCGTTATGGTTTGAATTCAGCTAACAAAATGTTAACGATTAAACAGTTTTTTTTTTCTTTTTTTTTTTCTTTTTTTTGGCTCATTATAATCAGATTTGTGTTTGTTTTGTTAAAGATTTGATTGTATGTCCCAATAAAAATATTACTGTGATGTGGAATCACATATATTTTTCTTAAATTATTCCTTTCTCTAAATTTCAGTTAAAACTAATCTTTAATTACTTATTCATTTTATCCTAACCTTTATTTCAGTTCCCATTGTAACTTTCCTCCAAAAGAAAAGAAAGAAAAGAAATTTAATAGATGCCTTTACCACTAAATCGGCTCTCGCATTCATAAAATTCATTTAGATGATTATTCACGCTGACTAGATAAAAAAAAGAATAAAGATCGACTTTGCTTTCGGCCAGTAGAAATAACTCTTTGATCTCTGCTTAATTTTTGAGTATGACTTCCTTGTTAAATCATAAACATTTCCAGTAAATGCGGTCTGTATTGTCTTTAACGCTATGTTCTCAAAACTTTCCTCTTAACGTACAAATTGGCGTTCGAATTCTTTTTGGCTTATTTTTTAGGACTGCTATGCTGGTGGCCCTGCCACACAATTCAAAATTCTCCTCATTGTCCAAAGGTAACAGATAATTTTTCTCATATGACATCATTCATTTTTCATGTGCTCTTTTCGCCAATTGTTTGATGCCAATGTGTATGTTACAGAATAATTGGGAATTGCTCCCTTGCACTTCATGAACTCAGTCATGTGAAAAAATCGTCTTTAGAAATTCTATCAGGCACCATCCCTATCCATTTCTGTATGAAAATGCTTTAATTTTATATACTTACTCTAAATAAACAGATTTCGTAAAAAACCATTTAAAAGCATTATTTCTACACTGATCACAGCCTACAGCTATTTATAGACTCCAGCGAATGCAAAGAAACTGAACCTGGTAATAATTTACGATCTCCAAATATTTTAAAGTGCGGATCTCTACTATAAATATTGGTGCCGTTACAGGGCATTCGCAAAACTTTTCTGGAACTTTATGGGATGGTGCCTGCCTGTTTATTAGAATGCCTGACTGTTTATTAGACTGCCTGCCTGTTTATTAGACTGCCTGCCTGTTTATTAGCCTGCCTGTCTGTTTTTATTAGCCTACCTGATGTTTATTAGTTTGCCTATTACGGATGTGAATTTCTAGACGTCTTTTCTACCGGTATTTTTGGAATGTCTATTGCCTCGATAGATGACTACCTATTATTTATGGAGATCGTAGTCTGTTAAGTAACTTCCCATTTACCTGACTGCTGTATGAAGTGCCCGTGTTTCATGTGAATTTATGCTGCCGGACTTTTTCTAATGGATTTCATTATTTTAATAATTATGGAGTTAGATCCCAGTGGCGAGTGTCATTTATGACTGTTTCAGCTGATTCTTCGGATCAAGATTTTTTTTTCACGATGTTCGCCGTAATCTCTCCCGCTTGTTACAGCCTCTCCTTCCAATGTAGGCTTAGGAAGCTGTGGTAGCCTATTTGTGACTCCTATAGTTCGCCTCCGGGTTACTCTGTTCACCGACTTTGGATGAATCAGTGCTTTTTATTTCGATTTATTTGGATGCTTCGTAAATTTATGCGGAAATATACTGAGTCAATTCTCTACTTATGATTCTAAAGTGCTGCAGATTTCCATGTTTGACGTCGTATTGTTTTCGCACTGATTTTATTTTTTTTACTTCCACTTGTGGGTGCTGATATTGCCTTTCTGCAAAAAAAAAAAAAAGTGCATTAACCTATTTTGTGTTTTGAATTCAAATTCGATATTCAACGTTCATTTTCATTATAATACCGTTAACTATTGAATGAAAGCAGTTAAAAGTGTCATAAAAAAGGTACAATATAATAATGAATATCTAATATTGATACAGTTACACCGATTATAAAAATGGAAGAGCATAAAAGAAAATATGCATATATATAAACAATTACAGCTTATCATGTGAGCATGAGAAAAATATTATATGCATTTTATATTTTTATAATTATTAATGCTCAATTTCTATTTTGACTACATGACATTTTTATAAAATGTAGTATTTAAAATAATACATTAATTTTTAACAATTGTCGTTGATTATGCATTTTTATTTTCTCATGCTCATATTTTGTTTGCATGAATAATAACAGCTGTAAATACTTTTAGATTTCTTTGAAATTTATCACAGTTTTACAAATGCTATTTAAGAACTAAGATGCCAAACGATAGCATGATAAAATTACATTTTTCAGATATCCAAAATACTTATTTACTGTTCACTTTTGGCTCGAATAAGTAACACAAAGATCAAGACAAGCTATTTTTAAAAAAATTACAATAAGTATTTTAGAATTTAGAATAAGTAACTAAGCTAAGATAAACTAATTTAGAATAAGTGTTTTATGGATCGCATTCTTTTGGATTTTTTTTATGTTTTTTTTTTTTTTCTTCTTCTTCTTAAAAAAAAGTTTTTATCATTTCTCTCATTTTATTTTATGATTATATATTTTGTTTATTTTTTTAGTGCAGTTCCTTTTGAAGTATTATAAATTGACAGTTATATATATATATATTTATTTATCTTATATTTTATATTATGACTTTCATTTAAAAAAATTTTAGGTAAGTTAATGGTCCATCTAAAATATTTTTGTTTCCAAGTAAATAATAAAACAGGATGCTGCCAGTTTCAAACTATTTTTTTTTTTTTTTGGACAGGAAGTCTTATTTAAAAAAAAAAACAATATATAGAGAGATAAAGATGAATACTGGTAATGAATAAAGATTTCATTTATTATTGACATTATTTTCATTTTGAGGGATATAAAATTTTACCAGTTGAATCGAATGTCTATTTATATAAATTCTCAGTTTAAAGGTAAGTTATGTTTTAATGTGTTTGTACAGTACTATTAAGGAAGTATTTTTATCTCTGCTTAAAAGTAGCCATGATTTTACTTGAATAATTAAATCTATCTAGATAATCAATATGTTTAAAGTAGAGTGCACATTGATTATATCTATTCAAGTGAAACTATTTTTCACAGTGCATTATACTATAGCGAGAATATGAAATAATTTTTCTTGTCCTTTTATTATAGACACAAAAAGAAAGAAGATTTGTTTAAAAAAGATATAATATTTAAATGTTTTGGATGCATGATTAGTTTCCGCCAGTATCTATAGCCTTATAAGAACTTTCATTTTACGTTATTTAGGTAAACGAAAATCTTTTGTAATTTTCTTGATGCATTATAGTATTTCTTATGCATTTGATACAGAAGATAAACAATATGATTTGAGAAAAAAATTTGGTCAATTGAATTGACTATTTTTCCCCTTTTAATTTAATTTTAAAACCCTTTTTATGCATATAATTGCAATGTTTGTTGTTCCTATATGCAGTCACTAAAAATTATTCCGTTACAGAGAGTGCAGTTTTCCGATATTTAAATAACTATTTAGAAGTTTTTTTTTACATGCATTATCATGGTTTTTAACTGTGGAGTATAATACTTATTAGTTTATGGCTATATCTTTAACATTTAAAATTTTTAATATTCATTTCAAAAAAAAAAATCTAAAATTTGACTACTATTTATTATATTGCATTTAGATAGGTTCATATTTTTGGAATTATCAGATAGAATACTTGTGTATTTGTTTTTGTATTTTATAATTCATGATATATGATGGGTAAGAAAAAGCCACACAAATTGGCACAAGAGCCCTCTGCTGTATTTAATTCTCAATTAAAACCTAATGCACAACAGGTAATGTTTTCAAAAACTAACATTGATTCTGAAACAACTGGTTTGGATTCTAATCCTTTTAAGATTTCATGTTTAAGTAGTTTAAGTGAAACTATTAACAGATATTCTAAAACTATTGTTACAGATGTTCAGGCATTAATTGACCGTATTTTAAATGAGGCTAATCCTGAATTCGTTCAGAAGTTTAATTCTTATCAAAAAGAAATTGAATTTAAATTTAATATTTTAAATGATTTGATGGGTAGTGTTCAATCAGAGTGGAATGTTTTACAAAAAGGTAATGACGACTTACAAAGAGTAAATAAGCTTTTATTTGAAAAGGTAAGGAAACTTACCTCGTCCAAACAGTCTACGCATAATGACATAGCTGTTCAATGCGACATTGATGGACCTAACTTGGATGAACCACTTAATATAATTAAAGTTAAAGATAAGAAATTTAATTCTAATGTTAAAGACTCCTCATCCAAAATTTTAGATAATGCTAAAACTCAAACAGGCACAGATTCTGGTACAACTATTTCTGACTTCTCAAAAAATAAAAATGTTAATTTTATTTCAGTACCTGATTACATTTTAAAGTTTTCTGAGAACAAAACTCCAGATAGGGATTTTTCTGACTGCACAAAAATAATTTTATTGGGTGTTGATGATAATATAGGTGTGCCAGATATTATGATGTCTATAAATGAAATGATTGGCAACACCATTCCTTCCATTCACTTTGGAAGAAAACATAAATTAAGACAAGGTTTAAAATACAATTGGACTATTAGTGTTACATCATGGATTGCTAATTCCTTAATTCAACATGGTAAATTAAATATTAATTCTATTGATTACACTGTCAGGCCATTTATTAATATAAAACATTGCTTCAATTGCCAACGGCTAGGCCATCTGGCAAAAGTTTGTGTATACGATTTGGCATGTGCTAATTGCGGTGAATCTCACACTTCAGTTAATTGTAAAAATATTTCAAGATGTATTAACTGCATCGCACATAACCGTACTTACAAGAAGTCTTTAGACATAAATCACCGTGCTTTTTCTCCTTTTTGTGATACATTTAGATTTTATTTTAAGCAAAAACAGTTTTTTTTTCAACGTACAACATAACTTATACATACATCCTCCTTTCAGGCATGCTAGTGCAAGGTTAATTCTTATTCATTCAGTTACACATTTTGTTACTTAACTTTATGCGATACATGGCTTTCTTCGCTCCCTTCGACCGTGAATGTTTACACTGTTCGCATGCGTTTATTCATAAAATAAACGTAAACGATTAATAGGGTTTTTTTTTTCTCATACATTTTTCTTACACAAATATATTTGTTTTCTTAGGATATACAAATTTTGAAACATTGCTATTTAAAGATTGATTAATGTCAATTATTTCATGGTCTGTGTTCTTCGTGCAATACACTTGTCTCGGATTTTCTTTCATTCAACTGTTTCAGGTCGACAGGAATAGATGAATGATTCCAAATTTCACATTTTTGATTTACTGTTAGTTTTCTTCTGGTGGTTAAGCCCTAATTGCCAGTAAGACTTCAGCGGTGGATCTCAAATGTTTTTCCTTTATTTTCTGTCTACTTTTCTTGGTTTGCTTTCTGATGTACATATTTTTTAAAAAAATTACATATAGGTATACTTAGTTACTTTTTTATTATTTTAGATTACATTTTCATACTTACTTTGCATTGCGGTCACCATGATTTCAAAAAATATTACGTCTTTTTGGTCATAACTTGGTGTAGATATTCTGTTTCTTTGTAGGTCTTTCTGATCATCAATTGCACTTTCTTTTTTACACGCAGTGTTTATGCGAATGTTCATTGGTTTACCAATATTACAACGTTGAGTTTTCTTACAAAGGTTTTTCTCTTTTGGTGTACTTCTGGATTTTCGCAAATGACCCTCACTCACAAGAACTTCGTTTGGCATGCAGCAAGTACAAAATATTTTTTACAAAAGGTTTCTACAATGGTTTCTACATCGTTTTACAGTGGTTTTTCTTACAAAGGTATATTTTTGCAGCATGCTATTCAGAATAAGTTACTTACAAACATATTAATTACATGTGCAGTTGTTTGGTTAGTGAACCTCAGTGCAGTTTTTGGAATATTTTATGTCATTTGTTTAGAATACATTGGTCGTTTCTTTTAAATTTTCATTAGTTATGAATGATTCAATACAGCTCAAGTTGCTTCCTTCCCACTTGCACTAGTGTTACCAATTATTCCATGTTTTCCTGTTTACACATGCAAATTTCATTACATTTTGGCATAATTCAGATAGATATATACACTTTTCTGCATAACATATGTTGATGTTTATGTATGATTTACATTTGCTTCTTCAAATTTCTTTACTTTCAATTGGGTACGCATGATATACAGTGGTACTTCACGCCGCATACGCGACCATTAATAGTTTGTTTTTCAGTTAATGTATACTTATACACATACTATCTGTATTGTCATTATACCTAAGGAGCTTACTGCTTCTTTATTTAAAATTCTATCAAAGTGCAATTTTTTTATTACATCTGCCAAAATTCACACTTTTTTTTCACCTTTAACGCAATATTCGTTCTCTTATAATTTGTACAAGGTATTTACACGTTTGCTCATGACACTTTCAAAAAGCTTACTCTCCAGTCAATTTTATACACATCGGTAAACGGTACACGCCAGTCAAGACGATAAAGAAAAAATTGCATACCTATCAATGTTTTCACACTACTTTTCAGTGAAGGTATATTGTCAGTTTTTATAAGCAAAGACACTGTTATACTCCTGCTTAAAGGTCATTGCAAGTCTTTTATAGGTGTTTATACCAACCGTGCATTCTGTTGAGATTATTTATCGGTTTACATATTACTTTTTCTTTTTTCACACATGTCTAGCATCTTTTACACATTCTACGTAAATGTTCAGTGTCTTCCATTTATCAGTAACTGTTTTCAGTAAAGGTATTTTGTGGGTGATACCGAATAATATTTTATGTGGATTTTTTTTTCTTAGTTTACATAACAATACTGTTTTGATAGTCAATATAATTCAATGTCTTCTTTAAATTGTAAATTTCATTTTCAAAATTTTAATGTTTCAGGTCTTAAAAAAAAATACATTTTAATAAATATACACCTAACAACACAGTTGTCACGTGGATTAAATGGCTTATGGCAGTGTTTCAGCTAATTTTTTTTCATATCCTGATTGTATAGCATTTCTTGGACTGTCACCTTAGTTCACGTTTGTTTAAAATCAATGTTGTGAGACAAAAAAAACCCAGGAAGATATAAATTAAAAAATATATATGCTTTTACTCATTATTATGGACATTATTTCAGAATCCTTCGTTATTTGTATTATGTTTTTGTGTATCTGTGTTTAATATTATGTGTTTAGTTGCATTATATTACTCGAGTATTTTATTATAATTATAGTATTGGTCAATACACATATTTAATGTTTATAATGAGAAACATTTTTGAATTTATTGCCAGTTGGCAACTGACCTGTGGACTTAGGCCTAATGTTTGTTTTATTTGTATGTGCACATTTTTGATACAGGTCATCGTCTGAATATGACGAATTGAAAAGTGATCACAAATTTTATTGATGTTGCTGCAGCTGTTTCTAAATAGAAAAAATATATAATGTCATCTGTATTTGACAAAATTTATGGTACCAATATATTTATATCATGATATACTTTTATTTTAGGATGGTTGCCTACTTAGAGAGAAGTTCAATTGCTGTTGCTTTAACTTGAACATATCTGATTTCGTTTGCATGACTGCCCTTTACATAATGTACTCCTAAGAGCATGTGAAAATTGATTTCACGCCCTTTATGTACATTCTTTTCGTTGATTGAAGGGGAGATATATGTGATATGGAATCACATATATTTTTCTTAAATTATTCATTTCTCTAAATTTCAGTTAAAACTAATCTTTAATTACTTATTCATTTTATCCTAACCTTTATTTCAGTTCCCATTGTAACTTTTCTCCAAAAGAAAAGAAAGAAAAGAAATTTAACAGATGCCTTTACCACTAAATCGGCTCTCGCATTCATAAAATTCATTTAGATGATTATTCACGCTGACTAGATAAAAAAAAGAATAAAGATCGACTTTGCTTTCGGCCAGTAGAAATAACTCTTTGATCTCTGCTTAATTTTTGAGTATGACTTCCTTGTTAAATCATAAACATTTCCAGTAAATGCGGTCTGTATTGTCTTTAACGCTATGTTCTCAAAACTTTCCTCTTAACGTACAAATTGGCGTTCGAATTCTTTTTGGCTTATTTTTTCGGACTGCTATGCTGGTGGCC
The DNA here is from genome assembly GCA_963932465.1 of Maratus speciosus. NCBI lineage: Eukaryota > Metazoa > Arthropoda > Arachnida > Araneae > Salticidae > Maratus > Maratus speciosus. Next base: position 588,197,287 of record OZ010789.1, on the reverse strand, counting down.
CTGCCACACAATTCAAAATTCTCCTCATTGTCCAAAGGTAACAGATAATTTTTCTCATATGACATCATTCATTTTTCATGTGCTCTTTTCGCCAATTGTTTGATGCCAATGTGTATATTACAGAATAATTGGGAATTGCTCCCTTGCACTTCATGAACTCAGTCATGTGAAAAAATCGTCTTTAGAAATTCTATCAGGCACCATCCCTATCCATTTCTGTATGAAAATGCTTTAATTTTATATAGTTACTCCAAATAAACAGATTTCGTAAAAAACCATTTAAAAGCATTATTTCTACACTGATCACAGCCTACAGCTATTTATAGACTCCAGCGAATGCAAAGAAACTGAACCTGGTAATAATTTACGATCTCCAAATATTTTAAAGTGCGGATCTCTACTATAAATATTATGTCTAATATATAAAACTATATTATTGTTGTGGTTTTTATCTGCATATTTTATTTATAAAACATTTATCAAAATTACGTAAATGCGTATCAAACGCGCTAGTATCTTCATAAATGTAATTTTCGAAATTTCTTACGTAAGTGTTATTTTTTTTACGTAAGTAGAGGGATGCCTGTATGTATATATACACACTAGGGTGGAACTTAAGTATAGGGTAAAAAAAAAAAAAACTTTTTTGTTTTAATGTGTAATAGTGAAAACATTTTTCCTTTTTGGATGTCTAAACTTTTGGCTGAAAAGGTTTTTTTAAATTAAGTTGTATTCCCGTTCCTCAAGGAGGTCAAAATTTTGAAATTTCAGTATAAAGTAACTTAAAGTAAACAACGTAGCTGTTAGCTCATATCTACTTTTATTTAGCAAATACTATCCAGAAGTCACCACGAGGAGGTGGTTAAATATCGATTTCCACCCTCCTTACCTCCCTTTGTTATGGATTAATTCAATTGGATATTCAACCTACTGTCATTTTAGGCAAACTATGTCCATTACATTGTGGGAATTCAACTTTCCCAAGATTAAGCCATCTTTTGCTTAATATTTAAAGACGGTTGACGCAGCTTGCGGGATAGTTTTGACACACGTTTCCACTGTTTGAGTATGACAAGGAAAATCTAAAATTCAGATGTATCCCCTGTTTGTACTTTTTTTAAGTTCTTCATCCGATCAGTCCGTCAAGATAGGATCAATGTTTTCATAGTCTATAATTTCAATATGTTCGCATTTTTTCAAGTCGCTTTCCTCCTGGTCCAGAAAATCCTTTTGTACCCGTAGTTTTTCCAGCAAGATGTTGAAATAAGTATCTAAGAAAAAAGTTCATTTGTATGTAATAATCAAATTATCCATTATAAAATTTTTAGGGTATTGCTTCCGATGTTTTATCAACTCCAGATTTGCATCCTGCATTAAAGGCGTTTCTGTTTCACCCAATAACTTTCAAACTTGAAATGTCTGTATTATTATTTTGAAAATACACCAAAATTGCAGTGGCTATATTAATATAAGAAGAAGATGTCAATGAAAGATGACCGATATATTTTTATCCGTTTTTTTTTAACTAAGACTAAGTGTTCGTCTTTAATGATTCTTAGTTATACTTTTTCCCCTCTGCTTCAGTTATCATAGTGTTATCATTTCTGCCATCAAAATACTAACCTTCTAAAATTAACTCATTTCGTCTTTCCTGTTCTTTCAAATTCTTCCCTTTCTTCTCTCTTTGTCGTCTTCAAGTCCTTCTTTCAGTTACCTTTTCTTTATTATCATCAGAAATACCCATATCTTCTAAGGTGCCATTTGCAATAATATTTGCTGTTCTGTCTAATACTCCGGTTCTTTCACCTCGTTGATTATCAAATTCAGGTTTAGAAAAACAACTGATTGAACTATTTCCTTCCGAACTATTTTTTACACTTTATGATCATTCAATCAAAATATCATTTTCTTGTTTTAAAATAACTTTTTTTCTTGATATTTCCTTTTCCAGTCTTGCTACACATTTTTTGTAGTTTTTATATCTATTGATCCTTTTGCCATCACCCCATCTCTATTTGGTCTTTGAGAAAGTGACGTTCTTGTTCTGATATACGATAATATTTAGTGATTTTACACAAAGAAATGTTTTTTGCAGGATTACCTAACATTTTGCAATTTTATATTGGATGTGGGATTATTCTTTCTAATCTTAATATTTTTTTTAAAATTTTGACATTTCTCGCGCTAGACTCTAATAATTTTTTTATGATTTGTGTATCAGAAACCGTTGGAATTGAAGGTCTCAGCAATATACTTTTAATTGTATCATCGACAGCTTTAGATATTTTAGAAATAGTGTGTACCAGATTCCAGCTGTCAGATTTAAAGTTAAATTGAACCCAGAAATAATGTTTCATAACATCTTCATATGTTTGTCAAAGAAAACAGTCTAATGTTAATTGTTTTGGTTCACGAAATACGGGACACTTCAGCAATTATCTAGATTTAGGTACGTTAACAGACTTTGTCACTTTTGACACCGAATGTTTATTGAAAAATAATTAAAGAAACTGTTAACACACGTTAAATCGGACTAACTTGTTATGTGTCACAGCCGAATAAATCAGAGATAGTGAAAGCTGACGCCTACGACGCTGGCTTCTACAAAAGTCAAATAAAGTGGGGCTAACTTTTCTAAGGCACTCAAACTAAATTATTATTATTCTCTTTATTATAGGACATTAACACTTAATTATTTAATTTTGCAAAATATAAATTTAACAATAAGCTTAAAAATCTTTTCACGCAATTAATGGCTTTTTTTCGTTTTTTTTAGGGAAAATCAGGCGCTTTGAGGAACCGGAAAATATCCTTTTAAAATTAAAAGAAAAATATTTTCTTTTTATGGAGTTAAAAAGGAAAAAAATAATCACTATTAGAATATAAAATTCGAAACTTCGTTTTTTAGTTCCACCCTAATACACACACACACATATATATAATATATATATATATAATATAATAAATAATAATATATATATATATAATATAATAAATAATAATATATATATATATATGCATGGAAAAAATACAAAAAAGAAAAAAAATAGTTTTCTACTTTTTTTTTTTTTTTTTTTTTTTCACTGTAAAAACTTGGTTTACAGTTAAAACCAATAGACGCAGTCATGGGTTTTTCCCGATTTTCCAAATTTTTATTTCCTGGATAAGGCTAATTTTGAAACTCACTTCCTCCTAAACATATACAGTAGAACCTCGATTATCCGAAGTAATTGGGACCGACCATCTTTCGGAAAATCGAAATTTATGGATAATTGAGAATGCTTCAATTTTAAGATTAATGAAAAATATATGCAATAATTATTATTATGGTAACAAGTGATAAATAAAAATAAAGCAATAGCATAAAAGAAACACGAAAGCATTATCTGAATTCCAATTTTGAAATTAAGTGCCTTTTACACATATCACAAGAGTTGGAAAAATGATATGTTTGTTGCACTTTCGATTTCCTTTGCTTTGAAGCTCTATCACGGAGTTTTTTTATGTTATTAGATCACCAGTATCAAAGTCTTTCTGCCTCACATGCCATGCCAAACCTTTTGCAAAACATTCAAAAGCTTCAGAATTGCTAATTTGTTTGTTTTCTTCATTCAACTTTGCAGCTTACGGGAGCTCTAGTTAAATTCAAAAGGAACTCTAAGAAAGGGAATCGAAAATATTTATATGTACTCGTAGTTCGGAAAAGACCGCTTGCACACAAGGAACATGATGCATATATATATATATATATATATATATATATATATATATATATATATATATATTTTTTTTTAAAGGATTATGACACCAGAATATTTGTTCTTCTAATTTTTGTACATCATAGAATTGTTCATGTCTGAGATAAAATAATAACAATTTCAAAGTAATTGCTTAATATTTCTACATATGAAATCTATTGCTGACTTCCAGCTACAGTTGAATTTTTATTGATATCTTAAAGACAGAGTGAGTCTAGATGTGGGAAAATTATAAAACATTTCAAAAATAATTTCTCTTTTGTGATCTGAATTATAAGAATATTCAGATATTTATTAATTATAATTCTATTATTTTTTGCTGCAGGGTGGCCAAAATGTATACAAATACTGACTAATGCTTTTTCCTTATAAAAAAAATATATTTTAATATTTGTTTTTTTATTGCAAAATCAATGCTGATTTATAAATAATTATTTACACTAATAAATTATAGTATTTTTATAATTATTATAATCGGGACAATTTACACAAATGCATTTATGGTAGACATGTTATAATATATATATATATATATATAATTGTTCGGAAGTTTAGTTCTTGTTAAAATGATTAAAATAAATCATAATATTAAACTTTCTTCTCAAACAAATACTTTTTGAAAAACTCTAAGTTATTTCAGAAAATAGATGCGATTATATGATTTCTGCTAATGAAACAGGTTTATTTGACAGCTTAACGTTTAAAAACTAGTATAGTGTTTCGTAACAATTTTGAAATTATCAAAGTTGCAGTAAGAATTTCTTTCTTCATTAATTTCTTGGGAACTGTTGATTTTCTTTTCTAAAACCTGAAAATACATAAAGATAGTATCTCAGTATTTATTTTTGTTGTAAGAGAAATGTCAATTAAATTTTCACTTACACATATAGATCATCAAATCATATAGAGCCCTGAAATTATGGCAAAATCCAGCACACACATAAAGGGAGTCTAGATTTTGTTGCAAGCGTTTTTTCCAAAGCTAACATGTGTGCGTAAAATCGGCCAGCTGTCTTTCATTTATTTTCAGTGATGCGATTATGCCTCCCTGAGTCTGAGTTTTGCGGTTATTATATGCAGTTTTATAATAATTATGTTATGGCTTTAGCTGGCGATTTATAGAAGAATGAAATGGTGAACAAGTGGAGCAGAAGAATCTCAAGCTTGAGGAAATGTGAGGCATAAACTAGATGTCTTTCTTTTTTTTCAGTGATGCGATTATGCCTCCCTGAGTCTGAGTTTTGCGGTTATTATATGCAGTTTTATAATAATTATGTTATGGCTTTAGCTGGCGATTTATAGAAGAATGAAATGGTGAACAAGTGGAGCAGAAGAATCTCAAGCTTGAGGAAATGTGAGGCATAAACTAGATGTCTTTCTTTTTTTTTTCAGTGATGCGATTATGCCTCCCTGAGTCTGAGTTTTGCGGTTATTATATACAGTTTTATGATAATTATGTTATGGCATCAGCAGGCGAATTATAGAAGGATAAAAGGCTGAACAAGTGGATCAGCAGAATCTCGAACTTGAGGATTTGTTTGGCAGTTTTTAGCCTTCTAGTGCAGATATTTCTTTCGTTTGAATTGATGATTGACGTGGGTTAGGAAAATAGATCCCCGGAGCAAATGACCGTGCTTTTAAGGTTTAAATTTAAATATTCAAAATAAAGTGAAAATGCGAATCAAGGGTTTCCGTCAATTAGTGATATATTATGTAGTCTTCAAAGTCATTTTTTATTCTAGATGTTTCTAGGTTTAGCAGCCATTTAAGAGGTCTTGTACCTTTTAAACGCGACAAAAATTAAAGAAAAATTCAAAGTTTGAATTAGTCTACCTTCAAAACCTGCTATGTATAAACATGGAATTTTGGATAGTGATTAAACAGATTGTGCTTTGTAACATGCTGTCATTACAAATTTATTAGTTTTTTACAGAATTTGTGTATTGTTGAAATCAAAATAGCTCCTTTTTTTTACTCCATAAGTCATTACGCGTGAGAAAGTATGCATGGATTGCCATGAAATTTGGTAAAGATACTAATCATATATGCGTATTAAAATGAACTACTCTTAGGCCAAAATTAATTCATTAACTATATAAAAAATAATTTTGTAAAAGAAAATATTTTTTTTAATGAATAAAAATAGTCATAACTAAAAATATTACCATTGTAAATACTTAAAAGTAGTTCGTTTTAAACACACATATTTATTTAGTATCTTTACCAAATTTCATGACAATCCATACATACTTTCTCAAGAAATCATGCGCGCAATGAGTTCTGGGGTAGATATCTGTTTAATCAATATCCAAAATTTCATGTTTATACACAAAAAAGTTTTGAAGATAGACTAATCCAAGCTTCGAAGGTTTTTGTTAATTTTCGACGCGTTTAAAAGGTACAAGACCCCTTACAACGCGCACGTGCCTGTCTTTGTGAAGTGATTTTGAAGTAGCCATTTTTGGTATGTAAATTAAGTTCTATTAATATTGAAGCACTTAAATCGGTTTACGAATAATAAAAACGAAGCTTGAATACAAATTTTAGAAGTATAGGTAAAACCTCAAGCTCCATTGGCATCCTACATATTTCTTGTTTGTGCCGTACCACTTTGGCTGGTATACACCAAATACATGAAGACGCTATTACGGGAGTTTAAGAAAATAGTTAATAGGCTACTTTCAATATCATTTAATATAGAGTACGTATCTACATTAGAAAGCGAAGTGTGTGCATCAGAAACTGTGACACCATGATAAAGCTGGCAACAATGTGGTTACAGTTATATGAGAGTTGGCGTAAATTATGCATTAAACAATGTTTGCAAAAATAAACGAATTGGCTGTGGAACTATTTAACTAACTATTCCCAAAACTTTCATGTGCATAGGTATGAAACTTAGTTCACATTAATAATTGTACCACCTTTGGTAGTTAGAAGAATGTGTACATTTTTGTAGTAAATCTGACGAAAATCTACCTATTTAAATTTAAAATAACATTGGTTATAATTAACAGTCAAGCTTAGAGATGACAGCATTGAATAAAGTCTTCCTTCACATAAAATTCCTTTTTATATAATTTACGGTAAATCTAAATATATAGAAAAATAGATAGACAGATAGATAGATTAAGTGTAAAAATTCTTTTATTTTTTTTAAACGTTTTCACGCGTTATTAAAAGAAAACTTTTCCGAAGTATGTTTGCTATCGTTATCGTAAATATTATCTCTGAGTTTAAACAATATATCTCTACTTTTAAGTCTACTTAAAACTGCAAATTTGTTTATTCAATTTATGAAAGTGTCTTTCTGACAGATTCTGATATTCTTTTGTGTAAAAAAAAGAAAAATGAATAAAAAAAATAAAGGTGTAGAAAAAAGTTAAGATTCCTGTTTACCAAACAAAAAAGTTAAACTTCAGATAGTTATCTCTCTTAAAAATCACATTGAACAACGCTAAATTAATATTTTCAAAATATTCCATCAAAAGCTCATTATGTAGACATTAAAAATTATTTAATGAAACTTAATTGTGTTAAGTAGGAATTGATAAACTTGTGTCTAAGAGTTATATAATTGTCAAAAGTTAACTTTTAAGAACAGTTTAGAAACGAAGTATATAGCGGTACTGACTTTTTAAATTGAGCTGTTCTAAAATAAAAATTATGATGATGCATTTGGCATTCTACTTAAGGTACAATGAACCGTAATGATTTAAATAAAATAACCTAAATCTAAATTAGATTATATGAAGTGAACATAAATAAATTGATACAAAATAATGTAGACGTTTTTCACGTTTGCAAAATATTTCATTAAAAGATGTATTTAGTTGTAAGGGAACTTTTAAATCGGTTTCAAAACTTTACTTAAATAAAAGTGAAAGTAAAATACAAAATTTAAGAGAAAAGTGAAATTTCATGCTTACATAGAAAAAGCTTAAATTTTTCATTAGTAATTTATAATTTTCATCAATCATGGTATTCTGTGCCACAATTTCCTTTTAAATATCTCTATGAAAAGCTCATTATAAGGGATTTAAAACATGTTTAATATGAAATTTATAATCCGGTTTCTAAAAGTGACGTGGGATATCAAGAACTAATTTCTCATCGATAAATATATTATGTGTGCACATAAGAAATAAAACAAACTTGTGTAGAAAATATAATTTTTTCCATCTAAGATTAATTTAAAAACAGATAAGATCTAAAAGTCAGCTATATTTGTTTTCGTTTAATCCAATTTTTATAAAAATCATAAAAAATAAAAATATTTATAGGGGTGAAAGGAGGGGGTTCACCATTGGGGAGGCTTGACACACCCTTCAATTTTCATATTTAAAACAATTTTAGAATTTTGCCAATACTACTAAAATACTAACCAAAGCTACTGAAATGCTTAAACAATAGTCTTGGTTTCATGACGTTACTTGAAACAGGTGGGAAAAAATCAATTATGAAGAGTTTTCAGCCTATTTATATATATATATATATATATATATATATATTGTAAGATTTTCTCACATAAGATATATCATAGAAATTTAAGTAAATGGGTTATAAGTAATTTAAAAATGTTGATCATTCATTTCCGGCATCAAGATTGTAAAGTAAATTCGGATAAACATAACTATGTGCTATAGTTTAAAAAGTGGCTATGTGGTGAGACTTGACCCAATCCATGTGGTGAAGGTTGAAAGGATGATCAAAGCTCTTTAATTAAGTGTTTTTAGAAATCTTTTTATTACACATTTTACATAATGAAGGGTTAACGGTTATATTTCTACAATTATGTAAAGTTACACTGTAAAGCATACAGTGAAAAGGGTTGATAGAAAAGCAAATGTTTTAAGCTGATTAAATGGCGGTGTGAAAAATTGCTAGAGATGAGAGAAAAATATTAATAAAAAATAAATTGGAAAGTTGATAGGATCTTTTATTTCATTTAAATACTACCCATAGTAGGTAAATAGAAAGAATGGGAAAGAATAAAAATGATTAAAGCAACAACCTTAAGAAATGTTATGTATTCAATCGTGTGCAAAAGAACATAACATTTATTAAATTATTCTAGGAAAGTATGTAACCAAACTATGGGGCTACTAGTGTTACCAGTTCCAATACTACATAAATAGGGTGTTTAAAACGGAATTTTTCTCCTGTACCTTGAATTCCGTTCAAGCAGGTTTGTTTGCATATAACATTTTCGCAAATATCTTTTAATAATAATTAAACCATGCAGCATAAATTTATTTTGCAATTTTTTTAACTGGTTTTATTTTCCTTAACAAATATTTCAATATAAAAAGTGAGTCAAGCCTGTCAGATATGGGGAGCCTTGACGATTATTTTCTCATGTTATAAAATCAGTCACTTTTCAAGTTTCTTTATAGTACACTTATAACGCAATTTCATTTTAATAACTGATAATATAACGAATAAAGTTATATAAGAAACTTTACTCTAGGTTCAATATTAAAAAAACAAAAAATCATTTTGCATAAAATGCGTCAACCCTACCCTGTCTCCCCTATATCAATTTCAAGTCTACAGAATATGACATTAAATTTTTGTTGATTTTTTTTAAAATTAATTTAAAAAAATAAGTAATACACGCTCTGTTAAAAATAACACAGGTAAATTAAACTAGTCAGATGTGGCAATCCCAAAACTTTCTTCTATTTCATACATGTTAATACTTCCTAAAAATTGCAGCATATCAGCACCACCTGTTAGATGATTTACACCAAAATCTAATTATCAACAATTTTGACAACATCTAACTGAATCTGAAGTTTGATGAAAATCCGTGTATTAGTTTTTTAGATAGAGCTATTGTCGAAATTGTAAGACATTCTGCATAGCAGCACCACCTGTTGGGCGATTTTCACAAAAATCTAATTAGGAACAATTTATACCAGGAAATTACAGTATCTGAAGCTTGATGAAAATTCATGCATTAGTTCCTGAGATATAGCTATTGCGGAAATCGTGAAAAATGCAGCACAGTAGTGCCACCTGTTGGGCGATTTAAACCAAAAATTAAACAGCACTAATTAATATCAGAGACAACTTGAATCTGAAGTTTGCGGAAAATTCGTGCATATTTTCTTGAGTTACAGCTATTGCGATAATCATGAATCATGCCGTATAGCAGTGCCACATGTCGGTCGATTTTCACCAAGCACTAATCAGGACCAGTTTATATCAAGGTCTAATTGAAACTAAAGTTTTGTGAAATTCCGTGCATTAGTTCTTGAGATAGAGCACCCATAAATTTTTTGTCACATACAGAGTGACTGACAGACAGACATTTTCTAAAAACCATCAAATCGTGTTCAGAACATTCTAAAACGTATCAATTCGTCGAAAACCGGAAGTCGAACATTTTCACGAATCCAATACTTTCTTCTTGTAAAGATAGAAGAAAGTAATAAATAATGCCCTCTCTATAAAAAAAATAACATAGGTAAATTAAAAAAGAGAGGAAGAAAAAATTACTTAAAAAAATTAAATACTCTCTGCTGAAATTCCAGTTAATACCTTATCATCATCGTTAATCACGATGAAGAACTCTAAATAAATAATTTTGAAGTATCTCATAAAAATCTCATGATATATTAAAGGGTATTAAATGAAATTTAATTAAGTTTAATCAGATCTTCATAGTTCGGAGTACAAAAGTAGAAGCATTTCCAAAGGCTGACTTTTAATAAAGTTTTTAAATAAATAGGTAATTTTATGTTATTTTCTTAAAATTCAGTTTTTCTAATGAAAATAAGATGATTAGATTGTTTCTATATAAATAAAACTTAATGTTCTAAGAAATAAAAGGAAATTAATCGTAAAATATACTCTTTGAAATGAATAGAAACAAATTACTACAGAATAATGTAGAAAATTGTCCCTTCTAAGAAGTAATTATTAATTTTTTTGCCATACTCTGAGACCAGTTTCTAATCCTTTTGTAAAAATGAAAAAATGGAAAACAAAATCTTAGGAAAATGCAATACTCCACGCTTTCTCAGAAAAAGCAAAAATTTTAATTTATCATTAATCACGTCGAAAGTCTTTCAGCAAATATTTTCGAAACGTCCCTCTCAAAAGCTCATTATATACGCATTAAAAGATATTTAATGAAAATTAATTATGTTTAAAAGGACAGTCATAATTCTATGTTTCAAAGTACGATGGTTTTCAAAAGTTAATTTTTTTAATAAAGACTTGAAATGAGCTGGGATTTTGTTATGATATATATATATATTAATTCAGGTTTACAGCTTTAATTAAGTTGTATTTCATATTCTATTTAAAAAAATTAAAATAATATGAAGCACCTCGATTGAAGTATAAGTAAGGTAAATACAAAATATTTTAGTGGAAGTAAATACAAGCACAATTAATGTAGAAAAATCTAGTAACACTGCTTATAAAATATACATAATTGCCGAAACGTCAGTGAAGCCTTACTGTGGAGACACGAAAAGTTTTGGTTTCTGTTAGTCTGTCTGTCTGTTCCGCGATAACTGCCGCAAAAAGCATCCGATCGGCTTGAAATTCACTGGGCATGTTGATGAGGTACCCGGACTTAGCTGTATAGTTTTTGGTTAAATTTGGTTCATTCGTTCGGGAAATATGGAACATTTTATTTTGCTCTATAATGCTTTTCAATGGCAAGTCAGACGATTTTCAGATTTTCATTTGTTGAAAGAAATGGCTCATATGAAAAATGGATTTAAATGGTAAATTTTTTATGCTGAAATTTTTAAATAACATTATTAAATTATTCCAATAAATTATGTCAATATATTTGCGAGATTTTTTTAATTAGGTTTATAATATTGGGGGGGAATTTTATGCATGTTGTGCAATAAAATAAAGAATTTTGTTTTATCAATTTGACATAATGCATATTTCATTGTTTTCCTTTTCTTTCTCTGTTGCCTAGCAACATATTTGGTCCTAATAATATTAGTATAATTACGTGTATAATGCTTGAGTAAAGCCAACGTCAAAACAGATGAATTAATGCATTTGTATCTTTGCATATAGAAGGATTTTAGCCCAGAAATAAAAAATAGGCAATATTTCTTTTATTTTATTTATTTTATTGAAATATTTTGCTTAAAAATACAAAAGTTCATTATTTTCATAGAGAATAACGTAACATTTTCCCATAACATTTACCAATATTTCTTTAATTGTTGCCAAGAAAATCAAAACCCGGAATAATATATTCTTTTAAACAATTTTCAATTGAAATGTTTCGTCGTGAAACAGGAAAATGAAAAGTAAAATTAAGAATAGAAAAATTAATATGGCGGCATATTGGAAATAAAAAGAAAACTCTCGAGTATTTCTTAATATAACAAGATGAAAAGTTTTGAGTAAGTACGCATAGCAGGTGAATTAGACGTCATTTATCGAAAACAAAGATGCTGGAATAAAAAAATCTTGGGTAAAATAAAATTAACTATCATTCACGGAGGAAAGAGATAGATGGAGATGCAGTATGCCGTAAAAACAGTTTGCAATACGATGTGCGTTATCGCTCAGATTTAAATGCCCTCATTCGGCCCAAACAAAACAAGCACGTGGAACAGGGACCAAATTCTTTGACTTCATCCGTTTATTTTTTTTTTTGTTGTTTGTTTGTTTTTTTTTTTTTTTTCTTTTTTAAGCACGTCGTTGTGTTGTGCCGAATGTAGCTGATTTTAGGGTTATATTTTTGGCGTCACTTCAAGATTTATTGTCTGTGTACGGTTAACATGAATATTTTATTTAAAATTTAAATTTTATTAATTTATAAAAAAAAAAACTTATGCTTATCCTTATAAATCACAGCGTAAAAAAAAATCTAAGATATACTATAACCATCTGCACAATCAATAAAAAATTACGAATGTAAATTTAAATAGACTACGGGGGGTTCAGGGGGGCAGAGCCCCCTGAAGAAATGCAATTTTTGATTTAAAAAGTTACCAGAATAAGTAGCTCATCAGAATTTCAGAACATCAATGTAGAACCACTTGTTTAACACTTTTAATTTCTGAAACTTTACGAAGTATCTTGTATGCTCATAAATATTTATGTAATTTGAAAACTTTAAAAAGCGATTTGTAGGAAGTTGAATATTATGCAATGAGTGTTAAAAAACAATGACTTGCAAAGATGACGTTGAGGCTCCTGATCTGCAGATTTACTAGTTTAAATGTACAAGGATATATATGTAAACTGAGTGAATAAAAAAACTTAAGAAGATTCTGAACACAAAACCAAAAACAATATTTGTTTAGAAAAACACTTTTTTTAATCATGTATTAGTCAAAATATATCTGTTCCATTTCAGTCTGAAAATTTATATTGTTCTTGACATCATATAAAAAAATAAAAAGACAAAAATAATTACTTTATTAATTGCCGAAACGTCAGTGAAGGCTTACTGTGGAGACACGAAAAGTTTTTGTTTCCGTTAGTCTGTCTGTTAGTCAGTCTGTCTGTTCCGCGATAACTGCCGAAAAAAGCATCCGAGTAGCTTGAAATTAATTGCCGAAACGTCAGTGAAGGCTTACTGTGGAGACACGAAAAGTTTTGGTTTCGGTTAGTCTGTCTGTCTGTTAGTCTGTCTGTCTGTCTGTTCCGCGATAACTGCCGCAAAAAGCATCCGATCGGCTTGAAATTCCCTGGGCATGTTGATGAGGTACCCGGACTTAGCTGTATAGTTTTTGGTTAAATTTGGTTCATTCGTTCGGGAAATATGGAACATTTTATTTTGCTCTATAATGCTTTTCAATGGCAAGTCAGACGATTTTCAGATTTTCATTTGTTGAAAGAAATGGCTCATATGAAAAATGGATTTAAATGGTAAATTTTTGATGCTGAAATTTTTAAATAACATTATTAAATTATTCCAATAAATTATGTCAATATATTTGCGAGATTTTTTTTTAATTAGGTTTATAATATTGGGGGGAATTTTATGCATGTTTTGCAACAATATAAAGGATTTTGTTTTATCAATTTGACATAATGCATATTTCATTTTTTTCCTTTTCTTTCTCTGTTGCCTAGCAACATATTTGGTCCTAATAATATTAGTATAATTGCGTGTATAATGCTTGAGTAAAGCCAACGTCAAAACAGATGAATTAATGCATTTGTATCTTTGCATATAGAAGGATTTTAGCCCAGAAATAAAAATAGGCAATATTTCTTTTATTTTATTTATTTTATTGAAATATTTTGCTTAAAAATACAAAAGTTCATTATTTTCATAGAGAATAACGTAACATTTTCCCATAACATTTACCAATATTTCTTTAATTGTTGCCAAGAAAATCAAAACCCGGAATAATATTTTCTTTTAAACAATTTTCAATTGAAATGTTTTGTCGTGAAACAGGAAAATGAAAATTAAAATTAAGAATAGAAAAATTAATATGGCGGCATATTGGAAATAAAAAGAAAACTCTCGAGTATTTCTTAATATAACAAGATGAAAAGTTTTGAGTAAGTACGCATAGCAGGTGAATTAGACGTCATTTATCGAAAACAAAGATGCTGGAATAAAAAAATCTTGGGTAAAATAAAATTAACTATCATTCACGGAGGAAAGAGATAGATGGAGATGCAGTATGCCGTAAAAACAGTTTGCAATACGATGTGCGTTATCGCTCAGATTTAAATGCCCTCATTCGGCCCAAACAAAACAAGCACGTGGAACAGGGACCAAATTCTTTGACTTCATCCGTTTATTTTTTTTTTTGTTGTTTGTTTGTTTTTTTTTTTTTTTCTTTTTTAAGCACGTCGTTGTGTTGTGCCGAATGTAGCTGATTTTAGGGTTATATTTTTGGCGTCACTTCAAGATTTATTGTCTGTGTACGGTTAACATGAATATTTTATTTAAAATTTAAATTTTATTAATTTATAAAAAAAAACTTATGCTTATCCTTATAAATCACAGCGTAAAAAAAAATCTAAGATATACTATAACCATCTGCACAATCAATAAAAAATTACGAATGTAAATTTAAATAGACTACGGGGGGTTCAGGGGGGCAGAGCCCCCTGAAGAAATGCAATTTTTGATTTAAAAAGTTACCAGAATAAGTAGCTCATCAGAATTTCAGAACATCAATGTAGAACCACTTGTTTAACACTTTTAATTTCTGAAACTTTACGAAGTATCTTGTATGCTCATAAATATTTATGTAATTTGAAAACTTTAAAAAGCGATTTGTAGGAAGTTGAATATTATGCAATGAGTGTTAAAAAACAATGACTTGCAAAGATGACGTTGATGCTCCTGATCTGCAGATTTACTAGTTTAAATGTACAAGGATATATATGTAAACTGAGTGAATAAAAAAACTTAAGAAGATTCTGAACACAAAACCAAAAACAATATTTGTTTAGAAAAACACTTTTTTTAATCATGTATTAGTCAAAATATATCTGTTCCATTTCAGTCTGAAAATTTATATTGTTCTTGACATCATATAAAAAAATAAAAAGACAAAAATAATTACTTTATTAATTGCCGAAACGTCAGTGAA
Source organism: Maratus speciosus (assembly GCA_963932465.1). Lineage (NCBI taxonomy): Eukaryota > Metazoa > Arthropoda > Arachnida > Araneae > Salticidae > Maratus > Maratus speciosus. Next base: position 588,181,971 of record OZ010789.1, on the reverse strand, counting down.
GGCTTACTGTGGAGACACGAAAAGTTTTTGTTTCCGTTAGTCTGTCTGTTAGTCAGTCTGTCTGTTCCGCGATAACTGCCGAAAAAAGCATCCGAGTAGCTTGAAATTAATTGCCGAAACGTCAGTGAAGGCTTACTGTGGAGACACGAAAAGTTTTGGTTTCGGTTAGTCTGTCTGTCTGTTAGTCTGTCTGTCTGTCTGTTCCGCGATAACTGCCGCAAAAAGCATCCGATCGGCTTGAAATTCCCTGGGCATGTTGATGAGGTACCCGGACTTAGCTGTATAGTTTTTGGTTAAATTTGGTTCATTCGTTCGGGAAATATGGAACATTTTATTTTGCTCTATAATGCTTTTCAATGGCAAGTCAGACGATTTTCAGATTTTCATTTGTTGAAAGAAATGGCTCATATGAAAAATGGATTTAAATGGTAAATTTTTGATGCTGAAATTTTTAAATAACATTATTAAATTATTCCAATAAATTATGTCAATATATTTGCGAGATTTTTTTTTAATTAGGTTTATAATATTGGGGGGAATTTTATGCATGTTTTGCAACAATATAAAGGATTTTGTTTTATCAATTTGACATAATGCATATTTCATTTTTTTCCTTTTCTTTCTCTGTTGCCTAGCAACATATTTGGTCCTAATAATATTAGTATAATTGCGTGTATAATGCTTGAGTAAAGCCAACGTCAAAACAGATGAATTAATGCATTTGTATCTTTGCATATAGAAGGATTTTAGCCCAGAAATAAAAATAGGCAATATTTCTTTTATTTTATTTATTTTATTGAAATATTTTGCTTAAAAATACAAAAGTTCATTATTTTCATAGAGAATAACGTAACATTTTCCCATAACATTTACCAATATTTCTTTAATTGTTGCCAAGAAAATCAAAACCCGGAATAATATTTTCTTTTAAACAATTTTCAATTGAAATGTTTTGTCGTGAAACAGGAAAATGAAAATTAAAATTAAGAATAGAAAAATTAATATGGCGGCATATTGGAAATAAAAAGAAAACTCTCGAGTATTTCTTAATATAACAAGATGAAAAGTTTTGAGTAAGTACGCATAGCAGGTGAATTAGACTTCATTTATCGAAAACAAAGATGCTGGAATAAAAAGATCTTGGGTAAAATAAAATTAACTATTATTCACGGAGGAAAGAGATAGATGGAGATGCAGTATGCCGTAAAAACAGTTTGCAATACGATGTGCGTTATCGCTCAGATTTAAATGCCCTCATTCGGCGCAAACAAAACAAGCACGTGGGACAGGGACCAAATTCTTTGACTTCATCAGTTTTTTTTTTTTTTTTGTTTTTTTTTTAAGCACGTCGTTGTGTTGTGCCAAATGTAGCTGATTTTAGGGTTACATTTTTGGCGTCACTTCAAGATTTATTGTCTGTGTACGGTTAACATGAATATTTTATTTAAAATTTAAATTTTATTAATTTATTAAAAAAAACTTATGCTTATCCTTATAAATCACAGCGTAAAAAAAAAATCTAAGATATACTATAACCATCCGCACAATCAATAAAAAATTACGAATGTAAATTTAAATAGACTACAGGGGGGCAGAGCCCCCCAGAAGAAATGCAATTTTTGATTTAAAAAGTTACCAGAATAAGTAGCTCATCAGAATTTCAGAACATCAATGTACAACCACTTGTTTAACACTTTTAATTTCTGAAACTTTACGAAGTATCTTGTATGCTCATAAATGTTTATGTAATTTGAAAACTTTAAAAAGCGATTTGTAGGAAGTTTATAGGAAGGATATTTTATAGGAAGTTTATAGGAATATTTGTAGGAAGATATTATGCAATGAGTCTTAAAAAACAATGACTTGCAAAGATGACGTTGAGGCTCCTGATCTGCAGATTTACTGGTTGCCGAAACGTCAGTGAAGGATTACTGTGGAGACACGAAAAGTTTTGGTTTCCATTAGTCTGTCTGTTAGTCTGTCTGTCTGTTCCGCGATAACTGCCGAAAAAAGCATCCGATTAGCTTGAAATTAAGAGGGTATGTTGGGGAAGTACCCGGATTTAACAGTATAGTTTTTTGTTATATTTGGTTCATTCGTTCGGAAAATATAGAATATTTTAAATGCGCAATAATGCTTTTCTATAGCAATTCACACGATTTTTCCATTTTTATTTGTTGAAAGGGAATGGCTGATATGATTGAGGAATTTAAGTTTTAAATTATGGATAATGAAATTTCCTAATTAGAATCATACATTATTCATATTAGTTTGAAATTTTGTGTATACATTTGTCAGAGTTTTTAAATTCGTTGTATAACTTATGGAGGGATTTTATATATGTGTTCCAATAATATCAAATATTTTCTTTTACAAATTTTCTTTTTTTAATGCACATATTTCATTGTTTTAATTTTCTTTTAACTGTTACCTAGCAACGGAAGCACACCTGAAAATGTCGTAAATTTGAAAGTATGTGCAATTGTTTGGAGTCAAATCAACGTGAAAAGGGATGAATTAATGCCTTTTGCGTCTTTACATATAGATGGAATTTACCCCAGGCATAAAAAAAGGCTGTGTTAGATTTATTTTATTCAAATATTTTTCTTGTAAATTAAAAAAAAAAAAAAAACATTATTTTCATAAGGAATAAATTGGCATTTTGCTATAAAATTTAGAAATCATTTTTTTTTTTTTTTTTTTTTTTTTACCGTTGCCAAGAAAATCAGGTCCTGGAATAATAATTTATCCTAAACAGTTAATTTTGATTTGAAAAATTTTCATGTGCAAGAGCAAAATGAAATAAAAAATAGACATGAATACGTCTTCATATTTGAAGTAAAACAAAAATACGAAAAGAAGATGAGTTTGATCTCATATATCAAAAATAAAACGAATACGCTTTGAGATTGAAATAAAAGGGCCATGTGTTATGATATTAATTCTTATTATTTAAAAAATGTTACCAATATCTCACGGTTTATCGTCTGCACACGGCTAACAAAAATGTTTAATTTTTAATGAAAAATTTCAATGAGAAAAAAAAAGTTCTGAAAAACAAATACATAGTAAATGTCAAAATTATGCACCGCGAAATTATCTCTGTCGAAAATGACGTCACTGTATCGGGAAATATTTTCTTTCATAAAAACCAAACGTTAACTAGATTGCCTGAAAAAATATTTTTTGACGAGTGTTACTTCTTAATGCCGCCTTATTTCAGAAAATTTCAAGGAAAATTATTTTATTTTTAAAAGAAAATTACATTTTTATTCATAAAACATAAACTTAAATATAATTGCCTCAATGTAAATCACTTTCTGTTCACCGGTATCGGAAAATAAGGCTCCCTAGGGTTAAAAGAAATCTAAGATTTACAATAACCATTAGCGCAATCAATAAAAAGTTATATAAATGAGACGATGGGGGGGGGGGGGGGGTACGGAAGAAATCTACTTTATTATATAAAAAAAAATGCCAGAATTAGTAGCCCATGAAAATTTCAAAATACCCTTGCATAACAACGTTTTTAATTTAACGATTCTACTATCTAAAAACCTTGTATTCTTTCATGCTTATAAATAATTAAGTAATTTGAAAACCGGTTTGTAGGAAATTAGATATTACCAAAATGTGTTTAAAAACAATGACTTCCAAAGCTGACGTTGAGGCTCCTGATCTGCAGATTTACTAGTTAATAAAATACTTAAAATCAGAAAAAAGTAACATAATAGCGAATGACAGATGAACACCAAAAAGTACGATGTTATACTATGCTACACGTTTCGGATAAACATTGACGGCTGAAGTTGTATATTATCATGCTGAAGTGGTATATTACGTGCATCGTTTAAACAAGATTTATGTGCACTTGTAGACAAACCACTCTCCCCCCCCCCACACCCTCCACACACACACACACCCGACAAAATCTGATTCATAATGATTGCAGTGAAAAATATATATTGTTCGATTAACCATTTTCAAGTATAAATCTCTGGAAATGAAGAACAGTTAATGTTCCAGTAAACGAATTATGTAAAATTTAACAAACTTGGCAATATATACGGACATATACAATTTGCAACATTCGTTTAAAGAAAAATAAATTTGCTTTCAATTGCGATGTTTCGAATTTTTTTAATCCGAGTGCAGACCGAGGTTAGTTGTTATAGAAGACATCACAAAAAGCGATAGGCACTACACATCTGTGTCAACATTAAGGAAATATTCATTAGTCTTCCGTATAGTTATTCGGTATGTCATTCAATTTTGTTTGTATTTTTAGTTCCTATCATGATAAAGTGCATGAGTAATATTTCAGGATGTATTTCATGTTTATTTGCTCGCAAAGTTTTCATAACAAAATTCTGATACATTTAAAATACATTGCTCGGATATTCAGAATCCTTTTACACTTTCTAAATTTTAAACATTTATGCACGTGTCACAATTGTTTAGGGCAAAAGGAAAAAAATAGCATAAAGAGTTATTTGTCACATCAAGATTTGCGTAAGTTGTTACTTCTAACAAGCTATCCCAAATGTAAGAAGATTTAACCCTGGAGAACTCGCTGCATGAGATTTTCTCTCACAGTCGTACTTCTTTAAGACTCTTATTTAAATCATTTTTCATTTTAATTAAAATTTCAAAATGTTTTTCAATTATTTTACCTATTTTGTGAATAAAAGTACTAAGCCAACAAAGTTGCCAAGTTGCCAACAAAGCCAAGTTGATTTTATATGAATGTAAAGTAAAAGAAAAGCAATTGGGCATTCTCACTAGCAAGTTCTCCCGGGTTAAGGGGCATTCCACATCAAATCAGGCAGTAAAATATCAATATGTAACCCACCATCACAGATTTTAATGAAACTGCGTGTGTTTGTTCTTAGATATGATCACCAGAAATTTTTTTTACTCCTTGGTGAAATAGTTCCTGAGAAACAAATTGTCAAAATTTTGAAAAACTGCGGTCAGTTGGCATTCTTGACAGCTCGGTTTTCAAATGTAGCATGTCATATATATAATCATTATTCAATATCTACTGTACAAATAAACTTCAAATAATTTATGCATGATATTTAGGGTACGCAGTTAATGAAAAAAAATATTGTTACGCTTATAACATTTTAAGTGTGTCTAAAAAAATGTTTAAACTTTAAAGTCGTGAATTTTTTATGAAAAATCATACATTAACAAAAGAAGCATTATCAACAAAAGGCGGTATTTTTATTAAATTTATTTTTTGTGGGGGGATATACTTTAAGGTGTTCTTTACCTGATTCTGAAATAAAAATAGTGGGATTTTGGGTGTTTTTATTAGTATTTCCTATTTAAATATATTTTGAGGCGCATTTCAAATCAAATCAAGCAGCGTCATTCCATGTCAGTTCCCCTAAGCCATTTAATTCACTGTCACAAATTTCAATGTAAAATGGGTATGCTTACAGCTCATATTAAGACGTAATCACCTTTAATTTTCTTGATCCTAAGTAAAATATTTTGTAAGATAAAAAAAATATCAAAATTTTGAAAAATTGTTTTACATTTTTTTTAATGACAGTTCTATATTCAAAGACTACCTTAAAAAAAGTCATTTCAATATAAAATCACTAAATAGGTTTCAAATAATGTATATGTGACAAATAATGTAGGCAGATTAATTATTTCTTGTTTTTTGTCATGTTTAAACACTAAGAATGTCTTTTATCTTGTGAAGTTTTAAAATTAAAAATTTTGTCAAAAATAATGTGTTAATTAAAACTTTATTATTAACCGAAGGCAGGGTGTTATTGCTCTTTTTTAATTGTACATAAAAATATCTTTTAAATGAGTATAAAATAAAAATAGTGAAAATATGAGTAAAAATTATCAAAGTTTTGGAAAATTGCCACGAGTTGCCATTAATGATTGTTCAATTTTCAAAGCCCTCATTTTATATATAAAATCATATTTCAATAACTAATAAAGAAATCTTCTTCAAATAATTTAAGCAAGGTAAATAAAGTATGTAGATTATGAAAAGAATATTGCTGTAATGTTAAAAAATATTTAAATGTGTCTAAACAATTGTATAATCTTTGAAATCAAAAATATTTTACAAAAAATAATGAAATTATTTAAAAAAGCTTTATCAATCAGAGGCGGAGTTTCTATGACTAATTTTTTAATTTTAAGTTGTACATAATACTACATTATAACTGGATCTGAAATAAAAATAGTGGGATTTTGGTTGGTTTTAGTAGTATTTAAATCATACTTAAAATTATCAATATTTTCAGATGTAAAATCTATCCAATGTATCTTCCCTGGAAATATTTTTATTTATACATTTATTTTATTTTTCAAATTATATTTTATGTTTGTTTTTTAAGGGAAAAAATAAGTAATATTGTTTTACAGTAAAACTTCTAAGGCGAAGAGCAATTATCCCTTTCCAAAAAAGAGAAAAATCACTAGCTCCTCACCGCCCAATAGAATTTTTCAAAATGACACTCCTAATCTTTAAACTCATATTTGGCTGCTAATTTTGAAAATTTAGCATTGAGCTGCTAATATTGAAAAAAATAACAAATTTCACTCTTTTGAAGAAAATTTTGACATATTGCGCTTTCAATATATGCAAAAAATGCATAATCCATTTTATTTATATCTTTCAAATAACTATATCTGAAAAATTATTTAAAACTTAATGAATTGCACTTTTGTAACTTTATTCAGTTTTTAATGATATGTAATTTAATTTATTTCATCACAATATTGCTTAAAGATGGATTTTCAACATATATATGTATGTATATATATGTGCGTATATATATCCCTGTTCTCAAACAAATTATTTATAAATTATTCATTTATGTTTAATAAAGCATATATATTGTTTATTTTTTATAGAAAATGCATATGGTAAATTTTATGATATGTCAATAATATCTAAAAGTAAAGAACTTATCTAATAGTATGTAACGAAAAAATGTAACATCTGGTGTAATGACAACAAAATTTTATAAGTGTTTTACTTAATTTGGATGAATGAAAAAAGAGAACGTGTTTATATTTTATTGAAGTACAGGTGAAAATGTTACAAAGACATTCCTATCTCAACAACAACTGAGTATGTCACATTCACACTACAGTTGATTTTTTTTCTTTTTGATCTTTCGGGTTTGATTTCAGATGGTAATGAATTAGTTTTGTTAGAAGTGTCATTGCAGTCAGCATATTAGGTTCACTATTTGTTTTAATAATTTATTTTGATTGACTCGATGAACAATAACATTTAAAGCAACCATTTCATGAATTTTCAATTAAAAGCTGATTTATAAATTCGTGATGCTGTTTAGTTATTATTATCTTCTTAAGATAATAAGTTGGTATTAAGATTTTTAAATGTAGTTTATTTATTACTTGAACAGTTGAAAGTATTTTTCAATAAGAGTGGGCTCTTGATTTTAAGTCGGTTGTTGAGCAGTGTAGTGTTGGTAAAGGAACTGGTACTATTTAATTTAATTTTTATTGCTGTAAATAATATTTGTTATTTTATTATTGTATGTATTATATTTAAGCAAGAGTAGCAATACACAATATCGTAGTCATTATAGTACATCTTAGCATGAAAGGCTTCAATATTTATCATTAAACATTCACATTTTATGAAAATTTTGTTAAAATTGTTCATATTTTTATTATTTTTATTTTATAACTATTGAAAAGATATTTTTACGTATTATTAAAAAAAGTAATAACATCCTGCCCTCGGTTAATTATAAATTTTTGATTAACACATTATTTTTCACAAAATTCTTTATTTTAAAAATTTACAAGATGAAACACACTCTTAGTGTTTACACATGACAAACAACAATAAATAATAATCTGCCTACATTATTTGTCACATATACATTATTTGAAACTTATTTAGTGATTTTATATTGAAATGTCTTTTTTTTATGCAGTCTTTGAATATAGATCTGTCATTAAAAACATTTTGAAAAAAATTTTAAAATTTAGATTTTTTTACTATAAAAAATATTTTACTTAGGCTCAAGAAAATTAAAGGATGGTTACGTCTTAAAATGAGCTATAAACATACCCAGTTTCATTGAAATTTGTGGCAGTGAATTCAATGTCTTAGGCAAACTGAAATGGAATAACTCTGCTTGATTTGATTTGAAATACGCCTCAAAATATTTTTAAATATGAAATACTACTAAAAACACCCAAAATCCCACTATTTTTATTTCAGAATCAGGTAAGAACACCTTTAAGTATATCCCCCACAAGAAATAAATTTAATAAAAATACCGCCTTTTGTTGATAATGCTTTTTTAGTTAATGCATTATTTTTCATAAAAAATTCATGACTTCAAAGTTTAAACATTTATTTAGACACACTTAAAATGTTATAAGCGTAACAGTATTTTTTTTTTCATAAACTGCGTACCCTATATATTAAGCATAAATTATTTGAAGATGATTTGTAGAGTAGATATTGACATATGATCATTTTTATGTCATACTACATTTCAAAACCGAGCAGTCAAGAATGCCAACTGACGGCAGTTTTCCATAATTTTGACAATATTTTTCTTAGAAACTATTTGAACAAGGAGTAAAAAAAATACTGGTGATCATATCTTAATAATAGGAACAAACACACGCAGTTTTATCAAAATCTGTGATGGTGGGTTACATGCCTGACTGAACTGACATGGAATGACCCTTAATGTTTGTAGAAAAATTTAATTATTCTAAACATAAAATTGGTGAAATTAAATTAATTAGGAATATATTGATCTACGTGGTCTACGTTTGTCTTTTAGGAATATGTAAACAACTTCCCAAAAATTTCTCTGATGCTGCCAAAGAAGTTATACAGACTGGTTGATCGGTGCATACAGTTAAATTTCCTTGTAAAATTTATAACGCTTTACATATTTTGGAAAGAATAAAAATAACAATGGTATATTAATAATATAATTGTGATATCTCTAGAAATTTATATTGCATGAAATTTTGTTAATAACAATGACATCATTTGGTCTCGTGCGTACAGCGAAACATTAAAATTTCTCTAATACTTGCACTATTACTAATTTTGTTTATACTACAATAGTTCCAGCTGTTGACTACAAATGATATCGTCAAGTTTTCACTGATGAGATGGAATACGAACTTGCGAAATACTTGGATAACATAGCTAGGATGAATTATGGACTTTCCAGCAGAGCATTTCGTAAACTTGCCTATAAAAATCTAATGAGAAATCCTATTCTCCTTCACCAGAATTGGCATACCAGAGGTATGGTGCCAAATGGTTGGATATTTTCATTTCTGAAACGTTACCCTACGGTACCACGTCAATCGACAAGTCTCAACACATCCACCAGTTTCAATCTATATAAAGTCAAAATATTTTTGATATATCAGAAGTGGTGATTCACAAATAAAAATTTTATTGCAGTGATATTTAGTGTGTTGATGAGGTGGTATCACCAATTTGTAAAGACCGACATAATAGTTGTAAGAAAAAGTGTGAAACAAAGATATTCGTGGACAGCGGCAGTGAGGAGACCGCTAATTACCGTACGAATTACAATAAATGCCACTGGATATACGATCACTCCAATATTTATATCTCCTAGGAAAGAAAGTACGGAGAATATTTCGTTGAAAATTGTCCACCTGGAGGCAATGCTTTTACTAAACAATCCATCTGCATGAATTCAAGCGACTTCTTCAGATTTCTTGAGCAGATTTCTAGGTCTATTAGATACACCGTAGAAAGACTGGTATTATTACTGCTGGCTAATCACGAATCACACTCGTTTGTGAAAGAAATCGTGTTTGCCATGAGAAAATAATTTTTTCATCGTTACTTCTGTTCTCACAAACTTCCGCCCATTCAAATGTCAGTTTATGGTCACTTAAAACATATATCAGCGCTCCTTTTTACGATTGCATGCGCAGTAATCCTGTAAAAGCAATACCTATATACATTATTCCACGTATAGTTCGTATCTAGCCCCATCACCTAGCAACATTAAATCACAGTTCTACGTATCGGAAATTTGAAAAACTAAATGAATTATCTTTACTGAAGAGGAATTCCTCCACTCTGCTGTTACGAGTCATCCGTGCTTTGGCAGAACCGAAAGACTTTATTTCGAAGTTAGCAATTCGCAAGCACCCGAACAGGCATGTGCGCCTTAAATTACTCAGCCTCCACCAGTCATCATTTGCGCTTTATTAGCAACATTTACTACTGTAGTAGATAACCCGTGTTGCCCTTCGTGAAATTCGTAAGAGCCACCAGCGTCTGTAGCGCCCAATTATTAATTTCTTCAATTTGGATTTACCAATCAAACCATCAGTCTACCTTGTACCATATTGACATTCATACTTTTCCAAAAGTAACACAACGTAAAAGTTCAAATAGGGGACGAAAACTTAGGTAACTAGCTGTACTAGGCAAAAAAAAAAAAAAAAAAAATCAGAAATAATTTGGTAACTGAAGAAGATACGAGGAATGCCAAGAAAGCCAGGAAAGTTGTAAAAAGTTTTGGTTCGATAAGGATACTGTATGTAAACAAAATGGAAAGATATATAAAAATTTGTGTCTAGTACCGTCGTTTACAATTCAAAAAGAAAAGCATAGTTCTTCCCTCTTTCTGAAAATTCATATTCAAAGTCTATGGCAAATGAAACGTGGATGAAAAGCATCCAATGCAAGAATCAGACTCATGAAGATTGCACCGGCTCGGATGCGTATAATGTTTGTATTCATTCTAACTCTCACGAAGCTTTGTAAAGTTACAATTGCCTATACGTATATGTAACAAATTACCACAAGAACGTAAGAACCAACCTTAAAAAGGGGCAAATTATTACAGTATGTTCATTTAATCAAAATCTTATCTTTTTTTTGAAAAATGTGTAAACTTTTTATTGTAAACTCTCAATAATTTTAGTTAACCCTTAAGTGGTGAGATGATTTTATTTTACGTCAGTGGTGAGGTAGAGTGTATGTAATCTTACAACTGGATTTCTTGTGCACTCCACAAAATTTATCAAATTAAAATAAGAAAATTTCCTGTTAATTTTGCATTATTTGCCAGCATAAAAACATTGAAAAAGTGAGGTAAGTTATCATATATATGTAAGTGTACAGTCCATCTAGTAATGTGAACTGGAAATATTTCAGAATTTAAATTTCTCTGGTGTGCAAAACACACACCCCACTAGTTAAGGGTTAAGAAATGTTTCCAGATTTTCGAAATTGTTCCATTTTTTTTAAAGTTTTAACAAATAGCGACAATAGATTCTAAAGAAAAAATCGCAACAACCAACACCTGTAGATCATGCTATAGATATTAACGACGACACTCAAGATTTCAAAAATAAGATAATAATTAAATTGAAACTTTGATAATAATAAAAGCAGGTGTATTTTGCATGTTGTGATACAAGTGTTTACATACTTTTGCTCTTTAGACAAATAAAATGTATTTACAGGAAATAATTTATAATTAAATTTTGTTGGCAATAGAAAAATTAACTTTGTGTAATGAATGATCTTTAGAAAACATACCTTACAATATAAAAATGGAATATAAATTTTAGAACACAAACTCGGACACGAATCGAAATCATCGCTAAACTTTATTTCAATTTTTTTTCAAATGTTTAAAAAAAAATGTTTTATAAAATAACTTTAAAGAATGCTTATTAATTTATTGTTTATACGATATAAGTATTGTTAAAATAATTTCAATCAGAATTACTGTTTAGTTAATTACATTTATAACTTTTTTTCTTATATGCTTTAAATTGTAGGAAAAGATGAGTGAGCGCCTAAATAGCTTTGGCAATTGTCTCAAATCTCTGATTTGGAAAAAAGAATATATAAATAAGTATTGCATTTCAAATGTAACGGATCTGATATTTTATTTATCCTTTTTATTTAGAGATTCGATTTCCCCTATAAAAAGTGATAAATAACGATTGGGTTAAAAGGACATTTTTTATACCAGAAACCGATATCATATAAAGAAAGCATAAAAGCTTCCGCTCAAACTATCACTAGTTTCGAAAACTTTTCTGAAGGTCAAAATTTATCAGATTAAATGATACGAGTAAAATGAAATGGTATTATTGTAAAACTTCTGAAAAAGAATCGAAAGTTTGCATTTTATAATAAAAACGAACGTTCTCTCTATATATATAAATATTCTAGCAAACTCCGCGGCTTTGCTCGCGTTATCGTTGAAATATGCCAAGGGATTTTTTGCATGAATATTTTTTATTAGAAGAACACTTTTTGAAATAATTCAAAAATTGCAAACTAAGCCACAGTTTGTCTAAACTTCTTTATAAAAGTGCAATAGACAGAAATGAGATATTAATTAATAAGAAGAACTAAAACTAATTCCAAATAAATGATAATATAGAAAGTATTTTGAGACTTTTATGCTCATTTCATACGCTCATTTCAGTATTTATTTGAAGTTTTGAATTTTTTCGAAACCATCTTAAAACATGTACATCTTAAAATTAATCATCATGTCAAATTTCAAGCTTCTAGTCTAACAGTCTACCATCTCTGGTGTTAGTGGCACCAACATAAAATGCCGAAACAGAGATGAAATAGAATGTCTCGAAAAATGTTGAAACAGAGATTGTCACCATTAATTTCACAACGTTAACCTTGAAATCGGTTAGTATTTCCTAATATTCTATAGAAAACGGAATTTAGATGTTTTTAAAGGCTTTGTTGTTGTTCCTGCCAACCAGGTGGTAGTGACACCTGCATAAAATATTGCCCATACAGGATCAGGGACTATCACTGTTGATTTGCAAACAATAACTTCTGTAATCGGTTTGTTATTTCCTGAGATTCCATAGAAATCATAATTTAGGACTCTTTCATAATTAGGAATGCTTTTCGCTCCTTCCCTTCGCTTCACCCCTTTTTAATTTCGAATTTATTTTCGACAGTTCTTAGAGGTCATTTATATTTTATTAGTAACTACCGGGCTATATTCAAAGTTTCTAGCCTCTTCAGTACCGCCGAAATCGCAGTTTAGAAAGTTTTTTGCTCCTGCAACCCTCTAGGGGTTGTAATATAGCTTATAATGTAATATAGCTTGAATTATTGGTTGTAATATAGCTGTGGAATAATTGGAATAATTGGTTGTAATATAGATTGATTAAATATAGCTTATAATTGAGCAGTTCTATCACCATCAATTTGAAACCATTATGTTTGAAACCGGTTTCATATTTCATACGATTGCATAAAAATCGCAAATTAGAACTCTTTTCGCTCACTTCATCCTTTTAAGTTCGGAATATTTTTTCGACAATTCTTAGAAAGCATTGCATCTTTGAAGTAATTACCATTCCAAATTTTAAATATTAACCCCCCCCCCTTTAACATAAAAAACGCAATTTAGAACTTTTTTGCTCCTGTAACCGCCAAGTGGTCATGACAACAACGTAAAATATTGGCGATGTTGCAGCGGTCACCATCAGTTTGAAACAATTACTTCTGAAATCGGTTTATATTTCCTGAGATTGCGTTGAAATCGTTATTTAGAATATTTTTTGAACGCTTTTCGTTTATTTTCACCCCATTTAAATTTCAAATTTTTAAGGAACTCTGCGAAGAAGGCATTTACATCTCATAAGTAATTATCATGCCAAATTTCAAATTGCTAGCTCCTGCAGTGTCACAAAAATAACAATTTAGAACGTTTTTTAAAAATGGAGCAGCAAGGTGGTAGTGACGTCGACATGAAGTACATCCTATATTGGAGCAAGGGCTGTCATCATCAATTTCCAACCCTTAATTTTGATATCGGTTGGTTACTTTCTGACATTGTGTAAAAATCGCCATTTAGAACAATTTTTAGAACTCTTTTCGCGCATTTTCAACCCTTTTAAATTTCGATTTTTTTAAGAAATGTTCTTAGAGATCATATATATCATATAAGTAACTACCATTCCAAATTTCAAGTTTCTAGGCCCTTCAGTAACACAAAAATCGCATTTTCGAACTTTTTTTTTTTTTGAACCACCATTTTGAAACCATTATTTTTTAAATCGGTTTGGTACTTATTGCGATTGTGTAAAAATCGCCATTTAGAACGTTTTTATGTCGGTGTCACTACCCCTAAAGGGGGTTCAAGAAACAAAAAAAAAAAAAAAAAGTCCGAAATTGCGTTATTTTTTTTTTTTTTACCCCTGCATCCCCTTTAGGAGTAGTGGCACCTACATAAAATGTAGCCTATGTTGGAGCAAGAATTGTTACCATTATTTTTAAAATCAGTTTGGTACTTCCTGAAATTGCGTGAAAATCGCCATTTAGAACGCCTTTTCACTTTTTTAAGAAATGTCCTTAGAGATAATTAGTATCTTATAAGTAAACACTATTCCAAATTTCATGTTTCTAGGTCCTTCAGTAACACAAAAATCGCATTTTTAGAACATTCTTTGCTCCTGCACCCCATTTTGGCCAGTGGCACGGACACAGGATATAGCCTATGTTGTATGTTGGACTAACACCATGATTTTGATAGCATTGCTTTTTGAATCGGTTCGGTACTTTCAGAGCTTACATCCTACAAATAAACAATTTTTACCTCTTTATAATATTAGTATAGATAAATATTTACAAATGTATGAGTGGATATCAGTTACTCAGTCTTTTGATTGTACTTAATTTACGAGGTTTTCAGCGACATCGATTAAAAGGAAGATATGCTAAGTTCCACACTTTGCTGCTGAAAAAAAAAAAAAATAAAATCTGTCAGATTGATAAATACTGTCAATTTTAGCGCCAGTGGAAAACCGCTTAATTTGCAGAAAATATCTGTAATTCTTCATTAAAATAGTCTTTTTTCTATAAAAAATATAGATTTTTTCTGTAAAAATGACAAAATCCACATTTTTTACAGAAGAAATTTTTTAAACAGTTTTTTTTTAAATAATAAATTTTTTCTGCAAAAATTACAGGTTCTTTTTACAGTTATCTCAATATTTATTAATTCCTCGGGTTCCGACATATTAACACCACTTTTATAAATCAGTGCATGTACTTCGGGGCTGTCAGTTTGAAAGGAGGTTATAACACACATTTAACAAATAAACAAGAATTTACTGATGACAGAACGCAAATAAATTTGCAGTGGATCTGCTGGATTTAAGGCAGACGATTAAAAAGAAGCTCACTTTAACGAAGACTGAGACGGGGAGAAACCTTTCACAAAATTTGCCAAATTTAACTCATTGACATCACTATTCGTTCAAAAGGAACTTAAGAAATTTATTTATCAGTTGAGGGGTCTTAGGACTCTTAAAATTGAAAAAAAGGGGGACAATTTTAAACATTTATTACCTTAAAATGTATATCCTTTTAAAACTCAATTTTTATTGGAATACAAGATATATGTATATTCTTAAATTTTATGTATTTAAAAAATTGCAAGATGCACAATTAGCATTTACAGAAGGCCCCAAACTGTCAGATATTTGAAAAGCAGAAAATTGGTATAACAGATTATGCGCACGATTACAAATTAAGTATTGCAACTAGAGTGTTAATTTTTATGCTTTCTTATACTTCATATTGTAAAAATTACCCTGAGCCTAAAAAAAGTTTCTATTTGAAGCATTTCTACATTTTTATACAAAGTTGTATTTAGCTAATGCAAAACTTTGTAATTTTCAACAGTATAAACACCTATTTTTTTTTTTTTTTTTTAACAATAAAATAGATTTTTTTGATTCCGTTTATACAGACTAACATGAAACATATGTTTTGAAAACTTTCATGAAAAAATATTCAGAACTTTTTGAGATATCGTACGCGTTTCGCCCAAAAACTTTATTTGGAGAAAAATGACTTCAAAGTTTCAGAAACGCCGCCAGCTATTGAGCGGAAATACTTCTAAAGGCCATAATTTCTGTTCTAATGGGAATTTCAAGGAAACAATTATATCAAAATGTTCAGAAAAGATAGGAGTTTTTATATTTTAAAAAAATTAAATTTTTGAAAATTTGACCTCTTAACCCATTTGTGCCTGAATTTTAAGTTTTTTCACAAATTTGTTGGTAAAATAACTTTAAAATGTTGCAAAATGAACTGAAAAATACTAAAAAAAATTATGCTAAAAAAAGTTTGTACTTATTTTACAAAATGTAAACGTACTAGAAATGGAAATATGTATAAGATATGTAATAATATAATGCGCATAATTATATGTTTCGTCTACATTTATGTAAAATAAATTTTAAATTGTATGCTATATACTATACTTTGTATTTTTAAGAATTACTAAAAAAATATAGATATTTCTTTACAGAGACTAATAACATTATAAGTATTAGTAATAATAAATTAAGAATAATTCTCATTTGAGGCTTAAAAACAATTTGTTTCATATTCATCTTGAAAAACACTTTACATAAATGACTGTCCCCGAAATGGCTAATAAAAAAATATGTACTCATTCGTGGCTAGCGCCCTAGGCTAGTCGTAGGCTAGTCGTGCTTTGTATATTACAAAAATGCATAAAATGAATGGCTTGAACATATAATTTCACAATTTAAAAAAATGTGTATTTCTAAGAAGTCTGGAAGCTAGAATTATGACTTATTTATTTGGATAATTTGTAGAAAAACAGAAATAAACTTACTTTTTACATTTCGCCATCTTGAAAATGTAAAATCTATAAACTCCGAAAAAAGCCTTCATTTCAAGGAAATGAATATCCATCTTATGCTACCATCTGCCGTTAACAGATAAAGACATTTATAGATAATCATTTCATATAACTTTTATGTTATAAAGAAAAAGAAGATGCTACAAATTTATTAAAATTCAAAGCATCCTAAAAATGGGACGCTAGGAATAAATGGGTTAATACCACTATAAAAAAGATTCTCGTGGAATGTTATCTTTTTATTAGAAATTCTACCTAATTAGCGAAATTTTGGCAGCCGATGACACTATCCAAAACTGCTAGTCTGTCTCTCCACTTCAAATTAACACGCGGCTCATTTAGCATTAGAGAGCTAATTAACACGTGGAGTAGAGGCGTTTAAAATCCATTCATTTCATCTACTATCGCACTACATTTTGCTACCACAACGAATTTTAATGCGCTTATAATTTTGTTTTGGAATATCAATCGATTTTAAAAGATGAACAAATTTTACTTTTTCAAGTGTAAATGGGTAACCTTGCGTAATCGGGGCACAATTTAATTGTACTTTAACAAAAGCAATTTTAACGTTTTAGGGAATAATCCTATGTTTAAAACAATAAAGCGCCATTCAAGTTATAAACGAATACTTGTCAAATAATACGATTACAAAATTAACTCCCCCGCCTCCCCCTTAAAAAAAAAAAAAAAAAAAAAAAAAAAAAAAAAAAAAAAGATATTCAGATACAGTTTTCAAGTGAATTTTTTTCTATTCAAAGGTGGAAAGACTGGAGTTATTCAATGTTTATAAGTTATTTCATTTTTGGATAATACCAAAATTGGTTGCTCAGTATCTCATTTTCTCAGGTCATTGCCACCGTTGATATGACGTTAGTTAGCATTACTAGGGGGGCACATATTCTTGCTTTATATTATAAATGGATTGATAGATACATAAATTTGAGACATTATTGAGCAAATAAATATTTGAGTAATTCTATTCTAATAGAAATTTCAAGGAAACTATTATATCAAAAATTTCAGAAAATATAAGAATTTTATATCTTAAAAAAAAAAAAAAAAAAAAAAAAAAAATCAAGAGTTTTGAAGATTTAAGAGTCCTGAGATCTCTTAATATCACTATAAAATAGATTCCCGTGGAATGTTATCTTTTTATTAGAAAGCTACCTAATTAGCAAAATTTTGGCAACCGATGACTCTATCCAAAACTGCTAGTCGGTCTCTCCACTTCAAATTAACACGCGGCTCATTTAGCATTAGAGAGCTAATTAACCCGCGGACTACAGGCGTTTAAAATCCACTCATTCCATCTACTATCTCACTATATTTAGCTAACACAGCGACAGTTACCTTTTAAATATATGATTGAAAAAATTGCTGCGCTAATGAGATTCTCTGCGAAACACACATACTACGCGAAAATTAAACAAATGTCAGAATATATCTCATGCGAGCAAAAATTTCAGAATTCAGAAAACCGAATTACGAATTATCCGCAAAATCTAAAAAATCAATCGTCCATTAGAGTAAAATTGAGTAGATAGAAACTATGCCAGACATATATATAGGTATTGCCTTTCAAATCTACTGAATCTGATAATGAATTAATATTTTTCAACCAGTTTTACTTTACTTTTAAGAAGATATATATTGCTTAGGATAATATAACGCATTTTATAGTTCAATCGATAATCGATATTATACAGATTATTCCTAATTCATGGTACAAATATTACAGGTTAGTAAATGACAATGTAGCAATCATTTACTGTTTCGAATGTATGGATTCAAGTGACGCAGTGAATCGCAAACACAGGAAATAAAACATGAAAGGAAAGACAAAGAGTTCATTGAAAGCGTCATTAAAAAGTGCAATGTTTACAATAACTGTCCAAAATTATGTCTGCCAACAGTGATATATGCTTAGCAGCATCGGTGGAGCGATTGTCGTACATTTCCAACGATGCCTGGTATTTCACGATCATGTGCAGAAGGTACGGATACTCGAGCAACGAGTTCCTCATCTGAATCAACTGGTGTCGCATAAAAAAGACTGTTCAGATGTTCCCTAAAATTAGTCTGGGCTTGATATCTCGGGAGATCGGACCAAGAGACAGGTCCAGCACGCCAAAGCAAGTAGTTGTTATCGTATTTTTGTGGAAGTCTGTTTGCCAGAGTGTCTTCAAGATCTTCGATTGCCCTTTGTAAGTGATTCTGGATTCAACATGATGGGGTGCCAGCCTATTACGGTACTATTGTGAGCAAGTATCTGGATTTCCCTTTTCGGGTATTCTGGATTGAGGATGCATGTTTGTGTAACTCCAGGTGGATTTCCTCACTCGAATATCCGTTGCCTCTGCACGTGTGAGTAAAATACTTCGTATCTTTGAATCTTTACGCCAGTCCTTCTATTGATGCTGCCAGGCATATATTACTGTTGGTTGAAGCAATTTTTAACGATTATTATAGCATAGCACTTACCAATAAATATTCCTTTCATGTCACTGTCCAGCGTTTGTGTCTCAACACGTAACTTGCGCCCATATATTCCTATACAATAAATGATATTTACAGTGTCCCACACCAACTCTTAAAGTTTATACCATGAATTCGGGATCACTATGTATGAAGTAGGAATTTAGCTTCCGCTCGAACTATCTGTGGTTTTAAAACTTTTTCCAAAAGTTCGAAATTTATCAGACATCGTGAAACATGTAAAGTAAAATTGTATGAATATATAATTTTTATTTACTTGTTAATATAAAATTATGTGTATGAAATTGTGATTTTATTATAAAGAATGAATATTGTAAATATGTTTACACAGTTATCTCCAGAGAACGGTTTGAATACACACACACACAGAAATAGATAAAAAATACATACACATATACATATACATGAACACACGCACATACTTATATATATTACTAGCAGAACCGTCCCGCGTTGTCCGGGCATATAATAATATTCTTAAATAAACATTAAATTTGAATAATGCATCTCATTTCATATCTGCTGCGCAAGCACTGAAATTATGCAATAGCGGGCGAAGCACGCCAGTCTTTGTCATAATAATATCTGTCATGACTAACTGGAATATTTAATCAAAAGTAGTTCTCTCCACCCCCTCCCCATTTACACAAATCTAACCAACGTTTTTTTATTTTATGCAGGTAGACCCGTTGTCAAAAAAAAAAAAAAAAAAAAAAAAAAAAAAAAAAAAATTCTTTCTAAATAATTTTCCATTCTGCTGGAAGAATTCATCTCATTTTATATCTCGCAAATGAAATTATGCTATAGCGGCCGTAGCGCGCTAGTTTTTGTCATAATAATATCTGTCATGCGGACTAACTGGGATAGTTAATCAAAAGTAGCCCCCCCCCCCTCCCCATTTACACAAATCTAACAAATACAAATGTTTCTTTATACAGGTAGACACGTTGTCAAAAAACTAAAAAGTAGTACCCTTTCCCACCCCCCTTTCCATTTACACAAACCTAACAAATACAAATTATGCGATAGCTGGCGAAGCACGCTAGTTTTTTCATAATGATATCTGTCATGCGGAATAACTGGGATATTTTCAATTGTGCTGAGAGAATGCATCTCATTTTATATCAGCTGCGCACGCACTGAAATTATGCGATAGCGCGCGAAGTACGCTTGTCTTTGTCATAATAATATCTGTCATGCGGACTAACTGGGATTTTAAATCAAGAGTCAAAATCAAAATCAAAAATCCCTTTCCATTTACACAAATCCAACAAATACAAATTATGCGATAGCGAGCGAAACACACTAGACTTTATCATAATGATATTTGTCATGTGGACTAACTGGGATATTTAATCAAAAGTAGTTACTTCCCCCTCCCCGTGCCATTTATACAAATCTAACAAATACAAATAATGAGATAGTGGGCGAAGCACACTAGTCCTAATGATAATGATAGTTGTCATGTGGACTAACTGAGATATTTAATCAAAAGTAGTTCCACCCCCCCCCTCCTCATTTACACAAATCTAATAAATACAAACGTTTTATTATACAGGTAGATCCGTTGCCAAAAAAGTTATTTTTTTTTTAAATAATTTCCAATTCCGCTAGAAGAATACATCTAGTTGTCTGTGAAAATGGTACACACGTGGTCTCCTGTCATTGAGAAGTCTATGCTCAAATGATTTATAAACAGCTGCCAGATAAAAAAAAACACTCAAAAAATTTAAATTGTTAATTTATTTATATTCGCTAATTGCTGTTGTTTTTAAAAGAATATTTGGATTCGTCGTTTAAAATACTCATAAGTGTGTTCATTTCAACTCGATAAAAGCAATAATAAAAAATATATAACGTCCCTTAAAAACTACTAGTGTACATTGAAATGTAGGAACCCGGTGAATGCGGATTCTCAATTCCTTTTTCCTTCTGTAAACATCTAGCCTTGGAACGCGCTCCCATTCTAGGCAACCTTAATGCTAGGCTTTCTACCGTAACAGACGGATGCAATTTCAGTCAGATTGTGGTTTTGAAGAAAGAAATACTTTTTTAATTTGGCTGCTTGATGAGAGTGAGTTGCGATTGTTAATTAATTACTCAGCTATTAATTAAAATTTTAACATTATTAGGACCAGGTGCATTAGGAAAGACCTTCGACTATGTCTTCACAAAAATTTTGAACCTCGTACGTGCCATAGATTTTGCTAGCCATTGTCGACAGACACACACACACACACAGAGCGATCTGTTCTTTTGTTAGTATAGATATATAGATATCCCTACGTACACAACATTAATACCAATTTATTGATAGAAAATATTCATAGAAACTATAAAAAAATATCGAATAGTTCAGCATGATTTTTTTTTAAATTATTAATCCGTTAAAATACGTTTATTGCTTCTTCGTCTAAACTTAGAAAAATATACGGAAAGGATGAAAAAGTTCATAAATATTCTTGACAGTCATCTCAATTGTCCTGATTTTGAAATAAATAAGATATATGTCAGAACCGTTTTCAAAACTACAAAATTTAATATACGATTCATCTGTTTTTTTTATTTAGAATTTCTATTTTCTCTTTCAAGACTGATAAACTACAAAATTTAATATACGATTCATCTGTTTTTTTATTTAGAATTTCTATTTTCTCTTTCAAGACTGATAAATATCGACGAGGTTAAAAGGACACATTTCGCAGTAGTATCGATGTCATATAAATAAAGGATAAAAGCTTCTGCTGAAACTATCAGTTGTTTCTAAAACTTTTCTCAGGGTCGAAATTTATGGGATTATATTATAAAAGGGAAGAAAAAGTTGTATTATCGTTGGATTTTAGGAACCGAATTCAAACATTACATGCTATAAGAAGGATGAATTTTGGAGATATGTACGAAAACTATCCAACATTTTTTTTTCTTTTAAGAATTAGCTTATGCTGACATAATTTAGGAATAGATATTTATATAATAATTTCTGGACTTTGTAGTTAATTATATATAGTTTTATTTTTGTATACTTGATTTTCGATTCGGTAAAAATACTTTTTTATTTAAAACCCTATATTAGTCCAAAACGTGACAGTTCTTTTTTTCTAAAAAAATTGCTTTTTGAGTTATATAGAGAGGATTTATGTTTTGATGTTCTTAAAAATGTTTCCTGTGAATTTATTTTAATAAGTTTGTTTTATGCTAGATTGACGCTATGTTTAGTTGACGAAATAGGTGAGATCATGAAAATGTTACTCCGATTAACTCCGATTATTGTTCTCTCCATAATCTGTAACATATTAGAAATCAAAAGTTCATTATTATTTTTTTGTTCATTTTTAGCCCCCGGTACGGTATGCTATTTCTTTCTACCAGGTTATTTAGGGTCATCTCCAAAAAATAACGTTACCTTGTATAAGCCAGCCGTAAAACAAAAGCAGTACGATTAAATATTCTATAACATTTTTTTAAACTTCTAAGCATCGCACATTTTCAATTTTTATACCGTCGTATTGGAAAAAAAGTACTTTCAAATGCAATTTGTTTAAAAACTGCATTTCCATTTATTTTTGAAATATTAATTTTTTTGTAGTTTTTGGAGCCATTTGCATAATATTGGCAACGGAAGTACTCCGTTTCTGTAGAAAATAAAGTTAAAATAGTTGCAAAATATTAATTATATATTTTTGTTGCCATTTTTCAGAACAACTGAAAGAAAATGTAATTAAAATATGTGCGATTTTGAAAAAATATAAACGAATGATTTCTGTTAAAACATGGAGCTCCTATAAACTATATTTAACAGACGCTTTCATTGTGACGCCAGTCATTACGTTTTGGTTGAAATCGAGTCCAAACAAGTGGTTGCTATGCGTTATTTCTTTTTAAATATAAATAGTAGAAAATGTTACTGGTACATATCAAGTATTAAAACACTCAGATTGGCAATATAGATAATATATACACCGAAGGCCCATTACATCATGACCACCCTCCATCTATTACAATAAGCTCACCCAGAAACAAAACCACGGCGTGTGTTCGGCTGATGTTCTCGTATATAAAGCTTCCATGCACTGTATTTCAAAACGTAGCGTGATTAGCGACATAATGGGAAAAACAGCAGAATTATCAGACTTTGATACAGGGAAAATCGTTATGGCTGGGCGACTGGAAACGTCGATATCGGAAACGGCGCGTTTGGTGGGCTCTTCATGTGCAGTCGTTGTGAGCACATATCGAAATTGGTATATGGATGGCGATATGACAAGTTGCCGGCGAGGGGTGTGTTGCCCGCGGCGCATTGATTCGTGAGGAGAGCGGAGATTGCTTCGCATTATTCGTCGTGACCGAAGAGCTGTAACCGCCGAAGTCACCAACAGCGACAACAGTGGTAACCGAGATAGTATTTCTCAACACATGGTGTCACGTGCACTTCTGTGCAAGAGCCTACACCACCGGAAGACGAAACACGTTCTTTCGCTGACGGCGCGTCATCGCCAGCAGCG